>JAESVG020000005.1:1200000-1800000 GCA_017309325.2 Elsinoe batatas | reverse complement strand
AACGATATCTTTAAACTTTTTAACTTATATTATACTATTAATTAGCGTGTTATAGATCTATAGGCAGATCTAATTAACCTCTTTACTATATACTATAGCATCTAGTATAGGCAGATCTAATTAACCTCTTTACTATATACTATAGCATCTAGTATAAGTAGGATAAGCTAGATTATATTAGTAATAGTAATACTTCCGATAACTAATCTAATTTAGGTAGCATAGTTAAAGTATTAGTAGGCTAATAGCTTTAGATAGTTTTTAATAATATAGACTTATACTTTATGAAATCTTATTTACGTTATATCTTCCTATTATTAACTAAAGTTAACTATAATAATAGTATATATAAGCTCTTAAAGTAAGAGTAGAGTAATAAGTAAAGAGTTAGCACTAGAGATAAGACCCTAGATAAGTAAGTAGACTATACTCTTAGCTACTATAAGAGAGTATTTAATGCGAGATAGATACGAACTGAATTTAGTTAGGGCCTAGTTTAGTTTAGTCACGTAATCTCGGCGTCGTAGTCTAGGCTTCTAGCTGCTTCGCCCTCGATATTATATGTGCTTTATATACTAGCTTTCTCTTCTTCTTTTCTAAGTCTCGATATCTTAATAAATAGACGTAATTAACCTTCTATCTTACTAGTTGTAATTACTATATCGAGACTTTATAACCTCTATAACTAATTAATAGAGCTATCGAAATATCTAGCTATTCTACTACTTACGTAACTACTAATAACTACTTACGAAGAACTAAAGAAGTTACGAAGAAGAAGAAGTATTATAATTATAGTTCCCGTATATACTATAATAGATCCTCGCTACTACTATATAGGTTAATACTATAAATACTAAAGATATAAGAAGAAGGTAATAAGTCGAGTTACTAACGACTTAAGAAGGAAGTAGGCTACTAGCTAAATTTTTAGATATCCCCTTTGTTATATATTAACTTTTACTATATTTACGACTAACCTTACTAAGCTATAGCTTAATCTAACTCTAGCGATAAAGAGCACTACTAAAGTAAGCTACTATAACCTACCTCTAACTATAATAACGCTTCTATTAGTTTACTCTATTATAATCTATTTACTCTCTCTAATACTATACTCCTTAGTAAGCTATAGAAAGAGTATAGTATTTAGGCACTAAGGAACACATTTAACTATATTAAATTCTCTTATAATAAGTGGACTATATAAGTAAGTACTATATAGACTTAGGTTAGTAATATCTAAGCTAAACTAGATATATCTTAGATCTACGCTAATAGCGCTACTACCTAAGCTACCTATTACTTAGCTAAAGTCTAAGAGCTTAAGGCTAAACTAGACTATCTTAAGGCTAAGATAGAACATAGTATACTAACCTCTTCTATATATAGCTCTCTCTTATTAGAGAAGCTACTAGACTCTACTGTTTTTAGTAATAGCACACTAGAATAGTTTAATGTCTTTAAGTACTAGATATAGAATAAGCTTCTTTCTAATGTAGACTATTACTCTACGAAGGTTAATAAGTTTACCTATCTCTACTTACGTCTCTTAGGAGACACTTATACCCTTATTATAGATATAGCTTATAGTGTAATCCTTAGCGCTAACGAGGTCTTTACTCTTTTAGCTTAGTACTATAAGAACCCTAACTATAGAGCTACTATACGTATCTAATTCGCTAGCCTCTTTTAGTATAATAATACCTTCGACTCCTTTATTAGTAAGTTTAATAAGTACGCTCTTTACGCTAATATCGCCGAAGAAGAGTAGCTATACTAAATCTATTAGAAGATATCTACTAAGCTACGTAATACTCTAGTTAACTTTTACCTCGATAACCTTACTACCTTTATTACTATAGCTTATACTACTAACTATAGTATCTATTAGAATAACCTTATCGCTAAGCACACTTAGGCTCTACGCTCTATAACAGCTATAACTTATATCGCTAGTGCTTTAACTTATATACCTTACTTAACCTCTACGCCTACTACTCTAGCTACTTACTACTCTATCGCTAGAGGTGCTCTATAGCCTTTCTACCTACTCTAAATACTTGTCTACTTCGTATATAGTAAGCTAGGCTATATTATACTAAAGTATATAGCTAGCGCCTCTAAGAAGGCTACTTATATTACTACTTGTCTCTCTTATACTATTAGCACTATAGAGGAGATATAGTAGCTTTAGTACTATATAGCTAAGTTAGAAGCTAATTCTAGTTTAGTCTATAAACTAGATTTAGTTTAGAACTAGTTTAACTCCGAGATAGATTATAAGTTAGCTAACTAGTCTAACTAGGGAAATAAGTAGCTAGAGAATAAGTTCTCTTCTCTAGTAGAATAAGAGCTATTTAAGATAGATCTAGAGGAGTATAAACGCTAAATAGTGTTATTACTTATAACGTTACTACTATTATAACTTCTATTACTATCTATAACCTCTATAACTATAAATAAACTATTACCCTTTAAGTCTTTATTAATACTAGCGCACTTATTAGCGCTATAGTTAACTATAACGTTCTCGATAAGCTAAAGACTTTCGGCTACTCTATAGCGTTAGCTAGCTCTATTTAGCTCTAGGCCTATAATAGTGTTCTAACTAAATAAGTTACTTATAGCGTTTCCCTTACTACTACTGTTTCTAGTAAGCTAAATACTCTTACTACCTTCTATATTATAGATATTAGCTATTTCGACATTATCCTTGGCCTTAGCTAGCTTAAGGCTAATAAGGCTAATATCGACTATAAACACAGTAAAGTTATATATTAATCACGACTAGCAAGATAGAAGGTTAATTACGTCTATTCGTTAAGATATCGAGACTTAGAAAAGAAGAAGAGAAAGCTAGTATAGAAAGCACGCGTAATATCGAGGGCGGAGCAGCCGGAAGCCTAGGCCGTAACGCCGAGATTACGTAACTAAACTAAACTAGGCCCTAACTAAATCCAGTTTATATCTATCTCGTATTACTACCCCCCCTCTTAAAGGCGTTTACCCTTAAACGCTAATGTACATTATCTGTTAATCTATTTCGGCCTTAGTTTATCTATATAAGAGTCTAGGTAGTTACGTAGTATATTAGCTACTCCTTTAAGGTTGTCGATTAGCCACTAGGTAAGATCTTCCGGATATTCCTTCTAGCTTACATAAGCGACTAGTTTACTACGTAGTATCCGTATGTTAATTACATCGTCTACTTTATATTCCTCTTTACCCTCGACCTCGATCGGTAGTAGCTCTTTAAAGAACTAGCTAGGTAAAGAGTTATCTGGATGTTTAGTAAGTAGGTTAGTGTAGAACATAGGGTAAATACGGCGTAAAGCGACTAGTAGATCTAGTTTATACAATAGGGGTAATCGCTTTTCGAGTACCTTATAAGGACTAACTCTCTTTAGTAATAGCTTAGGATTACTGTGTAGGTAGAGGTTCTTTGTCGACAACTACACTATGTTACTAACCTTAAATTCGATTAGTAAGTAGTGCTTATTCGCTTGTTCTACTATGCGTAATTAGGCGACAGTAAGGTTTTTCTTAGTAATCTCTAAACCTTCTTCTAGCTACTTAGCTAGAGCATAGATATTAGTCTCATTTAGCTTAGCTCTTATCGATAGTATATCAGTAGGCAGCTAAAAGCTAAGTCTTAGCTTATACTCTCTAGTGACTTCGAATAGTAATAGCTTAGTACTTTCCGATAGGTTAGTATTAACAGAGAACTCTACTACTAGAAGAATAAGGGTCTAGTTACTAAAATATGTAGCGTAAGAGCAGATAACTCGTTTAAACTCCCGGTTTATGACCTCTAACTAGCTGTCTATTTAGGGGTAGCCAGCGGTAAATAGCTTAGCTATAATCTTTAGGATCTAGTAGAACCGCTTCTATACGTCGCTAACGAACTAAGGGCTATAGTCGAAAGTAATGCTATCGGGTAACCTATACAGTTTCTATACGTAAAAGAATAATAGCTTAGTAGTCTCGAATACTAAGGTACCTTCCTTTCTAGAGAAGTAGGGAATTAGGTGTCGTTCTTTACTTAGGTAGTCGATAATACATAATACTACGTTATAGCTGTCTACTAAGAGTAGACTAGTAACGAAGTCTATTATAATATACTACTAGAGCTTCTCTAGAATAGACAGTAGTAAGAGTAGGCCGATAGGAAGGCTATAGTAAGCCTTTAATCGTTTATAGTCGTAGTAATAAGCAATGAACCTCTTAATAATATTATTATAACTAGGGATGTAAAAGGTTATTTTAATTATAGCTGCCGTCTTAGTAGCTCTAGTATATATATAGTCCTTTAACGTATATACCTCCTAGATAACCTTAGTAACTATCGATATAGACACGAATAGTCAACTAGCGTACTATAATATCCCTTTACTAATAGTGACATTAGTTAGCAGCAGCTATTTCCTCTTTAGAAAGGCCTCTATTATATAGTAGATGCCTCGAGTAGACTCGAACTTAGTGTCTTATAGGTTAGCTTTAGCTACTTCTTCGAAAAGAAGTAAAGGCTCTTCTATAGCCGAGATAGAGACGATATAGGCCGGCTCGCGAGGCGAAATAGGCGTCTATTTTAGTGACGAACTAAGTGTTAAAATAGACTACGAAATAGGCGGCGAACTAGGTCCTAGTTCGGTAGCTAAACTAGACTATAAACTAGATTACGAACTAGATTACGAACTAGACTTTAGTTTAGCTCGGAGTAGTAATTTAGTTCGGATACGACCTAGACTTAGTTCATCGATAATGTATAGATCGAGCACCTTATATAGTAGAAGCGTCTAGCGTAGATTAGGGTCTTCCTTTAAGTGTAGTATATCTCTGTTTCTTCTAGTAAGTGTGTCTACTTTGCTATTAGCGGCGCTAGGTTAGTATATAATCTTAAAGTTAAATTACATAAGGTAGAGAGCCTAGCATACTTAATAGCGTAAAAGCTTTTAAGTTCTTATAAAATGCATAAGGGATTAGTAATCGGTGAGGACGTAGATAGCCTTATCGGATTAAGTACTTATAAGCTTAGGGGTCTACTCCTTAAAGGCTTAGACAATAGCTAGTAGCTCTTTGTTATAGATAACATAGTTACGTTCGGCTTTACTTATAGACTTACTAAAAAAGGCGACAGGCTAGAGGATGTTATACTCGTCGTACTATAATAGGATCCTAGTAGTAGTAGTATCGAAAGCATCGGTCTCGATAACTATCTACTTTAAGCGATTAAAGTATACAAGGATAGGTGCGCTTATAATAGCGTGCTTTATATAGTTAAATACGGCAGTACATTTATTGTTCTAGAGTAATATGTCCTTCTTAAGTAGGTTATTTAGAGGCTTAGCGATAGTACTAAAACCCTTAATAAAGTAGTAGTAGTAGCTACAGAAACTAATAAAGCTCCTTACTTACGTAGTGTTACTAGAGGCTAGCTACTTCTAAGCTTTAATAGCTTCTACCTTCTTAGGGTCTATCTAGACTCTATCTTAGCTAACGATAATACCGAGGTACTTTACCTCTATAAGGTAAAACTCGCTCTTCTTAATGTCGGCGTTTAGGCCTAACTTGTAGAGTTACTAGAGCACTAGTTTAATGTGCTCGGCGTACTCTCGCTAGGTGCCGTCGGTGTAAATTAGAATGTCGTCTAGATAGATTAACACGAAGCGTTCTAGTATGTCGACGAAGTTGTAATTCATGAACCTCTACTATATAGTAGAGGCGTTAGTAAGACCGAAAGACATCACTAGCTATTTAAAGTTGCCTATATATATAGAGAAAGTAGTAAGGTCCTTACTGTCGACGGAATTACAGAGACAGTAGAAGACTTAGCAGATATTAATCTTGCTAAACTACTTAGCCTTACTTACGCGTATAATTGTTTCTTCGATAAGTAGTAGTAGATAGATATCTTATTTAGTGACCTCGTTAAGACTATAGTAATTAACACAGAGGCGAAGTTCTCTATTTAGCTTATAAACGAAAAGGATAGGTAATAAGTAGCTAGCTAAGCTTAGTGTAATAAAACCCTTGTCGAGATATTCCCGAATAAACTCTTCTACTATATTAAGCTCTTTAGAGAATAGGCAGCGTAAAGGTTTAGTATATAGTAGCTTAGTGCTGTTCTTTAGAGTAATACAGTTATCGAAATCTAGTCGATGTAGTAGTAGAGTATTAGATTACTCTTTAGAGAAGACATTAGTAAACTTATGTAACTTCTCTAGTAGAACGACTAAGGAGTCTAGTTCCGGTTTAGTAGCTATATAGTAGTAGTCCTTAATATCCTTTACAGAGATTATAAACACCTCGTGTTTATAGTATTTAGCTTAAGAGGCAAAGGCAGCGGCGCTAATAAAGGCGATAAGTAGTCTATCTTACTTAGTATTACTTACGTAGGCAGGTATATAAGAGAACTTATACATTAGCTAAGTGCTATAGGAGACTAGCTTAAACTCCCCCTAATTTAGCTTAAAATTCGACCTAAGAGCTAGTAGTTAATATAGTCTATCTCGTCCTAATTTAGTAGCTAAAAGAGTATCTATTTCGTAAGCTAAACTAGGGACAAACTAGTTCCGAACTAAAATAGGTCCCTTTCTAGAATAAGCACCTTTAATTAGCTATAGCTACTACCGCTTAATAACAGTTAGTGAAAACTCTTCTTTGTATATAACTTCGCCGTGTTCGTAGTCGATATTAGCCTTGTTAGCCTTAAGCTAGCTAAGGCTAAGGATAATGTCGAAACAGCCGATATCTATAATATAGAAGATAGTAAGGGTATTTAGCTTACTAGAAATAGTAGTAGTAAGGGAGACGCTATAAGTGACTTATTTAGTTAGAACACTATTATAGGCCTAGAGCTAAATAGAGCTAGCTAACGCCACGGAGTAGCCGAAAGTCTTTAGCTTGTCGAGAACGTTATAGTTAACTACGGCGCCGATAAGTGCGCTAGTGTCGATAAAGACTTAAAGAGTAATAGTTCGTTTATAGTTATAGAGGTCGTAGATAGTAATAGGAGTTATAATAGTAGTAACGTTGTAAGTGACGACACTATTTAGCGTTTATACTCCTCCGGATCTATCTTAAATAGCTCTTATTCTACTAGAGAAGGGAACTTATTCTCTAGCTACTTATTTCCCTAGTTAGACTAGTTAGCTAACTTATAATCTATCTCGGAGTCGAACTAGTTCTAAACTAAATCTAGTTCGTAGGCCGAACTAGAATTAGCTTCTAACTTAGCTATATAGTGCTAAAGCTACTATATCTTCTCTATAGCGCTAATAGCGTAAGGGAGATAAGTAGTAGCGTAAGTAGCCTTCTTAGAGGCGCTAGCTATACACTTTAGTACGATATAGCCTAGCTTACTATATACGAAGTAAACGAGTATTTAGGGTAGGCGGAAAGGCTATAGAGTACCTCTAGCGATAGAGTAGTAAGTAGCTAGAGTAGTAGGCGTAGAGGTTAAGTAAGGCACGCGAGTTAGAGCGCTAGCGACGTAAGTTATAGCTATTACGAGGCGTAGAGCCTAAGTGCACTTAGTAATAAGGTTATTCTAATAGATACTATAGTCGGTAGTATAAGCTATAGTAATAAAGACGGCGAGGTTATCGGGGTGAAAGTTAACTAGGGTATTACGTAGCTTAGTAGATATCTTCTAACGGATTTAGTATAGCTACTCTTCTTTAGCGATATTAGCGCGAAGAGCGTACTTATTAAACTCGCTAATAAAGGAGTCGAAGGTGTTATTACACTAAAAGAGGCTAGCGAATTAGATATATATAGTAGCCCTGTAGTCGGGGTCCTTATAGCACTAAGCTAAAAGGGTAAAGACCTCGTTAGCGCTAAGGATTACACTATAAGCTACGTCTATAATAAGAGTATAAGTGTCTCCTAAGAGGCGTAAGTAGAGATAGGCGAACTTATTAACCTTCGTAGAGTAATAGTCTACATTAGAAAGAAGCTTATTCTATATCTAGTGCTTAAAGATATCGAACTATTCTAGTGTATTATCGCTGAAAATAGTAGAGTCTAGTAGCTTCTCTAATAAGGGAGAGCTACGTATAGAAGAGATCGGTGTACTATGTCTTATCTCGGCCTTAAGATAGTCTAGTTTAGCCTTAAGCTCTTAGACCTTAGCTAAGTAATAGGTAGCTTAGGCAGTAGCGCCGTTAGCGTAGGTCTAAGATGTATCTAGTTCGGCTTAGATGTTACTAACCTAAGCCTATATAGTACTTACTTATATAGTTTACTCGTTATAAGAGAATTCGACGTAGTTAAATACGTCCCTTAGTGCCTAAATACTATACTCTTCCTATAGCTTACTAAGGAGTACAGTATCGAAGAGAGTAAATAGATCGTAATAGAGTAAACTAATAGAAGCGTCGTTGTAGTTAGAGGTAAGTTATAGTAGCTTACTTTAGTAGTGCTCTTCGTCGCCGGGGTTAGGTCGAGCTATAGCTTAGTGAAGTTAGTCGTAAATATAGTAAAAGTTAATATATAACAAAGGGGATATCTAAAAATTTAGCTAGCGGCCTACTTCCTTCTTAAGTCGTCGGTGACTCGACTTATTATCTTCTTCTTATGTCTTCGGTATTTATAGTATTAACCTATATAGTAGCAGCGAGGATCTATTATAGTGTACGCGGGAACTACGATTATAATACTTCTTCTTCTTCGTGACTTCTTTAGTTCTTCGTAAGTAGTTATTAGTAGTTACGTAAGTAGTAGAATAGCTAGATATTTCGATAGCTCTATCGCTTAGTCGTAGGGGTTACGAAGTCTCGATATAGTAATTACAACTAGCAAGATAGAAGGTTAATTACGTCTATTCGTTAAGATATCGAGACTTAGAAAAGAAGAAGAGAAAGCTAGTGTAGAAAGCACACGTAATATCGAGGGCGAAGCGGCCGGAAGCCTAGACTACGACGCCGAGATCACGTAACTAAACTAAACTAGGCCCTAACTAAATCCAGTTCGTATCTATCTCGCATTATATATAAAGAAGAGTTTTCACTAACTATTGTTAAGTAGTAGTAGCCGTAGCTAATTAAAGGTGCTTATTTATAAGAGGAAGCTTAGTTCTATAGAGCTAGAATAGTCCTATTACGTAACATAGACTCTCTATAGTATATCTATATAGCCTCTAGCTATTTTAAACGAAGGTAGCTATTAGTTTATTAACCTATCTAGCCTATAGATAGCTTAGCTCTATATATTACTATATACTACTATTATAGTTCTAATAGCTCCCTTTAGTTGTAGCCTATAGAGCTATTAATAATAAGTAATAACAATTAAGTAAATTCTACCTAACTAATAGATTAAGTTAACGAGGCTAATAATAGCCACGAAGTTATCGAAATTCTATTAGAGCTAGAGTTCCTAATAGATAAGAATTTACTAACACCTCTAGAGGTTACTCTAGCTAGCGTTCTAGAATAGTTTAGAAGTAAGATCTTCTACTATCTCGGGGAGGTCGAATTCTCTATATAAGACTCTAATTACTATAGGGACGCTAGTAAGACACTAGCTAGACTCTATAGCCTTACTATATAGAGTACCTTAACTCTCTCTTAGGAGATAGATATCTATATAATACCCTTAAGACTAGTAGGCGCTACTATAGAGCTCTACTAGAACTCTAAAGAGATACTATAGAGTATAATTTATATACTACTACTCTATTACTCTACGCTAGGTAGTATAGAGTTAAAGCTAAAAGATCTAGAAGAATATTAAGCAAAGATAATTATTAAGTTTAGATACTTCTACTAGAGCCTAGAGGTAGCCTTCTTAGTAAAGCTAGATTACTTTACCTACTCGCTCTTATACGAGGTAAACTAGATTACCTACTTAATCTAGTTCCTTAGTAATAGACTTAAGGAGTCCTAGGATCGAAAGTATACCCTTAATAGTATAAACTAGGCGTTCTTAATATATTAGAGAACCTTCCTTAACTTCCTTAAGGACGTAGTTAAGGACCTAGTTAATTAACATATAAACGCTATAATTAAATACTATAGTGCTCGTTAGAATTAAGGAGAGTTAGCCTAGAAGTTTACTAACTAACTAGCTACTCTTAAAGACTAAGTTAACCTCTATTATAGTAAAGAGTATCTAGTCTAACACTTTTTAGCTAAGCTCTATACTAGTCTCTAGAACTAGATTCTTTAGGCCTCTCTAATTCTAGAAACGTAAGAAGAGCTAGTTATATATACTACTATATACGAGGGCCTTTTAAAGTCTTTAGATAAGAAGGTAAGGGAAATATAGAAGTATTATAGAGACTCTATAGAGAGTATTTATATAGCTCTAGGGAGTAAGCGTAGTAAATAGGATAACTACGCTAGCTTTAGCTATATATAAGTACATCGTAACTATAGGATATCTAGGGGACATAATTAGAGCTCTCTAGAGAGAAGACTAAAATCGAGGAGACTAGTACTAGACTAGGTCTAGTGCTATAACTATAGTAAGTAAGGTCACTTTTCTACCTCGTGTATATAGCTATATAAGCTAGGCTAGAAACCCGTAATATATATAGTAGAAGTAAGTAAATATTCTCTCCTGTCTAACTAACTTCTCGAGGACATATTAGATAACTCTAAATAGAACTATAAGGAGCCTATAGTTCTCCTAGTATAAACCTATAAAGAGATAGTATATACACTAGACAGTAAGGTTAGTATATTAATACTCTTAGACAATAGATTCGACATTAATATAATCGATTCTATCTTTACTCTTAAGTATAACTTAAAGTATATTAATACTAAGCTCCTATAGGTTAATAGCTTCTAGAGCTATCTAGTATATTACTATAGCGCCTACGAGATTAAGCTATACTTAATAGATAACACTAGTAAGATATAAGAGTTAAAAGGCTTATTCTATACTATAGAAATAAGCTCTTCTATCTTACTTAGTTAGCTATAGCGTTTCGACTAGAGTATAGTAGTAGATAGCTATACTAACTAATAGTAGTATAGTTATAATACTACGTCTATATATATCGTAAGTATATAAGAATTCTCTAACCTAGTCCTTATAGAAAATTAAGACTATACTCTTATCTTATTAGGTATATATAACTCTATAGAGTATAGAGTACAGGGAGTAGCTAGAGCCTCTATAGAGCCTCTATAGAACCTCCTCGATATACTACCTATATATATCTTAGACTTTAAGGACATATTTAATATTAACTCTACCGAGATAAAGTCTACTAAGAACATTTTCTATCTAATTAATCTCTAAGAGAGTAAGGAACCTCTCTTTCGACCTCTTTATAACCTCTCTACTATAGAGCTAGTAGAACTAAGAGAGTACCTAAAGAAGTCCCTAGAGAAGAGCTAGATCTAATATTTAGAGAGTCTAGCTAGTATACTAATTCTATTTATACTAAAGAAGAATAGAACACTTAGACTATATATAAATTACTATAGTCTAAATACAATTACTATTAAGAACTACTACTCTCTCTCTCTTATTAGTAAGACTCTTAATTAGCTTAGAGAAGTAGTAGTATACTCGAAGATTAATATAAAGGACATATATTACTATATTCCGATAAAGGAGAGTAATTAGTAGAAGATAGCGTTCTAGACAAGATATAGCTACTTCGAATATATAGTTATACCGTTTAGATTAACTAATACATCTACTATATTCTAAGTCTATATTAATAGAGCTTTAGTAGAGCTCGTCGACATCTACTATATTATCTATCTTAACGACGTCCTTATCTATAGTATATTAGTAGAAGAGTATATAGAGCACCTATAGAAGGTACTTAAGAGATTACGCTCGTTTATGTTATATACGAACCCGAAGAAGTGTATATTTTTCTAGGCTAAGGTAGAGTTCTTAGGATTTATCGTCAGCACTATAGATATATCGATAGATCTCTATAGAGTCGCTATAATTACGAATTAGCCCCTGCCTAAGAATTACTATAATGTCTAGTAGTTCCTAGGTTTTACGAACTTTTACTAGTAGTTTATTAAAGAATATTCCGTAATAGTAGCGCTACTAACGTCGCTATTTAAAGGGGTAAAGAAGAGAAAGTAAACTATACTATAGCGCTAGAGAGAGGCTTAGGCTAAGGCCTTTAAGGAAGTCTATAAGGCCTTTATAAAGGCTCTAGTACTAAGGCACTATAATTCTATAGCGGAACTCTATATAGAAACTAATATATCGAAATACATATATAGTAGTATACTATTATAGCTCTTTAATAAGGGTAAGTACAAGAAGTAGTACTCTATTACTTTTCTATCTTATAAGCATCTACTAGTAGAGTAGAATTATAAGATATATAATTAAGAGTTACTTATAATCGTTAAGGGATTTAAGTATTAGCGACACTACTATAAAGGGTCTCTATACTCTATCTATATACTATCTAACTATAATAACCTAAGGTACTTCCTAACGATAAAGGAACTAAATAGCTATTAAGTAAAATAGTGTATATACCTCTAGAGATTCGATTTTATTATTAAATATAGACTAGAGAAGACGAACTCTACTAATACTCTATCTTATTATCTAGACCTTATAGTAGACAACTCCGAAAAGACTAGTAGCTTACCTACCTTATAGGCTAAGCTTAGAGCGATAATTCCCGTTAGTGTACTAATAGTAAGAAGAGTATATATAGAAGTGTCTATATACCTTAGTGTTATAACTCTAGAGAGAAGCGTAGGCCTAGAGATCTACATTATATAACTAGCTTTAGATATAAAGTAGCTCTATAGAGACTCTATAGAAGTAGTAGATAGTCTAGGCAAAGAAGATACTAAGGGTCCTAGGGGTAGTTCCTTAGATATATACTAGCCTAACTAGCTAGGAAGTAAGAAGACTAAGTATAGAGAAGTATAGTTAGTTCGTAATAGTATAATACTAATAGCTATACCTTATATCGCTACTGTTTTAGCAATGTAGAACGAGTCTCTATAGGCTAATAAGGTTAGTAATAAGCTAGTCTAGCTTATTAAAGAGTTATAGTAGACTAATAGACTAGCTACTTAGAGAGTAACTAATCTAGAGAAGAGAGCTAATAGTAGTTTACTATCGTAGCACTAGAAGGAGAGAGTACTATATAAGAATAATACCTTATACGTACCTATAGATATAGTATTATATATAGAGTTACTATAGAGATACTATAATCTCCTAGAGGCTAGCTATTTTAGCTAAGAGAAGACCTTAAAGCTATTATTAAGGAAGTATTACTAGCCGGGGATATACTATAACATAGACAACTACGTTAAGACCTATATAGTATACTAGACTTAGAAGAGATACACCTATATACTATATAGCGAGCTCTCGAGCTTACTAATACTAAAGGCTACTTAGAGAGAGCTAACTATAGATTTTATTACCGACCTCCCCCTAAGTAAGTACTATAGTAAGGTATATAACGTAATCCTTATAGTCGTTAATAGATTAACGAAAATAGTGCACTATCTTCTCTACTATAAGACTATTACCTTAGAATAGCTCGCTAAGCTATTTTACAACGAGATCGTTTACGAATACAGGTTCCTAGAAGGCATAATCTCTAACTATAGAACTGTATTTACGTCGGCGTACTAGTAAACGTTCGCGTACTAGTTGAAGTTTAAGCGCTAGCTGTTAATAGCTTTCTATCTCTAAATAGATAGCTAGATAGAATAGTAAAATAGATCCCTAATTTAGTACATTCGATGTTATTACTCTATAGACTAATCTAACTAGTCGCGATAGTTATAAATAGTAGCGTTTACTACTAATTCGTTATAGAATAATATACTAGGTATATCCCTACTCGAATATTACTCTAGTAAGGACTCTATAGGGGATCTAAATAGAGCCTAAGAGTAGACTCTACTAAGGGGGGTACTAGCTACTTATAATAGAGTAGTGACCCTTATAAATCTTAGGAAGAGCTTAGAAGAGTATTAGTAACAGGCCTAGAAGTAGTAGAAGTAGGCCTATAATAAGAGACATAAAGCTATATTATTTAATGTTAGAGATTAAGTTCTACTATCGACTAAGAACCTAAGACTAAAGGTAGCTAAGTAGAAGCTAGTACTAACATTCCTTAGACTATTTAAGGTGTTAAATTAAGTTAGTAGCTAAGTATACTACTTAGATCTGCCTAAAGACTCCCTATAAAAGAAAGCTCGATTCTATAGAGCTAGGATAGTTCTATTATATAACGTAGACTCTCTATAGTATATCTATATAGTCTCTAGCTGTTTTAAACGAAGGTAGCTATTAGTTTATTAACCTATCTAGCCTATAGATAGCTTAGCTCTATACGTTACTATATACTACTATTATAGTTCTAATAGCTCTCTTTAGTTATAGCCTATAGAGCTATCGATAATAAGTAATAATAATTAAGTAAATTCTACCTGACTAATAGGTCGAGTTAATAAGGCTAACGATAGCTATAAAGTCATCGAAATTCTATTAGGGCTAGAGTCTCTAATAGATAAGGATTTACTAATATCTCTAGAGGTTACTCTAGCTAGCGTTCTAGAGTAGTTTAGAAGCGAGATCTTCTACTGTCTCGGGGAGGTTAAATCCTCTATACGAGACTCTAATTACTATAGAGACGCTAGTAAGACACTAGCTAGACTCTATAGCCTTACTATATAGAGTGCCTTAACTTTCTCTAAGGAGATAGTTATAAGAGTATACTTATATAATTAGTTACTCTATATAGTATACTATTAGCGTAGATACTAGCTGTTCTTTTACATTGCATAGCGTAAGAGCGCCGAGTATCTAAGGCTCGGCGAGTAATGTAGCTTAGTAGAGCTCGCTTACAATAGGTATCTATATAATACCCTTAAGACTAGTAGGTACTACTATAGAGCTCTACTAGGACTCTAAAGAAATACTATAGAGTACAATTAATACACTGCTACTCTATTACTCTACGCTAGATAGTATAGAGTTAAAGCTAAAAGATCTAGAAGAATATTAAGTAAAGATAATCACTAAGTTTAGATACTTCTACTAGAGCCTAGAGGTAGTCTTCTTAGTAAAGCTAGATTACTTTACTTACTCGCTCTTACGTAAGGTAAACTAGATTATCTACTCGATCTAGTTTCTTAGCGATAAACTTAAGGAGTCCTAGGATCGAAAGTACACTCTTAATAGTATAAACTAGACGTCCTTAATATATTAGAGGACCTTCCTTAACTTCCTTAAGGACGTAGTTAAGGACCTAGTTAATCGATATATAAACGCTATAATCGAATACTATAGTACTTATTAGAATTAAGGAGAGTTAGTCTAGAAGTTTACTAACTAACTAGCTACTCTTAAAGACTAAGTTAACCTCTATTATAGTAAAGAGCACCTAGCCTAACACTTTTTAGCTAAGCTCTATACTAGTCTCTAGAACTAGATTCTTTAGGCCTCTTCGATCCTAGAAATATAAAAAGAGCTAGTTATATATACTACTATATACGAGGGCCTTTCGAAGTTATAAGGGAAAGCTTAGTCCTATAGAGCTAGAATAGTCCTATTACGTAATATAGGCTCTCTATAGTATATCTATATAGCCTCTAGCTGTTTTAAACGAAGGTAGCTATTAGTTTATTAACCTATCTAGCCTATAGATAGCTTAGCTCTATATGTTACTATATACTACTATTATAGTTCTAATAGCTCCCTTTAGTTATAGCCTATAGAGCTACTAATAATAAGTAATAACTATCGAGCAAATTCTGTCTAACTAGTAGGTTAAGTTAACAAGGCTAACGACAGCTATAAAGTCATCGAAATTCTATTAGAGCTAGAGTCCCTAATAGAGGAGAATTCGCTAACACCTCTAGAGGTCGCTCTAGCTAGCGTCCTAGAGTAGTTTAGAAGCGAGATCTTTCGCTATCTCGAGGAGGTCGAATTCTCTATATAAGACTCTAATCGCCGTAGAGACACTAGCGAGACGCTAGCTAGACTCTATAGTACTACTATATAAAGTACCTCGACTCTCTCTAAAGAGACAGGCACCTATATAATACCCTTAAGACTAGTAGGCGCTACTATAGAGCTCTACTAGGACTCCGAAGAGATACTATAGAGTATAACTTATATACTACTACTCTATTACTCTACACTAGGTAGTATAGAGTTAAAGCTAAAAGATCTAGAAGAATATCGAGCGAAGACAATTACTAAGTTTAGATACTTCTACTAGAGCCTAAAGGTAGCCTTCTTAGTAAAGCTAAATTACTTTATCTACTTACTATTACGCGAGGTAAACTAGAGTGCCTATTCGATATAGTTCCTTACTAATAGGCTTAAGGAGTCCTAGGATCGAAAGTACACTCTTAATAGTATAAACTAGGCGTTCTTAACGTATTAGGAGACCTTCCTTAACTTCCTTAAGAACATAGTTAAGGACCTAGTTAATCGACATATAAACGCTATAATCGAATACTATAGTACTTATTAGAATTAAGGAGAGTTAGCCTAGAAGTTCGCTAACTAACTAGCTACTCTCGAAGACTAAGTTAACCTCTATTATAGTAAAGAGCACCTAGCCTAACACTTTCTAGCTAAGCTCTATACTAGTCTCTAGAACTAGATCCTTTAGGCCTCTCCGATCCTAGAAATATAAGAAGAGCTAGTTACATATACTACTATATATAAGGGCCTTTTAAAGTCTTTAGATAAGGAGGTAAGAGAAATATAGAAGCGTTATAGAGACTCTATAGAGAGTATTTATATAGCTCTAGGGGGTAAGTATAGTAAATAGAATAACTACGCTAGCTTTAGCTATGCGTAAGTACACTATAACTATAGGGCACCTAGAGGACGTAACTAGAGCTCTCTAGAGAGAAGGCCGGAATCGAGGAGACTAGTACTAGACTAGGTCTAGTACTATAACTATAGTAAGTAAGGCTACTTCTCTACCTCGTGTACGTAGCTATATAAGCTAGGCTAGGAACCTATAACGCGCTTAGTAGAAGTAAGTAAATGTTCTCTTTTACTTAACTAACTCCCTAAGGACGTATTAGATAACTCTAAACAGGACTAAAAGGGGCCTATAGTTCTTCTAGTACGAACCTATAAAGGGATAGTTTATACACTAGATAGTAAGGTTAGTGTATTAATACTCTTAGACGATAGATCTAACGTTAATATAATCGATTCTATATTCGCTCTTAAGTATAACTTAAAGTATATTAACGCCGAGCTCCTATAGGTTAATAGCTTCTAGAGCTATCTAGTATATTACTATAGCGCCTACGAGATCGAGCTACACTTAATAGATAACACTAGTAAGACACAAGAGTCGAAAGGTTTATTCTATACTATAGAAATAAGCTCTTCTATCTTACTTAGTTAGCTATAGCGTTTCGACTAGGGCGTAGTAGTAGATAGCTATACTAACTAATAGTAGTTTAGTTACGACACTACGTTAGTATATGTCGTAAACGCTCGAGAGTTCTCTAATCTAGTTCTCGCGGGAAATTAAGGCTATACTATTGTCCCGTTAGGCGTGTCTAACTCTATAGAGTATAGAGTACAAGGGGTAGCTAGAGTCTTTATAGAACCTCTACGGGACCCCCTCGACTTATTACCTACGTATATCTCGGACTTTAAGAACGTATTTAACGTTAATTCTACCGAGATAAGGCCTACTAAGAACGTTTCCTATTCGATTAACCTCTAGGAGAGTAAGGAACCTCTCTTCTAACTCCTCTATAATCTCTTCGCTATAGAGTTAGTAGAACTAAAGGAGTACTTAAAGAAGTCCCTAGAGAAGAGCTAGATCTAATATTTAGAGAGTCTAGCTAGCACGCCGATCCTATTCGTGCTAAAGAAGAATAGAACACTTAGGCTATATATAGATTACTACGGCCTAAACGCGATTACTATTAAGAACTACTATCCTCTCCTTCTTATTAGTAAGACTCTCGATTAGCTCGAGAGAGTAGTAGTATACTTAAAGATCGACATAAAGGACATATATTACTATATTCTAATTAAGGAGAGTAATTAGTAGAAGACAGTATTCTAGACGAGATATAGCTACTTCGAATATATAGTTATACCGTTTAGATTAACTAATATACCTACTACGTTCTAAGTCTACATTAATAGGGCTTTAGTAGAGCTCGTCGACGTCTACTATATCGTCTATCTTAACGACGTTCTTATCTATAGCGTATTAGTAAAAGAGTATATAAAGCACCTACGGAAGGTACTCGAGAGATTACGCTCGTTTACGTTGTATACGAACCCGAAGAAGTGTACCTTTTTCTAGACTAAGGTAGAGTTCTTAGGATTTATTATCGGTACTATAGGTGTATCGATAGATCCCTATAGAGTCTCCGTAATTATAGACTAGCCCCTGCCTAAGAATTATTACGATATCTAGTAGTTTCTAGGCTTCGCGAACTTCTACTAGTAGTTTATTAAAGGATACTCCGCGATAGTAGCGCTACTAATATTGCTATTTAAAGAGGCAAAGAAGAGAAAGTAAACTATGCTATAGCGCTAGAGAGAGGCTTAGACTAAGGCCTTTAAGGAAGTCCGTAAGGCCTTTATAAAGGCTCTAGTACTAAGGCACTATAATTCTATAGTAGAACTCTATATAGAAACTAATGTATTAAAGTATATATATAGTGGTGTACTTTTATAGCTCTTTAATAAGAGCGAGTACAAGGAGTAGTACTCTATTACTTTCCTGTTCCGTAAGTATCTACTAGCCTATAAGTATCTACTAGCTAAGTAGAATTATAAGACGTATAATTAGGAGTTGCTTATAATCGTTAAGGAATTTAGGCATTAGCGACACTACTACAAAGAGTCTCTATACTCTATCTACGTACTATCTAATTATAATAACCTAAGGTACTTCCTAACGATAAAGGAACTAAACAGCTATTAAGTAAGATAGTATATATACCTCTAGAGATTCGATTTTATAATCGAATATAGACTAGGGAAGACAAACTCTACTAATACTCTATCTTATTATCTAGACCTTATAGTCGACAACTAGGAAGAGACTAGTAGCTTACCTACCTTATAGGCTAAGCTTAGGGCAATAATTCCCGTTAGTATATTAATAGTAAGAAGAGTATATATAGAAGTGTCTATATACCTTAGTGTTATAACTCTAGAGGGGAGCGTAGGCCTAGAGATCTACATTATATAACTAGCTTTAGATATAAAGTAGCTCCGTAGGGACTCTATAGGAGTAGTAGATAGTCTAGGCGAAGAAGACGCTAAGAGTCCTAGGGGTAGTTTCTTAGATACGTACTAGCCTAACTAGCTAGGAAGTAAGAAGACTAAGCATAGAGAGACATAGTTAGTTCGTAATAGCGTAATACTAATAGCTATACCTTACGTCGCTACCGTTTCGGCGACGTAGAATAAGTCTCTATAGGCTAATAAGGTCGGCGATAAGCTAGTCTAGCTTATTAAAGAGTTATAGTAGACTAATAGACTAGCTACTTAGAGAGTAACTAATCCGGAGAAGAGAGCTAATAGCAGTTCGCTATCGTAGCACTAGAAGGAGAGAGTACTATACAAGGATAATACCTTATATATACCTATAGATATAGTATTATACGCGGAGTTACTATAGAGGCACTACGATCTTCTAGAGGCTAGCTATTTCGGCTAAGAAAAGACCTTAAAGCTATTATTAAGGAAGTATTACTAGCCGGGAGTATACTATAACGTAGACGATTACGTTAAGACCTATATAGTGTACTAGACTTAGAAGAGACACACCTATATACTATATAGCGAGCTCTCGAGCTTACCGATACTAAAGGCTACTTAGAGAGAGCTAACTATAGATTTTATTACCGACCTCCCCCTAAGTAAGTACTATAGTAAGGTATATAACGCGATCCTTATAGTCGTCAATAGATTAACGAAAATAGTGCACTATCTTCTCTACTATAAGACTATTACCTTAGAATAGCTCGCTAAGCTATTTTACAACGAGATCGTTTACGAATATAGGTTCCTAGAAGGCATAATCTCTAACTATAGAACCGTATTTACGTCGGCGTACTAGTAAACGTTCGCGTACTAGTTGAAGTTTAAGCGCTAGCTGTTAATAGCTTTCTATCCCTAAATAGATAGCTAGACAGAACAGCAAAATAGATCCCTAATTTAGTACATTCGATGTTATTACTCCGTGGACTAATTCGACTAGTCGTAATAGTTACGAATAGTAGTATTCGCTACTAATTCGTCTTAGAATAACATACTAGGTATGTCTCTACTTAAATATTACTTCGGTAAGGACCCTGTAGGGGATCTAAATAGAGCCTAAGAGTAGACCTTACTAAGGGGGGTACTAGCTACTTATAATAGAGTAGTAACCCTTATAAATCTTAGAAAGAGCTTAGAAGAGTATTAGTAATAGACCTAGGAGTAGTAGAAGTAGGCCTATAATAAGAGACATAAAGCTATATTATTTAATATCGGAGATCGAGTTCTACTATCGACTAAGAATCTAAGACTAAAGGTAGCTAAGTATAAGCTAGCACTAACGTTCCTTGGACTATTTAAGGTATTAGATTAAGTCGGTAGCTAAGCGTACTACTTAGATCTACCTAAAGGCTTCCGTATCTATAATGTATTCTATATGTTACTATTAGAACTAGTAAGGGGCTATAGAGACTCTATACTCCCCCCCCGGAACTAATTAATATTAACGATAGTATAGAATATAAGGTAGAAAGAATTCTAGAGTATAATTAGCGAAAGAGATAGACTATATTAAAGGTGCTTTAGAAGGGATACTTACTTTCTAAAGCTACCTAGGAACCTAAGGAGACACTAGATAATACTACTAAAGCTATTATAGACTATTAGGTAGAGATTAGTTAGAGAATCTATAGTGATAGTATAAAGAGAACATAGCTAAGATAAGATAGACAAAGGGGTTCTATTAGTCTATATAATTATATAAGCCCCTAAGTCTACTTACCTCTATAGTAACTTCTCTTCTTCTCTACTAAATAACTAAAGTAGTAGGCCTATAATAAAGCAACTAGATCTTCTCTAAAGTTTCTCTTCTCCTCTAGATTATTAGCTAGTATATCTAGATCTATGTCCGATAGGCCTACTAGAACAGGTGTACTAGAGCACTAAGTAGTTTCTATAAACCTCGCTAGGTTATAAGGTAACACGAGGTCTCTTAGGGCACCTCTAATAACAGTAAGATAGGTAGATAGAATAGCCCGGGTAGACGAGTTAATAGCGTCTAGTAGCTATAGCTTAGCTAGACGACCTAGGTAGTAATTCTATATATTCTCTTATAGCTATATAAGTAAAAGAATTTAATGCTCGTTCTCGTAAGCGATAGTAATAGTAGAGACTTATAGAGACCTAGTAGCCTCCCAGTAGAATTAGGTACTAGCTTATAGTCGCGAGCGAAAGGATACTACCTTAGTAGTCTTTAGAGTTATACTTACCTTAGTAGAGGTCTTCCTTATTGTCCTAGAGAGTATTACTCTCTAAGCTAGCGTCTTAGCGGCCTCTATAGCTAGAGCTACTATAGTCTTAGACTTTAGCGTTACTATCTTCTTAGGCGTTATAGTCTTAGATTTCTTAGTAAGAGAAGTCTCCTCTTATAGAGCTAGTATAGAACGCTTATAGAGTGTCGATAATAGCAAAGTAAAAAAGAAGAAGATAGGAGATAGAGTAGAACTAGACAAGTACTATATACAATTAGTAAGGCACTAGTAACACTATATAATAGTAGTGTATAGCAACGTATAGAGCTAAGCTATCTATAGGCTAGATAGGTTAATAAACTAATAGCTGCCTTCGTTCGAAATAGCTAGAGGCTATATAGATATACTATAGAGGGCCTATATTACGTAACGGAACTATCCTAGCTCTATAGAACTAAGCTTTCCCTTATAACTATCCTCCCCTTTATAGCTACTGCCCTTAGTAGCTATCTGTCTCTTAAGCTATTCTTTACTATATTCGGTAATCGTAACTATAAAGGTAGTAAGTATTCTCTTTATTAACTAGGGGAACACTTAGTCTACGTTGTTTCTTTGTTTAACTTATCTAATATCTGTCCTTAGTAACTTCGTTATTTGCGAGGCTATAGTCCTTTATTAGTAGCTTTACCTCGAAGTAGTACTAGCCTTACTACTAGTTTATAACATGTGCTAGTGTTCGTTTAGTATCTATATAGTGGCTATATAGCTCTAGTACGCTAGCGATTAGCGTATATATAACTGTATTTCGACCTCTATAATAATAACTTCTATAGCGACGACACTTCTAAAACTTTAACCCGCTACTCGCTTTGTTAATGTGTTCTTTATTATTAACTAATATATTATCCTTACACTTTATACTTCTCTTTCTTCGTTAAACCTCTTAGCGCTTACTTTTCTTACTGCTATCTAGCTCTCTACTTCGTTAAATATCTTCGTTTTATTAATTAGATATCTTTAGTTATAGCTAGCTTCGATTCTTATGTTTACTCTTATAAGCGCTATACTTACGTAGTTAAAGACAACCTTGTTAGTAAGTCTATAGTACCTATATAGTAAGGCTATAGTATACTAACGTAGGTAGACACTACTTATAATAGCGCGTCTAGTAAGGCGTACTTCTATTATAAGAAGATAAGGTAGGCTTACTACCTAATCGACAACTCGGCGCTATAGGACTTAGTCGATATAGTATATACTACCTTTATAAAGGTAGATCGACACTGTCTAGATTCTACTAAGACTCGCTTAGTCGACAAGAAGTCTAAGCTAGATACAGAGGCTATAGTAGTATAGTCTACGATTTAGTTATACCGAATTACTAGTAGTTAAGCTACTACTCTACTAGACTTGTCTACGTTATTAAGGGACGCCCTAATACGTATATAAGTCGACGAGATCTAGCGTGTATATCTTACGCTCGAGGAGAGCGTAGGCCTCTTCTACTCCGTAAGTGTAATATCTAGTGTTACTAGCGCCTTACTAATCGTATATAGTACTTGTCTAGTTCTACTTCGCCCTCTACTTCTTTCTTCTTTACTTCGCTATTATCGACACTCTATAAGCGTTCTATACTAGCTCTATAAGAGGAGACTTCTCTTACTAAGAAATCTAAGACTATAACGCCTAAGAAGATAGTAACGCTAAAGTCTAAGACTATAGTAGCTCTAGCTATAGAGGCTACTAAGACACTAGCTCGAAGAGTAATACTCTCTAGAACAATAAGGAAGACCTCTACTAAGGTAAGTATAACTCTAAAGACTACTAAGGTAGTATTCTTTCGCTTATAACTATAAGCTAGTACCTAATTCGCTATAGTAGCCCCTAATAAGGGGACTATCTCTTTCGACACTATAGTAGCCTCTAATAGGAGAACTATACTCTCTAACTCTATAGTAGTAGCTTCGGCTACGGAAGCTACTAATACTCTAGATAACGAGGATAACGATTCTATCGCTAACCTAGATGCTCTTACTACTATAGAGGTAGTCTCTAATAAGAGGACCTCTCTCTTTTCGCTTACTATTCGCTACCTCTTTACTGATCTATAAGCTCGTTTAGCTTAAGAGAATAACGTCGTTATAGAGGATAAAGATAAAGCCTTTACCTAACTCTATAGAGAGGCTACTAGGTCTCTATAAGTTTCTGCTACTACTACCGCTTATAAAGACAAGTATTAAATTCTTTTATTAATAGAGCTAGAGGAAGATCTCTAGAATTACTACCTTAGTTGTCTAGCTAAGCTATAGCTACTAGATACTACTAACTCGTCTACTCGGGCTATTGTCTCTATCTACTTTACTGTCGTTAGTAGTCGCCTACGGGATAGTATATTGCCTATAGACTTAGCTAGGTTTATAGAAACTACTTAGCGCTCTAGCGTACCTACTCTAGGGGGTATATTAGACATAAATCTAGATATACTAGCTAATAATCTAGAGGAGAAGATAAATTATAGGGAGGATCTAGTCGCTTCGTTATAGTCCTATTAGTTTAGTTATTTAGTAGAGAAGAAGGTAGCTTATTATAAGAGAGAGTAGGCTTAGATAGCTTATAATTATAAAGACTAATAAAACCCCTTACCTGCCTTATCTTAGCTATATTCTCTTTATATCGTTACTATAGGCTCTCTGACTAATCTCTGCCTAATAGTCTATTACGACTTTAGTAGTATTATCTAGTGTCTCCTTAGGTTCCTAGGTGGCTTTAGAAAGTAAGTATCTCTTCTATAGTACCTTTAACATAGTCTATCTCTTTTGCTAATTATACTCTAGGATCCTTTCTATCTTATATTCTATATTATCGTTAATGTTAATTAGTTCTAGAGAGAGTATAGAGTCTCCGTAGCCCCTTACTAGTTCTAATAGAGACATATAGAATATGTTATAGATACGGGAGCCTTTAGGCAGATCTAAGCGGTATACTTAGCTACCGACTCGATCTAATACCTTAAATAGTCTAAGGAACGTTAGTGCTAGCTTCTGCTTAGCTACCTTTAGTCTTAGGTTCTTAGTCGATAGTAGAACTCGATCTCTAATATTAAATAATATAGCTTTATGTCTCTTGTTATAGGCCTACTTCTACTACTCCTAGGCCTATTACTAATGCTCTTCTAAGCTCTTCCTAAGATTTATAAGGGTTACTACTCTATCGTAAGTAGCTAGTATCCCCCTTAGTAGGGTCTACTCTCGGGCTCTATTTAGATCCTCTACGGGGTCTTTACTAGAGTAATATTCGAGTAGGGACATGCCTAGTATATTATTCTATAACGAATTAGTAGTAAACACTACTATTCGTAACTATCGCGACTAGTTAGATTAGTCCACGGAGTAATAACATCGAATATACTAAATTAGGAATCTATTTTGCTATTCTATCTAGCTATCTATTTAGGGATAGAAAGCTATTAATAGCCGGCGCTCGAACTTTAACTAGTACGCGAACGTTTACTAGTACGCTAACGTAAATATAGTTTCGTAGTTAGAGACTATACTCTCTAGGAACTCGTATTCGTAAACGATCTCGTTGTAAAATAGCTTAGTAAGCTATTCCGAGGTAATAGTCTTATAGCAGGGAAGGTAGCGTACTATTTTCGTTAATCTATCGACGACTATAAGGATTATGTCGTATACCTTACTATAGTACTTACTTAGGGAGAGGTCGGTAATAAAATCTATAGTTAGCTTTCTCTAAGTAGCCTTTAGCATCGGCAAGCTCGAGAGCTCGCTATATAGCATATAAGTGTATCTCTTCTAAGTCTAGTACACTATATAGGTCTTAACGTAGTCGTCTACGTCGTAGTATATCCCTAGCTAGTAATACTTCCTTAATAATAGCTTTAAGGTCTTCTCTCGGCTAAAATAGCTAGCCTCTAGGAGATTGTAGTATCTCTATAGTAACTCCGCGCGTAATACTACGTCTATAGGTACATATAAGGTATTATTCTTATATAGTACTCTCTCCTTCTAGTGCTACGATAGTAAACCGCTATTAGCTCTCTTCTCTAGATTAGTTACTCTCTAAGTAGCTAGTCTATCGGTCTACTATAACTCTTTAATAAGCTAGACTAGCTTATCGCCGACCTTATTAACCTATAGAGACTTATTCTACATCGCCGAAATAGTAGCGACGTAAGGTATAGCTATCGGCATTACGCTATTACGAACTAACTATACCTCTCTATACTTAGTCTTCTTACTTTCCGGCTAGTTAGGCTAGTATATATCTAAGGAACTACCTCTAGGACTCTTAGTGTCTTCTTCGCCTAGACTATCTACTACTTCTATAGAGTCTCTATAGAGCTACTTCGCGTCTAAAGCTAGTTATATAATATAGATCTCTAGGCCTACGCCTCTCTCTAGAGTTATAACACTAAGGTGTATAGACACTTCTATATATACTCTTCTTACTATTAGTATACTAATAGGAATTATCGCTCTAAGCTTAGCCTATAAGGTAGGTAAGCTACTAGTCTCTTCCTAGTTGTCTACTATAAGGTCTAGATAATAAGACAGAGTATTAGTAGAGTTCGTCTTCCCTAGTCTATATTCGATAATAAAATTAAATCTCTAGAGGTATATATACTATCTTACTTAATAGCCGTTTAGTTCCTTTATCGTTAGGAAGTACCTTAGGTTATTATAGTTAAATAGTATATAGATAGAGTATAGAGACTCTTCGTAGTAGTGTCGCTAATACTTAAATCCCTTAACGATTATAAGTAACTCTTAATTATACGTCTTATAATTCTACTCTACTAGTAGATACTTACGAGACAGGAAAGTAATAGAGTACTACTCCTTATACTCGCCCTTATTAAAGAGCTACGACAGTATACTACTATATATATATTTCGACGTATTAGTTTCTATACGGAGTTCTACTATAGGATTATAGTGCCTTAGCACTAGAGCCTTTATAAAGGCCTTATAGACTTCCTTAAAGACCTTAGCCTAAGTCTCTCTCTAGTGCTATAGCGTAGTTTACTTTCTCTTCTTTGCCCCTTTAAATAGCGACGTTAGTAGCGCTACTATTATAGAATATTCTTTAATAAACCGCTAGTAAAAGTTCGCGAAACCTAGGAACTACTAGACATCGTAGTAATTCTTAGGTAGGGGCTAATCCGTAATTATAGTAACTCTATAGGGATCTATCGATATACCTATAGTGTCGACGATAAATCCTAAGAACTCTATCTCGGCCTAGAAAAATGCACACTTCTTTAGGTTCGTATATAACATAAACGAGTATAATCTCTCGAGCACCTTCTATAGGTACTCTATATACTCTTCTACTAATACGCTATAGATAAGAACGTCGTTAAGATAGACAACGTAGTAGACGTTAACGAGCTCTACTAAAGCCCTATTAATATAGACTTAGAACATAGTAGGTATATTAGTTAATCCGAACAGTATAACTATATATTCGAAGTAGCTATATCTTGTCTAGAATACTATCTTCTACTAATTACTCTCCTTTATCGGAATATAGTAATATATGTCCTTTATGTCGATCTTTAAGTATACTACTACTCTCCCGAGCTAATTAAGAGTCTTACTAATAAGAGAGAGAGAGTAGCAGTTCTTAATAGTAATTACATTTAGACTATAGTAATCTATATATAGTCTAAGTGTTCTATTCTTCTTTAGTACGAATAGGATCGGCGCGCTAGCTAGACTCTCTAAATATTAGATCTAGCTCTTCTCTAGGGACTTCTTTAAGTACTCCCTTAGTTTCGCTAGCTCTATAGTAGAGAGGTTATAAAGAGGTCGAAAGAGAGGTTCCTTACTCTCTTAGAGATTAATCGGATAGGAAACGTTCTTAGTAGACCTTATCTCGGCAGAGTTAATGTTAAATACGTCCTTAAAGTCCGAGATATATACGAGTAGTACGTCGAGGGAGTTCCGTAGAAGCTCCGGAGAGAATCTAGCTACTCTCTATACTCTATACTCTATAGAGTTATATATACCTAATAAGATAAGAGTATAGTCTTAATTTCCCGCGAGAACTAGGTTAGAGAATTCTTATGCGCTTATAACGTACATAGACGTAGTGTTATAACTATACTACTATTAGTTAGTATAGCTATCTACTACTACGCCCTAGTCGAAACACTATAGCTAACTAAGTAAGATAGAAGAGCTTATTTCTATAGTATAGAATAAGCCTTTCGACTCTCGCGTCTTGCTAGTGTTATCTATTAAGCGTAGCTTAATCTCGTAGGTGCTATAGTAATGTACTAGATAGCTCTAGAAGCTATTAACCTATAGGAGCTCGGCGTTAATACGCTTTAAGTTATACTTAAGGGCAAAGGCAGGATCGATTATATTAACGTCGGATCCATCGTCTAAGAGCATTAACTAGTGTGACCGTTGGGTCGGGGTTAAGGGGTCGTACTAAACCTAAAAGAGTTATATTACCCTATTGTTTTTTCGTGGGTTTTTCGTGTTAAAACGCGATTTCTCGTATTAAATGAATTATTATCTTAATAAATATTATATCATTAGAATCCCTATAAAATTCTCTATATTTTATATATATAAATTGATTACGTAATATAATTCTCTGATTTTTAAACTAGGTTCAAAAACTTTGATAGCTATTTCAAAAATACTAGAGTTATATTACGTAAGCATGCTATATATTATTAAATGCGCGTTTTTTTAAAGATTATTTTAGACAATCCAATTTTAAAAAAAAATTCATTTTGAAAGAGTTATTATAGAAAAAGAGCAAAAATCCCGCAAAAATTTCAGATTTTAAAGTTCCTAACCTTAACCTAATAGTCTCACTAGCATTAACACACTGACCTTACTGTCTAGTGTGTGTACTGTCCCTTCGTAGGTTTATACCGGGAGGACTATAGGCCTCTTATAGTCCTATTCGAGGTTATCTAATATATCCTTAAAGAGTTAGTTAGACAAGAGAGAACATTTACTTACTTCTACTATATATATTGTAGGTTCCTAGCCTAGCTTATATAGCTACGTACACGAGGTAGAAAAGTAGCCTTACTTACTATAGTTATAGCACCGGACTTAGTCTAGTACTAGCCTCCTTAATTCTAGTCTCCTCTCTAGAGGGCCCTAATTATGTCCCCTAGATACTCTATAGTTACGATACACTTACGTATAGCTAAAGCTAGCGTAGTTATCCTGTTTACTATACTTACTCCCTAGAGCTACGTAAACACTCTCTATAGAGTTCTTATAATACTTCTGTATTTCTCTTGTCTTCTTGTCTAAAGACTTCGAAAGGCCCTCGTATATAGTAGTATATATAACTAGCTCTTCTTATGTTTCTAGGATCGGAGAGGCCTAAAGGATCTAGTTCTAGAGACTAGTATAGAGCTTAGCTAAAAAGTGTTAGGCTAGGTGCTCTTTACTATAATAGAGGTTAACTTAGTCTTTAAGAATAGCTAGTTAGTTAGCGAACTTCTAGGCTAACTCTCCTTAATTCTAACGAGCACTATAGTATTTAATTATAGCGTTTATATGTCGATTAACTAGGTCCTTAACTATGTCCTTAAGGAAGTTAAGGAAGGTCCCCTAATATATTAAGGACGCCTAGTTTATACTATTAAGAGTATACTTTCGATCCTAGGACTCCTTAAGTCTATCGCCGAGAAACTAGATCAAGTAGGTAATCTAGTTTACCTCGCGTAAGAGCGAGTAGGTAAAGTAATCTAGCTTTACTAAGAAGGCTACCTCTAGGCTCTAGTAGAAGTATCTAAACTTAGTAATTATCTTCGCTTAATATTCTTCCGGATCTTTCGGCTTTAACTCTATACTATCTAGTGTAGAGTAATAGGGTAGCGGTATATAAATTATACTCTATAGTATCTCTTCGGGGTCCTAGCGGAGCTCTATAGTAGCGCCTACTAGTCTTAAGGGTATTATATAGATATCTATCTCCTTAGAGAGAGTCGAGGCACTCTATATAGTAAGGCTATAGAGTCTAGCTAGTGTCTTACTAGCGTCCCTACGGTAATTAAAGTCTTATATAGAGAATTCGACCTCCCTAAGATAGTAGAAGATCTCGCTTCTAAACTACTCTAGAACGCTAGCTAGGGCGACCTCTAGAGGTATTAGTAAATCCTTATCTATTAGGGACTCTAGCCCTAATAGAATTTCGATAACTTCGTAGCTATTATTAGCCTCGTTAACTCGACCTATTAGTTAGGTAGAATTTGCTTAATTATTATCGCTTATTATTAGTAGCTCTATAGGCTACAACTAAAGGGAGCTATTAGAACTATAATAGTAGTATATAGTAATATATAGAGCTAAGCTATCTATAGGCTAGATAGGTTAATAAACTAATAGCTACCTTTATTCGAAATAGCTAGAGGCTATACGGATATACTATAGAGAGCCTATATTACGTAACGAGATTATCCTAGCTTTGTAGAACTAAGCTTCCCCTTATACACTAGACATTACACTTATAGAGTAGAAGAGGCCTACGCTCTCCTTAAGCGTAAGATATATACGCTAGATTTCGTCGACTTATATATGTATTAGAGTGTCCCCTAACAACGTAGATAAGTCTAGTAGAGTAGTAGCTTAACTACTAGTAATTCGGTATAACTAAATCGTAGACTATGCTACTATAGCCTCTATATCTAGCTTAGACTTCTTGTCTACTAAGCGAGTCTTAGTAGAATCTAGACAGTGTCGATTTACCTTTACGAAGGCGGTATATACTATATCGACTAAGTCCTATAGCGCTAGGTTATTAATTAGGCAGTAAGCCTACCTTATCTTCTTATAATAGAAGTACGCCTTGCTAGGCGCGCTATTATAAGTAGTGTCTGCCTATATTAGTACACTATAGCCTTACTATATAGGTACTATAGACTTACTAACGAGGTTGTCTTTAACTACGTAAGTGTAGCGCTTATAAGAGTAAACATAAGAATCGAAGCTAGCTATAACTAAAGATATCTAATTAATAAAACGAAGATATTTAATAAAGTAGTAATATAAGAGTGTACTTATATAATTAGTTACCTCGTATAGTATACTGTTAGCGTAGATACTAGCTATTCTTTTACATTATATAGCGTAAGAGTGCCGAGCCTAAGGCTCGGTAGGTGATATAGCTTAGCGAGGCTCGCTTATAATTATATCTACGCTAACGCTATTAGGAGTAATATACGGAGTCGTTCTAGACTAGTTATCGAGCGTTAGGCCTCGCGTTCGAGTCTAGCTATATACCTAATAGTTTAGCCTCTATAGGGTTTTTTATAAGGGAGCTAAGGCGGTAACTACGTGTATACTCCACGAGTTATATATATAGCTAAAGTAAAAACTCGAGCTTACTAGAGAAATTAGTTATATACGTACATTTCTTACACTAGGCTACTTCTAGTAGTACGTAGCCTATAAGCCTTAAGGCGTAGCTCCTAGGAGAGAAGATAGTTATAAGGGTATACTTATATAATTAGTTACCCTGTATAGTATACTATTAGCGTAGATACTAGCTGTTCTTTTACATTATATAGCGTAAGAGCGCCGAGCCTAAGGCTTAGTAGGTAATATAGCTTAGCAGGGCTCGCTTATAGGTAAGCTAGACAGTAGTAAGAAAAGTAAGTACTAAGAGGTTTAACGAAGAAAGAGAAGTATAGAGTATAAGAATAATATATAAGTCGACAATAAAGAACACATTAATAAAGTAAGTAGCGGGTTAAAGTTTTAGAAGTGTCGTCACTATAGAAGTTGTTATTATAGAGGTCGAAATGCAGTTATATATACGCTAATCGCTAGCGCACTAGAGCTATATAGCTACTATATAGATACTAAATAAACGCCGGCACATGTCGCGAACTAGTAGTAAGGCTAGTACTACTTTAAGGTAAAGCTACTAATAAAGGACTATAGCCTCGTAAACAACGAGGTTACTAAGGACGGATATTAGATAAGTTAAATAAAGAAACAACGTAGACTAAGTGTTCCCCTAGTTAATAAAGAGAATACTTACTACCTTTATAGTTACGATTACTAAATATAGCAAAGAATAGCTTAAGAGACGAATAGCTACTAAGGGCAGTAGCTATAAAGGGGAAGATAGTTATAAAGGGAAGCTTAGTCCTATAGAGCTAGGATAGTCCCGTTATATAACGTAGGCCCTCTATAGTATATCCGTATAGCCTCTAGCTATTTCGAACGAAGATAGCTATTAGTTTATTAATCTATCTAGCCTATAGATAGCTTAGCTCTATACATTGCTATATACTACTATTATAGAAGTCTTTAGATAAGAAGACAAGGGAAATATAGAAGCGTTATAGAGACTCTATAGAGAGTATTTATATAGCTCTAGGGAGTAAGCGTAGTAAATAGAATAACTATACTAGCTTTAGCTATACGTAAGTATATCGTAACTATAGAGTATCTAGGGGACGTAATTAGAGCCCTCTAGAGAGAAGGCTAGAATCGAGAAGACTAGTACTAGACTAGGTCTAGTGCTATAACTATAGTAAGTAAGGCCACTTTTCTACCTCGTGTACGTAGCTACGTAAGCTAGGCTAGGAACCTATAACGCACGTAGTAAAAGTAAGTAAATGTTCTCTTCTATTTAACTAACTCCCCGAGGACATATTAGATAACTCTAAATAGAACTATAAGGGGCCTATAGTTCTCCTAGCACGAACCTATAAAGAGATAGTATATACACTAGATAGTAAGGTCAGTATATTAATACTCTTAGACGATAGATCTAACGTTAATATAATCGATTCTGTCTTCGCTCTTAAGTATAACTTAAAGTATATTAACGCCGAGCTCCTGTAGGTTAATAGCTTTTAGAGCTATCTAGTATATTACTATAGCGCCTACGAGATTGAGCTACACTTAATAGATAACACTAGTAAGATATAAGAGTTAAAAGGCTTATTCTATGCTATAGAAATAAGCTCTTCTATCTTACTTAGTTAGCTATAGTATTTCGACTAGAGCGTAGTAGTAGATAGCTATACTAACTAATAGTAGTATAGTTATAACACTATATCTATATATATTATAAGTATGTAAGAATTCTCTAACCTAGTCCTTATAGAAAATTAAGGCTATACTCTTATCTTATTAAGTATATATAACTCTATAGAGTATAGAGTATAAAGAGTAGGTAGAGTCTCTATAGAGTCTCTATAGAACTCCCTTAATATACTACCTATATATATCTCGGACTTTAAGGACGTATTTAATATTAACTCTACCGAGATAAGACTTACTAAGAATATTTCCTATCTAATTGATCTCTAAGAGAGTAAGGAACCTCCCTTCTAACCTCTTTATAACCTCTCTACTATAGAGCTAGTAGAACTAAGGGAGTACCTAAAGAAGTCCCTAGAGAAGAGCTAGATCTAATATTTAGAGAGTCTAGCTAGCGCGCTAATTCTGTTTATACTAAAGAAGAATAGAACACTTAGACTATATATAGATTACTATAGTCTAAACGCGATTACTATTAAGAACTACTACTCTCTCTCTCTTATTAGTAAGACTCTTAATTAGCTTAGGGAAGTAGTAGTATACTCGAAGATCGACATAAAGGACATATATTACTATATTTTAATAAAGGAGAGTAATTAGTAGAAGATAGCGTTCCGGACAAGATATAGCTACTTCGAATATATAGTTATACTATTTAGATTAACTAATGTACCTACTATGTTCTAAGCCTATATTAATAGGGCTTTAGTAGAGCTCGTTAATATCTACTATATTATCTATCTTAACGACGTCCTTATCTATAGTATATTAGTAGAAGAGTATATAGAGCACCTACGGAAGGTACTCGAGAGATTACGCTTATTTACGTTATATACAAACTCAAAGAAGTGTATATTTTTCTAGGCTAAGATAGAGTTCTTAGAATTTATTATCGGCACTATAGGTGTATCGATAGATCCCTATAGAGTTACTATAATTATAGATTAGCCCCTACCTAAGAATTACTACGATGTCTAGTAGTTCCTAGGTTTCGCGAACTTTTACTAGCGGTTTATTAAAGGATATTCTATAATAGTAGCGCCGCTAACGTTGCTATTTAAAGAGATAAAGAAGAGAAAGTAAACTATACTATAGCGCTAGAGAGAGGCTTAGGCTAAGGTCTTTAAGGAAGTCTATAAGGCCTTTATAAAGGCTCTAGTACTAAGGCACTATAATTCTATAGCGGAACTCTATATAGAAACTAATACGTCGAAATACGTATATAGTAGTATACTATTATAGCTCTTTAATAAGGGCGAGTATAAGGAGTAGTACTCTATTACTTTCCTATCTCGTAAGTATCTACTAGTAGAGTAGAATTATAAGATATATAATTAAGAGTTACTTATAATCGTTAAGGAATTTAAGTATTAGCGACACTACTACAAAGAGTCTCTATACTCTATCTATATACTATCTAACTATAATAACCTAAGGTACTTCCTAATAATAAAGAAACTAAACGGCTATTAAGTAAGATAGTATATATACCTCTAGAGATTTAATTTTATTATCGAATATAGACTAGGGAAGATAAACTCTACTAATACCCTATCTTGTTATCTAGACCTTATAGTAGACAACTAGAAAGAGACTAGTAGCTTACCTACCTTATAGGCTAAGCTTAGAGCGATAATTTCTATTAGTATACTAATAGTAAGAAGAGTATATATAGAAGTGTCTACGTACCTTAGTGTTATAACTCTAGAGAGAGGCGTAGGCCTAGAGATCTACATTGTATAACTAGCTTTAGACGTAAAGTAGCTCTATAGAGACTCTATAGAAGTAGTAGATAGTCTAGGTAAAGAAGACACTAAGAGTCCTAGAGGTAGTTCCTTAGATACGTACTAGCCTAACTAGCTAGGAAGTAAGAAGACTAAGTATAGAAAGGTATAGTTAGTTCGTAATAGCGTAATGTCGATAGCTATACCTTACGTCGCTACTGTTTTAGCGACGTAGAATAAGTCTCTATAGGCCGACAAGGTTAGCAATAAGCTAGTCTAGCTTATTAAAGAGTTATAGTAGACTAATAGACTAGCTACTTAGAGAGTAACTAATCTAGAGAAGAGAGCTAATAGTAGTTTACTATTATAGTACTAGAAGAAGAGAGTACTATATAAGGATAATGTCTTATATATACCTATAGACGCGGTATTATATACGGAGTTACTATAGAGATACTACGATCTCCTAGAGGCTAGCTATTTCGGCCGAGAGAAGACCTTAAAGCTATTATTAAGGAAGTATTACTAGCCGGGGATATACTACAACGTAGATAACTACGTTAAGACCTATATAGTATACTAGACTTAGAAGAGACATACCTATATACTATATAGTAAGCTCTCGAGCTTACCGATACTAAAGGCTACTTAGAGAGAGCTAACTATAGATTTTATTACCGACCTCTCCCTAAGTAAGTACTATAGTAAGGTATATAACGTAATCCTCGTAGTTGTCGATAGATTAACGAAAATAGTACGCTATCTTCTCTACTATAAGACTATTACCTTAGAATAGCTCGCTAAGCTATTTTATAACGAGATCGTTTACGAATATAGGTTCCTAGAGAGTATAGTCTCTAACTACGGAACTGTATTTACGTTAGTGTACTAGTAAACATTCGCATACTAGTTAAAGTTTAAGCGCTAGCTATTAACAGCTTTCTATCTCTAAATAGATAGCTAGATAGAATAGTAAAATAGATCTCTAATTTAGTACATTCGATGTTATTACTCTATAGACTAATCCGACTAGTCGCAATAGTTATAAATAGTAGTGTTCGCTACTAATTCGTTGTAGAATAATATACTAGGTATATCCCTACTTAAATCTTACTCTAGTAAGAACTCTATAGGGGATCTAAATAGAGTCCGAGGGTAGACTCTACTAAGGGGAGTACTAGCTACTTACGATAGAGTAGCGACTCTTATAAATCTTAGGAAGAGCTTAGAAGAGCATTAGTAATAGGCCTAGAAGTAGTAGAAGTAGGCCTATAATAAGAGACATAAAGCTATATTATTTAATGTTAGAGATTAAGTTCTACTATTAACTAAGAACCTAAGACTAAAGGTAGCTAAGTAGAAGCTAGCACTAATATTCCTTAGACTATTTAAGATATTAGATCGAGTTAGTAGCTAAGTATACTACTTAGATCTACCTAAAGGCTCCCGTATCTATAACATATTCTATGTGTCTCTATTAGAACTAGTAAGAGGCTACGGAGACTCTATACCTCCTCTAGAACTAATTAACATTAACAATAACATAGAATATAAGGTAGAAAGAATCCTAGAGTATAATTAGTAGAAGAGATAGACTATATTAAAGGTACTATAGAAGAGATACTTACTTTCTAAAGCTACCTAGGAATCTAAGGAGACACTAGATAATACTACTAAAGTCGTAATAGACTATTAGGTAGAGATCGATTAAAGAGCCTATAGTAATAGTACGAAGAGAACATAGCTAAGATAAGGTAGATAAGGGGTTTTATTAGTCTTTATAATTATAAGCTACCTAAGTCTACTCTCCCTTACGATAAGCTATCTTCTTCTCTACTAAATAACTAAACTAATAGAACTACGATAAAGCGACTAGATCCTCTCTATAATTTATCTTCTTCTCTAGATTATTAGCTAGTATATCTAGATCTATATCTAATATACTCTCTAGAGTAGGTACACTAGAGCGCTAAGTAGTTTCCGTAAACCTAGCTAAGTCTATAGGCGATATACTATCCTATAGGCAACTACTAATAATAGTAAGGCAAGTAGAGACAATAGCCTAAGTAGACGAGTTAGTAGCATCTAGTAGCTATAGCTTAGCTAGATAACTAAGGTAGTAATTCTAGAGATCTTTCTCTAGCTCTATTAATAAAAGAATTTAATACTTGTCTTTATAAGTAGTAGTAGCAGCGGAAACTTATAGAGACCTAGTAGCCTCTCTATAGAGTTAAGTAGAGGCTTTATCTTTATTCTCTATAACGATATTATTCTCTTAAGCTAGATAAGCTTATAGATTAGTAAAGGGGTAGCGAATAGTAAGCGAAAAGAGAGAGGTTCTCTTATCGGAGACTACCTCTATAGTAGTAAGAGCATCTAGGTTAGTAACGGAATTATTATTCTCGTTATCTAGAGTATTAGTGACCTTCGTAGCTAAAGCTACTACTATAGAGTTAGAGAGTATAGTTCTTCTATTAGAGGCTACTATAGTGTTAGAAGAGGTAGTTCCCTTATTAGAGACTACTATAGCGAATTAGGTACTAGCTTATAGTCGCGAGTAAAAGGATACTACCTTAGTAGTCTTTAGAGTTATACTTACCTTAGTAGAGGTCTTTCTTATTGTCCTAGAGAGTATTACTCTCTAAGCTAGTGTCTTAGTAGTCTTCGTAGCTAGAGCTACTATAGTCTTAGACTTTAGCGTTATTATCTTCTTAGGTATTATAGTCTTAGATTTCTTAGTAAAAGAAGTCTCCTCTTATAGAGCTAGTATAGAACGCTTATAGAGTGTCGATAATAGCGGAGTAGAGAAGAAAGAAGCAGAGAGTAGAGTAGAACTAGATAAGTACTATATACAATTAGTAAGGCGCTAGTAACACTAGATGTTATACTTATAGAGTAGAAGAAGCCTACGCTCTCCTCGAGTATAAGATATATACACTAGATCTCGTCGACTTATATATATATTAGGGCGTTCTCTAATAACGTAGACAAGTCTAGTAGAGTAGTAGCTTAACTACTAGTAATTTAGTATAACTAGATTATAGACTATACTACTATAGCCTCTATATCTAGCTTAGACTTCTTATTAACTAAGTAAGTCTTAGTGGAATCTAGATAGTGTTAATCTACCTTTACGAAGGTAGTATATACTACATCGACTAAGTTCTATAGCGCTAGGTTATTAATTAGGTAGTAAGCCTACCTTATCTTCTTATAATAGAAGTATACCTTACTAGGTGTACTATCGTAAGTAGTAATACGAGATAGATACGAACTGGATTTAGTTAGGGCCTAGTTTAGTTTAGTTATATAATCTCGGCGTCGTAGCCTAGACTTCTAGCTACTTCGCCCTCGATATTACGTATACTTTATACACTAGCTTTCTCTTCTTCTTTTCTAAGTCTCGATATCTTAATAAATAGACGTAATTAACCTTCTATCTTACTAGTCGTAATTACTATATCGAGACTTTATAACCCCTACGACTAAGTAATAGAGCTATCGAAATATCTAGCTATTCTACTACTTACGTAACTACTAATAACTACTTACGAAGAACTAAAGAAGTTACGAAGAAGAAGAAGTATTACGATTATAGTTCCTGCGTACACTATAATAGATCCTCGCTACTACTATATAGGTTAATACTACGAATACTAAAGACATAAGAAGAAGGTAATAAGTCGAGTTACTAACGACTTAAGAAGAAAGTAGGCTACTAGCTAAATTTTTAGATATCCTCTTTATTATACGTTAACTTTTACTACATTTACGACTAACCTTACTAAGCTATAGCTCGACCTAACTCTAGCGACAAAGAGCGCTACTAAAGTAAGCTACTATAACCTACCTCTAACTATAACGACGCTCCTATTAGTTTACTCTATTACGATCTGTTTATTCTCTTCGACGCTATACTCCTTAGTAAGCTATAGAAAGAGTATAGTATTTAGGCACTAAGGGACATATTTAACTATGTCGAATTCTCTTATAACGAGTAGACTATATAAGTAAGTACTATATAGGCTTAGGTTAGTAACATCTAAGCTAAACTAGATATATCTTAGATCTACGCTAATAGCGCTACTACCTAAGCTGCCTATTACTTAGCTAAGGTCTAAGAGCTTAAGGCCGAACTAGACTATCTTAAGGCCGAGATAGAACATAGTATACTAACCTCTTCTATATATAGCTCTCTCTTATTAAAGAAGCTACTAGACTCTACTGTTTTTAGCGATAGTACACTAGAATAGTTCGATGTCTTTAAGCACTAGATATAGAATAAGCTTCTTTCTAATATAGACTATTACTCTACGAAGATTAATAAGTTTACCTATCTCTACTTACGTCTCTTAGAAGACGCTTATATCCTTGTTATAGACGTAGCTTATAGTGTAATCCTTAGCGCTAACGAGGTCTTTACTCTTTTAGCTTAGCGCTATAAGGACCCCGACTATAGGGCCACTATATATATCTAATTTACTAGTCTCTTTTAGCGTAATAATACCTTCGACTTCTTTATTAGCGAGTTTAATAAGTATACTCTTTACGCTAATATCGCTAAAGAAGAGTAGCTATACTAAATCTATTAGAAGATATCTACTAAGCTACGTAATGCTCTAGTTAACTTTTACCCTAACAACCTCGCTGTCTTTATTACTATAGCTTACGCTACCGACTATAGTATCTATTAGAACAACCTTATCGCTAAGTACACTTAGGCTCTACGCTCTATAATAGCTATAACTTACGTCGCTAGCGCTCTAACTTATATACCTTACTTAACCTCTACGCCTACTACTCTAGCTACTTACTACTCTATCGCTAGAGGTACTCTATAGTCTTTCTACCTACTCTAAACACTCGTCTACTTCGTATATAGTAAGCTAGGCTATATCGTACTAAAGTATATAGCTAGTGTCTCTAAGAAGGCTACTTACGCTATTACTTATCTCCCTCGCGCTATTAGTACTATAGAGAAGATATAGTAGCTTTAGTACTATATAGCCGAGTTAGAAGTCGATTCTAGTTCGGCCTACGAACTAGATTTAGTTTAGAACTAGTTCGACCCCGAGATAAATTATAAGTTAGCTAACTAGTTTAACTAGGGAAATAAGTAGCTAGAGAATAAGTTCTCTCCTCTAGTAGAATAAGGGCTATTTAAGATAGATCTAGAGGAGTATAAACGCTAAATAGTGTCGTTACTTATAACGTTACTACTATTATAACTCCTATTACTATCTACGACCTCTATAACTATAAACGAACTATTACCCTTTAAGTCTTTATCGACACTAGCGCGCTTATTAGCGCTATAGTTAACTATAACGTTCTCGATAAGCTAAAGACTTTCGGCTACTCTATAGCGTTAGCTAGCTCTATTTAGCTCTAGGCCTATAATGGTGTTCTAACTAAATAAGTTACTTATAGTGTCTCTTTTACTACTATCGTTTCTAGTAAGCTAAACACCCTTACTATCTTCTATATTATAGATATTAGCTATTTCGACATTATCCTTAGCCTTAGCTAGCTTAAGACTAACAAGGCTAATATTAACTATAAACATAGCGAAGTTATATATAAAGAAGAGTTTTCACTAACTATCGTTAAGTAGTAGTAGCTATAGCTAATTAAAGGTGCTTATTCTAGAAAGGGACCTATTTTAGTTCGGAACTAGTTCGTCCCTAGTTTAGCTCGCGAAATAGATACTCTTTTAGCTACTAAATTAAGACGAGATAGACTATATCGACTACTAGCTCTTAGGTTAAATTTTAAGCTAAATTAGAGGGAGTTTAAGCTAGTCTCCTATAGTACTTAGCTAATATATAAGTTCTCTTACGTACCTGCCTACGTAAGTAATACTAAGTAAGATAGACTACTTATCGCCTTTATTAGCGCTACTGCCTTTACCTCTTAAGCTAAATACTATAAACACGAGGTATTTACGATCTCTATAAAGGATATTAAGGACTACTACTATATAGCTACCGAACTAGAACTAGACCTCTTAGTTATTCTACTAGAGAAGTTACGTAAGTTTACTAATGTCTTCTCTAAAGAGTAATCTAATACTCTACTACTATATCGACTAGATTTCGACAACTATATTACCCTAAAGAATAGCGCTAAGCTACTATATACTAAACCTTTACGCTACCTATTCTCTAAAGAGCTTAATATAGTAGAAGAGTTTATTCGGGAATATCTCGATAAGGGTTTTATTATACTAAGCTCGGCTAGCTACTTATTACCTATCCTTTTTGTCTATAAGCTAAATAGAGAACTTCGCCTCTATGTCGATTACTATAGCCTTAACGAGGTCACTAAACGAGATATCTATCTACTACTACTTATCGAAGAAATACTTATACGTATAAGTAAGACTAAGTAGTTTAGTAAGATCGATATCTACTAAGTCTTCTACTGTCTCTATAACTCTATCGACAGTAAGGACCTTACTACTTTCTCTATATATATAGGTAACTTTAAATAGCTAGTAATGCCTTTTAGTCTTACTAACGCCTCTACTATATAGTAGAGGTTTATAAATTATAACTTCGTCGATATACTAGAACGCTTCGTGTTAATCTATCTAGACGATATTCTAATTTACACCGATAGTACCTAGCGAGAGCACGCCGAGCACATTAAACTAGTGCTCTAGTAACTCTATAAGTTAGGTCTAAACGCCGACATTAAGAAGAGCGAGTTTTACCTTATAGAGGTAAAGTACCTCGGTATTATCGTTAGCTAAGATAGAGTCTAGATAGACTCTAAGAAGGTAGAAGCTATTAAAGCTTAGAAGTAGCTAGCTCCTAGTAACACTACGTAAGTAAGGAGCTTTATTAGTTTCTATAGCTACTACTACTGCTTTATTAACGGTTTTAGTACTATCGCTAAGCCTCTAAATAACCTACTTAAGAAGGATATATTACCCTAGAACAATAAATACACTACTGTATTTAACTACATAAAGTATACTATTATAAGTATATCTATCCTCGCGTACTTCGATTACTTAAAGTAGATAGTCGTCGAGACTAATACTTCCGATACTACTACTACCGGGATTCTATTATAGTATAATAAGCACGACGTTCTCTAGCCTATTGCCTTTTTTAGTAAGTCTATAAGTAAAGCTAAACGTAACTACGCTATCTATAATAAAGAGCTACTAGCTATCGTCTAAGCCTTTAAGAAGTAGACCTCTAAGCTTATAAGCACTTAATCTAATAAGGCTATCTATATCCTTACCGATTACTAATCCCTTATGTATTTTATAAGGACTTAAAAGCTTTTACGCTATTAAGTACACTAGGCTCTCTACCTTATATAATTTAACTTTAAGATTATATACTAACCTAGCGCTACTAATAGCAAAGTAGACACACTTACTAGAAGGAATAGAGATATACTATACTTAAAGGAAGACTCTAATCTACAGTAGATACTTCTACTATATAAGGTGCTCGATTTATACATTATCGATAAACTAAGTCTAGGTTATATCTAAACTAGATTACTACTCTAAGCTAAACTAAAGTCTAGTTCGTAATCTAGTTCGCGATCTAGTTTATAGTCTAGTTTAGCTACTAAACTAGGACCTAGTTCGCCGCCTATTTCGTAGTCTATTTTAATACTTAGTTCGTTACTAAAATAGATGTCTATTTCGCCTTATAAGCTAGTCTATGTCGCCTCTATCTTAGCTATAGAAGAGCCTTTACTCCTTTTCGAAGAAGTAGCTAAAGCTAACCTATAAGACACTAAGTAATTACGACTAGTAAGATAGAAGGTTAATTACGTCTATTCGTTAAGATATCGAGACTTAGAAAAGAAGAAGAGAAAGCTAGTGTATAAAGCACGCGTAATATCGAGGGCGGAGTAGCTAGAAGCCTAGGCTACGACGCCGAGATTACATAACTAAACTAAACTAGGCTCTAACTAAATCTAGTTCGTATCTATCTTATATTACTATTCTCCCTCTTAAAGGCGTTTACCCTTAAATACTAATGTACATTATCTATTAATCTATTTCGGCCTTAGTTTATCTATATAAGAGTCTAGGTAGTTATATAGCACATTAGCTACTTCTTTAAGGTTATCGATTAGCCACTAGGTAAGATCTTCTAGATATCTCTTCTAGCTTATATAAGCGACTAGTTTACTACGTAGTATCTATATATTAATTACATCGTCTACTTTGTATTTCTCTTTACTCTCGACCTTAATTAGTAGTAGCTCTTTAAAGAACTAGCTAGGTAAAGAGTTGTCTAGATATTTAGTAAGTAGGTCGGCGTAAAACATAGAGTAAATATAGCGTAAAGCGACTAGTAGATCTAGTTTATATAACAGGAGTAACTACTTTTCGAGTACCTTATAAGGACTAACTCTCTTTAGTAATAGCTTAGGATTACTATATAGGTAGAGGTTCTTTGTCGATAACTATACTATATTACTAACCTTAAATTCGATTAGTAAGTAGTGCTTATTTACTTGTTCTACTATACGTAATTAGGCGATAGTAAGGTTTTTCTTAGCGATCTCTAAACCTTCTTCTAGCTACTTAGCTAGGGCATAGATATTAGTCTTATTTAGCTTAGCTCTTGTCGATAGTACATTAGTAGGCAGCTAAAAGCTAAGCCTTAGCTTATACTCTCTAGTAACTTCGAATAGTAATAGCTTAGTGCTTTCTAATAGGTTAGTATTAGCGGAGAACTCTACTACTAGAAGGATAAGAGTCTAGTTACTAAAACGTATAGCGTAAGAGCGAATAACTCGTTTAAACTCCTAGTTTATAATCTCTAACTAGCTATCTATTTAGGAGTAGCTAGTAGTAGATAGCTTAGCTATAATCTTTAGGATCTAGTAGAACTACTTCTATACGTCGCTAACGAACTAAGGGCCGTAGTCGAAAGTAATACTATTAGGTAACCTATATAGTTTCTATACGTAAAAGAATAATAGCTTAGTAGTCTTAAATACTAAGGTATCTTCCTTTCTAGAGAAGTAGAGAATTAGGTATTATTCTTTACTTAGGTAGTTAACAATATATAATACTATATTATAGCTATCTACTAAGAGTAGACCGGTAATAAAGTCTATCGTAATGTGCTACTAGAGCTTCTCTAGAATAGACAGTAGTAAGAGTAGACTAGTAGAAAGGCTATAGCGAGCCTTTAATCGTTTATAGTCGTAGTAATAAGCAATAAACCTCTTAACGATATTATTATAACTAGGGATATAAAAGGTTATTTTAATTATAGCTACTATCTTAGTAGCTCTAGTATATATATAGTCCTTTAATATATACACCTCCTAGATAACCTTAGTAACTATCGATATAGGCACGAATAGTCGACTAGTGTACTATAATATCCCTTTACTAATAGTGACATTAGTTAGCAGTAGCTATTTCCTCTTTAGGAAGGCCTCTATTATACAGTAGATACCTCGAGTAGACTTAAACTTAGTGTCTTATAGGTTAGCTTTAGCTACTTCTTCGAAAAGGGATAAAAGCTCTTCTATAGCTAAGATAGAGACGACATAGACTAGCTTATAAGGCGAAATAGGCGTCTATTTTAGTGACGAACTAAGTGTTAAAATAGACTATAAAATAGGCGGTAAACTAGGTCCTAGTTTAGTAGCTAAACTAGACTACGAACTAGATCGTAAACTAGATTACGAACTGAACTTTAGTTTAGCTCGGAGTAGTAATTTAGTTTAGATATAACCTAGACTTAGTTTATCGATAATACATAGATCGAGCACCTTATATAGTAGAAGTGTCTAGTATAAATTAGGGTCTTCCTTTAAGTATAGTATATCTCTATTCCTTCTAGTAAGTATATCTACTTTACTATTAGTAGCGCTAGGTCGGTATATAATCTTAAAGTTAAATTATACAAGGTAGAGAGCCTAGTATACTTTATAGCGTAAAAGCTTTTAAGTCCTTATAAAATATATAAGGGATTAGTAATCGGTAAGGACATAGATAGCCTTATTAGATTAAGTACTTATAAGCTTAGGGGTCTACTCCTTAAAGGCTTAGACAATAGCTAGTAGCTCTTTATTATAGATAGTATAGTTACGTTTAGCTTTACTTATAGACTTACTAAAAAAGACAATAGGCTAGAGAATGTCGTACTTATTGTACTATAATAGGATCCTAGCGGTAGTAGTATCGAAAGCATTAGTCTCGACGACTATCTACTTTAAGTAATTAAAGTACACGAGGATAGGTATACTTATAATAGTGTACTTTATGTAGTTAAATACGGCAGTGTATTTATCGTTCTAGAGTAATATGTCCTTCTTAAGTAGGTTATTTAGAGGCTTAGTAATAGTACTAAAACCCTTAATAAAGTAGTAGTAGTAGCTATAGAAACTAATAAAGCTCCTTACTTACGTAGTATTACTAGAGGCTAGCTACTTCTAAGCTTTAATAGCTTCTACCTTCTTAGGGTCTATCTAGACTCTATCTTAGCTAACAATAATACCGAGGTACTTTACCTCTATAAGGTAAAACTCGCTCTTCTTAATGTCGGCGTTTAGGCCTAACTTATAGAGTCGCTAGAGCACTAGTTTAATATGCTCGGCGTACTCTCGCTAGGTGCTATCGGTGTAAATTAGAATATCGTCTAGATAGATCGACACGAAGCGTTCTAGTATATCGACGAAGTTGTAATTTATAAACCTCTACTATATAGCGAGGGCGTTAGTAAGACCGAAAGGTATTACTAGCTATTTAAAGTTACCTATATATATAGAGAAAGTAGTAAGGTCCTTACTGTCGACAGAGTTATAGAGACAGTAGAAGACTTAGTAGATATCGATCTTACTAAACTACTTAGCCTTACTTATACGCGTAAGTGTTTCTTTAATAAGTAGTAGCGAATAGACGTCTTATTTAGTAACCTCGTTAAGGCTATAGTAATCGATATAGAGGTAGAGTTCTCTATTTAGCTTATAGAAGAAAAGGATAGGTAATAAGTAGCTAGCTAAGCTTAGTATAATAAAACCCTTATTAAGATATTTCCGAATAAACTCTTCTACTATATTAAGCTCTTTAGGGAATAGGCAGCGTAAAGGTTTAGTATATAGTAGCTTAGCGCTATCCTTTAGGATAATACAGTTATCGAAATCTAGTCGATATAGTAGTAGAGTATTAGATTACTCTTTAGAGAAGACGTTAGTAAACTTACGTAACTTCTCTAGTAGAACAACTAAGGAGTCTAGTTTTAGTTTAGTAGCTATATAGTAGTAGTCCTTAATATCCTTTATAGAGATTATAAACACCTCGTGTTTATAGTATTTAGCTTAAGAGATAAAGGTAGTAGCGCTAATAAAGGCGATAAGTAGTCTATCTTACTTAGTATTACTTATATAGGTAGGTACGTAAGAGAACTTATATATTAGCTAAGTGCTATAGGAGACTAGCTTAAACTCTCTCTAATTTAGCTTAAAATTTAACCTAAGAGCTAGTAGTCGATATAGTCTATCTCGTTCTAATTCGGCAGCTAAAATAGTATCTATTTTGTAAGCTAAACTAGGGACGAACTAGTTCTAAACTAAAATAGGTCTCTTTCTGGAATAAGCACCTTTAATTAGCTATAGCTACTACTACTTAACGATAGTTAGTGAAAACTCTTCTTTGTATATAACTTCGCTATGTTTATAGTCGATATTAGCCTTATTAGCCTTAAGCTAGCTAAGGCCGAGGATAATGTCGAAATAGCTAATATCTATAATATAGAAGATAGTAAGGGTATTTAGCTTACTAGAAACAGTAGTAGTAAGGAGAACGCTATAAGTAACTTATTTAGTTAGAACACCGTTATAGGCCTAGAGCTAAATAGAGCTAGCTAATACTACAGGGCAGCCGAAAGTCTTTAGCTTATCGAGAACATTATAGTTAACTACGGCGCCGATAAGTACACTAGTGTTAATAAAGACTTAAAGGGTAATAGTTCGTTTATAGTTATAGAGGTCGTAGATAGTAATAGAAGTTATAATAGCGGTAATGTTATAAGTAATAACACTATTTAGCGTTTATACTCCTCTAGATCTATCTCGAATAGCTCTTATTCTACTAGAGAAGAAGACTTATTCTCTAGCTACTTATTTTCCTAGTTAAACTAGTTAGCTAACTTATAATTTATCTCGGGGTCGAACTAGTTCTAAACTAAATCTAGTTCGTAGGCTAAACTAGAATTAGCTTCTAACTCGGCTATATAGTACTAAAGCTACTATATCTCCTCTATAGCGCTAATAGCGTAAGGAGAATAAGTAGTAGCGTAAGTAGCCTTCTTAGAGGCGCTAGCTATACACTTTAGTACAATATAGTCTAGCTTACTATATATAAAGTAGACGAGTGTTTAGAGTAGACAGAAAGGCTATAGAGCACCTCTAGCGATAGAGTAGTAAGTAGCTAAAGTAGTAGGCGTAGAGGTTAAGTAAGGCACGCAAGTTAGAGCACTAGCGACGCGAGTTATAGCTATTATAGAGCATAGAGCCTAAGTATACTTAGCGATAAGGTTATTCTAATAGATACTATAGTTAGTAGCGTAAGCTATAGTAATAAAGGCAGCAAGGTTATTAGGGTAAAAGTTAACTAGGGCATTATATAGCTTAGTAGATATCTTCTAATAGATTTAGTATAGCTACTCTTCTTCGGCGATATTAGCGTAAAGAGCGTACTTATTAAACTCGCTAATAAAGAAGTCGAAGGTGTTATTATACTAAAAGAGGCTAGCGAATTAGATATACGTAGTAGCCCTATAGTCGGGGTCCTTATAGTACTAAGCTAAAAGAGCAAAGACCTCGTTAGCGCTAAGGATTACACTATAAGCTACGTCTATAACGAGGGTATAAGCGTCTCCTAAGAGACGCGAGTAGAGATAGGTAAACTTATTAACCTTCGTAGAGTAATAGTCTACATTAGAAAGAAGCTTATTCTATATCTAGTGCTTAAAGACATCGAACTATTCTAGTATACTATCGCTAAAAACAGCGGGGTCTAGTAGCTTCTCTAATAAGAGAGAGCTATATATAGAAGGAGTTAGTGTACTATGTCCTATCTCGGCCTTAAGATAGTTTAGTTCGGCCTTAAGCTCTTAGACCTTAGCTAAGTAATAGGCAGCTTAGGTAGTAGCGCTATTAGCGTAGGTCTAAGATGTATCTAGTTTAGCTTAGATGTCACCGATCTAAGTCTATATAGCACTTACTTATATAGTCTACTTGTTATAAGAGAATTTAATATAGTTAAATATGTCCCTTAGTACCTAAATACTATACTCTTCCTATAGCTTACTAAGGAGTATAGCATTAGAGAGAGTAAATAGATCGTAATAGAGTAAACTAATAGGAGCGTCGTTATAGTCGAAGGTAAGTTATAGTAGCTTACTTTAGTAGTGCTCTTTGTCGCCGGGGTTAGGTTAAGCTATAGCTTAGTAAGGTTAGTCGTAAATGTAGTAAAAGTTAACACGTAATAAAGAGGATATCTAAAAATTTAGCTAGTAGCTTACTTCCTTCTTAAGTCGTTAGTAACTTAACTTATTACCTTCTTCTTATGTCTTTAGTATTCGTAGTATTAACCTACGTAGTAGTAGTAAGGATCTATTATAGTGTACGCGGGAACTACGATTATAATACTTCTTCTTCTTCGTAACTTCTTTAGTTCTTCGTAAGTAGTTATTAGTAGTTACGTAAGTAGTAGGATAGCTAGATATTTCGATAGCTCTATCGCTTAGTCGTAGGGGTTACGAAGTCTCGATATAGTAATTACAACTAGTAAGATAGAAGGTTAATTACGTCTATTTATTAAGATATCGAGACTTAGAAAAGAAGAAGAGAAAGCTAGTGTATAAAGCACGCGTAATATCGAGGGCAAAGTAGCTAGAAGCCTAGGCTACGACGCCGAGATTACGTAACTAAACTAAACTAGGCCCTAACTAAATCCAGTTTATATCTATCTTGTATTACTAAGTTCGAGTCTACTCGAGGCATCTACTATATAATAGAGGCCTTCCTAAAGAGGAAATAGCTACTACTAACTAATGTTACTATTAGTAAAGGGATATTATAGTACACTAGTCGACTATTCGTGTCTATATCGATAGTTACTAAGGTTATCTAGGAGGTGTATATATTAAAGGACTACGTATACGCTAGAGCTACTAAGACAGTAGCTATAATTAAAATAACCTTTTATATCCCTAGTTATAATAATATCGTTAAGAGGTTCATTACTTATTACTACGACTATAAACGATTAAAGGCTCGCTATAGCCTTCCTACTAGTCTACTCTTACTACTGTCTATTCTAGAGAAGCTCTAGTAGTATATTACGATAGACTTCGTTACTAGTCTACTCTTAGTAGACAGCTATAACGTAGTATTATATATTGTCGACTACCTAAGTAAAGAACGACACCTAATTCTCTACTTCTCTAGAAAGGAAGGTACCTTAGTATTCGAGACTACTAAGCTATTGTTCTTTTACGTATAGAAACTACATAGGTTACTCGATAGTATTACTTCTAACTATAGCCCTTAGTTCGTTAGCGACGTATAGAAGTAGTTCTACTAGATCCTAAAGATTATAGCTAAGCTATCTACTACTAGCTACCTCTAAATAGATAGCTAGTTAGAGGTTATAAACTAGGAGTTCGAACGAGTTATCTACTCTTACGCTGTACGTTTTAGTAACTAGACTCTTATTCTTCTAGTAGTAGAGTTCTCTACTAATACTAACCTATCGGAAAGTACTAAGCTATTACTATTCGAAGTTACTAGAGAGTATAAGCTAAGACTTAGCTTTTAGCTGCCTACTAATGTACTATTAACAAGAGCTAAGCTAAATAAGACTAATATCTATACTCTAGCTAAGTAGCTAGAAGAAGGTTTAGAGATCGCTAAGAAAAACCTTACTATTGTCTAATTACGTATAGTAGAACAAGTAAATAAGCACTGCTTACTAATCGAATTTAAGGTTAGTAATATAGTATAGTTATCGACAAAGAACCTCTACCTATATAGTAATCCTAAGCTATTACTAAAGAGAGTTAGTCCTTATAAGGTACTCGAAAAGTAATTATCTCTGTTGTATAAACTAGATCTATTAGTCGCTTTACACTGTATTTACTCTATGTTCTACGCCGACCTACTTACTAAACATCTAGACAACTCTTTACCTAGCTAGTTCTTTAAAGAGCTACTACTAATCGAGGTTAAGAGTAAAGAGAAATACGAAGTAGATAATATAATTAATATATAGATACTACGTAGTAAACTAGTCGCTTATATAAGCTAGAAGAGATATCCGAAAGATCTTACCTAGTAGCTAATCGATAACCTTAAAGAAGTAGCTAATATACTATATAACTACCTAGACTCTTATATAGATAAACTAAGGCCGAAATAGATTAACGAATAATGTACATTAGTATTTAAGAGTAAACGCCTTTAAGAGAGAAGGTAGTAATACGAGATAGATACGAACTAGATTTAGTTAGGGCCTAGTTTAGTTTAGTTACGTAATCTCGGCGTTATAGCCCGGGCTTCTAGCTACTCTACCCTCGATATTACATATGCTTTATATACTAGCTTTCTCTTCTTCTTTTCTAAGTCTCGATATCTTAATAAATAGACGTAATTAACCTTCTATCTTACTAGTCGTAATTAAGTAGTGTCTACCTACATTAGTATACTATAGCCTTACTATATAGGTACTATAGACTTACCGACAAGGTTGTCTTTAACTACGTAAGTATAGCGCTTATAAGAGTAAATATAAGAATCGGAGCTAGCTATAACTAAAGATATCTAATTAATAAAACAAAGATATTTAACGAAGTAGTAAGCTAGACAGTAGTAAGAAAAGTAAGCGCTAAGAGGTTTAATAAAGAAAGAGAAGTATAGAGTATAAGGATAATATATAAGTCGATAATAAAGAACATATTAATAAAGCGAGTAGCAGGTTAAAGTTTTAGAAGTGTCGTCGCTATAGAAGTTATTATTATAGAGGTCGAAATATAGTTATATATATACTAATCGCTAGTGCACTAGAGCTATATAGCTACTATATAGATACTAAATAAACGCTAGTATATATCGCGAACTAGTAGTAAGGCTAGTACTACTTCGAGGTAAAGCTACTAATAAAGAACTATAGCCTTATAAATAATAAGGTTACTAAGAACAGATATTAGATAAGTTAAATAAAGAAATAATATAGACTAAGTGTTCCTCTAGTTAATAAAGAGAATACTTACTACCTTTATAGTTACGAATACTAAATACAGTAAAGAATAGCTTAAGAGATAGATAGCTACTAAGGACAGTAGTTATAAAGAGAGAGATAGTTATAAGAGAAAGCTTAGTTCTATAGAGCTAGAATAGTCCTGTTATATAACATAGGCTCTCTATAGTATATCCGTATAGCCTCTAGCTATTTTAAACGAAGGTAGCTATTAGTTTATTAACCTATCTAGCCTATAGATAGCTTAGCTCTATACGTTACTATATACTACTATTATATTATTCCGGAAAGGGACCTATTTTAGTTCGGAACTAGTTTGTCTCTAGTTTAGCTTATAAAATAGATACTATTTTAGCTACTAAATTAGAACGAGATAGACTATATCGACTACTAGCTCTTAGGTTAAATTTTAAGCTAAATTAGAGAGAGTTTAAGCTAGTCTTCTATAGCACTTAGCTAATATATAAGTTCTCTTATGTACCTACCTACGTAAGTAATACTAAGTAAGATAGACTACTTATTGCCTTTATTAGCGCTACTACCTTTATCTCTTAAGCTAAATACTATAAACACGAGGTGTTTATAATCTCTATAAAGGATATTAAGGACTACTACTATATAGCTACTAAACTAGAACTAGACCCCTTAGTTATTCTACTAGAGAAGTTACGTAAGTTTACTAATGTCTTCTCTAAAGAGTAATCTAACACTCTACTACTATATCGACTAGATTTCGATAACTATATTACTCTAAAGGATAGCGCTAAGCTACTACGTACTAAACCTTTATACTGCCTATCTCCTAAAGAGCTTAATATAGTAGAAGAGTTTATTCGGGAATATCTTAATAAGGGTTTTATTATACTAAGCTTAGCTAGCTACTTATTACCTATTCTTTTCGTCTATAAGCTAAATAGAGAACTCTACCTCTATATTAATTACTATAGCCTTAACGAGGTTACTAAACAAGATGTCTATCTACTACTACTTATTAAAGAAACACTTATATACGTAAGTAAGGCTAAGTAGTTTAGTAAGATCGATATCTACTAAGCCTTCTACTATCTCTATAACTCTATCGATAGTAAGGACCTTACTACTTTCTCTATATATATAGGCAACTTTAAATAGCTAGTGATGCCTTTTAGTCTTACTAATGCTTCTACTATATAGTAGAGGTTTATAAATTATAACTTTATTAATATACTAGAACACTTCGTGTCGATCTATCTAGACGATATTCTAATTTATACTAACGGCACCTAGTAAGAGTACGCTAAGCATATTAAACTAGTACTCTAGTAACTCTACGAGTTAGGCCTAAATACTAATATTAAGAAGAGCGAGTTTTACCTTATAGAGGTAAAGTACCTTAGTATTATTATTAGCTAAGATAGAGTCTAGATAGACTCTAAGAAGGTAGAAGCTATTAAAGCTTAGAAGTAGCTAGTCTCTAGTAAGACTACGTAAGTAAGGAGCTTTATTAGTTTCTGTAGCTACTACTACTACTTTATTAAGGGTTTTAGTACTATCGCTAAGCCTCTAAATAACTTACTTAAGAAGGACACATTACTCTAGAACGATAAATACACTACTATATTTAACTACATAAAGTACACTATTATAAGTATACCTATTCTCGTGTACTTTAATTACTTAAAGTAGATAGTTATTAAGACTAATGCTTTCGATACTACTACTACTAGGATCCTATTATAGTATAATAAGTACGATATCCTCTAGTCTATTGTCTTTTTTAGTAAGTCTATAAGTAAAGCTAAATATAACTATACTATCTATAATAAAGAGCTACTAGCTATTGTCTAAGCCTTTAAGGAGTAGACCCCTAAGCTTATAAGTACTTAATCTAATAAGGCTATCTATGTCCTTACTAATTACTAATCCCTTATGTATTTTATAAGGACTTAAAAGCTTTTACACTATTAAGTATACTAGGCCCTCTACCTTATATAATTTAACTTTAAGATTATATACTAATCTAGCGCTACTAATAGTAAAGTAGATATACTTACTAGAAGAAACAGAGATATACTACACTTAAAGAAAGACTCTAATCTATACTAGACACTTCTACTATATAAGGTGCTTAATCTATATATTATCGATAAACTAAGTCTAGGTTATATCTAAACTAGATTACTACTCTAAGCTAAACTAAAGTCTAGTTTATAATCTAGTTTACGATCTAGTTTATAGTCTAGTTTAGCTACTAAACTAGAACCTAGTTTACTATCTATTTCGTAGTCTATTTTAACACTTAGTTCGTTACTAAAATAGACACCTATTTTGCCTCGTAAGCTAGCCTATGTCGTCTCTATCTCAGCTATAGAAGAGCCTTTACTCCTTTTTAAAGAAGTAGCTAAAGCTAACCTATAAGATACTAAGTTTAAGTTCGCTTAAGGTATCTACTATATAATAGAGGCCTTCCTAAAGAGGAAATAGCTACTACTAACTAATGTTACTATTAGTAAAGGGATATTATAGTACACTAGTTAACTATTCGTGTCTATGTCGATAGTTACTAAGGTTATCTAGGAGGTGTATATATTAAAGAACTACGTATATACTAGAGCTACTAAGATAGTAGCTATAATTAAAATAACCTTCTATATCCCTAGTTATAATAATATTATTAAGAGGTTTATTGCTTATTACTACGACTATAAACAATTAAAGGCTTACTATAGCCTTCCTACTAGTCTACTCTTACTACTACCTATTCTAGAGAAGCTCTAGTAGTATATTATAATAGACTTCGTTACTAGTCTACTCTTAGTAGATAGCTATAACGTAGTGTTATATATTGTTAACTACCTAAGTAAAGAATAACACCTAATTCTCTACTTCTCTAGAAAGAAAGATACCTTAGTATTTAAGACTACTAAGCTATTGTTCTTTTATATATAGAAACTATATAGGTTACTTAATAGTATTACTTTCGACTATAGCCCTTAGTTTATTAGCGACGTATAGAAGTAGTTCTACTAAATCCTAAAGATTATAGCTAAGCTATCTACTACTAGCTACCTCTAAATAGATAGCTAGTTAGAGGTTATAAACTAGGAGTTTAAATAAGTTATCTACTCTTATGCTATATGTTTTAGTAACTAGACTCTTATTCTTCTAGTAGTAGAGTTCTCTACTAATACTAACCTATTAGAAAGCACTAAGCTATTACTATTTAAAGTTACTAGAGAGTATAAGCTAAGACTTAGCTTTTAGCTACCTACTAATACACTATTAACAAGAGCTAAGCTAAATAAGACTAATATCTATACCCTAGCTAAGTAGCTAGAAGAAGGTTTAGAGATCGCTAAGAAAAACCTTACTATTGCCTAATTACACATAGTAGAACAAGTAAATAAGCACCGCTTACTAATCGAATTTAAGGTTAGTAACATAGTGTAGTTATCGACAAAGAACCTCTATCTATATAGTAATCCTAAGCTATTACTAAAGAGAGTTAGTCTTTATAAGGTACTTAAAAAGCAATTACCTCTATTGTATAAACTAGATCTACTAGTTACTTTATACTATATTTACTCTGTATTCTATACTAACCTACTTACTAAACATCTAGATAACTCTTTACCTAGCTAGTTCTTTAAAGAGCTACTACTAATCGAGGTTAAGAGTAAAGAGAAATACGAAGTAGATAATGTAATTAATATATAGATACTATATAGTAAACTAGTTACTTATATAAGCTAGAAGAGATATCTAGAAGATCTTACCTAGTGGCTAATTAACAACCTTAAAGGAGTAGCTAATATACTATATAACTACCTAGACTCTTATATAGATAAACTAAGGCTAAAATAGATTAATAGATAATATATATTAGTGTTTAAGAGTAAACGCCTTTAAGAGGAGAGGTAGTAATATAAGATAGATATAAACTAGATTTAGTTAGGGCCTAGTTTAGTTTAGTTACGTAATCTTAGCGTTATAGCCTAGGCTTCTAGCTACTCTACTCTTAATATTACGCGTGCTTTATACACTAGCTTTCTCTTCTTCTTTTCTAAGTCTCGATATCTTAATAAATAGACATAATTAACCTTCTATCTTACTAGTTATAATTAGTATTTACTTAGGGGCTATTAACTAGATACACTTAGAGTACTAGCCTTTAACCTTAGTAATATTATATAGTAGAGCCTTATTCTTCTTATATCTCTCTTCCTTATTATCTTCTTTATTACTTAAACTATAGGTAGTAATATCCCTAAAGTTATTACTTATACTATCTATATCGCTATTATTATCGTTGTTAATACTAGCGTAGTTGTCTTTAATAGCTATATAGGTGTCTTAGAGCCTACTATCTACTAGCTTCGTAATTATAATTTATTAAATTGTCTATAGAAGTAGTCTATACCTTTAGTCCCTAATAATATCTTTCGTAATATTAAATACATATTCGACACTAACGCTAGCGATTAGTATTATAAGAATATCACGAGTAACTTAAGCTAGTTATAGATATAAGTACTTATTCTCTTTCTACTACGAAAGAATATTAAAATCTAATGTTTCCTATATAGGTAGAGTCCTTAGGTAATCTTTCTCTTTTATCCTTATTATATAGACCTTAATTTGTCCCTAGAAGAGAGTATTATCTTAGCTAGATATTATAGATATAAAGCTTACTACATTGTTTAATAAGGTAGAATTCTTAAACTAGTAGATAATAGACAGGACTAATAGAGAAGATAGAAGAGTAGTATTAGAATAACTATTATTATCGTAGTAACTTAGATAGTTAAGAAATTGTTTCTAGTAGAGTAACTTAAAATATAGTTTCTATAATATATACTTTTAGTAGATTAGTTATATATAAAGACATTTATATAAGAGAAAGTATAAGGGATATACCTTATATATACTTAACTTCTATATAGGATCTAAGATTATACTATAATTAAATAGAAAACCTTAGCCTCTACCTATTTACTTATAATACTTAGAAAGCTTAGTATAACTTACTTTCGCTATATTCTAGATAACTTATAGCTAGTCTAAATTATTGTCCTCTTCCTAAGTAGATTTAATAATATCGAGGAAGTTAAAAAGGTAATTATATATTAGCTAGACGAATTATATTAAGGGTGTATTAGATTAGCTTAGCTAGTTAGTTACTGTCTTAAAATTCTTAAGTATTTAAACAACAATTCTTAGGTGTAACTACTTAGTATAGCTAAGACAGAGGCGTTTTATATCTATATAATCTATAGAAGCTATATCTTAATTAGCTACTGTTTTATTAGCACGGGGCTTTTACGTAGTTATAATCTCTATATTAAGCTATTTATCGATAATTAGTAATAGTTTAATAGCTCGCTTATATATATTATATGTCGAATTCTAGTAGGTGTAAACATCCTAAATAACTATAAGTCGTTTATAAGGAGAGAGATATACTTAAAGGGATTTAAATTATTAGTAGTATTAAGGGAACTAGTCGATTATAATACAAATTACATAGAGCTTTAAAATAGGTTAGAAAACTATAAGAAAATACTATAAGAAATATAACTTACTTTTCGTAGGAAATTAGATACTAATAAGGTTATTTAGATATTATAGAGATAACACTTCTTAAGCTTATCTACTTTCTTATTATCTTCGGTAGTTTCTAGCTATAGAGCTTAAATAATATCTTATACTATAAGATTAATAATATATATAAGATAAGGAATTAAGTTCTTAACTAAAGACTATTATATACCCTTTTTATAGAGGCCTTATTATACTTTAGACTATAACGTATTATTATTACTTACGTTGTCTACTATAATAGTAAGAAGGTATACCTCGAGTTTTCTTTTATAGAGTACTCTAAGTAACTCTATACTAAGTATAGCTCTAGTGTACTATCTACTAATTAGTACAAAATTAAGTAGGCACTTATACATTTACTAATTGTCGTTAATATAGTATACCTTTATAGTAATAAAGCTTAGATAATTATTTACTAACTAACTATCTAATATAATTAAGACTTTTGTCTCTTTACTAAGATTAGTAAGGAGGCAAGAATAGATATTTTCGTAGTGCTCTTTTAGTAGCCTAAGAGACTATATCTAGCCTAGAACATTAGTATCTAGTTAAAGGAAGTATATAAATCTTAAGAAGGTAAAATAGGCAACTATTTAAAATAACTAATTATAATTAATAAGGACTCTAATAAGCTCTTTCTTGAATTATTTAGATATAAAGTATAGTATATACGATAATAAGGTAGTTATAATCGATTTTAACTAGGTTAGGGCTATTTAAGCTTAGAACTACTTATAACTAGGAGATTTAGTAGTCTAGTAAAACTTACACTTAAGATGTTTTCGTATATGTTTATTACTAATCTAATTAACTAATAGGTGCTATAGAGCTCGACTATAGCGAAGGTAGTATATAAGAGGTGTACTATTACTAAGCTTAGTACCCTTATTAAAGTTAGCCTAGATTAACCTATAGTAGTTAGAAGAATTCTAGAGTAGTACTTTAGAAGACTTAAGTCTACTTAGTGTTAAAGGCTACTATATTTTCTAAGCTTATATAGCTAGCTATTTATTATCTAGAATTTTGCTATTATAGAGTAGATAGTAGACAAGTTCGAAGAGTTTATAGATAATAGAGATAGAAGATTATATCTAGCACTAGATAAGAAACTCTTAAAGCTCGTTAGAGAGAGATGTTTATAGTATAGTAGTATCTAAGAGCGCTTATAATTAAGGATTAATAGAGGCTATATTAAAGAAAGACATTTCTCTTATTTAGATATAGTATAATACCTAGCTATATTAGAAGAGATAGAAGACTATAAGAATATACTATAAGAATCTATTTACTACGTTTAATTTTATAGGTTATAATAGTATAAAAGAGAGAGCTACTATTACTTCTATCTAATTTCTCTAACTTAGTACTAATCTATTTATCCTTATCTATATTATCCTTACTATTACTATCCTTACCCTTACTCTAGTTACTCTTACCCTTCTTATTATTACTACTCTCCTCTATTACCTTATTATTATTACTCTTATTCTCTTTATTCTCTTTATTCTCTTTATTAGAATTATTAAAGTCTCTAGTAGTAATAACCTTATAGTATATTTTAGCTACTTCCTTAGTCTTATATTTATTAGGTACCTTATTAAGGAGGTTCTTAATCTTAGAGTTATTCTCGACTTCTTCTTTAACTTTATTATTACTATATTTAATATAGTAGCTATTAGATTCGAGTAAAATATTATTATCCTTATACTAGAACTTAGGTTTAGGAGTAGGTTTATATTCGCTTTAATAGATTAGTAATTAACTATAAGAAGTAGCTATAAGAAATAATATATACCTAATTATCTACCTATACTATTTAGAGTTTAGCTAGTGTTATATCGTTAATAAATTTTATAAACTTAGCTTCGTTATTATCGTTATAGTCTCTATTATTATATAGTAAATTAATACTATTATAGAAGATCTTATAAGACTATTTCTTAATTATTCCTCTAGTACTAAGAAGTTATCTTACTTAGTAGTTTAGGAAAATATTATACTAGTTATAGAGTACCTTCTTTATATAATTAGTAAGGAGTTACTTATAGTAAAGAAGAGTATTAGCTTTATAGATTTTACTCTATTTCTAATAGATAGATATAAACTTATTCTCTATCTATTTCTCTATATAAAATTAGTAAAAATACTATAAGAATATACTATAAGAAATATATTACTTTACTAGGTATAATAGTAAGTCTTTACTATCTTCTTATATACTATATTAAATATAGCTTTCTTCTCCTTATTAGACTTTACTTAGTAGTCCTTAGAGCTCTTAAGTTTTACCTTAAGTATATATTTAGTAGAGTAATTAGTATTACTAATAGTAGTAAGGGCTTTCTCCTCTATACTAGCTTATATAGTATAATCTCTTTACTAAATAGCTCGCTAGGTATTACTAAGCTATACTTTCTACTATAGAATTCTAAAGAAGTAGCTATAGTAAGAAGTTCCCTAAGAGTAATTCTTAATCTAGTACTTAATCTTATTAGCCTCGGAATTAAAACTCTATAGTCTAATTAGTATTTAACTATAAGAAGTAGCTATAAGAATTACTTCTATTATAGAGAGAACTACTTTCTCTTCCTTAGTTATTTCTTCTTTCTTAATTACTAGAGTATTAGTTATCTTATCCTTAATAATAATAGATTACTTTTCTTTAGGATTAGTAGATATTATAGATTAAGAATTAGTAGTAATTTATAAGTAAAGGTAAGATATTAAGTATAAAGTAGATTAAGATATAAGATATAAGGTTTATAAGGAGGAAGTTAAGAGATAAGAGATTAGAATTACTTATATATATAGAAATAGAGTAGCTAGGAATATAAGTGTTAATAAGTATTTATTCTATTATTATACTAATATAAAGTCGTTAAGATTGTTAATATAAAGTTATTATAGTAGATAATAACAATAGAAAATTTATATTCTATATACTATTATAAATTCTATAATAAGGCTTAATATCTTATCTTTAGTATTTTCTCCTTACTTCTCTCTACCTTTATAAACAAATTCTAATAATTAATTTAATAAATTTATATAGTTATAGCTTATAAAAAGCAAGTAATAACTATAAAGAAGGCGACTTTAAAGCTAAAGAAGTAAGGCGCTAAGATAATAACTACTAGTAAAATACTTACTAGTTACGCTATAAAATTTAAACTAGTAATAACTAGATAAATTCGCTAGCTAAAGGCTAATAGGTTTAAGCCTAGTAGTTAGTTTCTTATAGCTAATTCTTATAGTATTATACCTAATATAGTATAGCTATTACTCTCCGAGATATTTATTACTACTAGAAGTTAACTAATCTCCTTATCTAAAAGCTCTCTTTCTTCTATGTTATTTATAAGATTATATAAGATATTAAGTCTATACTTATAATTAGAGATTTTTGCTTCTAGCTAGATACTATTAAGTATCTCTAGGAAGTAACTAAAATAATACTAGTAGAATATTTTAAAGGTATATTAATTATATATTTAGAATATATAATTCTAAGTACTAATAACTATAGTAGACTACTACCTTAACGCTATCTATACTAAGTATATTACTATATTTACTAAAGACTCTATACTTACTAGGAAATACTATAATAAGTACTACCTACTTAAATTTTCTAACTAGTAAAAGCTCTCCTCTATAAAGCTATAAGAAAGGACTATAAGAAATAAGTAGATATAATTTTATATAGAATAGAGTATTAAATTTCTTCTCTAAGCTACTACTATAGACCTTATATATTACTATAATATAGTAGAGTTATCTTAAAGTCTAGCTCTTATATAGTACTTTAGTATAGTTTAACTCTAGTGCTAGTATAAGTACTAATATATTTTAGTATAGTATCTATAGTAGAGTAGTACTAGTATTATATAACTATAGTATAGTACTAGTGCTTATATAGCTTAGAGTAGTACTAGTACTAGTACTATTATAGATAACTCTAGTGCTAACTCTATATAGCTAAGGCATAGGGCTATTAATATAGAGTTAGCCTCTATACTAGTACTAGGGGCGGCCTTAGGCTACTCTAACCCCGCTCTAATAGTTACACTAATACTAGCTATTTATAGCTAGTAATTTAGTGTAGTAGAAAGGGCTCTATTAGTATATCTCCCTTATTATCTATAAGTAGCTCTATCTCTAGTGTTTCTAGTTTAATAAAATTAAGTAGTTCTAGACCTATAGGATATAAAAACGCTAATTTATATACTTACTTTCTCTTTTCTTCTTCTATAGCCTCGATAGAGATAGAGGTAGTAGATTAGCTCTATAGGCTAGTAAAGGAAAAGAATAGTAGTAGCGGCGTTATTTACTATGTTTAGTTACTTAGTTAATAACTAGAAGGAGAGTTAATAGAGAAGGTAGCCTTAGAGAATAGTAGCTATTTCCCCTTAAAGGTTAGCTTACTAGAAGTACTCTCTATTATAGTTAACTTAATTTAAGCTAGAGAGATAAGATCTAGAGGAGATTAAGTACTAAGTTACTTATTTAGTTCCTTCTATAGTTATAGGCTAAGATTAGAGAGTAGATAAGCACTAAGTAAGTTAAATTTACCTATACTAGAGGCGTATATATTTTCTCTTTCTTCTAGTATCTCTATAGTATTAAGAGTAGCTTATATTAGTAGTTAGTAATTAAATTAAAGCTATTAGGCTATTATATAGGCTAGCGGAGCTTAGAAGCTATCTCTAAATAGTGTATCTTTATTAAATTAAACATATAGCGAGTATTTAAGAATAGGTCTACTATTTACCTATAGAAGAATAAGGTAGTTAGTCTTTAACTTACCTTAGAAGCTAACGAACTATCTAATATTAGTATATTTAGTAAACTTAGAGGTTAGTAGAGGTTAATAGTAAATATATACCTTATAGCTAAAGTGTTTAAGGTAGCTAAGGTCGATTTTATCTCTCTTATTAGTTAATAATAACTAATTAAGGCCTTTAAGGAAGTAGAGCTAAGGGACCTTACTAGTTTTAATATTAACGAGACAATTAGTAATGTATATAGCGTACTTAATAGCTAATAGCTAATACTTAGCTAATAAGCTAGACTCGATTATAAAGTAATAGACTTTAGTAATAATTACCTTATTAGCTAATTTAGCTATTCTGTTTTACTTAGAAGTATAGGTAGTAGAAGTATCTATCTACGTGCCCCTTATATAGTTAAATAACTAAATAGTAGTGTTAATTAGCTCTATACTAAGATCTAAGAATATTAGTGTAACTATTAGGGCGGAGTTAGAGTAGCCTAAGGCTGTCTCTAGTACTAGTATAGAGACTAACTCTATATTAATAGCCCTATGCCTTAGCTATATAGAGTTAGTACTAGAGTTATCTATAATAGTACTAGTACTAGTACTACTCTAAGCTATATAAGCACTAGTACTATACTATAGTTATATAATACTAGCACTACTCTACTATAGATACTATACTAAAATATATTAGTACTTATACTAGTACTAGAGTTAGACTATACTAAAGTACTATATAAGAGCTAGGCTTTAAGATAACTCTACTATAGCGTAGTAATATATAAGGTCTATAGTAGCGGCTTAGAGAAGAAATTTAATACTCTATTCTATATAAAATTATATCTATCTATTTCTTATAGTTCTTTCTTATAGCTTTATAGAGAAGAGCTCTTACTAGTTAGAAAAATTAAGTAGGTAGTATTTATTATAGTATTTTCTAGTAAGTATAGAGTCTTTAGTAAATATAGTAATATACTTAGTATAGATAGCGTTAAGGCAGTAGTCTACTATAGTTATTAGTACTTAGAATTATATATTCTAAATATATAATTAATATACTTTTAAAATATTCTATTAGTATTACCTTAGTTACTTCCTAGAGATACTTAATAGTATCTAGCTAGAAGCAAAAATCTCTAATTATAAGTATAGACTTAATATCTTATATAATCTTGTAAATAATATAGAAGAAGAGAAGCTTTTAGATAAGGAGGTTAGTTAACTTCTAGTAGCAACGAATATCTTAGAGAGTAATAGCTATACTATATTAGGTATAATATTATAAGAATTAGCTATAAGAAACTAACTACTAGGCTTAAACCTATTAGCCTTTAGCTAGTAAATTTATCTAGTTATTACTAGTCTAAATTTTATAGTATAACTAGTAGGTATTTTACTAATAGTTATTATCTTAGCGCCTTACTTCCTTAGCTTTAAAGTTGCCTTTCTTATAGTTATTACTTACTTTTTATAAGCTATAACTATATAAATTTATTAAATTAATTATTAGAATTTGTTTATAAAGGTAAAGAAAAGTAAAGAGAAAATACTAAGGATAAGATATTAAGCCTTATTATAGAATTTATAATAGTATATAGAATATAAATTTCCTATTATTATTGTCTATTATAATAACTTTATATTAATAATCTTAACGACTTTATATTAGTATAATAATAGAATAAATACTTATTAATACTTATATTTCTAGCTACTCTATTTCTATATATATAAGTAATTCTAATCTCTTATCTTTTAACTTCCTTCTTATAAACCTTATATCTTATATCTTAATCTACTTTATACTTAATATCTTACCTTTACTTATAAATTACTACTAATTCTTAATCTATAATATCTATTAATCCTAAAGAAGAGTAATCTATTATTATTAAGAATAAGATAACTAATATCCTAGTAATTAAAGAAGAAGAAATAACTAAGAAAGAGAAAGTAGTCTTCTCTATAATAGAAGTAATTCTTATAGCTACTTCTTATAGTTAAATACTAATTAGACTATAGGGTTTTAATTCTAAGGCTAATAAGATTAAGTACTAGATTAAGAATTACTCTTAGGGAACTCCTTACTATAGCTACTCCCTTAGAATTCTATAGTAGAAAGTATAGCTTAGTAATATCTAGCGAGCTATTTAGTAAAGAGATTATACTATATAAGCTAGTATAGAAGAGAAAGCCCTTACTACTATTAGTAATACTAATTACTCTACTAAATATATACTTAAGGCGAAACTTAAGAGCTCTAAGAACTACTAAGTAAAGTCTAATAAAGAAAAGAAAGCTATATTTAATATAGTATATAAGAAGATAGTAGAGACTTACTATTATACCTAGTAGAGTAGTATATTTCTTATAGTATATTCTTATAGTATTTTTACTAATTTTATATAGAGGAATAGATAGAAAATAAGTTTATATCTATCTATTAGAAATAGAGTAAAATCTATAAAGCTAATACTCTCCTTTACTATAAGTAACTCCTTACTAATTATATAAAGAAGGTGCTCTATAACTAGTATAATATTTTCCTAAACTACTAAATAAGATAACTTCTTAGTACTAGGAAATAATTAAGAAGTAGTCTTATAAGATCTTCTATAATAGTATTAATTTACTATATAATAATAGAGACTATAATAATAATAATAAAGCTAAGTTTATAAAATTTATTAACGATATAACACTAGCTAAACTCTAAGTAGTATAGGTAGATAATTAGGTATATATTATTTCTTATAGCTACTTCTTATAGTTAATTACTAATCTATTAAAGTAAACGTAAACCTACTTCTAAACCTAAGTTCTAGTATAAGGATAATAATATTTTACTTAAATCTAATAGCTACTATATTAAATATAGTAATAATAAAGTCGAAGAAGAAGTTAAGAATAACTCTAAGATTAAGGACCTCCTTAATAAGGTACCTAATAAATATAAGACTAAGGAAGTAGCTAAAATATACTATAAGGTTATTACTACTAGAGACTTTAATAATTCTAATAAAGAGAATAAAGAGAATAAAGAGAATAAGAGTAATAATAATAAGGCAATAGAGGAGAGTAGTAATAATAAGAAGAGTAAGAGTAACTAGAGTAAGGGTAAGGATAGTAATAGTAAGGATAATATAGATAAAGATAAATAGATTAGTACTAAGTTAGAGAAATTAGATAGAAGTAATAGTAGCTCTCTCTTTTATACTATTATAACCTACAAAATTAAACATAGTAAATAGATTCTTATAGTATATTCTTATAGTCTTCTATCTCTTCTAATATAGCTAGGTATTATACTATATCTAAATAAGAGAAATGTCTTTCTTTAATATAGTCTCTATCGATCCTTAATTATAAGCGCTCTTAGATACTACTATGCTATAAACATCTCTCTCTAACGAGCTTTAAGAGTAGTATAACTATTAGGTCGGGGTTAAGGGGTTATACTAAACCTAAAAGAGTTATATTACCCTATTGTTTTTTCGTAGGTTTTTCGTGTTAAAACGCGATTTCTCGTATTAAATGAATTATTATCTTAATAAAAATTATATCATTAGAATCCCTATAAAATTCTCTATATTTTATATATATAAATTGATTACGTAATATGATTCTCTGATTTTTAAACTAGGTTCAAAAACTTTAATAGCTATTTCAAAAATACTAGAGTTATATTACGTAAGCATGCTATATATTATTAAATGCGCGTTTTTTTATAAATTATTTTAGACAATCCAATTTTAAAAAAAAATTCATTTTGAAAGAGTTATTATAGAAAAAGAGCAAAAATCCCGCAAAAATTTCAGATTTTAAAGTTCCTGACCTTAACCTAATAGTTACACTATTTAAGAGTTTCGTGTCTAGTGCTAGACATAATCTTCTATCTCTATTATCTATAAACCCTTCGAACTTGTCTACTATCTACTCTATAATAGCAAAATTCTAGATGACAAATAGCTAGCTATATAAGCTTAGAAAACATAGTAGCCTTTAACACTAAGTAGACTTAAGTCTTCTAAAGTACTACCCTAGAATTCTTTTAACTACTACGGGTTAATCTAGGCTAACTTTAATAAGGGTACTAAGCTTAGTAATAGTATATCTCTTATATACTACCTTCGCTATAGTTAAGCTCTATAGCACCTATTAGTTAATTAGATTAGTAATAAACATATACGAAAACATCTCGAGCGTAAGTCTTACTAGACTACTAAATCTCCTAGTTATAAGTAGTTCTAAGCTTAAATAGCCCTAACCTAGTTAAAATCGATTATAACTACCTTATTATTATATATACTATACTTTATACCTAAACAATTCGAGAAAGAGCTTATTAGAGTCCTTATTAATTATAATTAGTTATTTTAAATAGTTGCCTATTCTACCTTCTTAAGATTTATATACTTTCTTTAACTAGATACTAATATTCTAGACCGGATATAGTCTCTTAGGCTACTAAAAGAGCACTACGAAAATATCTATTCTTGCCTTCTTACTAATCTTAGTAAAGAGACAAAAGTCTTAATTATATTAGACAGTTAGTTAGTAAATAATTATCTAAGCTTTATTGCTATAAAGGTATACTATATTAACGACAATTAGTAAATGTATAAGTGCCTACTTGATTTTATACTAATTAGTAGATAGTATACTAGAGCTATACTTAGTATAGAGTTACTTAGAGTACTCTATAAAAGAAAACTCAAGGTATACCTTCTCGCTATTATAGTAGATAATATAAGTAATAATAATACGTTATAGTCCGAAGTATAATAAGGCCTCTATAAAAAGAGTATATAATAGTCTTTAGTTAAGAACTTAATTCCTTATCTCGTATATATTATTAATCTTGTAGTATAAGATATTATTTAAGCTCTATAGCTAGAAACTACTAAAGATAACGAGAAAGTAAATAAGCTTAAGAAGTATTATCTCTATAATATCTAAATAACCTTATTAGTACCTAATTCTCTACAAAAAGTAAGTTATATTTCTTATAGTGTTTTCTTATAGTTTTCTAACCTATTTTAAAGCTCTATGTAATTTATATTGTAATTAACTAGTCCCCTTAACGCTACTAATAATTTAAATCTCTTTAAGTATATCTTCTTCCTTATAAATAACTTATAGTTATTCGGGATATTTACACCTATATAAGGGTGTACTTATATAATTAGTTACCCTGTATAGTATACTATTAGCGTAGATACTAGCTGTTCTTTTACATTGTATAGTATAAGAGTACTAAGCCTAAGGCTCGGCAGGTAATATAGCTTAGTAGAGCTCGCTTATAACCTGCTAGAATTTAACATATAATATATATAAGTAAGCTATTAAACTATTACTAATTATTAATAAATAGCTTAATATAGAGATTATAACTGTATAAAAGCCCCGTGCTAATAAAACAGTAGCTAATTAAGACATAGCTTCTATAGATTATATAGACATAAAACGCCTCTACCTTAGCTATACTAAGTAGTTATACCTAAGAATTGTCGTTTAAATACTTAAGAATTTTAAGATAGTAACTAACTAGCTAAGCTAATCTAATACACCCTTAATATAATTCGTCTAGCTAATATATAATTGCCTTTTTAACTTCCTTAACGTTATTAAATCTACTTAGAAAGAGAATAATAATTTAGACTAGCTATAAGTCGTCTAGAATATAGCGAAAGTAAGTCGCGCTAAGCTTTCTAAGTATTATAAGTAAATAGATAGAGACTAAGGTTTCCTATTTAATTATAGTATAATCTTAGATTCTATATAGAAGTTAAGTATATATAAGGTATACTCCCTATACTTTCTCTTATATAAATATCTTTATATATAACTAATCTACTAAAAGTATATATCGTAGGAACTATATTTTAAGTTACTCTACTAGAAACAATTTCTTAACTATCTAAGTCGCTACGATAATAATAGTTATTCTAATACTACTCTTCTACTCTCTCTACTAGTCCTATCTATTACCTACTAGTTTAAGAATTCTACCTTATTAAATAATATAGTAAGCTTTATATCTATAATATCTAGCTAAGATAATACTCTCTCCTAGGGATAAATTAAGATCTATATAATAAGGATAGAAAGAGAAGATTACCTAAGGACTCTACCTATATAGGAAACACTAGATTTTAATATTCTTTTATAGTAGAAAGAGAATAAGTACTTAGACCTATAACTAGCTTAAGTTACTTATAATATTCTTACGATACTAATCGCTAGTGTTAGTATTAAATATGTATTTAATGTTATAAAAGACATTATTAGGGACTAAAGGTATAGACTACTTCTATAGACAATTTAATAAATTATAATTATAAAGCTAGTAGATAGTAGGCTCTAAGACACCTATATAGCTAATAAAGATAACTATACTAGTGTTAACAACAATAATAATAGCGATATAGATAGTATAAGTAATAACTTTAGGGATATTACTATCTATAGTTTAAGTAATAAAGGGGATAATAAAGAAGAGAGACATAAGGAGGATAAGGCTCTACTATATAACATTACTAAGGTTAAAGGCTAGTACTTTAAGTATATCTAGTTAATAGCCCCTAAGTAAATACTCTCTTATAGTAGCTAAGAGCATAGTCTACTTACTTATCTAAGGTCTTATCTCTAGCGCTAACTCTTTACTTATTACTCTACTCTTGCTTTAAGAGCTTATATATACTATTATTATAGTTAACTTTAGTTAATAATAGAAAGACGTAACGTAAATAAGATTTTATAAAGTGTAAGTCTATATTATTAAAAATGATCTAAAGCTATTAGCCTACTAACACTTTAACTATGCTACCTAAATTAGATTAGTTATTAGAAGTATTACTATCGCTAATATAATCTAGCTTGTTCTACTTACGCTAGACGCTATAGTATATAGTAAAGAGGTTAATTAGATCTACCTATAGATCTATAATATGCTAATTAATAGTATAATATAAGTTAATAAGTTTAAAGATATTATTAGTCTAGGAGATATTATACTAGTATTAGTTAGATTATATAGACATATTAGATTAGGAATATAAATAAAGTCACACGGAGTATCGTAGAAGTAACAGGCTTTATAGCGTAGTACTAAGTCTCTATTATCGTCGTAGATATAAGTAGTTTATCTTAACTAAGTTTCGTCTAGGTCGAGATATATAAGAGTTATATAGTAGATATAGGCTTTATACTAACGTAAGTATAAGAGCCTAGTATAGTTACTAGGAGTTATTCTATAAGGCTAAGAAGAGATTAAATCTACTAGGTTAGAGTAGAGTTAAGTATAAGAGGCTATTATAACGATAAGAAAGAGAGGTTTAAGAGAAAAAAGAAGAAATAGTAACGAAAAGGTATATATATCTAGCGTTACCTATTATAAGAACAATAATATAGACAATAGCTATTATCTATTATAAAAAAACGATAATACTAATAATAGCTATTATCGAACAATAGCTATTGTTATACTAAGGAATATAAGTAGATTATTAGCCTAGTTACTTCTTTCTCTCCTTAGGAATATTTAAACAACTATCTAGTATGCCTTTACGTCGCTATAGTATAGTTTATACTACTAGTAGCTAGAATTTAACTAAATCTACTACTATATCTACTATTCTCCTCTCTGTTATTTATCTAGCTAATCTTCCTTACTATAACTTTATCGATAACTTTTAGGCAAAGATTAAGGGCATAGATAGCCTTATATATACTATTAACTAGGAATCTAATAGTATTAAGGTAATCTATAACTATACTATAAGTTAGTAGGAAGGCTTATCTACCTAGAACTAACTATTATTAGTCTTATACTCTGCCCTATAGCTTTAGTACTCTAGTTTTCTAGTTAAGAGTTATAATTTATATAAGGGTAGCCTTACTAGAGAGAGAATATCCTCTAGATAAATTAGATAATAAGATAATAAGGTTTTAGTTTTAGGTGGTATATAGCTTACTAGCCTTATATATAATATAGGCTTATAGGGGTTATATAGATAATATTAATTAGGATAATCTTCTATAAATTACTATTAGGTTATAATTATATATAAGGGTTAATAATTAATAACTTTTGCTTCTCTCTAGTATTCTTTAACTACTATAACTTTAAGTATTTAGAGTAGAAAAGTAATAAGAGTTATAGAATATAGCACTTACTATAAGAATCTACTATAAGAATATAGACTCTAGTATAGTACTAGTATAGGTATACTAAGGACTTAATAGTACTACACTACTTATCTACTAACCTAACCTAGCACTATACTATATCTAGAAAGAGTATAACTTAACCCGTATCTAGCGCTAGTATAGTACTATTATAGCTATAGTATAGTACTAGTATAGGGCTATAAAAGGCTTAGTAGTACTATACTAGCTAAAAGCTAACCTAAACCCTAGTATAGAGATAGACCTAGAGGGTACTAGGTGCGCCCTAATAGTTACACTAAAGAATATATAGTAAGGGATCTTACTATACTAAGTGCTTATTACTATAGACTAGAAGCTATACTCTGTAGTTAAGTTAGCCTTACTTACTAGGAGAATTAACTAACACTTCTATATAGTAGCGTTAGTATATAGCTAGCTATACTAATAGCCTTAAAATCCTCGAGGAGTAATTAGTCTATATAGATTAATATAGATCTTATCGAGTAGTACTAAAGAGGTTATATATAGTTTCTACGATATAACCTACTAAGACTTAGCTAGCTTATACACTTCGTAGTAATAGAGCTTAGCTATATCTAGCTTTTCTAAGCTAATAGCTCATTACTTAGTAAGCTAGAGGATTTTAACGCCGATATAGCTAAGTCGTTAATACTAACGCTAGCTCTCGTTAGAAGTAATAACTAGCGTAGTAATAGCTAAGGTAGCTAGCTAGTTTAGCTAGAGATTATCTAGGTTTATGTTAGTAATATCTAGTATAACTTTAATGTCCCTTATTAATTTAATATTATAGAAGAACTCCCCCTAGTAGATAAGGCGATTATTTAGTAAATTATAATAGATCTTAGTAAGCCTTTTAAGATAGTAACTAGAGATAAGGTTAAAGTTAGATTTAGGCGAGTAGATAGCTTCCTTTAGTATTAGCGTATATAGTTTACTATTGTTCTTACTAAGGATAAGCTTAACATCGCTAGACTATTAAGCTATAGTAGCGCTAGTAGCTTAGTCGAATTTAAGTAGTTTCTTAAGCTTATAAAGGTTAGTAAATAGCTATTTATTATTAAAGATATAAAGGCTAGAGCCTATATTATAAATAATAGTGTTCCTTATAATAGATTAGTTACTAGTTAATACTACTATAGCTACTAGAATAGCTATAGCTAAGATAATGGCATTTTCGTTCTTATTTATAGCCTAAGGTTATTTAACTATAGTAGTAGAGGCCTTCTTTTTGTTCTTCTATAGACAGAGGTTTTTATACTATACTATATACTAATTATTAGTATAGTTACTATTTAGATAAATATAGCACTATTTATTATCGTAAACTGCCTTAATAGCCTTATTATTGCCTTTACTCTTACTCTTATTACTACCTTTATTAAAAGTAGCTATAGTAGTAGTGTTTAATTAGCTACCTCTAGAGAAGAAGTAGTTATAAGGGATTATTTCCTTATAGAGAGTTAATATTAGTTAGTTAATATCGGTAGTGTTAGCTAGATAAGTATTACACTAGCTCCTTAGCTATTTAATATACTTAGTGCTAGTTTTAAACAGGTTAGTAATGTAGAGCTTACTAAGCTATAGCTCCTTAAGCTATTCTACGTTACTATAAGTAGACTACTTAGTAGCGATATTATACTAGCGGAAGTAGTATTAGAACTACTTATAGTATTTAAGAGTGTTATTATTATTTAGCTTAATAGTATATAGGTTCTAGATTACTATGCTAATGTTAATTAATAGTGCTAGAGTATATATAGTTACGATAGCTTAGTATAGCTTATAAGTAGACTTCTACTAAGTGCTAAAATCTAGACAAATTAAGGAATTAACTTAGCTAATAATAATACTATATACTTAGATGTCGTTCTTATAGAATTTATAGTTCTATAGCTTAAAGGTAGTATTTAACTCCTCTAGCTCCTATACTAGAGAGAAGATAGTATCTATATATATATTATTATTAAAGACATATATATTAAGATCTTCCTTAGTAAGTACTCTATTAAGTATACTTTTCTAAGCTAAGAAGAAGGATCCTTTAGTAAGGACTTTACTTTACTTAGCTATAAGCTTAGTATTAGATAAATCTATAGTAATCTAGTAGTCTAGGGGTAATTACTAATCTAATAGAGTACTTAGATTATAGACTTACTATAGCTCTAATAGTCTCGGAAGACTATCTACTTACTAGCTTACTATATATAAGGCTAATATCTAACTAATAGACAGTGTTTTTATTTTTTGTGATCTAGATATTATAGGTCCTATCGAGGAAGTTAAGCTACTTTAGAGTGACTATTGAGTTAAGGTCAGGAACTTTAAAATCTGAAATTTTTGCGGGATTTTTGCTCTTTTTCTATAATAACTCTTTCAAAATGAATTTTTTTTTAAAATTGGATTGTCTAAAATAATCTATAAAAAAACGCGCATTTAATAATATATAGCATGCTTACGTAATATAACTTTAGTATTTTTGAAATAGCTATCAAAGTTTTTGAACCTAGTTTAAAAATCAGAGAATCATATTACGTAATCAATTTATATATATAAAATATAGAGAATTTTATAGGGATTCTAATGATATAATTTTTATTAAGATAATAATTCATTTAATACGAGAAATCGCGTTTTAACACGAAAAACCCACGAAAAAACAATAGAGTAATATAACTCTTTTAGGTTTAGTACGACCCCTTAACCCCGACCTAATAGTTACACTAAGCTACTTCCTTATCTCTTTATTCCTTGCTCTTAACTTATCCTTAATAATAGCTCTTACTATAGGTTTTAATAGTAGCTTACTTAGATTATAGGCTTATTATAGCTCTAATAGTCTCGGAAGACTATCTATTTACTAGCTTACTATATATAAGGCTAACTAGCTAAGTGTTAATCTATGCTAAGATTAATCCGGGGGTGTTATAGACTAAGTATAGACTCGAGGTCCTATATAATAGTATTAAGTTAAAGAGATTTTATATGCTTAATAGCTACGATAGCTAGTGCTATAGGTAGTGCTAGTATAATAATAGATACTTAGAGGCTAAGTACTAGGGTATTAGATTAAAGAGGTTTTATACGCTTAATAGCTATAATAGCTAGCGCTATAGGTAGTGCTAGTATAATAAAGGATAGAGGTACTAAGGGCGCTCTTAGTTACGCCGGGCTTATAACCTATTATAATTACGTAATTAGAGGCTTAGCTAGATGCTCTAATACGCAATATTAAAGGTGCAGAAATTGATGTGTTCATTGTATTCTATATAGAAAATTTCTATGGTGAAAAGTACGTGGAAACAACCGGCTAATCCTCGGCAGCGGCTGCTGCAGTACAACAAAAATCATGCTAATCCTGAAAAGGCTTAGTGCGAAAGTGGGACTAGTGGGCCGATTTGCTGGGACGCCCTTCCAGTACGCCCTGTCAGTACGCCCTGTCAGTACGCCCTACCACCCATGTCTTCGTCAGTCCGTCCATTCACGATGTGACTTGGCAATCAACATCGCGGAGTCGCGAAGTTGTCCATGCAGCGATGCAGTTCCAGGGCTTGGACGAGGCTGATCAATTGAGTGGCGACCTGTTCCTACCAGAGCCCCCAGCATGGTTGGAAGAAGGCAGTCAATCTCAGGGCTATGACGGTCGGCAGCAGATGGAGACTACCACAACTTGGTCGAACGACTGGATGGGGACCACAGCATCTGACACAAGTGCTCACTTGACATCTATCAGCCCATCTGCCCATCCGCTGCAGTCGTCTCGTGAACCGTCTTGGTGGTCTCCTGTGACCTCACACGCCCTCGGTGGACATTCTGTCACTGTCCCTGGGATTTCTCTTAGTGTTACAAGGACTCTCCCGCGCCGTAGAAGCAAGTACACGCTACGAAGGTCGCGAAGTGGCAGAGCAGTAGCAATCCCCAAAGCGCAGACGAGCCAGGATGACCAGCAACCACTTCCGATGCAGCGCTGGAGAAATTCGCCTCCCGAAGACGAACCAACACCATTCGCCGCTATCGCGAACTCGATCAGTCAGATACATCCGAGGTCACACGATCGAGCTCGAAATATCAGTGATCAGAGCAGCCCAAGATCTTCTCCGCATGACCGTGGACCGTCATCCGCAGCCTCTCTAGAGAATGATGCAAGCTCGACTTCGACTCAATCTGCAAGGTCATTCGATTCAGCGAGGTCGGGTAGGTCAGCTCGATCCAGCAAAGCAAAAGCTTCAGCCGGTCAATCTCGAAGAAAGGCTGATGCAAGTATCTCTCGAACTTTCCAGTGTACTTTCTGCTGCGACACCTTCAGAACTCGATACGATTGGACACGACATGAGAAATCTTTGCATCTTGCCCTAGCGGACTGGCAATGCGCTCCACCAGATGGAATTGTTGCAACGCCGACCACGGGACAGCCACGATGCATATATTGTCATTCCTTCGAGACTGGTGCTGGTCATCTGAGCAGCCATGGTCACTATGCATGCCGGCTGGGCTCCGCGCCTCCACCCACCTTCAAACGGCGGGATCACCTATTCCAGCATCTACGACTTGTGCATCACATCGAGAACGTACCCTGTAAAGATGACTGGAAAGCGACTGCACCAATGATCTCTTCCCGATGTGGCTTTTGTGACATGAGACTCTCCACCTGGGATGAACGATGTGAGCACCTCTCCGCTCACTTCCGACAAGGCAAGACAATGGCAGATTGGCAGGGAGACCACGACTTTGAGCCGCACATTGAAGCTTGCATTCTTCACGCACTACCACCCTATCTCATTGCATCTGAGGCGAAGAGTCTAGTACCCTACTCTGCTACTAGCACAGAGTCACGAGACCATATGAAGCAGATCTATTCGCAGATCGAGACCTTATCTGGTAGTACAGGAAGTCCCAATATTGCTGCAACATATTCGAACCACACTACGGACGTTCCAACGCCTGAAGAGATGACTGCTGTCGACACTCCGCCGCCAAGCCAGCGTACGTTTCGGCCCGAGTCACTGGCTTTCGCTGACAGACTCGCTCTCCATCTCAGCCGCTACGCACGACAGCAAGTTGCCAATGGTGTCATGCCGTCGGATGCGATGTTCCAACAAGAGGCGAGGCGAGCAATGTACGACGACGATGATGATTGGAATCAGACTATTGCGGACAATGCATTTTGGCTGGAGCGATTCCGACTAAATGGGGGTTGGGACGGCAGTGGAGCTTGAGGATAGCAGCACAGCCACTTTAATACTTTTTGACTAGCTCGGTAAATCACAGAGACTGCGCAAGCAGGAGTATTGGTGAGCACGCCTCCCGCAATACGCCTGTGGGCATAGGGCGTACCGTGAAGGGCGTACATTGTTGTGGGGAACGTCATTCTCGTTCACATCCGTAAGCGCAGGTCCACCACAACAGACCATTTACATTTATAAGAAATGTTCTTTTCCCTTCTTCACCTTCTTGATTCCATCACTCTGACTTTTATGTCGATTTCCTGTTCCCGTATCTCATCTCGTCGTCTCCTGTACACTATACATCAAGCCCCAAATATGGACTTGAAAGCTCCACACCATCCATTCAATTTCTCGCAAGTGTGGAGATCGTCACCTTCAGTACAACGACTCGTCTGACTTTGCCAGGCCAGAAAGTGGCATGTGATCATCGCCGGGTTCATCTTCATCTTCAACACCACCGTTGGATCTTCGCTGCCGTCTGGAGCCGCTCCTACCATAGCAAAAGAATTTGGTATACCTCAAGGATCGATAACTTTGGTATTGCTCAATTCAATCTACATGGTCGGCTTCATCTTCTCACCTCTGGTTGCCGGCCCTTTAAGTGAAACTATCGGTCGACGTCCGGTCTTGCGAGTCAGCTACTCCGTCTATTTCTTAGCGACATTGGGTTGCGCAGTCTCTCCGAACTACGCTTCGATCATTATCTTCCGATTCATTGCTGGTCTCGGAGCTGCAGTGCCCAATGCTCTTTCAGCGGGACTGTACACCGACATCTTGGAAGATCCACGCACAAGAGGTAAATTCCTTGCAATTTACATGAGCCTCTCAGGATCGGGAATCTTGGTCGGCCCAGTCATCTCGGGGTTCATTGCAGTGAATCTTGGTTGGCGATGGGTCTTCTGGATAGGCCTGATTATCGCTGGCGTTGGCTTGCCTGTGGTGATCTCTATGCCCGAGACCTACGCACCTGTCATCCTCGGATGCGATGGAAGGGACTCGGCGGAGAAGGATCTGTACAAAGTCATTTCTCAATCCGGGACGTGGCTGCGAAGACCTCTCGTCATGCTCTTTACTGAGGCCACTCTCTTCTTCACAGCTCTCTATCTGTCTATGGTGTATGCCTTGCAGTACTTGTACTTCCAAGCATACCCAATCATCTTTGGAAGTTGGTATCTCCGACCCCAGCATGCAGTCAGCGCTGACGTATATAGGAATATATCACCTCGATCAAGATCGCATCGGTCTAGCATATATCCCAAGTACGAGCCTGAAATTCCCTACAATGGCGATGGGTACTAATGACGTCTACAGTGATCTTTGGCGTCTTTCTTGCACTTGTAATTTTCCTCCTATACGGCACATATTACGACAATGCTGCAAAGCAAGAAAAGTCGTGGACCAAAAGTCCAGAAGCCAGCCGACTACCGATCGCTTGCATCGGCGGACCAGGGTAAGCCTTCCAACCAAGATCACCGAGCACAGTGACTGACATCTTCCAGCATGCCCCTAGGTCTCCTTGCACTCGGCCTTCTAGCCAAACCATCGATATCTCCAGTCGTCGCCATGATCGTACCTGGCGTACTATCCGGAACAGGCTACATGCTCATCTTCTTCGCCATGCTCATCTACCTCTCCGATGTCTACCAAAGGTACTCGGCATCTGCACAAGCGGCGGCAAGCACCATGCGGTCCATCATGGCTGTATGTCTTCCGTTTGCGGCACCGAGCATGTACAATGACATGGGGGTCAAGTGGGCAAGTCTGACTTTGGCGGGCATTTCCGGGGCGATGATTGCTATACCGGTGTGCTTCTTGGTGTTTAGGGAGAGGCTGAATACTAGGACTGCTTACGCTGGTTGAGGAATCAGGGAACCATGATAGACTAGACGGTCGAATCGAGATGACTATTGGGCATGGTGGGCCAATGCTCATGTACCCGTTCGATAGCTTTGATGCATAAATCCATCCTTTTTTACCACTCGACTATCCATGTATCGACCATGTCGGGTCATCGAGATTGGAACTCGGCGAATGACAGGACGTAGAATCACCGCTTGAGTGCCCGGCTTGTATATACCGTAGCCCCACATGCTCGGAGAAAGCAATCATAGAACCACTCTGATTTACTTCTTTCCATCACTCATGACAACAAGGTACCAGCACCTACAATGCCGTCCACGAGGCGATCAGGACGTGGCAGGGTCCATTCGACGGATGATGGCACCGCCCATAGTCAAACCGACTCGATAGGTACGCGGCTTTGATCACATATCCAAGCTTCCGGTCGAATTGATACACGATGTCCTCAGCCATATCAATCGCCGAGATTGCTGGGCCATGAGCCTTCAATCTAAGCAATTCCATCATGCAACAACGCCAGCACTGTGGCACAATGTGGTGCTGATGGACAAGAAAGGACCACCCGAAGCCGGTGTGGCGGGCGAGCACGACGACACTCCCATCATCGAGATTCTTCTTACTCTCGCAAAGTCTATATGTCACTGTCCACTCATGCATAGATCACTAACAAGGATAGCAATAAATGGCTGGCATCATTTGTACGATCGCTGCATCACCAATGCCATATTCCGATTCAGGTTCAGACCAACAATCATAACAAGGCTAACACAGTATCGAGGACTCTGAGTTGTGACATTCGAACACTCCGACTTGCGCAAGCTGCCGCCGCAAATCTGACCAATCTTGAGACTCTGTCGATTTCGTCAGGACATCACAACTTGAGCCAGGTCTTGCTCAACTCGCTGTTCAACATGTATTACGACAGAAAGCCCCGCCTGACAAAGTTGGTTCTTAAGGACACTTCTCTTTCGTTCGATAACCCTGGGTTCGGGAGACTGCTCAAATTCCCATCTCTGGAAGTGGTCGATATCCGACAGACAGTCATCGCCAGTGGAGCTCAAGAAATGTCAGGTTATGTGCTTGCCCGACATGGACCGCAGGAACGCTTCCTCGACCAGGCATATATTGAACATAGAACCTACATCCCCAACATGGATGAGGAAACGACCTCACTAGCCATGCTTGGGAAGAGGCGGTCTAGGTAAGAATCCGTTCATAACATTCCGTCTACAGAGCTTTCGCTGAGACATGATAGGCGAGGTAGACACGATATCTGGGACCCGATATTCGAGTATGATGATCGAATGTATCAAAGGATATGCGAGAGCAGGCCCAAAGAGAAACATCTCATATCCCACGTCAGAAACCATTGGACTGACCGAATACTGGATATCTTTCATTTTAATTACGGCGGACCACCGGATGAGCAAGCGGACTAGTAGGGACAATTGAGTGAATCTACTAGCTGTGGCTGACTATGACAGCGAGACAGACTGGGAGCAGAGCCCGATCAGCTCGATTTTTCGTTCCATCTTTCTTGATATACACGCATCGGCTTCTCAGACCCTCCGATCGATCATCTTGGACTGGGAACTGTTCACTGCCGATACGGAGGACTTACGCTGCACTGCTATAACCTCCATGTGGATGCAACTCTTGTTCCCTCGGTTCTTTGCTCTGACATTCCCACGTTTGGAGTCTTTCCACATCAAGAACTCACTCGCTTTGGAGAACCGCTCAGTCCAGCAGCTATTTCTCCTAGATCACTGCTCAGAACGACGTCCGCCTTCGAGCATCACCACTGCCTCGGAGCATCCGCTCGTTTATCCACGATGCAATCTTCCCGGAGATATGTGTCTCGATTTCGTTGAAAGGCATCCCGGTCTTGCTGAGTTGACTTGGCCAGCGGATAGACTGTACAGAGCGGGGTCTGAGAGCTCCTCCAAGCAGCGTCAGATGGACTTGGTGAAGAGGTTGGGTACCAAGTTGAAAAAGTTGCACCTGGATCGTGTGCAATGTGACGACTAGCGAGACCAGGATGAAGACGGTATAGTATCTTTTCAGCTGCCGCCGGGCTTCGATCGCTGACATGCTTCGGATCATCTAGGCAGCCTGCCGCAAATCGTCCAGAACTTCTTACCAGAGATGACTTCCGTCCAATCGCTCAAGCTTGGAGGTGGTCTCTCCCGCAGTCAAACGAGGGATATGCTCCGAGCGTGCCGAAACTGTCCGTTGCAAGAATTGTTGCTAAATTGCAAGGTCTGGCCTGGTGGGTATGCCTCCGGATGGGACAATTATTCAGCTCGTCGAGCAGAATACATCTCTGTGGGATGGCCAGCGATGCTGCGAGGAGCGCATCCTCATTTCTTCGATGACACGGTGCACCACTGCGACGAGGATGTGCTGAGCGGAATCAATGACCAACTGATTGACTCCTCAGATATATCGGGAGATCACGCCCATACCCATCAAGATCACCCCAAGGAGGCCATCCTCAACGTCATCGCCAGATACTACGCCGATACAATCGAACACATTTCCCTACTGGGCTACATCGGCTGCCCCATGCTCAAGTTCAACGAGCACACTGTGGAAGAGCATTTCATCACACCGTTGAAACACCTTCATCAACTCCGCACCTTTGAGACCGCCGTTTGCGGGAATTATCGCGCATTGGAGGAGTTCGAGATGCGCGATTCAACGCAGTGGGCGGATCTTTTAGCTGACCTGGAGAATGATCGTTACGGCCCGAAAAATGGTCCGTGGAAGTCCTGCGGCCCGGTCAGAGATGGTGGGATCCAGATCGCTCATTGGTATGCGGTGGATGTATTTGAGAAGTTCGCGAAACATTTGAGTCCACAAGCGAAACGGAGAAAGGGAGGGATCTGCGTGAGGGCTGTTATCGTGATGAGCGAGGTGGATCTGGTGTCTGAGATTTACATCGGAGTAGACGGAGAGGGAAAGGATGAGCTGTTGAGACATACACCATTTAGACGGTGGCGGGATAAGGAGGGCGTTTTTGAGATGTTTAAGCAGGAGAGGCATATGCAGCCTATGCAGATATTCAGCCGGGGCGGAGAGTGACAATATGCAACTCCGAGAAGGTCTGGACCTGGAGGCAAACGCATTGCACAAGTCAGCTGGCGTTGGAGGGCAGCGCTGGGACGAGAGACAGACTCTGTCTCATCTCGATCGTGTATCATTAGTGTACATATGTATAAGCTGGGCCGCAGAAGTCAGTAGCCACATTCCTCAATCGCCGTGGCCCTGATATTAAGATCTCCGTCTAAGCAGCGCGCCGATTAACACCTGAGCTTCTGGTTCGAGGCATGTACTACCTGCTGTTAGTCCTTCTCTTCCGACCCCAGGAGGCCCGGTCCCGCATCTCATGACTCCGCGCGCCAAGAAGTGCGCCAAGATCGCAACTTCCCTACGCCAGATGGCCCCAGGAATAGGCCACAGCTTCTTCAGTGCATGACGCAGTGCTTTGGGCTTCTGGAGAGCCCATATGACAGGTCCACCTCTCAAGTGCGTCCCCGGTTTCCAAGCGAACTCGTCTTCTCCGAGCATCGATCACCATCATCGCCTTCCGTCACCCGCCGAGAACGAGCACCGCCTCATTTCTGCCGCTTCTCCGCCCACTCTCCCTCGCTCCCCTCCCGTCTTGGGTCCACCCAGCTGCCCACCGATCTCCCATCAAAACCTCCAAGCCGACATAACAATCATGAACCAAACTGCATACAGGAACATACAAACCATCGGCACCCCAACAAGGAAACAAAGCCACTTCGCCACCGCGCGATGGAACCCCGGCGGCGCGACCACGATGCGTACATACCCCGGCCGAGCATGGGCTGTGCTTGGCGATCCAGCAGAGGAGGAGGTAGTGTCAGGACCATGGCAATTCTCCGCCGAGCCCTTTGATGAGTGATCAAGGTTGGATGCAGAGGCAGATTTGGTCGGCGACGAGTGGGTAGGGTCATTGTGTAGCGGGAGAGAGATCGGTGCTTCCCGAGATTGGAGGAGGGAGGAGAGGGCGATGCCCATTTCGCTTTATCTTGCCGAGAGCTGTCTATGAGGGTGATCAAGGACGAGGGAAGCCAGGTGGGGGGGCGCTGGAGGTGGTACGGAAGTCTAGGGACGGGATGCGGACGTTGAGATCCTGATCGGTGATTGTGGCAATGGTGATGGAGGTCGTGGCGAGAACCAAAGCGAGGGTGAGGCTGTCGAGGAGAAGTAGTGCTGGAAACGAATGTAGTGAATTATAGTAGAGTGGTGTGCAGAGGATCGTCGCCGGCGGGGTAGGAGGCGCGTGGAGTGAACGAGGTCAATGCATACGGCAGGGTGGTGTTGGTCGTGGTGCATGACTCGTGGCGCAGCGCTGAAAGCACGCTAGACTATTTTTGGCCGCAGCCGAACTTCGCCGACATCTCCTTGTCTGCGCTACCATTGCCAACTTCATCTCTCTGCTTTCATGATTGTGTGGTAGAGAAGCCGCAGATACACAATATGTTCCCGTCCACAGTCAAGAGATTCACCACCTCAACGCCTCGATGGATCGACGCTTTCTCGAATGCGTACAAGGCCAAGCGGACGTGGCCTCCGGACTTTGAGAAGTTGAGCCAGAAACATCAGTTCCAGCTTGAGCGGAGATACAGACGGCGGACGAAGCTGAAGTGGGCAAGACCCGGATGGACTAAGTTTACGAAGTTGGCGCAGTGGGGGACGATTTCTTGTAGGTTGGAGCTTTTTCTTCTTGGGCGTCGACGGCGGTGATGTGGCGGGGTGGCTATGGGAGGAGGGATGGTCACAAGTGGAGAGTTGGGCGGGCGAAATTGAGAGAAAGCAGAGAGGAAATCAACGGCGGGAAGACGACAGTATACTGATTGAAGCAGTCACGTTAGTCTATGCAGTCTTGTTCTTGAACTGGGGCGGCAATGCGGTGGCGTTTGACCGGGTAAGAGAGATTTCCTTGTTGGAAGGGCGGTACTGACCCAGCTTAGATACGTGACTGGTATGCAGGACTCCGAAACGATGTGTGGACGAAGCGCCGAGGTGAGGTTGATGGTGCGAGTCCGAAGTCTGAGTCGGCGAAGTCATGACCGGTCATGCTGGTCAAGGGATAGAGACATCCCGATCGATGGCAGTGAAGCACACTGGTCGTCGACACCAATCGCTTAAGGAGCATAAAATGCTCGGGCGGGGCTGCTCGAGCGGAAGTGCTGAGACTGGCTCAAGCTTCCGTCTGGACGTCAGGCATCGAGCAGAGTAACGTTACATCTGACTGCTGGATGATCAAGACGACGTCCGAAATTACCAGGATACCTGTAAATCCACTAGCAGTCAGACGTACATCGAGCCAGCACTGGCAAGAGACATGGAGACCTAGGAATTCTGTAGATAGTCTAGCATTCCGCATAATATATCTAACCATCTCAACTCTGACATTACCAGTATCCGTACAAAACGCCAGGGATATCTCGAATGACACAAATTCCGCCCATATGAACAAGACCGACAATCCCCGATACACCAGGGAGATTCCACAAGGTCATCTCCATCGCCCTGTCCAATTCCGTCGGCGACAAATTCAATATCCAAGACAATTTCGTCGTCCTACTTTTGTATGCTTTTTTGATACCGTGCCGCTCCCTCTGTCGATAATACTCATGCAATATCCATCCCCAAAAGAGAGACATAATCATACACCCCATCCATTCTTCTCTTTCCTACCGCCCATATCCCCTGGGTGGACTATGCCCACCACCACCATGACTCCCGTTCCCCTTATGATCCTCAAACTCATACGGCGGAAACAAACCCCTCTCACTCCCCGTATCGCTCCCCTCCTCTTTACTGCTCCCCGCCTCGACATACGGACTATTCATCCGCCCTCTATGCTCCACCTCCTGCTCCACGACCGTCACGACGTCAATCTTCCCGTCTTCGGGGGAGTGGATACTCCCGTTACCTGAACCGGAAGTCTTGAGCTCCGTCTCCTCGCGGCGACGTCCGCCTACCCCGCCGAAGTTCTGGCTGCGGCTCCGACCCAAAGGCTTCGCGGTGATGGTCGTCTGGTATGTCCCCACTGCTGCGTTGCCGAAGTGCTCGCCGCGGGACTTGCCTCGTCCTTCGCGGTCGCCACCGCCGATGCGGGACCCGAGGGCGCTGTGTTGCCCGTAAGCGGAGCGGGCGTTGGCGTTGGTCGAGGCGAAGTAGCCGTTGCCGCCTGTGCCGCCGGTCGGGTGGCCGGAGCGGTTGTTGCTTGTGCCGACGGAGGAGAAGAGGCGGGGGAAGAAGCGGGTCACGGTGGCTTTGAGGCTGGGGAGGCAGGCGCAGACGATGCCGACGTCGATTTCGATGGCGGACCAGGTCGAGGCGGTGACGTTGTAGTAGGCGATGTCCGAGTAGCGGGCGACTTCTTGGAGGTTTTTGAGGCGGATGAAGGAGATGATGCAGACGCTTAGGAGGGGTTAGCAGGAGAGACTGGTAGGGGGAAAAGGGGGACGTACAAGCCTCCGAGGGCGAAGACGACCATGAGTGCTAGGCGTTGTTTGAATGGCATGTTGAGGCCTTTGAGGACTGGCATGGGAAGGATGATGATCAGAAGATCGGTGACGACGTTCAGGCCCTGAGAATCGTTTAGCAATGAGTATGGCTGACTGTGGCTGCTGTACGTACGGCATTGAAGTACCAGGTCACTGCATGCGGTAGGCATTTCCCAGTGACATTGGCATCCCAGAAGGACTGCACAGGTAGGCAAGCGAAGATGGAGCCAAAGATTGTCCACACTGATGCAATGCCGACAAAGATGAAGACGCCGAATGTAGTCTTACGAAACCACGGTTGTGTAAAAATGCGCAGATACTGTAAGAGCAGCGCAGACTTGGTGAAGAACAATGCCAGATGATAGATCCATATAGAACTCCAGAAGGCCTTCATCAGATTCATGAGATGCTCGGGAAGCAGCGAATTCTGGCCGAGTCCAAGTCCGAAAGAGACCTCTGCATCCGATTAGCTAGACCGGTCGTGCTTATCGATTGGAGCGGAGCGTACGGAAGCTGATAGCAATTGTCACACCGAGGGCGAACACCCATGCTACCACGATACTGACATCATCCAGACCTGGATTCCTGACGATGAAGCATCTTGTGACCACCCGAAGGACAACGCAGAGCAATGCCAGAGCAGCGAAAGCGATGGTCATATGCTGAGCCTTCTCACCTCTCGGGTTGCTCTGTGCCGCAGCGCCTTGCGCGCTCATCTTTGGTTGATACCAGTCCTTGGAAAGAAGTTCGAAGTATGTCGAGGTCGAAAACAAATAGTTATCAAACAAGTAAAGTTTCGAGTGGAGAGGCGACAGGGCGGTAGAAGGAGTAAGGAATCGTACAGCGAACCATGAAACGAAAGAAAGGTGCAGATTGTCAGTGGTGGTTGGTAAGGGATTGAAGGAACTAGTTCGGAGCGCCTTCACGAGACACTAGGAACAGAAGACCGGGAGGGAAGTTTGAGGCGTAGGAGAAGGGACAGGTAAAGATCTACATCGAGACGTGGCCGGATGGTTTGGAAACAAAGTTCGGAGGGTGATCCACAAGTTCTGTTTCTCTGGGACTCTCGGTCCCATCGCTTGAAAAGAGCTTAGCCCGGGTCCCCCGATCCTCTCTGGGATCCATCGCTGTGCCACTTTGTAATATCTTTGGAGCGGGTCGGCTCTGGGTCGATGGTGGAGGCGGGCCTGGATAACCATGTGTGTCAGGAGTTAGTTGCGAGATTACCCTGATGCAGGTGCGTAAAGAGCACGGTAGCCTATTCTAGGACAATGGTGCAGACGTGTTTTGACGTGGTGGGTGGAGGTCAAGGGGAGGCAAAGTCAAACAGCCCATCGACTAGGGTTCGGGAGTCGGGATGTGCATCGCGTCAGTCGCTGATCGCTGCAGGAGAAGCTGGGGCCTTTCAATCAACGGTTGTGTACATGACTCTCCGCAGCTGAATGACCCCACGATTGGGCACCCAGGTTTGTGTCTCTCACACGACTCGGCGAAGAATTTTTATGCCGGGGCGCCGGTCGTGGTATCTCAACTAGAATTTCCGTGAGGGCGGAATGAGATTTTAGTCTGAGCGGCCACGCGCAACTCTGGTCGACCCTCCTCATCCTCACCTACTTTCTCAGTAAGTTCTGTAGTGTGGATGACATGGGATGTGGGGTGCTCAACGTGAATCCAGCAAGGCCGGAAATAGTAGGTCGCTCCTTCATTGGCCTGACGGAGACCACCATGTTTCCATGTCAAACTTGCTCGGACACCATTACGTGATGCATGAGATGAAATGGCACCCACAATCAAAGGTAGCATAACTTCGATAATGCAGGTCTGCCGAGGCTGCTCTCACAGTCGACCGTTGGCGTTTCATGCTCAAGCGTGTTCGATCTTGTCTTCGCCTCTGACCGGCCACATGCTATCTTGGATCCCTTTTGACCTCGAGTTGCGTTGACGAACCAGTGGATCCCAGAAGTCTCAGCCGTTCCGTGACAGCTTTCCCCTTCATAAGTAGACACGCCGCAGGCGAAGACTACCACTTGAGGGACATCTTAGACACGGTTGATCGGATTTCTTGTCATGAACTTGTTGAAAAGCAGCGGCACTGTTGGTGCTGGCTAGCAATAGTATCAAGGACAAGTATACATATGTGAGAATCCTGGGTCAAGGTTTCGCTGCTCGAAAGCCAAACGCGCTCTACACAGCCAATAGCGAATTGGCATGGCTCATATTCGGCCCCATGACTCTCCCTCTGTTTTGAAAGACTTGTTGCGACCAGCTGGACTGGTCACTGCGAGGAAGACAGCATGCATAGTAATGACGAGCACGTGACTGCCAAGCTTTGACCCGGCAAAGTGCGGGGAGAGGTGAAAAGGCTTCAGTCAGGCGACAAGATCTTCTCCTTCCTTCATTATTATGAAAGTTGACACCCAGACAATTTGGCTGCTCGTCTCTCCGATAGACGATGAAGCTGTATTAGCTGGGGAGAAGGAAGATCCCCGATCAAGAAGCGTGGCTCGCATCCTCCATCGACCTCGACTCCCGTTACGGTGACACATCTACTGTCGTCCTGCCATCGCATCACCCACTAGTCACAACAGACACGATGCGCTAAGTCAGTGACCTGGTCTCGTGCGGTCCAGGTCACTCGACCACCCGCGATCATGCATCTCGTCAAGCACGATGTTCAAGCCGATGAACTTGAGGCAGCCATGCTTGGTCTCTCACTCAACGATGACCTCAGCGATGATGAGAAGCCACCTAAAGCGCCCTTCCCATTCCTTGACCTTCCTCTCGAGCTACGTCTACGTATATACGAGTTCGCTCTCCTGGTCCCTGATCGTTTAATCGATCTCGACCCAACGAATTACCGCCGGCTTGTGCCGCGACTAAGACTCTTTCAGGTCTGTAAGCAGGTGCATGAAGAGGCAGCAAGAGTATTCTACGGTCTACACACATTCAGGATCTTCCCTATGCACGGGAGATTCTTCCACACCAAGAAACCGCTATTGGCAAGACTCACTCCCGAGTACAAGAAGGACATAACAGCGATGGAATTGAGACTAGGACCCGGCTGGGGGTCTCCACCAAAATGCCAGAAAGTGGATGAAAAGCTGGGATTACAACACTGCACATCTTTGCGAACACTCAAAGTCTTCGTTGAAGTAGATCCAAGTGGTGACATCTTTAACGGATTTCGAGGTCGCGGAAACGCCAAGGATACTTACAAGATCTTCTCAGCAGCTTTGCTACAGGAGATACTTGAGCAAGCTACCAGCGTACGCACCGTCGAATTAGATGCGTACCCGAGTGTGAGCAAGGACTCGCCTCTCGTTGTTGCACTTGTCGACGTGGTGAAGAAGAACTCGAAGAAGCTGGTCTGGGGTCCGTTACGAGGTTGGAACGAAGACGAGGACTGCGGACAGATTGGTCTCGAAAGTACGCTGGCCTGTCTGCAGCTGTGAGTAATACACAGATCGTCGCGCATCCACTCTTCTGCTCAACAATGTCATCAAACGCAAACCTCCACTGGCGACCGCATATTCAAGTCGCCTTTCACGATACCCACGACAATGTAGATAGCAACATAACGAATGGAATAACAAATCTCCCGTTACCACTATCAAAGTATATGACAAGCTGGATCATGGCTTGCGATTTGCCTAGTCTACGATGCTGTTCTTGGGCAGCAAATAATTCAAGGTTAGGGCAAGCATGATCTACTGGAGGTGCAGATCGATATCACATGCAAGATCAAACCCAACAAAAGCACGAGTCCATCACTATTCCCAGTTCAGGGCTGATTTGATGCTTGTCACAATTTCCCATCTCTCCACTACCAAGATGAAGCATGTTGCCGCGGGATATGATTGGACGAATAATTTCTGTTCCTGAAATGATTTCCTTCTAGCGCCGGACCGGTCCCTACCTTGCATTCGACATTAATCAAATGCTTCTGGCGATGAGGAATGCACGGGATAAACAATTGGGAATGATCACGATGAGATGGACATTTTGAAGAGAGGAGTAGTTCATGACTTCACTCGATTGTTCGCGTCCACCTCAGATGGAACTAGTTTCTTTTCAACAACGTCTTTGCTCTTTTTCTTGTTACTCACGACCGTGATAACCGATAACGAAATAGTCGCTCCCTCAGCATAATCACCATTCCCAGTCGCTCATTCCACGCCGCTGCTCTCCGGACAGGTTTCAGACGCTCGTACCAACAACCAGAAACAGGCCTGGTGAAACGCGAACAGCCTCAACTACATTCTCTTTCGGGCAATTGCAAGCTGTGCCTCTTTGGATCCGGCAGACCACTTCTTCGAGCACTTTGCGCCTCCTTCTCAATCTACAACGAAGACTTGCCTGACGAACGCATACCTCGACGTGAGCGACACTGCTCGACTTTGTAGTCTTCAGAGTCTCCCCCGGTCCTCCTCTTCAACCACTCCTTCAACCTCGATCATGGCCACCGTCCGCGACCCAGCGTTCTGGAAACGCTTCAGCACAGCAGTCCACCTCAACGACGTAGAATCCACAGCAGGCTCCGCGGCGTCAAGTCCGACCCTGAACAAACGACCAACACTAAATCACCAGTAAGGCTCTCCTACTCGCACCTTACCCGCTCATGTACTGACTTCATTGCAGAGACTCATGGCTCGACCGCCAACAAAAGAAGAGCAAGAAGCGCACCATGATCTGCTGGTTGTTCTGGATAGGGTTACTTCTTTTCAGCGCCATCGTCACGGCTGTCGTTATCTACTTGATCAAGAGCGGCACGATGCAGAGGATAAAGGAGACTATCACTGGGAACGAAGAGAAGTCGTGATCGAGTCCCGTTTGTGGCTTGAGTCAGGCAGCCTGGATGGAAAGTCTTGCATGCGACTGTTCCGGCAAGGAATAAGTCGAAGGCAGCACGACGCGCTGGCACGAGGAACGGGCACACCAAAGTAGTGATGCTCGGTCAGTCATCGGACTGCATAGACGACGTGGAGGTTGCCATGCAGAGAACACGACAGAAGATTCATGTACATAATACCATGAGAACGCACATGGACTAGCTAATGTATCACGACGATCACACAAAGAGGCTTTCGTGCAAGGAGGACGTGATAGATCATCCTTTGATTCTCATGCTACAGACCAGTCTGAACGCCATCCATGCCGCTCATGCCTCGTGGGTATCTCTTCTTCTCATGCTTTTCCGTGCTTTTGCCGGAGACAATTTGTCCATGCTTCTCTGCCTGGACGTATTTCAACCCTGCTGCCAAAGCCTCTCTACGTTTCCCCTCCTTATCGCTCAAAACCATCCGATCTTTCGCGTCTAGTACCTCTTCTTACTCGGCTCCGGCGTCGGACTCCTCGACACACTCCTCTCATCCCTCCCCCTAGCCCTCAACCACTTCTTGGTACTCAACTCCAACTCCCTATCCAAATCCGCACTCGGCTCCTTCCTATGGATGAAATTACAGAACCCACCTCTCACACACCCCTCCCCACTGTTGAGTCTACAACACGCCTCCCTGAAATCCGTCACCGGACTGAGTTCACAGTATATCGGCCTCCCCGCATACCACCTGCTATTCAACGCATCACACGCCTTCTGCGCCGAATCCTCATACTTGAACCTCGCATACACATTCCCAATCAAGTGATCGTTATTGTTATCACACACCACCAACTCCTCCAGCTCGCCGTAGTTGCACAGCTCACACCAGAGATCTTCGTAGAAAGCGTCAAAGTTGGCTTGCATTTGCGCGGCGTCCATTTTGCCTTTTGCGTAGCCGGCCGTGTCGACGTAGGCGGGGTTTTGGTAGAGGTTGGGCAGCAGGACCGTTTGGCTGTAGCTGGGTTTGACGTGTTTGCGTGAGCAGCGGTCGCCGTGCCGGCAGGCGCCGATTTTGTAGTAGAAGGAGCAGTTGACTTTGTCTTGCTCTGTGCCGAAGATGGAGGCGAGGTAGTTGGCCATTTTGAGGAGGTGAGGGAGGTGAAGCTGACGAGAGAGGGTTTGGGTGCTTGCGGTGTAGAGATCGAGGTGTAGGTAGTTATGCGACTCGATGCGAGCAGTAGTGAGTGTTAGTTCTTTTCGGAGCTCAAGGAGCAGAGCCGCAACAACGCTGACTCAGCTATCCATTGCAAATCCGCGATCGACTCTTCCAGAATTACTCCCTCTCGCCAAACATCACATCTTCAGACCGTGTCTGTCTAAGATCAAATCGCGTGTAGGTCCTTTTCGGCTCAGTCTCTAAGACTCATTCAAGGCCGAGTTGAGGTTTGCTATCAAATTTCCTTTCATGCTCGCTACTAACCTGTAATTGTTATCAGCCAGTCCGCCACCTTCAAAGAATCCTCAGCGTCATCGCTGTGTCCAGAACGATGGATTCTGGCACAGACGATCTCTCAACACCTGAAAAGATCTTGGTGAAGTTCACCCGATTGCACGACGGCGACGAGGTCTGGTTTAAGATGAAACGCACTACCAGACTCGTGATGCTCTTTGAAGCATACTGCGAACACCGCGGTACACCTCTCCACCAGTGCCGCTTCATCTATTGGGGCAAGCAGATGGAGCATGATCATACGCCAGAGGACTACAACATGCAGCATGAAAACACAATCCATGTCGTGCCCGGGCTGAGGGGATCGTGATGATGGAATGGCAGCAAATGCTGAAGGAAAGACAGACCATCGAGAACTCATGCGCACATAACGCCCAAACTCCGGTCACAAGGTCGGCGACGCTCATGTAAGAATCGAAGACTTCTGCTCACACTTCCAGTCCCTAATTGCTCGGGATCTGTCGCACTACTTCACCACGAGCTGCACAAGGATGATCTATCGAATATGGTCGGCCCGATAAACCAGCACCTGTAATTCCATCGAGCGGTCACTGATGCTTCACCATGGGCAGTCACGCCTTCGTGGAGCTAAGGGAGGAATACACGTCGAGTAATAACAGGCAGTCCCATAGCTTACCGATCCCCCTCACTCAAATGTCCAGATTTCAAGGCAATACAGTCGGAGGTTCGCAGAAAATACATTTGGTTGATCCACAACTCGCTGAAGTAATTTGTTCCCATTGTCCTCGTACAGTAAACGCGTGCCTGATTGACGACCATGGAGCAGAGCCGCATAGCGCTGACTCAGCCAACCTGCCACACTCCACGACCATAAGACCTACACCGGGGCCCCGCAACAACATGCTGCCCACCGGACGAGCATTCTTCCAAGCGGAACAACTTGAAGTGAAGACGACTCGCAGTCAGCACGAGTATCGGCCCTTCTGCATTCTGCTACGATGGCTCACTGCACGCTTCGACGCTTCGACGACCCCAACTCATTATTTCACAGTAGGCTCAAACAGAGGCGCATAACTCAGAATGACAGAGGTCTCCTGGTTGGATATGTTGTGGATTGCCGAGCATGCGGAAACCCTTGGCGCCTTCGCGTGTAAGGCTTGAGCTATCTAGGCGACGGTGGTATTTCGGCCACTCTTGTTTCATAAGCATCCCGCCGACCTCTTGTGGTAGTACGCATCAAAATCTGTGGTTTCGTGACGATTCAGGTAATACGATGTGGAAACTCGGCAGGTCATGCTATGCGACGAGCTCTTCTTATAATTCGTTGAACCAGACTTCTATTCATCATGAAGGTCGCATTGATTGCGCGCATATCTATGCATCAGATCCATTCGAATGTCTCTGGCAATGCTTATGAGTATATCGTCTTCTACGAATCGACAAGAGCAATGTCTTTCGAAAGCCATCTTCGCTTGGCTATTCCGCACGTAAGACTTGCATACGTGACTTGCCCTGGTTATAGATTGGGCTTACGGAAAGGTACCAAACCCTTGCAATCAGGCATGTCATGTAGTGCAGCACTTCAAATGCTACACCAAGTGTTGGCAGACATGATTCTGCGAGGCAGATGTGATTATGCCACTATTCCTGTCAAATCTTTCCACCAGCTAAGCCAACCTGTCACGACGAACCGCCAGGGGCTGTCACGATCATCCTCCTGCATGATGTGAATCGTTCGACGGTAACAATTGGACGTAAGCGAGGTCGATCAAAGGATGCTACTGAAATGAAATGTGGAGAAGGACTTGTGGCTTGAGCAGCTAAAGATAGATCGGCAGGCACAAGAACGGCAGGCTGGCCCGCTGGGTAGCGATGGTGGTTTCCCCCTAGCTGGGCATTTTGACAGTGTTGTGCAGCTGGGAAATGCGAAGTCATGAGGAGTTACAACAAAGTGATCGAAACGAGGTCGTTGATGGATGGATATATCAACTTGGTATTTAGAATGTGCCATGTTCCAAACCGCATTGTTGTTGGTTTCTGCCTCGGTCGGTATCGCACGAAGCTTGGTTGATTGAGACTGCCTATGATCTCTGGTCTGACCAGAACTGCGATGACATCCAGCATTCATCCATGCTCGAGCCCGGATCGCCGTTCAGTCATCTAAGCGCGTTCGATGAGACCAGTGAGGAAGCGCACCGCAGCGCCTGCATCAGTGCCATAGGTCAGGTGACCGGCGGTGATTAAGCGATTCAACTCAGGGGGAACGGCTTTTCCTGAGCCGAGGCCTTTGGAGCTTCCCCAGGATCTCATGGTCGATCCCAGATGTGCAGATACAGACCTGGCTTAGTTTCATCTGTCCTGGCAGGTTGCTATTCGGACCGATTGCGTTGGAGGCTTTTGAGGCTTCATCCCGAGGTTGTCCCCCGCGGGGAGGTGCATGGCATTCGCTGGAAAGGCGTCCATCAAGTGGGAAGTGCGGTGAGGCGGCAGCCACCCTTGGCTTGCCAAGCCTGCGGACCAAATTCAAGCAAAGCTCGACATCCCAAATATTGCTATTCTTGTCAATGTCCTCCAATGTCGATAAGATGATGTCGTCGCTTCTGAAACGCATACAACCAAAGATTGCGTCAAAGAAGAATTTGCACAACGAGGTACACGCGCGGCCACCAATATGCTTGGCGTGTTTTCCACCCCCACTCTTTCCGGAAGAATTGCCTGCTTTAACCGCCGCTCAAAAGCATAAAAAGGATATAGATCCCACATGCCGAGGCACAAATCACCATATGGTAGCTGCTCTGATCAGAATGGCATTCAACTTTTCTTAGCGGTAGTGCTGTCGCTTGTGCTGGTTGGTCGCTCGACAACCACACGCATCTCTCTCATCCACTTCGTAATCGTTCTCTGATCCATTGGCGGGTAGTGCTGCTGGACCAACCCTTTGGACCGGTCCTCGGACTAGCCACTCTCATGCTTTCGCTGTATCATTCGATACTGCCTTGGCATCTGTCGGCGTTGCTGTCGGCATTGACACCGGACCTCCAGGCGATTTCTCGTCAGCAGCGGTAAGGATCTCCACTCCTGTCTCTGTCACTAGCAGCGTATGCTCTAGCCTCGGTCAGCACGGGCTGGCAAAGCAATTGAACAGCACCTACCGAATTGAGCAGTCCTCTTTCCATCCACCGTGGTATTTGTCCAATTATCAGGCCAATACACCTCCTTCGGCTTACCCAATGTCAAGATCGGCTCGATTGTGAAGCACATGCCAGGCTTGCACACCCCGACGGCCTTGTTTTTCGCATAATGCGGAATCCATGGCGGTGGATGAAACTCTGTATGGATACCATGCCCGCCCCAAGTGGTAATGACGTTGCAACCCTTGGACTTAGCATACTTCTCAATGGCAATTCCGAAGTCCCGTATCGGCGTGCCAGGCTTGACCAGCTTGATAGCGACGTCCAGAGCTTCTCTGGTGGTTTCGATGATCTTTACGGACTCTGGATCAGCCTTGGCTCGTTCGCCAACATAGTAGGTCTGGTTGACATCGGAGTGGTAGCCTTCGTGGTAGAGCGAGATGTCGAGGTTGATGATGTCGCCGTCGAGGAGGATCCGTTGATCTGGGATGCCGTGGCATACCACCTCATTGGGGGAGGTGCACAGAGACTTGGGAAAGTGGTTGTAGTTGAGTGGGGAGGGGTAGGACTACAGTTGTTAGCAGGGTCATGCATGAGTGGCGGAGGTGAATACTTTTCGTTCCACGCATGCTTTGTGGCACACCTCGTCCAGGTAGTCCGTGGTCACACCGGGTTTGACTTCTGCGGCGACGATATCTAGAACTTCTCGGGCATATTTGCACACCTTCCGCATAGCTTGCTGAGCTTTGGCATCGAGTATGTCGATCTTCGCTCGGTTGAGCTTTCGCTCAGCTTTCGGTACGCCAGTGACAGCCCAGTCAGGATGTGGTATCGACTTTGGTACTTCCCTTCTCGGTGACAGAGGGTATACGGGTCGTACAGAGCCCGTGTATGAGTAGGTAGGAAACGGGTTGAACAGTCCAGGTGCTTCTCAACTTAGTGCTTTATTATACTGGGTGTTCAACCAACGTACCTTTATTGGTGCCACTTTGCTGTACCGCTTTGTGGATGATGTGGATAGTCTTGTGGTCATTCTATTTGGATCATCAATTGACAGGAATCGCTTGCGTGTGACAAGCTGTATGTACCCAGTTTCGTTTGAAGCAGTCTTGGGCACAGAAGAAGCTATCATTGACACCTAACTTGAGGCAAGTCGGGCACTGCAATGCTCCGGCATCATTGCTGCAATCAGCACCGAGGCATTTTCGCTTTGTCGGAGGGTTTGCCGCATCGTTGCCCATCATTGTCCTTCCAGTGGATGTTGTGACAGTCTCTGTACACACAAGTGAGCACTGCAGGCCAGATCTTGCAGCTCGCGCGCCCCTATACAGCAGTTTGTTGCAAACACCTTTGTCCAAGTCAATCCTTTCCGCTGTGCTGACCGATTGGTCAATCACTTTACAATCTAACCGCTTTCAGTACGCTTCTCCATCAATATCACCGCATTGACAATCCTGCCATATGTACATGAAATGGCTGCTAGAACTCCAGGCGATGAGCAAGGGCCGTCTCGAGGTGTGATGTCTCGGACATGGTTGATGGCTCATTTGCGCTGACGAGATCCGTTCAGGCAAAGACTCCAGCAGCGTGCAGAACTCCGGAGGTGCCGGTCCAGCCGCAAATGAATGACAGTAGCGCTACCAAGAAGAAGAACAAGAAAAAGAAACCTCGCAAGAAGAAGAAGGCTCCGACTGCCCAGACCGATCCACCATCCGTCCTGGTCTCCAAGTTGTTCCCAAACAATGCTTACCCCAAGGGCGAAGAAGTTGAATACGTCGGCGAGAACAGCTATCGTACTACTGATGAGGAGAAACGCCACTTGGACAAGCTGAACGATGACTTCCTCACTGACTACCGTCATGCTGCCGAGACCCACCGCCAGGTCCGTCAATGGGCCCAGAAGAACATCGAGCCTGGCCAATCCTTGATGGAGATCGCCGAGGGTATCGAAGGCAGCGTCCGCCGTCTAGTAGGTCACGAAGGTCTTGCCGAAGGCGATGCAAAGATCGCAGGCATGGGCTTCCCACTCGGTCTAAACCTAGACAATATCGCCGCCCACTTCAATCCCAACACCGGCAACAAAACCATCCTCCAGCAGAACAACGTCATGAAAGTCGACATCGGCGTCCACGTCAACGGCCGCATCGTCGACAGCGCCTTCACCATGTCCTTCGACCCTATGTACGACAACCTCCTCGCCGCCGTCAAGGACGCCACCAACACCGGCATCCTCGAAGCCGGCATCGACGTCCGCCTCGGCGAGCTGGGTGGCTTGATCCAGGAAACCATGGAGAGCTACGAGTGCGAGATCAACGGCAAGACATACCCTGTCAAGCCCATCTGCAACTTGACCGGCCATACGATCTTGCCGTATAGCATCCACGGTGACAAAGCAGTCCCGATCGTCAAGACCAACGACATGACAAAGATGGAAGAAGGGGATGTCTTTGCTATCGAGACCTTCGGGACTACTGGGAACGGGTACGCTCATGATTCGGGGGAGGTCTCACACTATGCTCTCCGCGGCGATGCGCCGAAGGTTGATCTGCATTTGACTTCTGCAAGGTCTGTCTTGAACGCTATTTGGAGAGGCTTGGGCAGGAGAAATACTTGCTCGGCGTACGTCATCAGCATGTGTCTGTGTTGAAAGGGGCGTGCTAACGCTGATAGCTGAACCACCTCGTCAAGAGTGGCATTGTGGAGGATTACCCGCCTTTACTCGATAAGAAGGGGTCGTACAGCGCTCAATTTGAGCATGTAAGTGTTCTGGTCAAGGTCTTGTGTCGTGGGCTGACAATGAACTCTAGACGATTCTGTTGAGACCTACTGTGAAGGAAGTCATCAGCCGTGGCGATGATTATTAGTGCTCTTCGCCACATTTTCGTGGATGACGGAACAAGTCTCATGCTACCGGCCTGGTAAGACCGCATAACATTCCTTTGACCACAATTACGAACATGAGATGTGACACTCGTTTAGCACTGCGGTAGCATTTTCACATTTTCTTTGCCCATCCCCAGAGTGGTCGGGCCGTCATGGCGTGGAAGTGGAACAAATGTCTCCAATCGATGCCCTTTGCCAAGAGTTGGCTGCATGCCTTTGTGTCACCCGGATTATCTGCAACATCATACATTCTCTCACTCCAGTCCAGCGTCCCTTTTATAATGCCGCCCTGTCTATTCTTTGCCCAGCGGAGGTGCAACAAGGGTGCGGAGTGCTCATTTGACCATGTACAGGAAAGAGATCGATGGCATGGTACCGCTCAGCCACTCACACACCAAGGTTCAAGCACGACGTCAATTCAAGTCATCAAACACGATTCGCCAGTTCCGATCGATCCATCACAGCCGTGCAGGTTCTTCCTGCAGGGGCACTGTCGAGCTGGTGGCGAATGCCGCTTTCTGCATTCACCAACGACCAGCTCAGACCGTCAACCGGGATTATCCAACACAACACATCCTCGCCAAAAAGACACAATCACGCTCGCACATAGGGAAAAGGACACCAGAGGCTCCGTGTTGTGCGCTTTTCTCACACGTCCGGGAGGATGTCTCAAGAAGCAGTGCCCGTACTTACATGATCGAAACAAAGTCGGGCCAGGAAGAATCCCCAGCATCGGAGAAGTCTCAGAAAGGCAGGAGCAAGGTCCAATTGCCGCCACCTCAAACGATCTCATTGACGGAGACGCCCCAGCAGACCACGAGACGGAAGAAGAGGAAGACAACTTCGTGAGAGACATAGCCGGTGCCTCGGTATCCTTCGGTCCGTTAGGCATAGTGCAGCACAACGATGTCACCTATAATGCGGACTCCTCATCAATTTCGCTCACCGGCCTTGGCCCTGGGACCTCTGCCGAAGACATATCCATGATGCTGGCCCGCATCAATTTCGATGTCGCTGAGTCGAATATCCGCATCTTTCACGATGTATCGGCGACCTCGGCTGTAGTACGACTGCAAGCCGAGAGCTTCGCGCAGAGGTTCCTTGCCACCTCTGAAGCGTTACCCGATCATGTTACAACAACCGCAGTCCAGCATGAGTTATCCAAGGCGATTCAAGGTACGCTCCATTTGTCCTGGCACAAAGCCACTCGTAATGTGTGGCTGAACTTTGGTCGCGAACATGTGGCCTCCAGGGTCGCGCAATCATTCAACACTGGGCATTATCTCTGTTGGGGCCAGAAGATTGGTAAATGTAGTGTAAGATCATCAGGTGGATCTCGAGGTGGGACGAATCCTGTCGCTTGGACCGTAGAATTGCAAGGAGTGCCAGCGAGCTTCCAGGAACAGAACGTCGAAGCCGCGATCCGCCGAGAGAACGATCGACCACGCCACATCGAGCTGAGCGCTCCTAATTATGAGACGTCTGCAGCCGAGATCAGTGTCATCGTGCGCAATCTTGTGGAACGATATGGTCCGCTGGCTAGCTTCTTGCTCCAACATACCCCAGGTGGGAAGCGTGAAAAGGCCACTGCGCGATTCGAGAAAGACTCCGACGCCCGGGCTGCTTGCGCCCTTGACGGAACAAAGCTCAAAGCTCTGGGTCAGGGGAAGCTGACCGCCACTTTCTTCTGCTCGACGAAGATTAAGATCACGGCAGCTATTCACAAGGCTCTCCGGCCGCAGCTTGAGACTCTGGTAGCAAGCTGGTCTGACAAAGGTCTCAATCATTCCGTCTATCAGACCACTGGCATGCGATTTGTGACCTTGATTCTCAGAGGTACCGATACGAGCGTAGTGGCGAAAGCAACGAAGCAAGTCGAGAAGTTGATGAAAGGTCTCGTGCTCAGAGACAGCGAAGGCCTGGACCTCTGGCATCAGTCGCTGAGTCGCAACGGTGCAGTCTTCTCGAAGTTGCTTGCTCTCTGTATGGAGCTCGGAGCGATCGTCATTCGGGACAAGGTCAAGCGCCAACTACGCTTCTATGGGAGCGCCTCGGATATGCCTGTGGTCGAAGCCGATATCATGGAGCTTCTGTCTCAACGGTCCCAGTCTGGTAAGGACGATACACCAGCTGAAGAGGATAGTCAGACCCCAGTGGGCTCCTCCATAGCAGTCGGTACTTGTCCCATCTGCTTCTGCGACGCTGACGACCCCGTCAACACTTCTTGCGGACACACCTACTGTCTGGAGTGCTTCGGAGATAACGCTCGCGCCGCCGCATCTCAGCCCGGAGACTTCACTGGCGTCAAATGCATGGGCAGTGACGGAGCCTGTGAGACAACCTTCACTCTCGATGAGCTCAAAAGCCACCTCTCGACCTCGATCTTCGAGTCCATGCTCCAATCGATATTCGACCAGCATGTCCGCAGCCACGCCACCGAACTCCGCTTCTGCCCGACCCCCGACTGCGGGTACACTTACCGCTGCAAAACCACATCAGACTGCGGGAACTACATCTGCTCCAACTGTTGCGAGCCAATTTGTCGTGCATGCCACGCAAGACACGATGACATGACCTGCGCGGATTATCAGGACATGGCATCTGGAGGCCACGCTGCGTTGGCGAGACTGAAGAAGGAGCTGAACATCAAGGACTGTCCTTCTTGCACGACACCGATGGAGAAGACGGAGGGGTGTAATCATATGACCTGTCGCGGGTGCGGGAAGCATATCTGCTGGGTGTGTCTGGCGGTCTTTGAGGCGAGCGGACCTTGTTACGAGCATATGAGAGCTACGCATGGAGGTATCGGATTGGATCACTTGGCCGGTTGAGACAAAGTTGATGGTTTGTCAGCTGGGGAGTCACGAGAGAGCCGTAACCAAATCAGTCCATTGTCCTCTTGAGCATGTTACCGGCTCCCGGCTAGAGGAAATACGCACCTCAAGCGGGCAGATAGTTGTTCAGGAAACATCTGGCGGAGGAGTGAACGTTTGCCACTTCGCAACGAACAAGCAAAAGAGCGACAGCCATGTTGACAATAGATGTACCAATGTGACCAGCACTCTACAGCACTGGCTCGGATATAGACACATCAGCCACGTAAATCAAATCAGTAGGCTATCTAGATAAGTGACCATGAAAGTGAAATGCCACATTTCGCCGTTTCTCTACACCATTACTTCCAAATCCCTTGTCTCAGACAGCAACAACCGGCCCCGCCACTGCCAAAAGTTCCTCGCGCAATGGAGCCATCAGGAACAAGTATGCAATCACTCTATGGAAATGCAAATCAGTCAGAACGTTTGTCATACCGAGATAAACCTACACTAGTTTCGGAAGTTCGGAGATCCAAATGCCGCCGTCTGGATTCACCACAGGTCCCTTAGACTTCCATCATAAGCCCCTTTGTTTTCGTCCTGGAGCTGTAGACCCCTCTTGCTGTAGTCTTCACTTTCATCCAGAGCATCCTCAAGCAGCACCAACATGGCTTGATGTCCGTGTTCTCTCGCAGATTCGATTGCATCGACTATGCTGTCACGGTGCGGTTCATACTCAAGCAGTATCTCAGCGACGGCTCTGGACCCGTATTGTGCCGCAATGGACATTAGATGACGGCCAACGTAAATCTGCAGATTGATATCCGTGCCATGGTGCAGCAGAAGTCTCAGTATCAGGCAAGTCGCTTCTTCTCGCTCGCGGTCGAATGGTCCGGACAAGGCTGTGGTGCGCAGAAACCCCATCGCTAGTCCCAACAAGGTTTCATGCCTCTTAGCAGAGGCAAATGCCGTATGGACGTTAGCACCACGAGATATCAGTACATAAGCCGTGCGAGGTCGCCCGCGCGATATTGCAAAGTAGAGTGGCGAGTCTTGTCTGTCCACCACGACTTGATCCACATCGGTGCCCCGGTCTAGTAAGAGTTCTATAATCCGTGAGCCGTCTTCGAACCTGCATATGGCCCGAGTCAAAACACCTAATCCTCCAAGCTGAGAATCCTCCGGCACGTCAACCCTTGCTCCATGATCAAGCAATAGACGCACGACTGCTTCACGTTGTGAGGGAGTCTCTACGTAGTACCCAAGGTCAGAATCAAGAGCGCAATCTAGAGCGTTCATGGACCGTTCATTCCTGATTCCTGGGTCTGCTCCAGTCTTCAGCAAGAGTTGCACGATTTCCAGCCGACCATGCACGACAGCTTCGTACAGCCCCGTGTTGATGCGTGTTTGCGATCCTGGGTTGATCTTTCGGCCAACAGGAAGCTCAATGCGGGTGCCGTGGTGAACGCAGTCAGGACTACTCATACCAGTGTCATCTATCATCGCGTCGTCAAGATGCATGCAGAGACCTGCACTGCAGTCAACGTTCTCCTCTTTCAGCTTCTCGAATACCTTTACGGTTAACTCAATTTCGACCAGCTGGGACAGCTCCAGAAAGCCAGATTGCGTACTTCCGGATCGAGAACCACTGTGCTTTGCCAGCACGTGGGAACCTGGAACGGAAACGGGTAGCCCGAGTCGATCGCTCCAGACCCACGATGCATTAACATCCGCTCCGTTCAACGATAGAATCTTAACGGCATCTATGTGGCCGCGACGACTTGCAATCTGTAGTGCAGTCCAGCCTCTATGAAGTCCTACAAAATCATCTGGCCGTGCCCCGTTGTTGAAGAGAAGCTGGATTATCGCCGCATTTCCATGACACACGGCGGCCGAAAGCAGTGTGTCCGGGTATCAGCTTATCCTCCTTGTGCTCATGAGTTTCGTCGGATTGTCACTGATTGCAACAATCTTGCTCACCAAGTCCCTCTGTTCGGTGTCGACTGCGTTCACAATCGCGGTACTCAGTAGTTCGTATGTGCTTGCTCTGGTCGCCACAACATCGCTGTGACCGTGCCTGGTGGCTTCAGAGAGAGCTGTACGGTGATCATGGGCTCGCTGGTCCGTGACGAAAGACAACAGGAACTCGACAACATGACCATATCGAGCAGCAACCAGTAAAGGGAAGTCGCCGTACTCGAGCACTTCATTCCCAAAATTCCCAAACGGACGAGAATTGAGATATCCAGTATAAGTGGCGTCACTTCTGCGCCATAGTCGATAAGAAGTCGAACGACGTTGCTATCGCCTCTCATTGCAGCAAAAACAAGTGGTACGCAACGTCGAAAGCCCGAGGGTTGATGGCCATATTGCAGGCTACCTCGCTTACTACCCAATCGCTTAATGGGGTCGACCCTCGCTGCCACGGCGAAGCACTCTATTGTATAGGAAATACAATCACGTTGGTCGGGACCCATGATCTGTGATATGGGAGCATCAATGTCTTCGCTAAGGCGATCAGCGACGGTAACAGTCAGAGATCCCTGTGTACTACGCCCCCAGTCAAGCAGAGTTGCCGCCCATTCGAATCGGAAGTTTACCATCGCCATAAGTAGGGCGTGCCGAGCCGGTGTGTGAGCAGTGGTGTGGAGTTCCACGTTCGGATTTGCTCCAATCTCCAATAATCTCTCGATTACACGCAATTTCTGGAGCCATGAAGCATCCCGCTCACAGCCAAACGAGAGGTCGTATATGGACATGGCATACTGTACAGGTGTACCGCACAGTCCAGAAGGTACATCAACCGCCGCACCAAGCGAGACGAGCTCCTCAATGACCGTGATCTGGCCAGCTCAAGAAGCTAACGCAAGCGGGCTCCCCAAGCTTGTAATGCCATCGTTTGCATCGATATCCGCTCCGGCGCCAATCAGAAGCTTTGCAACCTCTAGACGACCTTTTAAGCATGCGATCTGAAGAAGTGTTCCAAGAGAGTCGTGTGTAGTCGTGTGGCACAAGCCTATGCTCAAAAGTTCAGAGACGCACCCATGAGCACCAGCAGCACATAGGTACTGCATCATGGACAGCGGTGTGTCAAACCACCCGGTCTGAACTAAATCGCCGCATACATCATAGAGATTATGATTATGAATTTGATTGGTATTGAGCTCACTGAGGTCCCAAAATGTCAAGTGGTAAGCGTGAGGATGATTTTCGCCGAGGTCGATCAGCGACTCTACCAACCTTGGGTTTGGGAACCGCGTTGTTCTGACGTGCTTGACCCAGTACGTCACAGCATATTCTGCGAATGGAAATCCCGGCACGGAATGATCGATTTTGGCGCATGTGACAGAGTCCATTGACTTCAGGTAAGTGATGCAAATCGCAGCGACTTGGTAGTGGCCATTGTCGGCTTCAAAAGAGGTCGTCCTGGGTGCGCGGGAGACATCAATAAATATTCGCGCACTGAAGCGTGGGCCATTGAACTTCCTGTGACATCGACTCCTGTGAAGACTTGTCTTCGACGATGGTGATGAGCGTTGGACACATTTCCAGCACATCCTCAGCACAAAACAGTCTCCTTGATGGGTCGAAATCCCAGTCTCCAGTAAGATTCACAGCGAGGGCATCCACAAGCTCGTCAGGTTTGAGGGGTCGTCGTGCCCACAGCAGAAGCTGCAGCATAGACTGGACCTGGTCCCAGCTTCCGACCTTACGCCTTGCAGCGATCTGTCGTACGTTTCCTGCAACGTGTATGGCAATGAGTTGAGAGTTCGTCTGAGGCTTTCTGGGGTCTTGCATTTCCGCAATATCTCAATCTGACAAGCCACCCAACGGAACCTTTCATGGATTAGCAAATTGATCACGTGTGGGAAGACTGCGACTCACATTCCGCCTGACTTTGCGAGAAGCTTGTCCTCGATTTCTTTCTGCACCTCTGGTAGATCCTGCAATCTTCTCGATAGATGGGGATCAGAGCGGATGATATGCTACACGTAACATTCGGTATCATCGTTGATCGTCTCGTGATCAAGGTCTGTGATGCAATCCCCCTTTGCGCTGATCGCCTCGACCCTACTTACTATGACTGGTCGAGACTGACCAGTGAGGAGGATCCCAACGGGACAATCGAGCTTGGATAATTAGTCCTACAAGCTCAAGAACTAAGTCCTGCTCTTGACATTCGTCTATGGCGTCCATGATCAGGCTAATAGATCCTTGAAGCTTGACGCACTCGAGGACGAGATCTTCCATTTGATAATTCGACGGCTGCGCACCTCGGGCCGATTTGTGCTCCCATCGGAGACGATCCCTCACCGCAGCGTTGTTATGGCTCATTTGCAACAACAAACATTTCAGCAAACCAGACAGCTCTTGCTTGGCTTTGTCGGTGAAGGAGAAGTAGTAGTAGCAGAGACTCCGTGATGTTGCAGGTTTAGCTTGTTGCCGCTCCACGATTGTCGACGAAAGTACTGCCTTGCCGCACCCAGAGGTGCCTCGTAACCACAAGAGATCGTTACGACTAGCACACCAGCAAACGTACCGAGGGTCCTGTAGCACCCACTCTCCTGTACCTATATGGCGTTGTCTCTGCGCTTGGTTGAGATTGACGGAAGGGTCCGGTGCATTCAGCCAGGCCTCCAATGCATCGTCATGTCGATCTGAAGTAATATCGTCGATCTTGTCGGCAGTAGTTGCTGCCACGATCCTTGTGTGACTGATTTCGTCCGCCACTGTCGCCGTCAGCCTTGCGCCGAGCAATCACAGAGGAGTTCTACCAGCTTGCAGCACTCCAGCGATAGAGGGCAAAGGCGAAGAAGGAACGGGACGGGTCTTGCCAAGAGCCTGCTTAGCGTCTCCATTCTGGGTCAAGTGCCCATTTAAAGAACATTGAAGTCAAATTTCAACGGGCGACTACGTATTACAACCCATCCAACCCCTATTGCACCAACCCCACTCCCCTCAAGCACCCACAATCTCCCCATTCCTACACACCGTCCCCTGCGCCGTCGCACCCATATCCACCCATCCCCCCTGATCACAAACAAAGAACCCCCCACCCCACTCATAACACCTCACCCCTCCCTCCCTCTCAGCAGGACAACTCCCATCCTTCCTATCCCTAATATACCTATCATCCCTATACCGGCCTTCCACACCTGAGTCCTGCCCGCCCGCATCCGCTCCACCCGTGCCACCACTATACGGCGACAAGAACGGCAGACACGCCATGCCGGCTGCGACTTGCCTGCTGTACCCGTAGATGTAGCTTCTTGTGCCGGCGTAGGGCGAGTCTGGGGGTGTGGGGGCGCAGGTCAGGAAGGAGGTTGTGGATTGGCAGAGGAGGGTGTTGGGGACGCAAGGGAGGAGGGAACGGTTGGCTTCTTCTGCGGTGGGGATGTAGGGTGGGGAGGAGACGGGGAAGGGGATGACGTCGGGATTGGAGGAGGCTGGTGTGGGTGAAGGGGAGGAGCTGTGGCGGGTGTAGGAGGTGGTCCAGGTGCGGGAGGAGGGGCGGTAGATGGTGGTGACGGCTTCGAAGGGGCAGGCGGAGATGGTGGTGTAGACTGTGACGGGGTCGGAGCGATCGGCGTCAGAGGCAGCTGGAGTAGCTGTGGGTCCTGCGGATGTGACTGCATAGCGGACGTTGTACAGGCGCTGATAGAGCTCATCGTAGACACCATCTATTGATGCTGTCGTCGTGCCTGGCTCGTCGGTGTATGCTGTGGGGAGAGCTGCAGCCATCACGGGCATGCCGGTTACTGATAATGCGGCAGCGGCGGGTGTCTCTGCTGCCGTCACTTCTTCAGCTTCTGATGAGACCATCATCGGCTGAATATCGCCATTCTCATACTGACTGAGTCGACGGGGAAATTCGCAATCGCCTGACGTTGGTGGACTGGCATTGTCGTACCCGCCGCCATACTCCACGTCGGGTCCTGGGTATGGGTACACCGGGCTCACATCCTCGATAGTTTTGCATGTGTTGATCGAAGGCAAGTTGGCTACCCAGATGGCTGGTAGGCTGCTGAAATTCCCCGAAGGTTCCTCCTGTCTCTTCCTGGTTGAGGATGTCCCCGAGACTTGTACTTCTGCACAATTCATGTAGAACTCCCTGTTGCCAATGTTGTTCTGCCAGGTCCAAGCCAAGATAGCAGTTCCGTCCGGTGCGTATGAAGGTATCGTGAAGTCGTAGGACATCTTGTATGGACACCCTCCTATGATGGACTTGATAACTTTGAAGGTCCGTCCTTGATCGTACGACAAGGCGATCTGGCAGGATCCTCCGCCATGCATGATTGATCCAGCGAGGCTAATATTGTAGGTTTGCCCAGACTGGTAGTCGGCGGTGACGCCTTGTATCGTATCGTACTCATACCCTTTGCAGGGAAAGTCTGACCCATCAGGGTTCAACGGTGCCATCATGTTGTAGTCGATCTGCGCAGCTCGCAATCGGCTGTCGTACTTTGACCTGAATGGTATTGGCCAGCTCAACTCCATGTGAGCGAATGTGGTTGCCGAAAGAGCGAAGATGGTTGTTAGGGCTTGTGCCCGGCTAAACGAGTGTGTGGTTTTCATGATCTGAACGAGTGTGGTGGAAGTGCTCGAAAGAAGCAGAGATAGAGATGCAGTTGGAAGTATACATGCTGAGAGAAACTACCCGATTCATGGTGGCTGTACAAAATCGTGAGAGGCAAGGAAGTAATGGGATTTGACCGTGTGTCTACGAAGGAAAGGAGGCTTGATACATTCCAGCGCGAAGCCTTGTCTCGCGTGAGCGACGCGCGCCGTCGGCCGACCGTGATAGATGGACATCGACCAGATATTGCAATGATGAATCATGTCGGCGAACAATATGCAAACAATGGTACTTGATGGATGTTAGGACGGAAGGTTGACGAGTATCTTTTGCCTATGAAGAGGAGTTGGGCGTCCTCAAATTAACCTCGGCTATTCAACCACTTCTCGCGTCGCTCAAGGTTCTTCTGCTGTGCCTTGCATTGACAGAGGGCAACCATAGATGAGATGCCTGCAGCTGCATTGAGCGACGCGGAAAAGACTGAGGTATATTGCCTGTGTGTCGCGCGTGATGTAACTGAGCTCATCACATTCAGCGTCTCAAGAGTGCCTTATGGTATTCGATCGGCTCAACCATCGATGCCATCTCGCTCGAGCAAGATATCAATGCGACACCACAATTCATCGGCGCTTTGACCGAGCTTGTATGGAATCAGATTCGTCAGTGTGCGCTATCAAGTCTCGCTTGTCTGACTAACGATGACCAGAGACTGCTAGCCAAGATGTGGAAGCATTCACGAAGTCAGTCTGTCCCCGTGACGTGCATACATTTATTGATATTTCCTATAGACACGCTGGACGTAAAGTCATTGACACCAAAGATGTAATGCTGCTCGCTCGCCGCAACGAAAGCTTAGCACAGCTCCTTGAAGCTCCGACAGACGCTGGACCATCTTGAGCTAAGATTCCGGCCCATTTCCGGGACTCTGCTACTGCTTATCCGGGAATCCGAGATTCACACCAAAGGCGGGATACACAAATCTGGTGATGCCTTTGGTCTTGTGAATCTCATCCAGAGCTTTCAAGTCATCCGAGTCAAGCTCTACGATCTTCAGGTTCTCCTCAATTCTGGATGGGGTGACCGACTTCGGGAGGACTGAGTGACCAAGAGAGACTACAGATGTCAGCATATACCGGGACACGATTATTGCCGTATCTTACCATGGTAGCTCAGCAGCACAGTGCCAGCCTTGACGCCATGCTTCTCCGCGACCTTTTGCACTCCCTCCTCTGAGAAGATCGGGCTGCCGGTGCTGCCAAATGGCGAGTAGGCAGTCACGTGGATGCCCTTCTCCTTGCAGTAATCCAAGATCTCTTGTTGTGGAAGGTAGACATGGTTCTCGATTTGGTTGACAGCGGGTGTGATGGTCGCTTGTGGGAGGAGCTCCTCAAGGTACTTCTTGCTGTAGTTGGCGACTCCAATAGCCTTAGTCTTGCCGGTCTTCACGACCTTCTCGAGCTCCTTCCAGGTCTGGACGTGCGACCAAGACTTGTCGAGGTCGCGGGATCCGTCCGGAAGCTTGGGAAACTTGGGGTCGTTACCGTTCGGGCTACTCGAATTAGACATGGGCCATAATCGCTGTTCTCATCTGCTCTTACTTCATGGGTACCGGCCAGTGCATCAACAACAGGTCAACGTAGTCGACGCCCAAAGACTTCAAGCTCTCGTCCAGGCATTGCTCCACTCGCGAGTGGTAGGTGCACCACACTTTTGTGGTGATGAAGATGTCCTCGCGCTTGGTGCCAGCCTTGAATGCCTCGGCCAGACCCTCACCGACTTCATTTTCGTTGCCGTACACAAATGCAGCATCCACATGTTTGTAACCGGACTTCAGACTGTGTGCTACTGCATTCTTGACCTCGCCTGGCGCGCTTTGCCAGGTTCCGAGCCTTCGCGTGTGGTCAGCATTCCTCGTTCAACCTTCGGTATGCGGGGGAGCTGTACCCGACCGCTGGGATCTTCGCGCCAGTGTTCAGAGTGAATTCGGGAATGGCCATTGTTGCGATGGCGTTGCAATTGGTATATGGGTATGTTGTATGATTGTACGAGGTGAAAGAGTTGAAGAAAAGTGTCGACCGGAAAACAGCTTCCAAGCACATGTCATTGAGCTGTTTCCCGCCGGTCCATCTGCTGGTGCCCCGCGATCCCCTGGAATAATTCATAATTCCTACTCGTCGGCGTTTGCTTGGACCCCGCATATCCTCCGTCTTGGTCCTTTCTCTGTCGCCGGCGGCGTCTTAGTTTTGTGGCCTGCAAATTCCCTGAGGGCGGCTGGATCGACGCAATGCTTAGCATCTTATCGGCCTGCCGAGTGTGTATGTCTCCTCTGCTTTGCCCGAAAGCTGGAAGGGAAGACAGGCGAGGACCATGATCATGTGGAACTAAACTCCGCTTTGAGAGGGGTTTATCAACATATTCGGTCTTACGAACATAAGTCCAGTAAAGTCATACCATCGCATAGAGTAGCGAGGTATCACAGCGTTCACTCGGAGGTAAGTCAGCGGTTGTGATGCGAAGTCCGACCCGCACGAGAAGGTAGATGATGTGGCGTGAGAAGTCCATGGTATATAAGGACAACAACGAGTATCATTAACATCTCAATCATTCCATTCGAACAACTACGTCCGGACACTCAAAATGGTGAAAGCACTCTCGTTTCAGGATATCCAAGTTCCAAGCCCTGGCTTCGGCGTCATGGGCATCAGTTTCGGATTGGGCAACAATCTCAGCCTTGAGCAGGCAGAGCCGGTTCTGCTCAAAGCGATCGAACTTGGCTGCACCTTCTGGGATACTGCGGTAGGTCAAGAGCAACATTTTTGTCAGCAGGTTCAGACTGATGAGTGCCACTAGGTCGTCTACCAAGCCGGTGTCAACGAGAAACTTTTGGGAGACTTCATTAGGAAGCACCAGGTCCGGGACAAGATCTTCTGAACAGAGCATACCGTCGAGATAAGCCGCTACGTAGCTGATGTCGGACAGTGGCCTCCAAATGCGGCTTTGCATGCTTCGAGGATGGAGCAGTGACCAACTCTCCGTCGCACATCAAGCAATACATCGATGGCACAATTGAGCGTCTCGGCTTTACTCCAGACCTATACTATCTTCATCGCATTGATCCAAGTATGCCTAGACAAAACTCCATCTCGGCCATGGAGAGTGCTAATGCCATCTTGCAGATACTCCACTCGAGCAGTCAATTAAGGCTCTCGACGAGATTCGGGCCGCTAGCAAGACCAATTATATTGGTCTATCGGAATGCTCTGCGGCGACTCTTCGCAAGGCCAACTCGAGTGCGTACCAGGAGGTCCAATTGTAGAGAAGGAGGTACTGACGAGTGAATGCAGTCGCCAAAATCGACGCTGTCCAGGCAGAATATTCTGCCTTTGAGACGCTACATGAGACAGATGGGCTGATCGACACAGCAAAGGAGCTAGGTGTAGCTTACGTCGCTTACAGTCCACTCGGCCATGGGTGGCTTGTTGATGACTTCCCTTACAAGACTCCAGACGACTTTGCATCCGATGACTTCCGGCGTTCAGTTCCTAAATTCCAAGGAGAGAACTTCTACAAGAACAAAGCCATTGTTGAGGAGATCCAGAAGCTTGCGAAGCGTAAAGGATGTTCGCTACCTCAGATTGCGCTCAGCTGGGTGGCTTCGCAGGGTATGATCGCCATACCAGGGACTACCAAGCCAGTGAGGTTGGAGGAGAACTGGTCATCAAGAGATGTCGAGCTCACGGAGGAGGAGAAGAAGGAGATGCGGACCATCATTGACAAGGCGAAGCCTCATGGGAAGAGATACAATGAGAGATCGCAGGCGATGGTCGGTCATTGATCGGATACATACAGCCCAGAATGTAAAGTCTCAACACATCTTTGACCAACCTTGTCCTCTACCTTGAAGTCGTTAGTCACCTACCAGGTTTGGGACCGGTTTCTCCGAGCAGGAGTGAGTCACGTGGATGGGGGCGTCAGGATAATCCGAGAGGAAGAACAGTATCTCCGATTTGGCTGTCCTCCGGAGGCTCATCGGCGGTCCAAAGGACAATAAATCGCGCAAACAAGGAAGAGCCCTCGTAAAAGAGGAGAAACCTTTTCTCCCTGCCTCCGAAAGGTCCACCTGATCCATCGATAATCTCGCCGAGCACCAATCACAAGCAGATCCCGGGCTCCAAGTTTCAAGCGTTGGGGAAAATTTGATCCGCTCGCAATCACGTTAATCCGCATACAGCATCTCCGCCAGCGGCGTGACATGGCTACAACGTCGCCCGCCCCTCAACCTCACGGGAAATGGCTCCAAAATCGGGTAATCGAGCCCCTTCAGGAATGTTTCTCTGCCAGCCTCTCACACTCGTACCTGCAAGCCTTGAAGGTAGCCCTGCCCTCCGCCCCCAGAATGTTGTCTCCGCATCACGCGTCATGAGGGACGGTCGAGACGGTAGGTGAAGGGTATTTCAAGTCGTTTCGCTCTGGCCTTGACCCCGGGCTTTCACATCTATCCTATCAGTATCTCCTGAATTACACGAGAATCATATAAGATTGTTCTTGTAACACAACTTCTTTGAGCAACACATTGAGATATCCCTTCTGTTTTTGCCATCTTCTCCTCACTCGCAAAAATGGCACCAATCGCTCTCGATACCCCTGCAATCTACGAGACTGCTTCTCAAAAGCGTGATGGTCTCGCTCTAGAGGACACGTCCGACTCCATCGACAAGGTCAACGTCTTGAAGGGCAACATCAAGAAGGCAAAGACACAGGAGGAGCAGGACATTTACGAGCAGTCCAAGTTCGACGCCGAAAAGGACAAGACTCAGTTCAGACAGTACGAGGATGCTTGCGACCGTGTCAAGAACTTCTACCGTGAGCAGCACGAGAAGCAGACCGTTGGCTACAACCTCAAGGCTCGTAACGAATTCAAGTCCAAGACTCGTGCTGAGATGACCATCTGGCAAGCCATGGAGAAGCTCAACACGCTCATCGACGAGTCTGACCCCGACACATCCCTCTCACAGATCGAGCACCTGCTCCAGTCAGCTGAGGCTATCCGTCGGGACGGCAAGCCACGCTGGTTCCAGCTGACTGGTCTCATCCACGACCTTGGGAAGCTCCTTTTCTTCTTCGGCTCTCAAGGCCAGTGGGACGTCGTCGGCGACACCTTCCCAGTCGGCTGCGGCTTCGACGAGAAGATCATCTACCCAGGCACATTCGAGGGTAATCCAGACAGCAAAGATCCTATCTACAGTACCAAGCACGGCATCTACACACCAGGCTGCGGTCTCGACAATGTCATGCTGAGCTGGGGACACGACGAATACCTTTACCACGTCTGCAAGGACCAAAGTACACTTCCAGACGAGGCTCTCGCCATGATTCGGTACCACTCTTTCTACCCATGGCACAGCGAGAATGCCTACGACTGGATGATGAACGAAAAGGATATCAAGATGAAGGAGGCCGTCAAGGCTTTCAACCCTTATGACTTGTACAGCAAGTCTGACGGTGTCCCCAAGGTCGAGGATCTCAAGGACTACTACATGGAGCTCATTGACGAGTTCTTCCCCAACAAGGTCATCAAGTGGTAGACGGTTTTGGGTTGTTTCTTTCACATTAGCGCGTCATGAATGGTGGTTTTGTATACACAACAAATGGTTGTAGTTGACGAATGTAATGACCACTGCCGTCGAGTGGTATGGCTCCGGCATATGATGAAAACAACACTGCTCCACTACCGAACTCGTGATGACCCTTGAGCCCTCATCGCCGACCCTGCATTGACGCTGTGACGCTTGACCAAATCCTACTTCTCCGTTTCGGCCAGGGTCCAGACTTGTCTCGAGATGTGCGGAGTCGTGGCGCGGCATGACGTCCCCTCAATCTGCTTTTGCAGCTTTTGCAGCTTTTGCAGCTTTTGCAGCTTTTGCAGGAGCGGTTCGTGGGTCGATGCATTGGCCCAATCCCTCTCATCCAGATCGTCCCGACTTTACTGGATCATCATCCAGATCTCAATCAAATGCGCAACTCTGCTAGTCCCTGGGCGGGTTGGCTAGCTACGACATCCTAAGCTATTTTCATCGTATCCTGAGGTGACGATGACAAACGCAACCATGAACGTATTCTCATAACGACTGAACGACTTGTAACATTGTTTTGGAGCAAGATTCACCGAGCAGATCCGAGCACGTGCATCGTGCATCTTCCTTCTGTGCCTGCGATGGATAGGACATCTAATATGGTCGAAGCGTCACGCGAGGCACGCCGGATGCTTGCCAGCAAAGTGAAGAATGACTGGGACTATCCTGCACTGCCAGAATGGCGGACACATACTCGACACCCTCTGGATCCGCCAGAATCAGTACTTGTCGTTGACGAGCAGTCTACAGACTTGGATATGCCAACCTCGGCATGGGAGGACCAGAACCCAGCATCACTAAACTTCGAACCACTCACCTGGAAAGAACGCGACTATTCTTCAGCATCATCTACAGAAGAGGCCTCGGCTGCCGACTTTGCGGACTTTGACGACGATCATTCCAGGCGCAAACACAAGAGCACCTTTGACACTCCCGACTCGGTGGGAGATGTCATTGCTCTGCGAAAGGAGAACAAGAAGCGGAAGCGAGCCGAAGAACTCGAGCAAGAGATGAGTTGGAATACAGGACTGGCACACTTCATCGCGCGTCGGGACGCCTGGACATGTGCTCGTCAGCCTTCACAAATACCACCTCTGCCTGCTGCCGCGCTTGCGGAGCCGCGGGCTTTCCATCGACGCAGCAGACTATCCATATCATCACGAGGCGCCTCGTCGCGAACATCCGCAGAGAGTAGCACTCGTAGTATTGCGTCATCTCATACGCCCGACCTCGATGCACACGCTTCGCCATCTCCATCCTCCCCATCCAAGACACCTCCACCACCTACTGAGCCCCTACCTGCGACTCTCACAATCATGATACCCATCCCGCCACCACTTCTTCCCAACCATCCGATTCGCGCCAAAATCGGCACATCAGCCTACTCGGAGATCTACAGCAAGATCATCCTTCAAGCACGCACGCCCACAGTCCCGATCAACCTATCTCACATAACAAAGAGCTTAGTCCGCGGGTGGATCGAGGAAGGCAACTGGCCTCCAAAGCAAGGCGTGCTGGAGCCGCTTGCGGGTAGGAAGAGAGACAAGAGATTGCTCGCTGGTATTGGTAGAAACGGAGAACGGCACCCGCACCTCAGCAAGGGTGTGAAAGTGTTTGGGCGTGTGTTGGGGTTGGGAATTGGAGATAGTTATAAAGAGAAGGAGAAGGAGAAGGAAGCGAGATAGGATCGCGCTGGAGAGAGGGAAAATACTGATGATGGAGACACGACTGATGATGCTGGCGAAAAGGTTGAAAAGAACGAAAAGGTTCAACAGGACGAAAAGGTTGCAAAGGACGAAAAGGTTGACAAGGACGAAAAGGTTGACAAGAACGAAAAGGTTGAAAGGATCCAAGATGATGGTGATGCTACTGGAGACAGCGGCATCTTGGACTGGTTGTTTGGCCTGAGTGAACCGCTTGTCAAGCGACTCCTCAGGAAGAGGGCTTCTACGCCGTCCTTGAGCACACAGGTACCTCCGGCGTCCGATGATACACTCCGCACGCCTCAGAACACTCCCCGGACTCTACCGTCGATCCCTACAACCTCGAGCCAACAAGTCTCTACAACGTCCTTCAGCCTGCTGATGTCGACGCCCCAGACACAACAAAGCTCCTCAACAACCTTGGGCCAACACGGTATTGCCAAAGACTCTGATGTCAGATCTTCCAAGAGCGTCAACTACGTCAGCAAGCCTTTCGTGCAGCACACCGACCTCAGTACCATTCGGGAGAGCACACAGAGCGTTTCTGGATTCGGAGAAGGAAAGCCAGAGTCTAAAGTCCCAATCTTTCAGATGAGCACGGCGCAACCAACGGACCCTCCTCATCCTGTAGCTCAGTCTAGCCTTGCAGAAGAGATCAAGCAGGTGTCTCGCCCACCATCCTCGACTCATCTGCGCGATGGATTGGAGAAGAGGCAGCCTTCCCGACCTCCTTCGATTCGTCTTCATGTACCAGATGATGACGACGGTTCCACTCGGCGTCGAGAGTACAGAGACTCGAGAGCACCTTCACGAGCCAGATCCTTTGATACTCTAGGCACGTCCAGCACCCACACAGCGCACCCACGCAGATTGTCAGACACGGAACGTCAAGGCAGACGACCACGAAGACATTCCGGTACGAGTCCGGCACCAAGCTATCGGGAATTCCGCAGAGCCTACCGTTCGCCGTCTTTGTACCCGATTGATTATGGCAGCGATTCATCCTCGACCGCAGCCATGGCGGTAGCAGGCACAGGATTCATGTAAGGGGGCTACGACATTTATGACTACCGCATGAGCGAACGAACAAGCACGCATGATCCTTCCCTAGCATTAGCATTACTAGCAACCTAAGCCTATCGCTACCAATGCGTTTCTGTACATTCCCTTCTCCTCCCTCTCACCTCCCCATCCACCCCCCATCCACCGTCACTACCTCCCCACTCACATACCCACTCGCCCCACTCGCCAACCACACCGCCACGCCCGCAAAATCCTCCGGACTCCCCCACCTCCCCGCCGGTATCCTCTCCAATATCTGCCTCGCCCTCCCCTCATCCTTGATAAGCGCCTCATTCATGTCCGTCCCAATATACCCCGGCGCAATCGCATTGACCCCCACCCCCTTGCCCGCCCACTCATTACTCAACGCCTTTGTCAACTGCGCCACACCCCCCTTACTCGCCGCGTACGCCGGCACCGTGATGCCCCCCTGGAAACTCAGCAACGATCCAACATTGATGATCTTCCCCCTGCTTCCCTGGGCATCTGGTTCTTGGAGGAGCATATGTGCTCCTACGTCCCGGCAGAGAATGAACGGGACAGTGAGGTTGACGTGGAGTACATTGTCCCATGCTTCGGTCGGGAACCGGTGCGCAGGGTGGCGGTCCTGGATGCCCGCGCAGTTGAGCAGGATATGGATGCGTGGGACGAGGGTGAGGGCTTGTTGCACGAGGGAAGAGACGGCGGGGGCCGAGGTCAGGTCGCAGGTTAGGATGTGGCATTGTCTGCCGAGGGAGGTGATGGCGTCGTGGGTGGTGGTGGAGGTGGGGGAGCGTTGGACCAGGATGATGTCGGCGCCGGCGCGCGCGAGGGAGAGGGCCATCGTTGCGCCGATGCCCCGTGTTCCGCCTGTTATGAGGGCGACTTTGCCTTGGAGGCCGAAGAGGGTGTCGAGGTAGGAGGTCATGGTTGGGGTTGGTGGGGATGAATTGGGGGGAGGAATCGGGGGGGTTTATTCCGGGAGTTTTGGCAAGGAGGAAGGTGAGGCTGGGGTACTGGGGTTATATTGCTGGCGGGATGAGGCTGTTGACGTTGATGGAGAGTGATGCAATTCCGCTGGTGGTGGATCAAAGGCCGAAAAGTCGGCAATTGGTTTTTTTGGGCTGCCCCGCGTTGGGCGTGCCCCGCGTGCGTCGCTGGAGAAGCGGCGGAAAAGCAGATGCCGATGATATTTTCCTGGCCGGAGGAGTAAACCTTGGTATACTTCTTGAAATCTCGTTGCTTTATTCCACGGTTTGCTACACGCCTGATATACCCCCAGCAGAATACCCTCATCCACCATGTCAGAAATCAAAGTCCAAGCCTCCGTCCTGCACGGAGCAAAGGACCTCCGCCTCGTAAGTCTCACATATCCTCAGTATCATCCACCCCTCCTCAATCCCTGTACCTTCCTTCTCTCGCCTCCAGTCCGCTATGAATCACAAGCTAAAACCCCAGGAAACCCGCCCCCTCCCCCCACCCTCCCCCTCCGAAGTCCAAGTCTCAATCCACTCCACCGGCCTCTGCGGCTCCGACCTGCACTACTACACCCACAACCGCAACGGGGACATCCTCGTCCGCGAACCCTTGACCCTCGGCCACGAATCATCCGGCACCATCATCTCCCTCCCTCCTCCCCTCCCCCATCCTTCCCCTCTTCCCTGGCCATCGGCTCCCGCGTCGCTCTCGAAGTCGGCATCCCCTGCTCCGCATGCGAGAACTGCTCCTCAGGCCGGTACAACATCTGCCCTGACTTGCGCTTCCGGTCCAGCGCGAAGAGCTTCCCGCATTTCCAGGGGACGTTACAGGGAAGGATCAACCATCCTGCGGCGTTTGTTCACCCCTTGCCGGATAACATGTCCTTTGCGGAAGGGGCCTTGCTCGAGCCGTTGGGCGTGGCGCTGCATGCGTACCGGAGGAGTGGGCTTGATAAGCTGAGCGAGGAGCAGAGGGGGAGGACGAGCGTGGTGGTGTTTGGGGCCGGGGCGGTGGGGTGTTTATGTGCTGGTGTGGCGCGGATGAAGGGGGTGGGGAGGGTGGTGGTGGCGGATATTGATGCGGGGAGGGTGGGGTTTGCGACGGAGAAGGGGTTCGCGGATAAGGGCGTGGTGTTGCCGTTGAAGAGGGGGAAGGATGTGGAGGAGGGGTTGGAGGTGGCGAGGGAGGTGGCGGGGTTGGTCAAGGGGGAGGTGGAGGGGGACGTCAAGGTGACATTTGAGTGTACTGGTGTTCAGGGGTGTGTGCAAGCGGGGATATATGTGGGTTTGCATTCTGTTCTTGTCTTCCTGCACTGGCTAATGATACTAGGCAACGTCCCCTGGTGGCACCGTCCTCCTGGTAGGCATGGGCGTCCCGATTCAGACACTCAATCTATCCGCCGCCGCCCTTCGTGAAGTAGACCTCGTTGGCGTCTTCCGCTACGCAAATACCTACCCCGAGTCCATCGCGCTCGTCTCCCGGAAAGCGCCGGGCGATCCAGATTTTGCTAGCTTGGTCACGCATACGGTGCGAGGATTAGACAGGGTGCAAGAGGGTTTCGAGTTGGCTGGGAAGACGAAGGATCATAACGGCGGTTTGGTGGTCAAGGTTGTCATCGAGACGCCAGAGACAGAGACGAATGGAGCGTAAGGCGAAGAGAAGGGTCGGTGACGAGGAAGGGGAGGGGTGGTGCTGGGGTTGCATGGGCGTGGGTGTTCAGAGCGAAAGGTTGTAGACACGGGGTTGATCATGCTTGGTAATACGTGAAGCAGTGAAAATTGTACAGACATCTATATGTAAAGACCTGCAAGGTCAGCTAGACCATGGTCAACGCCCCCGCTATGCACCTGTCCATGCTCTTGTCGTGGCTCATTATACTCCTCCGCCTCTCCAGTGCCTCCGATGATGATCTGCATCTCCCTCAGCAGTGACTTTGCTGCGATCTGCATCTTGACTCTCTCTTCTTTGACCAGTCGCAATTCGGGCACATATACCTCTTCCTTCTGCCCAACTCGTCCATGTAACAACTTCTCCCCATCCCAGCACCATGTCCTGCTCAGCTCATCGGCGAGGCTTTGTCTTGCGTACTCTACCACCTCGGAACACCGTGATGTGTCTTGCCGTGACACGCCATCTACGGTCAAGCATCTCTGGTCTGCCGAGTCATTCCTGGCAATGGTAGTTGCAACCGTTCTGACCCCTTCCAGCGTTTCAAGCATTTCTTGTCCCTCGTTGGTGGCTCGATGCATAAAATCTACGATTGACACCATGCCTCTTACAGCATCTAGGGCTGAAGCCGCCAAGTAGGCTCGGATATCCGTCAATTGCACGGCTCCTCTGCCAGTGATCTCGAGGCTTTCCAATAACAGCCCCAGGAACTGCTTAAGCGCTCTCTCTTCTCGTCTCGCCATCTCCTTCTGACTCAGATCAACAATCTCTGCCGACCGCTCCAGCACCTTGCCCACAGCGACTAGGATGGGCAGAACGAAGAACATGGCTTCCATCTTACTGGCCGCTACCCGAAGATAGGCGGGTAAGATGTCCTCGATCATCGTTCGCCGCAGCGTCCACGGTCTCGTGCTCAATCCTTCTGACATGTCCTGATTCTCAAGGTTGATTTCCTCCTTCGATGGGAAGAGTGCTTGCTCCAGCTGCAGCGAAACAGCCCCGCTCTCTCCATGCAGGACAGCCTTGGACAGCACAGTTTGCAAGAAGATGGAGAGCTGCTTCCTGCCCTTTTCGCTACTGAGCTTGGGCACATATCCTTTCAGCCGAGCTACGAGATATTTCGGATCGTTCGTGGGAAGAGGAAAGCTTCGCGGGTCCGTGAAGAAAGGATCTATTGTGACTATGTCGGAAGTATATTGCTGCAAGAGTGAAACGAGCTGTTGGAGGAAGATTGTATGTTGCTCTTCTGCCTCCATGCCAGTCGCATGAGCAGGTGACGTGCCAGTGAATGACAGATAGGTATCTTTCATTGCCGTCATCATTGAGCGAAGGATGGTGCTGTGCGAGCGTTTGAGATCTGGCAGAAGCGAAGGACGAGAACCGGATAGACTAGTGCGAATATTGGATAAGATCGCAGCGAGAAGTGCCAGGCGTCTCGCCCGAAGGTCGCTCAGACTGACATCGTGTCTACCTGAAGAGTCCGCGGCGAATGGCAAATTATACAGCAGAACATGATAAGATTGAGTATTCAGCAGTGCAGACGTGAGAGCGTGCTGATACTTGAGCCGTGATTCCGGTGCAACAAGCGAGGCGACCCATTGTGTCAGGATCGAAGTGGAATAGTCGTCGAAGCTTGCACCGTCCAAAGTCAGGATGCTTGCCAACATCAGCGGTGTATATTGCTGAAAATTCTTGGTGTTACGAAGCTGGTACCAGGATAGCGATCCGTGAGAGTCGAGGTAGTCCGCCCACGATCGTTGACCATTAGCGACACTCTGGAATGCCAGGCTACACCAGGTGTTTGTCAGAGCATCCAGTAGCGGGTCGTCGATTGAAGTATCTGCACCGAAGCAGTTCGACAACAGTTGGTTCACACCTGGCTGCAGTATGGTGACAGCGTTCACTTTCATGCCTGTGTAACTCGGCTGCTCTCCTATCACGTCATCCAGGCCATCCCAATCTCCATAATCCTGGCTCTCTTCGCTCTGTCCATTGGACTGTGAATGGTTGTCAGAATTTAAGAGTGGTTTGATGATGGCAAGCACTCTCTCAACGGACTCGAATGTACGCGACTGTGTTGCATCGAATACTTTGAGGAGTCCGGTGAAGCTTGCGTGCTTCACCATGTCCAGTTGCTTGGTGCGATCGTTGCATGTTGTGATGGCCAAGCCGAATGCCTGTATGGCGTCCTGCAAGGTATTCAGAATGCGGCGTTGGTTACTCGTTACGGTCATTTGCATGACATCGTACGAGATGGCTCCTGATTGACGTTCTTTGGACATCTCGAAAAGCTCTTCCGCTTCGGATCGAGCGAGACGATATTGATTGATCAACACATCTGTCAGGTCTCTGAACCACACTCCTAGCTCTGGAATCTCCAAGTGCTGATTTTTATCCGACATGATAAAGACCGCAAGATTGCGCCATGCATCAATGTTGATCCGACATGCCTCCAAGTGAGAAGTGTTGAAATCGACAAGGTTGCGGATGTGGTCCAGTCGTGGCCGCGATCCAGCGGGCAGTGCCCAGAAGAGAGTGCAGAGTATGTCATGGTGGTTGCGGAGTGCATCAAGGTCGGTTTGCCGTACCTCCTGATCTTTGCGGTATGTTCGGCCATGGTTAGGGATGAATCTCCAGACCACTCGCTTGAGTTTGTTGGCGGGCAGTTCTTTACTCGCAGCTCGGAGGCCGACGGCTAGAAGCTTGAGAAAAGCATGGAATCCGAGATCCGCATGCCCGATGTCTAGGTCCTGATATTCGCCCAGGTGACTCAGAAATGCTGGAGAGCCTGAAGGCCGTTCGCCAGACAGATTTGTTAGATCTCGTTTAGCGAAGAAGTCGTAGATGCTAGCCAAAGCTGACTCTGCGCCTCGCCATTTCCATCTCACGATTAGAAGGAGGGTCCGGCCGAGGACAGCCTTGAGATAGTCGTTGGCATGTCTCTGGTCAGGTGCAGCAGTCGAGCTATATGCTGGAAGCGTCTGGTCCAGAAGCATTCTGACCAGACCCCAGCAGGGCTGTGGTGATCCTGATGTCTTCAGCATTGCATACCGATAGATGCCAGATGCATCGACCTCCAGCAGTGGCTGTAAAGAGAACATGTCATACCACACCATGTCGAGACGTCTGACTTCTACGGTGTCCTGGAATCTGTCCTTCCACAAATCGGCAACGAGCCTGTCGAAGGAAAGTTGAGGTACGCCAACCACCTGCATGATGCATCGAAGTACAACAATAAGCTTGACAGCTACTTGATCGTCTTTGATCCCAACATCACGAACGCTGTGATGCTGCAGCTTCTGTAGACACGTCTGGATTTGGCCGCAGCCTGTTTGGAAGAGTGCTCTGAAAGCAATGTGAGACAGCTGTCGCAGCAGAACAGCAGAGCCTGTAGACTGCTGCACAAGATCATTAGACCCTTGCGTGAGAAGGCAGATCTGGGCATTGAGCGTGAGCAGGTAAATCACACCATCAACCAAGTGTGACTTGGCTGTATCAAGCAGGTCGGTCCGTTGAAGCTTCATTGCCAGGCTGTCCGCAAGATCTTCGACAAAGCGTTGCAAAGTGTCGCAAAAGCGGAACTTAGTTTGTTCGTCCGGACACTGCAGACAGCTTGAAATGTAGCGTACAATTGATCGGAGCAAATATGACATGGTCTCATGCGCGCTTGAAAGCGAGTCAATTTCGTCATCAGAGGTTGCTGAAGCCAGAAATTGCATTACTTCAATGCAGACGTCTTTGACAGACCGCAGCCAATCCGCTGTTTCATCGGTCCATTCACTCCAGCGTGTGGCTGTGTCGTCAACGCGAATAGTGATGTGTCCGGCGGGCAGACTCAAATCTCGAACACCTACCGAGAGGGCTTTGGCAAAGTCGCCGCTTCCAAGAAATGTTGAGGAGTGGAAGAAGGTTCCCAGCGGCAGGTGCTGGACATCGAAATCGATGGGCATTGCCCCATGGTACAGTCCTTGCAATCCACCAGAGGAATGTGTAGCGGTCGCGACATCATCTCCGTTGGTGAAGGTCGGAGGCGGTATGGCAGGTTGCCTGTACTCGACGACCTCCACGGGTAATCTGGTTGGGGCTGGTTTCCTCGCTTTTCTTCGAGTAATCTGGAACTTTTGTGGCGAAGCTTTCGATGAATGAACGGGTTCTGCTCTGGTCGTATCCGACTGTTCTGTGGGCCCGGCTGGCTGCGTGTGATCATCGGAGGTAGGTAATGTATCTTCCTCGTGCAGAAAGCGTCTAAGCTGTAGACTGTGGGTCTGAATCACGTTGGGCTGTTGTCTAAGTAGATTGGCCAAGTTGTAGGCATGAAGTCCTAATGAGCCAGTGCGAAAGTTGTTTACATCATTGGACGACTCCACTTCGAGTTGAGCGGTGCGAAACCTCTCGCGTGATCTCGCAGTGCTTTGAACATGTCCTCTACGCGCGAGAAGAATCTTGCCAATTCTATTGTTGCTGGGACCAGACTGTTCTTGCTGCTCTGAACTGTGGTTGCTTTCGAGACCGGCTTTTTGTTGAGCTGAAAGAGGTTGACTTTGCAGGATGTGATGTGATCCTGGCAACATTGATCCATCCGTAATTCGCTGATCTGCCCTCGACTTTTGCACCGTCGATGTTGCAAGGGACATACCTTTAGCAACAGGGCTTCTTGGAGCGGGCCGACGAGACGTATCCGTCCTACCGATGGGTGTGCGCCGCATAATCTTGCCCTGCTTCCATGCTGCGAGAGTTGTCATTGCATCCTCCGTATCAGCACTGGTCGGTAGTCGTATAGTCTTGCTCGATGGGCTATGCCGCCCGCCGTCTGGTCGTTTTCGAGCTTGGCGCTTTGCTAATCGCACAAATACCGGTACGACGGTCTCTCGACTTGGGCTTGGTGGGTCCAGGTCGATAATGCTAAGCGGCGGTTGACGTCCTCTGGGTCGTACTGATTTGCTCTTATGCTTGACGGGTCTCAAGTTGCTTTGACCACGAGGCTGTCTTGATGTCGCTCTTGGTCTATCAAAGCTTTGATCTATCCGTGTCTGACGCTTCTGACGTTTCTTGCTGGCATTTGGACTCTGCCGGCGTCTGAATTCACCGGGAAGCATAGCATCAATAGCGTTATCCTCCATTTGGTCCGAGTCGTAAAGCAGATCCACGGTCGAAGGAGCAGCATTGGCTAGCGCTGCGGGCCGTCGCAATGGTGTCTCGATTGGTCTCTCATCTTCGGAGCTGCTGGAGAAGTCTGCAAAGCGGTTGCCAACTTTGTCGGGGCTGGCTAAAGTGGTTGTCTTTCGCTGTGCGATGCCTCTACCTCCATTGAGAACCGCTGAATCGGTTCTACTTTCAAGTCCCTGCCTTCGCTTCTCGTTGTTCGTCGGCCCAGTCTTCTTGTCCATACGCAACCAGGAAGCAGGCAGCACGCCTCGAATGCGTTTGCGTGCACTTTGGAATTGGACGTCGTTGTCGGATGAGCCTGATTCTGTGGCACGCTCCGATTCAGCTTCTCTGGTTGCTTCAGGTAGAGCCTGGTCTGACTCAGACTGGTCTGGCTCTTCCCCATATGTCCCCAATGCGGGTGTTGCTGCTGCTGCGGGAAGCAGATTACTCCTTAGGGCAGGAGTTGAAGCATGTTCGCCCTCTTTAGCAAGATTCCGAGGTAATTTGAAACCGGATTCCTTGATTACATACCTCGGGACTGCTAATGAATCTCCAGAGTTCGAGGTGGGAGGTGTAGGAGGGCTCGAATTTTCGTGCGGAACGTCCTTGAGGTTCAAATGAGAATGCCCTCGAGCCGGAGTGATTACCGGGATATGGAACAATTTTCGTCGCTTGGACAATCGGCCGGTTGAAGGGGGTCCAGCTTGAACATCCCGGTCAAGATGTCCCTGTGGAGATATAGTGCTTGACGTCGGTTCCTGTGCAAGTGGTGGCGACGATTGATACGACTCTTGACTTGCACTATGCTCGCTCGAGCCCTCATAACGCTGGACTCGAGGTCGACGCACGGGTTGTGTGGCTCCAAGCTCTTGCGAAGGTGCGATCTGGACAGGTTTGTATCCACCCGCTCGCATTGTTTGCTTGTACTTCTCGCTCTCGAGCAAGTAAGGATGGAGCTGAATCGCTTTACGGGTCCTGAAAGCCCGGCTTGGTGCAGTCATGGACTGGTCGAGTTGAAATGCATGTGGGGAGCTGAGCTGAGATGCATGTTGTAGCAAATCCGCAGTAGAGGTGGACTGCAGATGCATGATGGGAATATTATCCATTTCGACATCGCTTCTGGCATCGCTGAGAGGTGAAGAGGCAGCCGTGTTGATCTGCCCGTATTCAGGATCATCCGCCAAAGGGAGAGAAGATGGGAACTGGATGTCGTCGGAAAGACCATGCATTGCATCCGGTCCTGTCGATTCGCTTGCATCTTGAAGCTCTTGCAAGAAGGCCCCCAGTCCATTTTGCCCTTCATTTGTAGCCTTCTGCTCTCTGCGCTGATATGGATGCAAGGGTCTGGTCACCGAGAGACGATCTTCTCTTGAAAGATCCCTTGTGCCTGCACGCAGTATCCAGTCCGGCTCTTCCTCCTCGTTTCGAAACGATGCCTCGTCTTCGCCCGAGCCATCATCCTGGGAGGATCCCAGTGGACGTGTCCTGAGATCGTCTTCATTGTCAGAAGCTGTGGTAAGCGGCGTGTCTTCATCGTCCGAGTCGGCAACGTATCCGCGGTCTTTCCAGTTCTGCATTTGATGTGTGCTTCATGTCGTTTTGGATCTGCACACTAGGAGAATGCTCAGGACCGGCGCATGCTTATGTGACGACTTGCTCACAAAGTCGAGACGGTTGACGCGTTTGGAGACGCGACGTCGATATTGAAATTCATAGATCGGCCCGGCAAACCGAAGACGGGAAAAACACTCGACAAGGCAGCAAACACTTTGATAGTTCATATTCTCACACGATAAAATGATTTCATACAGATACTGTGGTCACACCGTCACAGATGCACAATGGAAAGATGATTGATGATTTATCAAAACGCGTCTGATTTTCAGGCCAGCCCGCACACGCAGACGGCAAAGAAGCAGCAGGTATCTCGATTAAAGCCGTAACCCAAAGCCGTTCGCTGTATGTACAATGCAATTCAGTAAGACCTCTCCGTTGATATCATGTCCCGAGCGCCTCGCTAGCAAGTCGTCGATTGGATTTTATTTGTTCGGTCAAACTTAGAGAGCAAGGGCAGCGAGAGCAGCAGCCGCGAGGAGACCGCTGGCGCCAGTCTGGAGAGCAACCGCAGCGCCGGTGGCGCGGGATGTGGTGCTCTGAGCAGTAGTGGTTGCCGCACGAGAAGTGGTGGTTGGGGCCGTGGTGGATGTGCGGAGGGAGCTGGGGACGGTGATGGAGCCAGTTGGGGTGGGTTCAGTACCGTTGGGGTATCCAATACCGCCAGTGGCAGTGCCAGTACCGACGGGGTACTTTGGAGTCTCGGCTGGGTAACCAGACTTGGTGGCAGTGGCGGCGGACGAGGAGGAAGAATGCTCGGAGTGGTCATCAGATCCAGCAACGTACTTATCGTTGGAGATGCCGAAGCGGGTCGAGTACTGGTAAGCCTGGGTCTCCTGGCAGATGAGCTCGATGCCGTAGTTCTCCTCTGATGGCTCGAGAGAGGTGGAAGGAGTCCAGGCGTAGCTACCGTTGTTGTTGAGACCCTTGGCGATGTAGCTGTATGGGGCCATGGCACTGGCGGATGGACCCTTCAGGAGGACGAGGTCGACCTTCTTGCCGCAACCCTCTTCGGTAGCCTTCCAGGTGACGGAGAAGCCAGAGCCGGCGGGGACCACCGCGTTGAGGCCTGGCTGGAAGACGGCGCCGGCAGTTGGGTCAGAGCCACCCGGGACGGTGATCTGCTCCTTGTCGTGAGCAGCCACGAGAGGGGCGAAGACGGCGAGGCCGGCGGTGAAGAGGGCGAAAGTGCTGAAGTCTGACATTTTGATGGTTGTGGGATGTGAGGTTTGTGGGAAGTTGTGTATTATCGGAGGTATATTGTTGGCCTTGGTAAATTAAGTGAGCGACGTGGAATGTTGGACGTTTATGAGCGAATGGCTGGAACAAAGGCTTCCTGAAACAACGCGAGACGCGGGGCGCAGTTTTTGAATGGGAGTAAAGGTAAAGGAGATATAGCGGACAAGGCGAGCCATGCTTCAGCTGGAAGGGTTCCTTGATGCCTTCATCCCCCTGTGTCAAACAATAGTCGACCAGAGTCGGCCTGCGTCTGGGCCGCTAGTCAAGAAGAGCTTAGCGTCAGGAACGAAAGGAACAGCAGCCAGTCAGTGCGCAGCTGAGGACCAATGAGAGACGGGAGTCGACCGGACCGGTGATGAAAGGTGATGGAGAGTGTACTTACTTCCGAGGTAGCATCGCATACTACGGTGCCGGTACCCCGTATCTTCATGTCACGAACTGGAATGCAGGATTGATGTGTTTATACAGCCCTTGAGGAATGCCACAGGGCAGGGTTAAGATCAGACGCCGTTGTCGAACAGTGCTCGCGCAAACACCACGCGTCTGACGTTTTGATGGTAAACTCCCGGGCGATGGCAAGTTTATCGGTAGCAAGCGTCCTTGCGAAGTTGCGATATGCATGGTCAGCCCTACGTGTGCCGTAGAAGGTCCAGCTCCTTCTCAATCGGATCATCGAACCGGTCAAGGCACTCTGTTGTTGTTGAGTGCTTTGCAAATTGCTCACCGGAAGAATTCATGGGAACCACGGCCAGGAATGGGAATGGGCGTCCAGCTACAAACGCCACTGGCACCTTGAAAAAGAGGCACAGTCGACGCCTTGGGATGCCTTGCGGTTGCGCGTGCTGAAGCTGCTCGCCGTGCTGACAGCCTCGTAAGTTCCAAAGCGGTGAGGATCGCTTCTATTATTGCTTCTTTCCGGTTCGATAGCCTGGAAAAGAAAGAGCCTGACGTGCATATCCAATGACTACAGTATGGATGCCGGATGAAGCTTGACCTGAAGATCCGGGCCGTTTGTCTCTCGTCGTTTTGTCGCGTCATGTCCAATTCATCTCCGCTTGCCCCACAGTCAATATCGACCTCATTTACCGACACAATGCCTTGTCTCCCATCATTCACTGTAACCATGGCGCTCCATATGCATGTCTGGTTGCTATCGAACTTGATGCCGATATGGAAGAAGCTCGCGACCGTCGCACAAGAACAAACAAGCATCTCACACGATCCTCGGAGATCCCATCGGACTTTCTCGTCGGTGACGTATTTCCTAACCATCATCTGCCATTTTTGTCGGACAAAACAACGTCAACATCTCGGACCTCCACCATGCAAGTGTGGCATTTCCGCATCCTTGTACATTCATCACCGGCAAGTATGCAGGTCAAGTTTACCCCGAATCTCCCAGTCTCCCCTTTACCACATCAATCTGCTCAGCAATACACTACCGCAATGTCAACTCAAGGAAGGAAGATGAAGGTGGCCATCATTGGCGGAGGTATCGGAGGACTCTCACTCGCCGCAGGTCTCGTCAAGCAAGCACACGTCGATGTGCACGTCTACGAATCAGTCTCAGAGTACAAGGACATTGGCGCCGGGCTTGCTCTACACATGAACGCCACCAAGGCCATGGATCAAATCGGCCCGCATATCAAAAAGGCATATTTCGAAAGGGCCCTCACCATGGCCGAAGAAGCAGACGAAGAGATGTCAACACAAGTCTCGATAGCATCAGGTCCAAACACTGGTGCAGTCGTTGCTGAATTGGGCAGGGCGAAAGGACGCAAGACTGTTGCTCGCTCCGACCTGCTCGCCGGACTCAAGGCCCTCATCCCATCCCACCGTCTCCACTTCAACAAACGGCTCGTATCCATCCGCGAACGACCAGACGACACGATCGACATCACCTTCAAAGACGGCCGCAAGAAGCACGTCGACTGCCTCATCGCCTACGACGGCGTCCACAGTACCGTCCGAACCTACCTCCTCGGCGCCAACCACCCCGCCACCTACCCCAAAAACCACGACGGCTGGCAAATCTACCGCACCATGCTTCCCACAGCCGAAGATCATCCCCCTGCACCGCGGAAAGGACATCTCCGCCGGCGTCGCCGTCCGCGGCGCCCGCTCCCCCGATCAAACCACCACTCTCCCCCTCCGCCCCGGGGACTTTGAGTCCTACACTCCCTCCGCCCAAGCCATCGTCCGCCTCATCGCCCTCGACACCTCCTTCTCATGGGCCATCTCCGACCACGACCCGGCCCCCTTCTACTCCCGCCGCCGCATCTGTCTCGCAGGCGACGCGGCGCACACCTCCCTCCCCTTCGCAGGCCAAGGCGCGGCACAAGCCCTCGAAGACGCAGCCGTACTCACTGCTTTATTCCGCGAACTCGCTCCCCCGTCCGCGTCAACCCCTCCGTCTCCCTCGCGACGATCATCCGCCTCGTCATCCTCCTCTCTATCCTTCTCCTCAGACGACGAACAAGCCCTCCCCTCCCCGGATCCAGGCCATCTCCTCCCCCTCTTGTTCCAGGCGTACGACCACACCCGCCGCCCCCGCAGCCAAAAAAGTCGTCGAGATCGCGAGGGATTTCGGGCGGTTGTACGGTTTCGCGCTGGATGGGTACGGGGATGATCCTGATAAGATGCGCGAGTTTTTCGGGAAGATGGCCAAGTTTACGAATGATGCTGATATTGAGGGGCAGAATAGCATGGCGGTGGAGAGGTTCTGGGGGTTGGTGAGGATGGAGGAGGGGGGTTGGGGTGTTGCCCGAGGGGCACAAGGGGCAAGGGAGGAAGCGATGCGAGGGAGAAAGGAGGAGGAGAGAATGGGGCAGGGGACGGTACACGAGGAGAGGGAGAGGGTGGATGAGAAGGCGGAGAGAATGGGTGAGAAGGGGTTGGGTGGGGAGGAGTCGGAGGTGTTGCGGGCTGGGGTGGTGGCGCAAGCTGTTGCTGCTTGAGCAAGGATGCAGGGAGTGACAGGTTCGCTGATGTATTGTTTGACTTGTATTACTCCAACCGAGATATGAGCTTCTTCTTTCTGGTTCGCCGCTTCGTGCGTCTTTCTCTGCTTTAATGCTGCATCTCCTGTGATACCGTAGTGCGATGTAGGTCCTCGGTCTCCAATAGCTCAAAGGTCTGTGTCGACTTCGTGGCGCAGCGTTTGCCTAATAGCACGAGGGACCATAAAAAGATGAGGAGCAGCATCTTTGCATGAGGAATTGCATTGCATAGGCGGAGGATAGGGCAGTGCATAACGACGCGATCAACGTAAACAGGATATTACGATAGCATGGCGAGGTTTTGTATGCGGTGAATTCTCTAATCTACATAATGCTGAGTCGATCTACCGCAATACTTTCAAGCTGAGCTTCATATCCAGTTTCCTTTCGAATGCCATCATCTTCATACTCTGGCCTCGTATTGTTGAGCTGAAACTTATTGAATGTCGACGCAACCACCATCGCTTGCGCTTGAGAGGGCGCAGGCGTGAAATGTCGCCGGGGGTCATCGTAACTTGGACATGACTGGACTGCTTCGCATCCTCGTACAAGAAGAAGAATGTCTTGTCAGCGGACATGATGAAACGATTCGTGTCTCCACTCAATGCGATGTGTATGGTCGTTTATGGTCGTTTATGGATGTGTATACATTGGTAAATGTGGGTAAAGGAGGACAGGATGAAGTGTGATTCGAAAATTTGCCGTAAAAGTACATTCCACGTACCAAAGAGCCCGACCGACTGGGTCAACGAGGCTTCCTCTTCCCTGGTCTGGGCTTGGGACCACACCTATCTGTCTTCGTGAATACCATTCTCCAATCCTCCGGCGTAGAAAGTCCGTGGACATCTACTAAATCAACGAATTTCTGATTGCGTGCAAGATGTTTCGGGGCGATGCTGAAGGCCTTCTCAAATATCGGAGCCAAGTCGTGTGCTGCACAAACGCGAAAGTCATCAGACTCGATTCGCTTCTTGGTCCTCCTCCCTAGCCGCTCATCAAGTGTTGTCTGAATCTGAACTGCAAGTGTCAGACCGTCGGAAAAGACGGTTGACTCAAGTCTTGCGACCTCAGTCTCGTCGAAGTAGGGTGGCCCGAGATACGATGCATCGACAATGCTATCCAGCCTGGCTTGGGAATCTGCTTTCTCTCGGTGCGAAGATGCTGGGAGAAGACGACCATGGGGGTAGCAGTCACCTTGAGAATACATCTGCACATCAAAGTTTCGATACAGTCATAGGCACAGAAGCAACCTGCAGAAGCAATGGAGTCTACTTGCGATAAAGCTTATTTGCTAGGTCTGACCAATCATCGCAATTTGCTCCGTCGGAAGCTTGCTGCTTTTGGCAACTCTCGTCACTGTCCACTACTGGCCGACTGATCTGGCAGACCGGGTAGTAGATCGAAAGACGGTGGAAGATTGTTACACTTGTCTGGACTGGGCAAGGCCAGTCATACGCTTCAGGCTGCCAGAGGTAAGAAGTGAGTGGTTAAACGAATCAAAATTCCGAAGCGCAGCGGAGGTCGGAGAAGTGGGTCATTTCAGAGGCGCTATAATCGCACCGTACTGCATATCATATGCCTTGCTCATCTAGCCATGGCATTCATCATCCGCGCATCGTTCCCTTTCACCAAATCCCAGCAAAGCCCACCTCCATCACGGCGTCCTACCTACCCCACTCCGCTCCGCCCCCCTCGGCCCGATCTCCACCTATATCGGCTCCTCCCTCGGCTCAATCAACACCTCATTGACACTAACATGCTCCGGCTGCTTCAAAGCATAAACAATACTCCCCGCCACATCCTCGGGATCTAACACCTTCGCGCCCGTCGGCTCGCCATACTTCTTCAACGCCTCCGCATCACTGCTCAGCCCAAGCAACTCACTCTCCGTATTACCCGGCTGAATAGTCGTCACCCTCAACCCACTGCTCGCCGTCTCCAACCTCAATCCCTGAAGCGTAAACTCCACAAACGCTTTCGAGCCAGAGTACACCGCCAGACCAGGGAAGCACTTCCTCCCTGCGTCCGAGGAGATGGCGACGATATGGCCCTTGCCGCGCTCCAGCATGCCAGGGACAGTGGAGGAGAGGCAGTTGAGTAGTCCCTTGCAGTTGACGTCGACGGTGCGTTCCCAGTCATCCACGTGCGAGTTCTGCATCATGGTGAAGTACATGACGCCGGCGCAGGAGACGAGGATGTCGACTTTGCCGAGGTCTTTCTCGGTTTGTGCGATCAGGTTCTCCACGTCGGTGCGCTTGGTCACGTCCGTCTTGACGCAGATGATCTTGCCTTCGCGCACGACGATGCGGCGTTTGAGTGCTTCGAGGGTGTCGAGGCGGCGGGCGGCGAGGGCGACGTGAGCGCCTTCGCGGGCGAGTGCGGAGGCCACGGCGGCACCGATGCCGGAGCTGGCGCCGGTGACGACCGCGACTTTGCCGGTGAGAGGGCCGCGGATGCCGTGGCGGGCGGTGCCTCCTTTGGCGTTGTGGCTGCTGGGAGCACGGTTGACCCACCCGCGAGCGAACCAGTGGCGGGTGTAGGTCTCGAGCAGAACGGCGTCGACTTTGGGGCGCTCCACTACTGCGCGGAGTGGGCGTGTCGCGGGGTTACCGAGCACTGTGATGTCGCGCAGGAACTCGATGCTTGGCATACCAGAGCGGAGCACATCGATTGTGAATGCGCCATCGCCACCTTTGACAGCACCACGCTGTGAGGTCCAGAGGTTGACCCACTGCTCGAATGGCAGTGGTGTTGTGGGGAAACCGAGCTCGTTCAAGTGTTCGAAGACGCTGGCGGCAGTGACTGGTTGAGGATCGCCAAGATGGAAGATCAGCTGATCCTTGGGACTAGACTTGTCCTCAGTGATGTTTGCCAGGTGTACGATAGATTTGCTGACAAAGTCGACAGGGGTCATTTCCATACGCCAGTTAGGCACATCCGGATAGTGACCCAGCTGAGTGCTCTCGACTATGAGAGAAGTAAGCAGGTCGTAAGCGTTCGAGGCTCCAGAAGCTGAGTGCCCACTGATGGTACCAGCACGTAGAATGCGGACGGGCAACCCTCTTTCAACTGCTTCGCGAGCTAGATACTCTGCTACGCACTTGGTCTGACCGTAGCCATCAGGAATGGCAGAAGCGACCTCATCGACCTCGAGAATCTTGGTTTCTGGCCAGCCTTCTTGTGAAGGCGGAAGGACACCGTTTGTCGAGACGTATTGGACGGTCGCACCGCCAATAGCTGCAAGCCGCAAAATCTCTCTGGTACCTCCGACGTTTGCATTCCTGAGAGCAGCATATGGATAGACCAAGTTGACCGTTGCAGCGGCATGGACAATGACTTGAACCCTCTTGGCAAGCTGCTCGAAAGGCTCAGGTGGGATACCGAAGCGCTTCCTGCTCAGGTTACCGGGCAATATCTCGATACGTTCCATGATTGAATCCGACCACAGCCCGAAATCGAGCAGATTGCGTCGAAGACGTGCAATACCAGCCGGGATATCTGCTTGAGTAGGGTCGCTGAAGCGGACAAGGCAGATGATCTTAGCAGAGGTAGATTCGAGGAGATCGTTGAGGATGAAAGGACCGAGGAAACCGGTCGCACCGGTGAGTAGAATGGTGTCCGCCTTGTTGGCAGGAATGAGCTTGGTGCCTGGTGGAGGAACGATGTCCTTGTCGAGCACGCTGTCGGCTCTCATGATATTTGGTAGATCTGCTTGTACAGCTGCAGTGTGACCGTCTCTAACAGCGCGCACTGTGTGTAGGTGACCATTGAGAGTGGGCGGATCAGCTAGACGAGCGACTGGTACGCGGAAGCCAAAGTTCTTTGAGAAACGTGAGGCAAGATCGGATAGCAAGAGTGAGTGTCCACCTAGATCGAAGAAGTTATGTTCGGGAGTGATGGCGCTTCTCGGTGTGCTCAGAGTTGCGGCCCAGATTTCTGCTACCGCATCAAGTGATATGGGGTCATTCTCGTCCTTCTTTCCGGTGGCTCGTACTGGTGAGACGGGCTTGCTGTCGGTGGATCCAGGCTCTGGAAGCGCTTTCATGTCAATCTTGCCCGAGACTGCATGAGTCGGGATCTTGTCAAGCCTGACCCATAGAGTTGGGATCATGTACTGGGCAAGAGCTTGCGAAAGGACGCGTCTGGCTGCAGGACTGCGAGCTCCGTCGTCAATCTTTACGCTTGGACGTTCCTCGCTGGAGTCCTTGTCGTCTGCAATGTATGCGACAAGCTGACGATTCAGGCCCTCGCCATGCGAAGTGACGACACAGTCTCGAACCGCAAGATTCTGCACGATAGCCTTCTGAACCTTTGCAGGAACAATTGAGTATCCTCGCAATTTGATCATGGCTCCAACTCGTCCTGTAATCTCCAGCAGGCCCTTGGAAGTGATTCTTGCCAGATCTCCGGTGCGATACATGTATGCACCGTGGGCGGGGTCGAATGGATCCGGAATAAATGCCTTTGCGGTCGTCTCAGGTAGGTCGAGGTAGCCACGTGCTAGTTGATGTCCTCCGACGAAGAGCTCGCCCGAACTGCCATTCTCGACTCTCTGCCCACTATCATCCAAGATGTAGGTGCGTTTAGGATCCAGGAGAGGACCGACTGGACAGACCTGAGCATCATCTGTGATCATCTCTGATACAACTCCTGCTGCTACTTCATGCGTCTCGCATGCGCTGTAGACGTTGAGGAGACGGCACTTTGGAAGTGCCTTGAGAGTCTTTTGCGCCAAGTCTGTTGTAACGACTTCACCGTTCAGCCATAATGTGCGCAGATCTGGAAGACGAGTGGCCAATGCTTGATGCCTCGAAAGAACTGCTGCAAGCAGTGTTGGCGTCATGAGAGTCTCTGTGATCTTCTTGGATTGTAACGTATTGACCAGGATTCCAGGATCGTAACTTGTCTCGTCTGGAATGGCGACGACTGTGGCTCCACGAAGAAGTGGTCGGAGGATTTCCCAGATGAAGAAGACATTGCAGGCAACTCGGTCTCCTGGTTTGAGGTCTGAAAGACCAAATCTTGCATTGTAAGAGTAGACGGCGGCTTTGTGGACGCAAGCGATACCCTTGGGCTTACCAGTTGTTCCCGAAGAGTAACAGACAAAGGCCAGCTTGTCGAGGTCATGAGGATCTGTCTCCCCAGATGCTCCATTAGCATGACCATTCAAGTCACCATTCGAGTGTCCATTGGTGTGACCGTTCGATCCGGATTGCTCCTCGTCCAAGACAATCAAAGGGGAATTTCCACGGATTCTGCCGACTTCGGACCTGGTGGTGAGAATTGCTGCTGGATTCGCATCCTCGATCACCTCATTCAAGAGTTCTGTAGGATACGCGTTCTCAAGCACCAGAAAAGCACCGCCTGCCCTGAGGGCTGCTAGACAGGCAATGACATAGTCGGCGCTGCGTCCCAGCAAGACACCGACCAAACTGTCTCGTTCCACTCCAAAGCGGCCAATGCTTCGGGTGAGTGATTCGACCTTGTCGTTGAGCTGTGTGTAGGTATAGGTGTGGTTCTCATCTTCAAGTGCAACCAGATCTGGTGTTTCCTTGACTTGCTTCTTGAAGAGAGCAGACAGGTCCAGCCTGGTGTCGATGATTTGAGGTCGGGACATGTTTATGTACCTGAAACGGGCTAAAGCAGGTTGCAAGTCCCGTGTCGATCCCGACAAGTTGCACAGTGTTTCTCGAGGTGAAATCTCAACAGCAACAACCTCAATTTCTCCACATTTCAGGGAGTGGTGTGAAGGTGAGTAGCGCTATGCGGAGTTTGATTATGATAGCTCCGGCAATTCGGTCAAGAAAGTTAAGTCGCTATCAGATGTGAATGCAACTTTTTTGTTGAGTGGGAGAGAATCGAGAAAGCTCGGACCGAATGACGATTTGGGTGATCAGGAACGAGAAGAGCTCAGGATGGCGCAATCAACGGCGTGGGCGTGGGAAACAAGGCGGCGTGATGGAAGTGGTGGAGGGAAATTTCAAGCTCGAGGTCAAATGTGAAGTCCTCGTTGTGCTACTTCCCAGAGAATCGGGTTATGTAACATGCGTAGCAGTCTTCATTTTTCATCTGTGCTACTCGCAAAAACTGGTCAGATAGATACAATTGATTGTCATCTTTTGCTAGATGATAGATATGTACATAGTCATGTGGAGCGAGGGTATCAATATGGGTGAGACCCGCATGCTCTTTCTCATCCTTTTAGCAACGTCCACGCCTGGATCGCTTACAAAGGGTATATCTCCTTGCCAACATGGCAGCAAATCGGTTCCAAATGATCTCGCCTTTTCGTCATGACGCATCAGACTGCCACTGATGGTGCCAGCTGGAGTGTTGTTGAGATACAGTTATGAAAGACTTTTCGTCATGAATCGTAGCGAGTGGAAGAAGACTCCAGGTCTCTTGTCACTCAGCATCCAGCAGCGTTGCGGGTGGTGACAGGACTGGGGAAGATGCCATTTCTAAGGAGGGCTTGCATGTCCCACTCTGGACTGCTCTCAGTCTTCCAGGTCCAGAAGATCCAACCGGTCCTCTTCTCATACGCATCGAGTTGAGCGTTGATGAAGCCGCGGATGTTGCTCTTATCTGCATCGGACAAAGCCGCAACAGTACCCTCGCGCTTGCCGTCACAGCTACCGATGTAGGAGCTGGTCTCGGAGCCACGAGTGAAGGTGCCGTCGTATCTTGCACCGAGTCCACGCCCGTTCAGATGCTTTGTGCAATCGGTGAGAGCACCAGTCCACTCACCCGAGATGGTCCACAGGTTGTTCTGTGCCATCTGATCACCAAAGCCACAGGCAGCTTGGTTGTGACCTTCGGGGCTGAGACGAAGCTGGTCGTTGTTGAAGATTTCGTAATGATGGGTATCGAGGAGCAGACCATCCATGCCAGCACCAAAGCCATTCCATGCATTGACACCAAGGAAGGCATCATGGAATGCGGTGACGACAGGAGAGTCGCGGAAGTCACCCCAAGTGTCGCGGTACAGCTGCTCAACCTTGTCACTTCCGATGATGGCGCCTTGTGGCTCGTTGACAACCTGGATCGAAGAGACAGCTGGGTGATTGGCAAGGTCATCTCTTAGCTTCTGGAGAACAGCTCGAGTCTCGTCGACCGAAGTACCTTGTCCGAAACGAACATCGCCACGCTGGCCTGAGTTGTCGAAGCCATTCTGGGATCCGTGTGCACCGTGGAGATCGACCATGACTTTGAGGCGGCGGTCCTCAGCCCAGTCCAAGATACGGCCAAGGTAAGGGTATGCTCCATCGACATATGGATCACCTTGCCTGGGAATGATAGACCAGTAGCCGATAGGTACTCGGATGTGATTCATGCCGGCATCTCTGATTTCGTCGAGGTCTTCCGGTCGCTGTAAAGCAGGTCAGACAAGCTTCTTTGCGACAATGAACATGATGGACATACGATGAAGTTCTCCCAGTGAGGAGTCAGACGTCGAAGGTACTCATCCCTTCCGAGATTCTGAGCCAGAGTGTATTCATCCACAACCCAGTCGGGTTCGCTGTCGAAGAACGATGGGGTGATCCATGGCTCGAGCAAGAGCCACCCACCTAGGTTGACACCGCGTACCTTCTCGTCAAAGTTGAACTTGAATTGACGTTGACGTTTGTAAAGCGGGTTACCGGTGACCAGACCGGTGAGGGCAGTGAGCCCAAGGAAAAGGTTCTTGGTAAGCATGGTTGCGATAGGTGGTGAGGATGAGCTGATTGAGGATAGGGAAGAAGATTGTGTAGCTTATAAGACAAAGAAGCTCGCGTCCATGCGCAGAGCAAATGTGTGGTAGAGATACGGGAGTAAGAATAATTTGTGAGGTTCAAGGTGCCGAGCTTTGCTGCGGTAGGTGCGTGTTGTTGGTGGTTTCCCTGAATAGACAGCGTTTTAGAGTGGGCTGAAGTCGCCCTTTAGTACTGACCTCGACACTTGAAGCCGGCACAAGGAGAAGTGGGCATGTGGATGCGCGCATCACTTCTGCGTTACATCTCGTGGCTATCCAGGACTGGTCTGTCTCTCAGACGACTTCTGAACGGCGCTGGATCGACAGCGCGAATGTGACCTTTGAGGTCTTGATTCTTGAACAGGCAAAAGCGCGGCCAGTCAGCACCGAGGTCGAGTCTGGCACGCGAATCATTGCCTGCTCGAGCCGCACAGGTCCATCAGCATGGTGACGGCAAGTGTCAGGAGTTCAGCTCAGGCACAAATGTTGATTGGCGAATGGCAGCGGGTCTGTGGAGGCGTCCGGCGAAGAAAGAAAGCGGGCTGAAGGAGCCTTGTCGATCATTCCACTTGGCTCGGTCGGAATGTTCCCCTTCCAAGGTCAGAAAGGCATCTGACGAGGTGCTGGAGTCGCCTGACCGCCCTGTTCTTCTGTTCAGCTGTGGCGGAATGGCTTGCTTTGCCCGCACGGGATCAGAGGGGTGCCCATCTGGCGTCGTTTCTCCTCACACCAAAATGCGCCCCCTCGTCACTGGGTGTAGACCCCGCATGAACAGCGAGTTTCCAGAATGCTTCACCCGGTGCCAACTCCGTGGGAATAGCACCGACAGGAGTTGCGCCGAACGCCACGTCCTGTTGCGCAATTTGTACGTGTATTTTGGGCGCTGTGAAGCCTTGTGACTCTATACCAACAAGCACAGACCCGGTGCATTGATATGCTTTGTCCGTGCTACCATGACTTTTTGGATCCGCAACAGCAGCCTCGTAAGTCGTAAGGTCAGGCACTCCGTGCTGTCACCGACTCGACTTCACGAAGCGTTTTGATACAGTGCTCACTTTGATGCGATGACAGCGACCGGCACGTTGTGCGACGTTTGCATTGTTTCTCCATTAAATCGTGGTACATAGATTCGAGCCGTTTGGTCTTGAAGATCCACTGTCATGAGGTCGACGATCACGGCCGTTGCCCCACGCCAACCACGGACTGGCATGGGGAAAGAAGTTGTTTCTTTCACAGCAGCGAAGATCTCGAGGAGAGCCGCTCGTCCGCAACGCTTTCCCTCCTCTTTGTGGCGTTTGTGGCTGATCCTTTCGCCACACCTTCTCCACGGTCAAGTCACGTTTTCCGCTCCATCTTCGTGTCATCTCCAACGCGTCGCGCATCAGCACCATTGAACAGCAATATTCAAAAGCATCAATGATTATGCCGGATAATGCCCGTAGAGCCATCGCGTCGCCCTCAGACCGCTAAACAAGCCAAAGCGGCCTTCAAGACGCGCGGCGCGACTTATGTCTCCGAGGCCGAGAAGAAGCGGCTAGAGCGTGGCGCTGAGCTGCTGCGCCGGGCTAACAGGATCAAGGCGCAGGAAGCGAAGAAGAAAGAATGGCAGAATAAGCAGGCAAAGGATGCCTCGAAGCAGAACGAGGTCAATCTCAGCAGTCAGCGGCGCCTTGACAAGTTTGGGTATGCGAGCAGTCAATTCCATCTCGGCAAGTTCTTCAAGTCGGCACCAAATACGATAGACAATGTTACCAAGATCGAGGTTCAGGAGCAGACAGAGATGGCAGACGACACTGACCCAGAAGATGAGACGCCAACGAGTCCAATAGACATGGACATGTTCCTGGATAGCAGCACGCAGATAGCCAAGGATCTTTCAGCAGACGACTGCCGTACTGTCTCGGCACCGCTGCCTGGTCTCTCCCCGGTCAAGAAAGAGCTCAACTTTCCGTCTTTCAGCTCAGACTTTGACGACGATACGATTGCCGAACTGGATGGCGTGGTGGAAGAGCTTAGAAGGTCTTCTCAGTCACCCGTCAAATCACAGTCACCAGCTGCGATTGAACCATACAAGGAGCCAATAGAAGCTATCTCGAAGCATAGTGAGAACACGACTCTGCTTCCCCCAGGGAAAACAGCCAAGGCATCTCCAGCAGCTGGCCTCCCCAGGAACGCCATGCCACGACCCATGCTCCCACCACCGCGACCCGCCCTGACTCCGAAGCCAAAGAACGACCTCTTCAAACCCCCAGCCCCGAAGACGGCCTTTCAAAAGCCTATGCTGCCACCTCCAAAACCAGTGATCCCATCGAAACGCTCAGCTGCCCCAGCACTTCTCTCCAGACCACGAGCGCTGGCGCCGGACCTTGATAGATTCGGCATCAGCCACGCCGACTTGGAAATCTTAGCGGCAGACGATATCATCCTCAGCCAAATGCCACCACGATAGAACTTGTTTCGACGATACCCAGGATAGAGATTCGAGCACAAGCGTTGGATCTATCCACAATGATGATGGTAGCACAGCGAGTGCTTTTCTTTCGAAAGTATATAATTAATGACACAAGACAGGGTATCAAACCAGTCACTTCCCAACGCCCATTTTTTCGCCTACCATCCTTGCCCTTCTTTCATATCCACCCTGTATCATTCCCAACTCTGTCTACCCTCCCTCCCTGGCCTTGCGCCTGCCATCTCATCCTTTGATACTCACCCCCTCATCTCCCCCCTCCCCCCCGCATTCCTCTCCCTATTCTTCCTCTCCCTCTCCCCCCTCCCCGTCTCCCTCTCCCTCGCCACCTCCGCCTCCACCTCCCTCCTCACCCGATCCACATCCGCCACCCCGGGCAATCTCTCCATATTCGTACTCGGCGCCGCCTCCACCACCCTCAGTTCCTCAAAACACCACTGCACGATATCCTCCAGCCCTTTCCTCGTGCAATCATTCGGGTGAAACCCCTTGAGCTCAGGGTAGAGCTTCCCGTCGCCGTGTTGTCTCCCTTCAAAAGCCTGCGGGCGCGGCACGATGTGCATCGGTAATTGGTTGGGGAGTTCTGCGCCCACCGCAAGGGCGGTTTCGTGGCACCATGCTCGCGCGACATTGCGGGCTGTGTAGCCCCCTCCGCCTAGTACAAGGAGAGGGACACCGTACGCTTTCACGAACGAAAGGCAGTCGCCGTGCGCTTTGATGTTGAGGTTGAACTGGCCTAGCCTGTCGCCGCCGAGGGAGTCGGCGCCGCATTGCAGCACGATGGCGGCGGGGCGGAAGGATTCCAGGGTGCGGCCTATGATGCGGCGGAAGAGGGAATTGTAGTCGTCGTCGTTGATGCCAGAGGGAATGGGGATGTTGAGGGCGAAGCTGCGGCCGGCATTGGTCGGGTTGCCGTTGTCTGCGAGGCCGCCGGTGCCGGGGAAGAAGAAGTTACCTGTTTCGGCGACGATGCCGTGGCGGTGGAGGGAGACGGTCATGACGCGGTCGGAGGAGTTGAAGGCTTCTTCGACGCCGTCGCCGTGGTGCACGTCGATGTCGATGTAGAGGACGCGGGAGAAGTGTTTGAGGAGTTCGAGGATGGCGAGGACAATGTCGTTGATGTAGCAGAAGCCGGACGCTTCGGATTTGTGGGCGTGGTGGAGGCCGCCGGACCAGTTGATGGCGATGTCGGATTGGCCGTTGATGAGGCGGGAGGCGGCTTCCATGGTTGCGCCGGTGTAAAGGAAGAGGTACTCGGACATGCCGTCGAAGACGGGGCAGTCGGCGCCATGACTAATGGAGAGGTTGAAGGGGCCGAGTCTAACGATGTCTTCTGAGCTTCCAGGTGGTATGCGGTCAGCATATACTTGTCCAAGTTGCTCGAATGTCTGGGGTGAGATTTTGGAGAGAAATTCGACATAATCTGGGTCGTGGAAGGCGGCGACGGTCTCTTTGGAAGCAGGTAATGCTTCGTAGTTGTCCATTGCGTACTGTAGACCGTATCCCATGACGAGATGTTTGGTCAGGGTGAGACGCCATGGCTTCATGGGATGCGTACGCCCAAAATGCATGTTCTCGACCTTTCGGTTGTAGTGGAAAGAGACACTGTAGCCTTTCGGTCGCTCAATTCCGTTAGCTTCTACCTGTTCCTGAATGAGACCAGACAGCTCTTGTTGTCTCCTATCTGCCTCATCTTCGGCGGTAAGGGGAGGTGTCTGAAGCGCTGTGTTGCTCCGAGTCAAAGGGCTGTTGCCATTCCGAGGCGTGGTAGTTGGCTCCCATTGCTGGACTATGCCGTTCCTGACGCTCTGACGAGCTGGCGTACTGTTGTTCGAGGCTCGTGACATATTTATAGTAGTCCTTCGCCTCACAGTCCTTGCGCAAGCAGGGAAGCCGTAGTCGGACGCACCACTGTTGCCACCTGACGAGCTAACGCCCTCGCTGTAATCGTCCTCGCCAGTCAAGTAGTGCTCGGCGTCTGGCAGATCGTCCTGGGATTCGTCCTGAGGAGAAAGGTCGCTGCTAGTTTCTCCTTCTAGATCGTAATGATAATCTCTCCTGGTTGCAAGAGTCTTCTCGAGAAGGTCTCGACGGTCGTCCTTACGAGTCTTCTGGGAATGCTCGGCGTCCTCGTCTTCAGCCTCAGATTCGCCCTGGTCGTCAATCGCTTGTCTCTCGTCTTCGACTGCTTGCGTATGCTGAGCGATGTCCAGATAGCGTCGGTCCTCTTCGTCTAGGACTTCCAAGGTCACACCAGATAGAACAGTGGTGGTTTCCTCAAGTGGCTGGTTTGCAACACGGCCTTCGCGGACATTTCGAGTCGTTAAAGATACATATCTACTCTGACAAAGCGGGACGCTATCCTCGGACGAAGAAGAAGATTCAGACTCGTCAGACTCTGATACAAATGTCAGAACAACGTGTGGCTAAGTTATGCAAGGGAGAAGTGACACTAACCGATGACCCTTTTCCTGCGACGATTGGCTGAGCGCGCCGCCATTGTTACTTTAGAGTTTGTGTAGGGTTGCTTAGTCAGCCGTGCTTACTCAACCTGCTTCTTGTGTCGACGACGGATGCTTTCTTCTTCGCAATACACTATCGTATCGATTACGTTTTGCAAATCGATTTCTCTGTCTAAGGTCGAGTGTGAAATATCACAAAGAAGATTTTTACACGGCGCGCATGTGAACATGTCCTAGCACAGCGCCCGCTACTCGCCAGGCACTTTCACATGATTGCGCCAAGTCCCTTCCGCCGTTCACCTTCGACCAGGACTTCACATCAGCAACATCAGCATACTCTTTTGTGATTGCGAACTTCGGTATGGCCACAATGGACGACGCTGCAACAGTCCTGGAGCAGTTCACGCACGATGGTAGGGTACTCTTGCCACTTGCGCACGGGGCATCTACTAACAATGTCGCAGTCGCAAACCTGCCCGCAGAAATTGCCCATTTGCTGGAAGAAATCAAAGCCAAAGATGATGTTATCATGCAATGCAAAGATCACATCACAAGTCGTGACGCCGCACTTCAGAGACATGTCAAACAGAACGGCAGTCACGTGAAGCACCCTAAGGAGGAAATCTTCACGAAAGCCATTACTGACAGCTTCGATCGCATCGAAGCCCTGCAGAAGGAGAAAATAGCGCTCAGTGAAAAGGCTATGGTAGTACTGGAACGGCAGATCAAGCGATTCGACGTCAAGCTTCGAGACCTGCAGGCTACAGATCAATTCCCGCGCGATCCCAGCTTGCCTTCTCTTCTACATCCTTCCGCAGGCAACGCTGTCCCGCCGCTCTCGGGCGTGAGCACTCCTCTACAGTCCATGTCCGTGAATTCTGCGCAAGGAGGTGCCAATGTGGCCAATGCTGCCATTGCCAGGCTCGCAGGCACGGCGCGGACAGCATCTGGTACAGCTTCACCTAATCCGCTGCTGGTCCAGTCACATCTCAACGTCCCTGCTGCTGGAAGATCTCCAAGAGAGACGAGCGCCGATGCTTCTAAGCGTCGTCGTCTGAATGCAAGCCTTGGCTCACTTCCAACTGCCTCATCAAATTTGCGACAGACATCTACTGGACCCGCAGCTACTCCGAAACCTGGTACTCCAGGTCCTGCGTCACGTGCTGGATCTGCTCAGCCCTCGAAACCAGCTCAAGCACGAAAGGCACCTGGTCAGAAGAAGGGTACTCTACCAAGTACTTCTGCGACATCTGCAGCAGGAAGAAAGCGAGTAAGGACATCAATCATGCCATCAAAGAAGGGCGACCGTCGCAGGCAGCTAGCCGGAAGGTCGGGACGAGGATCGCCATCGGCATCCCCCACACCTTCAGACAGTCATGCTTCGGTATCTCCCACACCATCGGCACAGCCGTCAGAGGCCGGGACCAAGGCTCGTGGTGCGGTCAAGCAGAAATTGGAACCAACTTCCGACGACGAAGACGTCACTCAGGTCGAAGCTGGGGAAGAAGATGACACAGAAGTCTATTGCAGTTGTCAAAGGACCAGTTTCGGTGACATGATTGGTTGCGACAACCTGGACTGCAAGTACCAATGGTTCCACTGGAGCTGCGTCGGACTTAAAGAGACACCGGAAGGCGAGTGGCTTTGTCCATTCTGCAAGAAGCTACCAAAGGACAAGATCAGAAAAGAGGAAGACTAGGAGTCGGACGGGGAGCCGAGATCTTCGCGAAGGTCGACGTCCAGATTGAGTACGCTCACACAAGTGTCAGACGAGACACTTGAGAGGAGCAGATTTGGAAGGGTTCTTCGGCCAAAGCGCCTCGATTGATGGGTATGGAGTTACTAAGGATGGATGATACCACTTTCAATCTTTTGGGTTGAACGGCACGATCACTGTGTATTGGATAGCGAGGCAGACTAGGCCTAACGATTTCTTCAGTAATGACACTATGAATGCTCCTGTTGATTCCGAGGTCGCTGTGAATATGCGTTGATGCCTCAGCTCGGGCTGCGCCGCCTGTGGCTGAAGCTCTCATCTTCTTCCCGCCGCAGCAGCAACGCCAGCGAAGCACTCTCGCTCCCGCCGTGCGCAAGCGCCTTCGCATCCAGTGACACCTGGACCAATCACTGCTGCTCACTGTAATATAGGGCCATCACAGCTAAGTCGGGATCTATATTGCCAGTCTCTGCCTGAAAGTGCACCTCACAGACCAACCCTGTCATAACTGACTCTAACCATCCGAGACACATCGGTACCTCACTTGACCACCGCTCCATCAGGCAGTCACCGCCTTTCCCAAGGGCTATATAACCCCGCTCATCCCTCTGCCACCGTCTGCTCACATATGAGCACAAGCCCCACTCACCTTCCCAGCTTGTCCGACTCTTTGCCCACCCCTACCACATCCCTCCTCAAGACGTAGTATATGGACCTTGCTCGTCGCCGCGATCCCAACTTTGACGAAGACGAATACCGCCGCCAGCGGGACCTCCAAGAACACCTGAACAGACTCCGCCGCGACAACCTCCGGCGTGCGGCCAGAGCCAACAGAATGCGCAGCAACGACTCGTCTTCGGACGAGGACGAGAGCGGGCCTGTGGAAACACCGCAAGAGAGCACGGCTGAGAACAGCACAAGCGGCGAGCCGGCCAATAATGGAGACGATAAAGCGGAAACAGAAGAGAAGGGGGAGAAGGAGGTGAAGAAGCAAGGGGAGACTGAGAGTGACGGGAAGGATGGTGAGAAGAAAGAGGACGAGAAGAAAGGAGAGGACAAGAAGGAAGAGAAACTCGACGCCAAGCTCGTTGGTATGAGTGTCGGTCTGAAGCACCTCTACTCGGGCAAGGAGGACAAGAAGGGCAGATTTCAGTGGCAGACCACCATCCCCGAGGACGTAGGCAAGCCCGCAGAAGATGCCGAGACGCAGAAGTGGGCGTTGATCGTCCGGCATATCAAGGTCTACAATGATCCGAGCAAAGTACTAGCGGTACACAGTATAGTAGTACAAAGTCCGCTGCTGAAGGACTTGCTGAAAGGCGTGCTGAAGGGGTATCCCGGTGTCACAGTGGGCCTACAGAGGCTTGAGTTCGGCAGCAAGTTTGAGCCGCTGATACACCGGTGGCCACAACTTACCGCAGCGATTGAGGATCTGAGGAAGAAAGTCAAGGCACGAGAGGCAGGAGAGGAGGTGGAGAAGAGCGAGTGCGAGGAGAAGAATGAGGTGAAGCATGAGCAGGTGGATAAGGATGGTAAGGTCTTATCACCAGACGTCACGACGAAGTCAGACGAAAAGAAGGACGACACAAAAGCCGAGGACGTCCTTGCGGTGACAAAGCCCACAACGACAGCCGAGTCAAAGGATGTTGTAAAGGAGCCTACCCAAGAAGAGCAAGATGCTACCAAGCTCAAGCATGCAGAGCTTCTCTACGACCTCCTCGTCTCGGAGTTCCAGACTCTGATCGACTCCTCACAGGACATGAAGGCAAAGGGTGTCATGACCTACGAGTACCTCTGGACCATATTCCAGCCTGGGAGTTTCATCTTCTCCAAGGTCGAAGGTCAAGAACGAGTATTTCGACTACGGAGCGGCAGGTACGGTCAGGACCGGGACGGAAATCCTGTCTTCTGGCTGATCATGCTATACGTGGAGTATGACGGCGTACGATTTGGCTACCAGAAGCTGAATGTCTTCATCCGAGCCTTCAACGGCACACGAGGTATATCAACGCTTTCTAGCTTTCCATTAGAGTCCCATCAGCACAAGGACGAGGTCAAAGCCCGACTACTTGCGCGTGGCGAGAAGGTCGAAGATCTCGCCGGGACACACTACCGTTCGTACGATGGCATGGGCTGGAAGGAGGGTAATTGGGGTCAGAAGGAGAAGTACAGTGTCAAAGGCAGAATCATAGTAGACACCTACGGCTGGAACAGATTCGACCCTAATCAGAGTATCTATGTCAGTCCGTTGAATAAGGACGCTTTGGACATGGGCGACAACCGTTCCGGCAGTGGCGATGATGACGAGGAGTATGGCGAAATGGACAATGACATGGAAGATGGAATGCCGATTGACGGTAAGTGCCGGCTCAACGCCAGTGAATCGCCGCCAGCGCTGACTTATTCGAGGTCACTTTGCCGACGAGGACGAAGGTGAAAACCGCGTACCCCTCGATGAAGACCAGAAACTCATCTGCACCCATCTTGTCCGCGGCTACGCTTTGAAAGAAAAGCTGTGGCTGAACATGTATGCCAATTCCGTCTCCGAGATCGCATTCAACACCAGAGCCTTCGACTCGCTGGTCCTGCCAGAGGCTACCAAAGAGCTCATTCTGGGCTTCACCTCCTCCCAACAGTCCTTCCGCAACCAATTTGACGACGTCATCGAGGGCAAAGGAAGAGGCATAATACTTCTCCTTTCTGGTCTACCCGGTGTCGGAAAGACTCTGACAGCTGAGTCTGTCGCCGAGGAGATGCGAGTGCCTCTCTTCGTCATGTCGGCTGGAGACGTTGGGCTTGACAGCCGTCACATCGAGACTCGACTTCTGGACGTCTTCGAAATGGTCACCCGATGGAACGCTATCCTTCTACTCGACGAGGCCGACGTCTTCCTTGAAGAGCGGTCCCTCCATGAGATTGAGCGCAACAAGCTCGTCAGTATCTTCCTACGAGTACTAGAGTACTACGAGGGTATCATGTTCTTGACAACCAATCGAGTTCAGACATTCGATGCCGCCTTTCAGAGCAGGATCCACATCAGTATCGACTATCCTGAGCTCAGTATTGAGAGCAGGAAGCAGGTCTGGAAGAACTTTCTGGTACAGCATGATGTGGTGCAGAAGGCTTCGAGAGAAAAGGGGCCACCGAAGCCGATTAGTTCGAGTATCAAGAACACACCTGCAAAGAAGAAGGCCGGGGAGGCTAAGGCTGAGGAGAAGACTGTGAACGGGGACACAACCGAGGAAAAGAGAGTTGACGGCGACAAGCCAGAAACAAAGCCAGCCACGACTGGAGCCGCCGATGCTCAAGATGGGAGCACTACCTCTGCGACCGAAGACAAGGTAGCCAAAGAAGATAAGACCGAACCGAGGGAAGCCAGCGACAAATCCGTCAGCGACTCAGAGAAGGCGGAAGCAGACAAGAGTCACCAGCTCGCCACACAGCCTCACTGCATCACAGACAGAGACATCGATATGCTAGCACGCATGCACATGAACGGCAGACAGATCAAGAATGTGCTAAAGACTGCGCAGCTCTTGGCGAGTAGGAGGAAGGAGAGCTTGAGCAAGAAGCATATTCAGACGGTACTCGATGTGACGCAGCATTTGCATAATAGTACGAGAGAGAATGAGAGGACGAGGAGTAGTATCTTTGCGTGAGGCACTACGTCGCATGGGTAGAGGATCGGGGGAGGCATAACGACGCAATCAACGTGAACAGGATATCATGATAGCATGGCGAGGTGTTCCGTGCGGTGATACTCTACTCCATGTAATCTTCGATTAATGAAGAAGGTTTGCACCCAAGGTATATATCCATCATCGTGTAACCAGAGCAGGATCCACAGCTCCTTATGAGCTTCGGTATTGATTTGTGGTGCAACGCTTCGCCATCATCCAACTCCAACCGCGAGACCTGCATATACGGACAAACTTACCACAGCGACCGATTTTCTCCCAATCATCATATTCTGCATATGCTCAGCATAGACGCGATGGCTGTGCGAGCCCAGGAGATGCCGAGCTTCATCCGGACGCCGGAAATGAAGCTGCCACGCGTGGGTCGCGGTATCGCCACTTCTACACTACGCGTTTCTTACATCCTCGTCACATAGCACCGAGCCGCCACCATCTGATGTCTCAGCATGACGATCCCTCTGATAGCGGTCCAAGTGTCGACGACGATGACTCCTCACTGGGACTAGGAGCAGGCGGGTCGCATTCAACTCGCAGCCACAGCGACATACGGGCGCAGCTACACCAATGCTTCACATCAGAGTCCGTCCCCGACATCTTTGCTAGCAGCGCTGTAGCAACCACCTGACCAAATCCTGCGCTTTGCGTACGAGATGTTGGATACGTGGGTCTTCCACTCGCAGATCCCACATCACTCCAAGCCATCGCCCAGAAAGCGCCCTTCGGACAAGGTGAATCCACTTTCGTGGACGAAACCGTTCGCAAGACCTGGGAGATCGATGCTGCAAGGCTACAGATCGGTAACCCGGAATGGCACAACTTCATCCAGGGAACTGTGGTGCCCATTGTGACGACCGCGATCGGTGTAGCGGAGTCATCAAGGACGTCTACGAGGGCAGAGCTGTACAAGCTTCTACTGTACGAAGAAGGGGCCATGTTCAAGCCTCACAGAGAGTCGGTGGCCCTCTACCACTCGTGGAATCGCGCTGGCTGACCTGTTATAGTACGCCAAAAGTGCCCGGCATGTACGGGACTCTCGTCGTCAGTTTGCCGTCACCACATACCGGTGGAGATGTCATCTTGCGACATGACAACAAGTCCATGCAATGACGGTCATGCGCTTCCCCGATATGGGCAGTGTCGTTTTGTGCTTGGTACGCAGATGTTGGTGAGTGTACGAGGATTGGTGTGCGGACGACAACTATGCTGACAGTGCTAGGTGATGGTCATCATGCGAGACAAGGATGTTGTCTCAACCCTGCTGAAGAAATCACTATTCAGTCATGGGGCGCAAGGCAATGCAGGAATTAAGGACCGGTTATCCCTGCTGTTGAACAATTGCATGCAACGTCAGGGGGATCCCAAGTCAGCATCCATGCTCAGCGCAGCATGTCGAGCAGTGCATCAAAGGCTAGTGCAAGAGGACTACAAGGATGTGCCTGACCGATGGTCAACTGCAAGAATGAAGCGGATATTCGACCCTTCGGACGACGACCTAGCATTCATTGCTTACTGCTCATGCTACGTTGGCGACTCGATCATCTTCAACGACCTGATAGGTCGCATGGGATACCTCATACCGCCTTTTATGCAAACGTTCGCCACAGTCCTTGCACCGAAGGTCCTGACCGATTTTGAGCAGAGGTAGAATCTCAATATCCACACGAGGAGTGCGATCAGGCTAACACTATACCTGCAGCCTGTCAACCTTGGGGACTAAGAACGACGGTCCTTGGCAGAAACTCCTCAATGCAGTAATATTTGAACAGACATGGAGACTGCGATGTAGTGAGCCTAGTGCTTATGCAGCCCTACCGATTGTCGAGCGATGGAGTGATACCTTTTTCGAGCGAGCTAGTCAACATGGAGCGATGGGCGAAGACGACGGAGTGAGTCTTGCCGTGTGGGCGAAGAATCGACGGGCTCCAGTGCTGAGACAAAGGTATGCCTCCCCGCTATTTTTCGGATCACTACTCACCCTTGACAGTGTACTACCATTACTCGAGCGTGTGCAACCTCGGCCACAATTCGTGATTGGTTTCTTGGCAGAGAGTCAAAGACAACCAGGCACAGCTTGGGGCGAGCGACTGGACCATCTCGAGTTCACCAGGCTGCTCAGCCGTGCATTGCATCAGCTTTCACCCCCAGTAACGACGAGCGCCAGCAATCCGGCGACTGTTTGCGACCCTCGCGAACCCGCACCGTTATGGGCTCGCGATTTAGACTGGCGAAACTGGTCGACTCTCTTGGATGTTACGCTCTTGACACAAGAATGGGGGCTGGCAGGCTTGTTGATCGAGACATTGACAAGCTACGTGCTTGATCTCGCACGCTCGGCACCGGACATACACCCGTCCTTTACTCTACCATTCCTCGGCGTCACCTCCTGGATCAGCTCTCGGGGAATACAGAATCCAAACCACTTCTTTCCAACGCTCTCAAAATGTTACAGACGTCTACTAAGGTCATGTATCAATCACTACCTTGGCGAATCCCCGCCAGGGATTGATAATAGCATGGAGAGTCTCAACTGCGACTGCGAAATCTGCTACGAAGTCAACGATTTCCTCGAAGATGCAGAAGAGACTGTGCTGAAGCTAGTTGATATGTGCAAACAGGATCGATTCCACCTGCATCAACAACTTGACGACACGGACTGCACCCACGAGACGTCCCATGCTGGGGACATTGTGCTGGTCATTCGCAAGCCTGTAGCGACTGGTGCTAACGACTTCAAAGCCTGGCAGACGCGGCAGGAGCTTCTTGAACGCTATTTGCAGCCTGGTGTATTCATGGATCATGCGTTCCTGCGGATGATTCTCGGAGCTGCGTATGAGGATGCAGTCAGCATGGAGGTAATTGACACGGATCGGCACCAAGACCACTCTCATGCCAGCGGGGATGTGCAGAGTACCACGTCGAAGATGGCTCCACCGATCGCTCTACCGGCTGCAGTGATCCCAGCGAAGCGTCGATTCGAGGAGGAGCTAGATGTTGTAGATCTAACTGGTACATGAAGTGGTCAAGTGAATATACATAGCAAGCCATACAGACAGATGATCTTTGGATTATCTACGACTGTAAATGCAGCATCTGTAAAATGAGCGAGACAGATTCCTCTTGGATTGAATGTCCCACGATACTGTATCGAGGACCCACACCGCGCCACTTTCGCGCTCTCCAAGACCCCGCCGGCGTTCCCCCTCCCGCCGCACCCTCCCTCACCGTCCGTCCGACCCATCTCGCTCCCCTACCAGATATGGACTTCTACCGCACCCCCGGTGCCGAAGAGCTCGCCGTGGACGACCTCAAAGAAGATCTCGAATCCTGCTTCACCTCCTTCAACGTCGCAGGCGGTACCTTCGCGCACTCCGCTCGCGTGGTCCAGTACCCCAACCCCGGCCTTCACGTCGAGGGCGTAGGGCTCATCAGCTTGCCATTGACCGATGCCAGCGGGTTGAAGGGATGTGGCGGTGCAAGCGCCGTTTGGGCACCGGGAGCGGACGATGGTTGACGAGACGGTGCGGAAGACGTGGGAGGTTGATGGTGGGGAGGTGACGTTTCAGAACCCGGCGTGGGAGGAGTGGGTAGGGGCCGTTGTCTTGCCGGATGTGTTGGAGGGACTGGGTGTTGGTGAGGGGGTTGAGGTGGATGCGAGATTGTATAAGCTGTTGTTGTATGATGAGGGGGGGTTGTTTAGGGCGCATGAGGAGTATCGATTCCCAGGGCCAAGGAGATGGGTCAGTTGCTGACTTGGCTAGTACCGAGAAGGAGGAAGGCATGTTTGGAACGCTGGTGATTTGTCTGCCTGGTGTGCATACGAATGGCGATGTCAGGCTCACGCACAATGAGACTGAAATCGTCTGGTCATCGAGCAAGGATTCTGCCTTTGGAGTGTCATACGGAGCATGGTACGCGGACGTCATCCACGAGATTGAACGGGTCACATCTGGCCACCGCCTGGTACTGACATATAACTTGATCAACATGTCTGGAGACGAAGAGCTTTCTGCTGAGACTGTGGAGGAGTCCAACAGCCAGCTAACGGAGCCACTCGAGCAGTGGCTGGAAGCTAATCTCGTCGGCTACAAGAATGATATCATCCAGTATCTCTGCTGGGGTCTTGGTCATACATACAGTGAAGCGAGTCTACGCTTGTCGAACCTCAAAGGCGAGGACCTACCGCTCGTCAAGCATGTGGCGGCTATCGCGAAGCGATCCGGCTTCACGGTCTTGCTTGCAACCATGGAGAAGGACGTTTCCGGTCCTTGCGAAGACGAATACGAAGATGACGACTACGACCCGTACGACGAAAATAACGATTTGGATGACCATCGGGGAGGCAGTGGCGTCAATCACACTATCACTGATATCGTGGAACAGCATCTGAAGCTGACCAAGGTTGTCGACTTGAATGGTAAGCTGCTCGCCAAAGGCATCGTGGCTGATGAGCAGAATATCATCCAGGAAGATCTGTTCGATGGTGTTGACCCATCGCGAGAGAATTACACTCCATGGCAAGGCAACTATGGATGTGAGAGCACTCAATGGTATCGGCAATCAATACGTCCTCGTAGTAAGATTAAAGACCACGATCTGACAGTAGCAGGTCATGATGCTAGTTCGTGATGATCAATACCCCGCCATCCTTCTGGCAGACTCCTTCGCAGGCAAAGGCGATATAATCTCCATCTTCCACTCTTTGCATCAGGACATGCTTTCCGCAACGCCGGGCGATACCAGGCCTGCAGATCTGCTTGGTAGTGCACTCTCCACTGTAGAGAACTTTGTGCGCAACGGACTGCCTGACACGAGAAGTTCGAGACGCTACCACTGGCCGTCGGAACCCACGACGGCGACACTGTCGGACAAAGCACTCCTTGCCGTTGCAGAGTATGCTATGTATCTCCATGAACCATGGCAAATGGCGAACATCGCCGGCCTGATGAAGACGGCTCCTGATCCAGAATACTACCAGAACTTCATGGAGAAATGGGGGACATACTCGCTACCCAGGACAGGAGCCGGTTTCGAGGAAGCGTAAGCTTCATACCCATTGGTCGATTTCTTTACACTGACTTGCTTCAGACTATCAACCATGATCAAAACCGAGAAAAACGCTTTCCAATGACTCCATGCAGTCGTTAGTGTACAGGGAGGACTTCAGCGCAGTATCCGGAATCGACCAGCCGGGTATCAAGGCGATCAGCTCACAGAGCGAATCGACATCTGGGCAAAAGGCTTGGTAGAAGAGATTTGGTCGAATCTGAACCCGCAGACGAAAGAAGATGGTACGGCCATGGGTGTCTTCGGTGTCTGTCAAGGCACACAGGAGCTCAAAGATCGGTGAGAAGGTAGGCCTGTCTGTGCCCTGTAACATCGCTAACCTTTACAGAATCGTGCCAAAGGTCGTCGAGCATGCAGATAGAACTGCCTTTTTTCTTGCCTTCCTCGCGGAGTACTACGTCAATGGCGGTGCTATCGATGATCCGGAGCACTATGATCCCATCATCGTATCACTCGTTCCACTGGCCATACCAGATTTTTCACTGGCGAAACTCACCAACATTCAAATCACCAAGAGTTCTGTCAACGTCCCTAGTGGAGCTCTCGAGGTGAAGAATTTGGTAGGAACGATCGACCTCTCGTGGCTCTTCTGCGCGCTACTGGAGCACAAGCATAACGACAACGCAGTCAAGCTCTTCAAGGCTGTTGCTGAATCAGCCATCGTTCTCTCTGGCATGGCACCGCAAGTAGACTATCAGACCACCTTGCCGTTCCTCAGTAGCATCTCCAAGTCTGAGCACATGTCGCCGATTCCAGAACAGCTTCTGGAAGTCATGAAACGATACCTACTACAGATGCTAGTCTGTTTCATCCGCTACTTTGTCAAGTCCGCTCCACCAAGAGCTACTTGGGCCATGTCCCGGCTCTCATGCAATTGCGTCGACTGCTCGTACATCAGCGACTTTCTCGTCAACCCAGATCAGCAAGTTCTCCGCCACCGCGGCGCCACGAAGAGCATGCGACATCACCTCCACATCATGCTGGATCGCACAAGTTGCTCGCACGAGACTACCGATCGTGGCCGGTGGAGCTCGACGATGGTCATTACTAAGCGAAGCCAACACGGTCAGGCAGCATACACTATATGGCAGCAGCGTGCAGATCGAGCGAGGCAGGCGATCGCAGACATACGCCAGTCATTGCTGCAACAGGTCCTGGGTGACAGCTACGCAGAAATTATCGACCTGAAGATACCACAGGGGTACAGGACAAGCGATGCTGCGCCGACGTCGGAACAAAGAGCTGCGTCGGAACAGAGGCTGCATCGATTGCTGACTGAGCATGCGGCGAGGGGTGGGCAAGCGGCTCGGCACGTTCAGGAGATGCTTGCAGCAATGGATGCGGGGGCTGCTGCCTCAGGCAATGAGCCTGCATCACATAGACAATCACGGACAGGGGGCACGCCTGCAGTGGTTCGGCAGCCAAGATCGACGGTGCCTACGAAGAGACCGATCGAGGTTGTGGATCTCACTGGGGACTGAAAGGCTACGGCAAGGCGGGGACATACATTGTCCTACTGTATGCACAGTCGCCGTTCGAGAGTAAGCACCAACTAGAACTAATTCGGGGTCTCGAAGTGGAGTGTATGCTTCAGAAGCAATCATCAACCTCACGCAAGGACAATCGCTTTCTATAGCGTAAACCTAAGCAAACAGGGCAAGCTGGTAGTACTAGTGAAAAGGGCATCGACCACTTTCTCCTCCGTTTTCATCTCACAGCACATCACATCTCGGCGTCTGGTCGACAATTAGTGCTATCGCCATCCCGTTCCCATCGAGCTCCAGGTCAACAAGTCCGTATACTTTCAATCTGAGAGACATGTCCTCACCTGCGACCACCGCTGGTGGAAGACCCATTGAGATGGACGCTCAGGACTGTGTGAAAGAACTACTGGGGACGTCCCTTCAGCTTCACCTCTGCAACGCGACCGGCGATCCAATCATCAAGGCACAATCCGAGGCCAAAGCTGCCGCAGCTTTCAATTTGTGGCAGGTTATGGTGTCGCGATCGTGCTCTCCAGGACTACTATACTGGCGCGTGCCGATCGATGGGGAAACGCTGATACTGTACCCTGAAAGAGCAGCTGCCCTACGGGCACTGATGGACATGATGTCGATCGAAGCAAGTCGGCTTGGCTTCTCTGTTGCGTTAGCATGCCTCGACAAATCTGGTAGTGGCAGTCGTCTGGGCGGGATGTATACACCTCCAGAAAAGGGAAAGATTACTAGGCTGGTCGATAGCAACGGCATGCTGCTCAATCTACACAGCATCGAGGTCGACTTTGAGCGGGCGATCGTATTCTGCACACCTGAGAACAGGAATGCTCAGGGCTCAGGCGGACTCCAGTCACCCGTCTTCAGTGCCGCGACAGGGCAGACGCAGAGCATGGTGATGCATATGCGCGGGTACTTGGACCAGTCACTGACGATACCACAGGCCATTGTGTTCTACACTTCGAGGACACTGCAATTCCTGCATCTTCAGCGGGCCCTGTGCGAGTCCAACCTCTGCATCCTTCGTGATCTGCTGCGAGCTCGAATGGAAGAGCGCAACGAAGCTCTCCAGCAGCGAACATTCGAGGTACTATCCGAAGCCTGCCATGCAGTACTTAATACCTATGAAGCTTGTGCGGCCAGCGGCATTTCATTCCCACAATTGCTAAAGGACCACGGATTTGAGAGTAGTGACACGATCATTGTGGCTTGCTTCGCTCTACGCTCTGATCCAGCAACGCCAGGACTTCGCGGCATACTCGATGCCGTCAAAATTACTGGGACGGAGGCTGACATAGCCGTTTTGGCAGATATGCTCCAGCTTGATCAAGACCACCGTATTCGGGACAAGTCAATCAATCTTCCTATGGCTGAGTACCAATGCTGACCGCAAGCAGTCTACCCCTCATCCTGTCGAGGTTCGGCTCAGAATCTGAGAGAACCGAAGCAATGAAATCACTCTGCATGCTGGAACAAGAGCGAACAACGCCCGACCGCTGTCGCACTATTGACCAGCGTACGGCGAGCACGATTTTGTTTCAGCTGCTTCGATATAAAGTGCCAGGACGCGCATCTGACTGGGAGTACGACCAGAAGAGCATCAAAGGCATAAGGCGACTTGTCCGAGAGTGGAATGCGTGGCCTGCGCTAGAATGAAACCCCCAATTGTTACTTGGACTGGCGAGGCACGATTAAAGATGGCCATGCCCGTAGCGAGTTAGTGTGAAGAAGGTTAGGATGTACACAAGTTTCCAAATATCAACGTTACGCTACATGCAAATTCGCTATCCTGATCCCATTACTCGCGAACCAGTACCTCCGCTTAATCCCCAGCCCACCACCAGTGACGTGCACCTCCCCTCTCTCTTCCCTTGCCTTCTCATCTCCATCCGCATCCTTCCCGGCTTCTACCCTTTCTCCCTGCGCCTCTCCATCCTCGTGACCCCTTGGATCTCTCCCCTCGAACCACCACCTTCCCCCCGACTCCGTCCCCACCTCCCTCGCCGCCCCCTCAAACAACCCCCAGGTCTCCTCCCCCCCACCAACCATAACCAACGTCACCGGCCGTCTCCTTTCCACCCCACTCCCCGTCCTTTGCACCTCATCCAAAAACGGCCTCACATGAAACTCCCTCCGCGACCCGTCCTCGTCCCGCTCTTCATGCTCGGGAAAACTCACAACGACCACCATCTTCAGCCCGTCGTCCGAGGGTGGGTAGGAGGGGATATGCTCCAGTTTACGGCTGAACGAGCAGTTGCCTCTTCTGACTATTAGGATTTGGTACCGACGAGGGACATGTGGGGGGAGGGGCGTGGAGCAGAGATCGGAGTCGAGGAGGAGGAGGGAGAGGTAAGTTAGGGAGCCGAGTGGGGCGGTGGCGGGGTCGGGGACGAGGTCGGTGGATGGGAGAGGGGCGGCGCCTGGACCGGTGGGGAGGAAGGCGGGGAGGGTGTGCCGGTGGATTTTCACAGTGGATTTGGAGGCGGGAGTTTGGGTCGCGGTTGCTGCGACAGAGGCGGAGGCGCGGAGCTCGGACGCGGCGGCGCGGAAGGCGGTGTCGAGGTTTAGGGTGGGGAGGGAGAGGTCGGCGAGGGAGTCGAGGTGGTCGGCGAGGGCGTGAGGGGAGGAGAGGAGGACGGGAGGGAGTGAGTTGAGGAGCATTTCGTGGGGCGCAGAGTGGGTAGACAAGGAGCTGAAGTCGAGGGTTGGGTTGGCGAAGAAGGAAAGGAGAGTGGTGGCGAAGTCTTCGACGGGTTCAGGAGTGGATATAGGGGGCGATGTGAGTTCGGAGTCGACGGTGGTGGGGACGTCGACGATGAGGTCAACAATCTCGGTGTCTTTGAGTCGAGTGAGGTTGGGATCAGTCGGATTGAGCTGGGCCATGACATTGGCGTGGAGATAGATGCCTTCGTCTCGGCCGAGAGCGAAGTTCGATAAGGCGTAGATACGGTATGCTTCCTCTCCTGGCCGATGAACATCGTTGTCTAGCACGAGCGCAAGTCGCAGTCCACTGACCGATTTGATCAGAATACCCTTGTTGTTTACTCGCTGCAACGCACCGAAGTCCGTCACGGTATTTGGCAGATTGGGGAAGGTCAAGTCAAATGTCTGCCGCAGAGACATCTTCGAACACGTTCCCAGTGTCGGTATTAGCTCCAGTGGGAGTGTCCATGGGTAGTATGTGTCGTTATTTGGTGAAACTGGCTTCAACTGTACAGTGCTCGATTCGCCATTCATGTCGTCACTGATAAAAGATTGTGTCTCGCTGGCAGGTGTCTCGTGTAGTCGTGCCAGCGAAGCAGCATGAAAGAAGTCGGGTCGATTTGCCACAGTAGATATGCTGAATGCTTGTGGTGGCGGCGGTGCAGGACACTGAGGATTGCCATCCACCGGGTCTGCGTCTACATCCAGCTTTAGTGATTTATAATGCTTGGGTATAATTAAAGGATGTCCTTCGGTCGTAAACACAAACGGTGCGTCCAAGTGATTTAGTGGATGATCTTCATCAAACAGCAAATACAGGTATTTCACTGTCTCGCCCAGGAAGAAACTCTCCATCCGATCGTTCTGCTCTCCAGTGCGAACATCCTGGAGTCCAGCCCAGCCGCATGGCGTCCAGCACCGGCGTTTGATGTCCTTGAGCGTCATCTCTCCGACGTGAAGATACCATGGATCTTTCGTCGCTCTGTACAAGTACCAATCACTCTCGATGAATTCAGGTCGTCCTCCCCACCATCTAAGTCCAGCGTCTATCTTCCCAGTGAACGTATTCCAGCGTTCCGGCAAAGCACCATATCTATTCCAGAGCGCCGTGTAAAGCAAATGCGCAGAAGTCGCTTCTTCAATCTCGCCCGCCAATGCCAGTAATCCAGGATAGTAAGCACTCAGACTATCGATCCAGGCCAGCCTAGGTCCCCCAGTCCACATGTCGTTTTGCGCATAATGAGGATGCTGGAACTGCGGTCCTCTGTATATATGCCGCTTGATAGCCTGGTGTGCATTCTCCCATGCACCCAGAAACATGGAGCTCGTGACGTCCTCCTCGCCGTTCTGCTCCTCCAATCCAGAAAGCAGAATGTGGCTCTTGAAAGCATACTCAAAGAAGCTGTCAATACCAGCCCCGATGCCAGTATATGGACTGATCCACTGTCCAGTCTCAGCATCAATCCCACTCCCAATCAACCCGGCATTCGTCCTCCTCTCCCACACCGCCCAAAACGCCTTCTTCGCCAACTTCTCAAACCTCTCATCCCCTGTCAATCGACTCAACACTGTAAACTCCAACACCAAACTCCCAGCTCCCGCACTACACGTCTCCGTCACCTCCCTCTCCCCCACCGGCGTCTCCTCGGTCCCACACTGCCCATTCTCCGCATCATTATTCAACGGACTATTCTCATAAAATGGAATCCCCGTCCTCAGATTCACCCTCGGATACGGAATCCCCGTCGGGGTATGAAAAGCCGGCAACAACCTCTGCCCCAAATCATACGCCAACCTGAGCAACTGCCCATCATACACGAACCGATCCCTCCCATTCGTGACCTCGACATCCCACTCCACCCCATCCCTCCCCGTGTCCGGCCACCACTCAAACCGCGGCTTGTACCCTCTTATCGGCAGATCCCCCATCGCGAACTCATGCGCGCTCAACAACCCCCCGAGTCCTCGGATCGTAGTCTCGAATAGTTGGACTTTACTATCCAGATCAAACCCCCTCGCCCGTCTCCCTTGCCCGGTTCGTCCCTGTGTCCCGTCCCCGTACTCCTCCACCAGCAACGCGACGTACCCCTGGAAGTCACGCAGGGCATCATGGCCGTCTTCGTCTGAGCGGGCTGAGGAGGCGAGGATAGCGAGTGTGCTGAGGCTGTCGACGAGCGAGAGGGAGTAGTTCCCTAGTACGTCGTTGACTTCGATGTGGGCGGGGTTGGCGCGGTCGCGGGTCAAGGGTGCGCAGGTGAGGGGGCGGAGCTCGTCTTCAGGGTAGGCGTAGCGGATGTAGGAGTCTAGGCCGTGATAGAAGATGTCGCGGGCGGATTGGCGGTGGGAGAGGCGGGTGGTGGTGGGCATGCAGTGGGTTTGCCATGGGAGGAGGGCGAGGAGGAAGAGGGTGGTGAGGAGGAAAGGGAGGAGGAAGGGGCCGAGGCATGATGGTAGCATCGGCTGGTGATGTTAGGGAGATGGTTGGGGAAGTAGCATGCCGGGGTCCTGGACTCGAGAAATGTGAAGAAAGGAGGATGTAAGGGTGAGGTTGTGGTGCAAGGCTGGAGGTGGTGATGACGGAGGTGGATGGTGAAGCTCGGAGGTGGAAAGTTGGCCGCATTTTTGGCTTCATGCAGGGTTCACTTTGGCAGATCTGCATGCAGAAACAGATCGCGTGTCATTGGCTGCGTGTTTCGAACTCGAGAAGGTTAATCCTATTTCGTTTGATGTACTGATACAGATGTCCGAAATATATCGACTGGATATACAGCGCTCAATGCCCCTCACTATGCGCAGGGCCTCAGCCCGAGAGTGAAGATGCAAAACCCCCCTAACCACCACCAAACATGTCCCCCAACTCACTCATCCTTGTATCCCTTCTCTCCCCTCTGATCATCATCTGTTCGCCTCTCCAGCCGGGGGGCCTCCGCCTCCCATAAGCCCTCCAAACCAACCCTTCTTCATGTCCTTCATGCTGCTCTCGATCTGCCTCTTCTCCTCCTCCTCGATCTCTTTTAACCACTTTTCTCCATTTTTTCGAATCTCCTCTTCGATGCGCATATACTCTCTTTGACCACGTTCGCGGATCTGATCGCTGAGCATCTTGCCTTGCGCGAGACCTTCGCTTACTGTTTGTCCTTGTCCTTCTGGGCCACCCAACACTAATGAGCCTGGGGCAGGCATGGGTTTCACTCCAAGTGCTGATGAGAGGAGGCCACCAATCGATGCCCTAGACTTGCCTCCTGACTGACTCGCATATTGCTTCTGGAATTCCTCTCGGGCAATGCTTTCTCTCCGCGCGAACTCTGTTGGGATGTCCTTGTCCTTGAATGAATCTATCAATTGTCAGCGTGAAGTCATGGTCAAATCCTGCTTCAAAGCATACCAATGACTTTTCGAACGTCCTGAATGTTCATGGTCGCAATGTACTCCAAGAACGGAATGAGCGCCACCAGATCCTTTGCATCACCATCGCCCGGCTTGCCAGTCCATTTTGGCAGCACGATTGCATTGTTGGGCTGGTTCCTTACGTGATCGGGATTGGTGTCAATAATGAGTGTCTTTTCCAGTGGGCGGTTGAGGTATTCCAGGTCCTTCACGTACTTCCCATTCTCATACTTGGTAGCTTCACGGAAAAGCGGCCACATGATGACGCGGAAAGGATCGAGTTTGCGAATGACGGGGTCTCCCATTGCCGAGGGAACAGTAGTGAAGACGACAAGCTCGTAGTACTGCGAGAGATATCGGAGGAAGTAGTCAACACCTGGACGCTTAGCCGTCCGCCATCCATGCTCGCGTGACCACTCAGAGTGGATTAGCAAATCCTCCAAGCTCAAGACGAGGGTGAATGGATACGCCTGTGCAGCTGGCATGTCCGGGAGAAGCTTGCGTGATGTCGGCTCAGTGTAGTATTCTACGCTCCCACTCATGCGGCCCTTGATACGAGTCCAGATAGCTCCTGGTCCCCATCCTGTGAGATCCGATGGGTCCACACCAGTGGGTGCAGGCTCATCCTTCTCTAGTGGTCTTCCAAAGTATCCACCGCCCAGAGTGATGGCCAACGCCAGAGACACATACATGTAGCGTGCGAGTCGAGCTCTCGCGCGATCCGTTGATGTCTCGTAGTCACTTTGTGAAAATTCCTCTTCGCCGTCCTCTCCTCGACGTCGACGTCCACCGCTGCCTCCGATGGGCTCGCCGCCTTCCGAAGGCAGATCGTACTTCGCCGAGTCCGCCTCTCCGCCCGATGCTTGCTTATCAAATCCGAACTCTTTTGCGAACGTGGATGGTATACCCTGGCGGAGATCTGGCAGAGGTCCGGTCGGCTTCTCGCTGTCTTCGGGTTCTGTGTTCACATCTGGCGACTTTGGTCCCTCAAATGCTTCGTTGGCAGCCTCAGGATCCGACACTTTCGACGGCGTAGGGTCTGACGGGTTCACTGTCCCTGGTACAGGTCCAGGCTGTCCATCAGGAACGGTGTTCGCGGAAGGTGTCGCATCCTTGTTGAACTCTGCAGACTCGCGACTGCTCGCGGCTTGAGTGCCCGCTTCAGGGTGCCGTGATGATGTCGCTGATGCCACTCCAGTAGCCGCAAACTTTATCGAGTCTTTCGGCCTCCATGTTTGGTCTTTTGGCACACTCGTGCCCGGCGACGTCTGTCTCGCTGGCCCAGTGGCAGGTTTCGCAGATGATGGATTCGAATCGCTAGCGTTGCTTTGTCCGTACCCTGGCTTGCTGTACTTTGCATACGTCCGCCACGATTGCACTGATACTGGAGCTATTGATGTGCGGAGGCTTGGAGCTGTCTGGCGGAGAGGTAGTCTTGATGCTGCCCGCGCAGCCTGCGCGAGCATCTTGCAGAAGGTTCCGAGATTCTATCACCCCAGGCAAGACACCTCTAATAGACTTCAAGCAAGTAGCGCAAGGTATATGTGTCGTTGGGTTGAAGTGAGAGCGCTTGTTAGCCACAAAAAATGGTCCGTAGTAAAGCTCCAACTTCAAAAACTTTCTACATCATTGTCCATCTCGCCAAGACAACTCATCTCATACACGAGTCATGGACCAACCAGCTTCTTTAGCCCAACCACTGCCACTTCAGCTCCTCCGGTCAACGACCCAACACCATAGCCACTGTCTCACCGGAACACCTAGCACAGTAAGTACAAGGCAAGGAATCCCCCATCCTGCACCATGTCCATCCTCACCACCCACCACAATGAGCAACAAACCCCTCCCGTCCCTCCCACCACCTCTCCACAACTACCACGCCCTCACCCCCCAAATCCACCACCACGTCCCCTCCCACTTCCTCATCCCCGCCACCGACCCCTGCCTCATCGTCCTCTGCAACTGAGTCTCCGCCTCCCACCGCAACATCGCCAAGTACACCTCCCGCTACCTCGACCTCTACCCGCACACGCCCCAGCTCGTCCTCGAATCCACCGTGGCGGACATGCTGTTCGCGAGCGACACGTCGCAGGCTCGTGCCTTCACACCGGCGCGAGAGGTGTTGACCCGAGCCGAGGGAACCGGGGGCTTGGTTTTCCATGTCTTTTCGAATGGGGGCGCGCAGACGTTGGGTAGGTTGCTGGTTAGTATGCCCCGGCCGCAGGGGTGGGTGATGAGGGCGCTGGTGCTCGATTCTTGCCCTGGAGATGGGACGTTACGGAGGAGTGCGGATGCGATTATGTTTTCGTTGCCCAGAGCGTGGGTGTTTGTCGTGTTTGGAGGGATTGTGGTTTATGCGATTTGCGCCGTGATTCGGATACTGGATCTGGTGTTTGGGATACCGAGTGTGGTTCGGGTGTCGAGGAGGAGGCTTTTGGATGTAGAGCTGATTGGGAGGGAGGTGCCAAGGCTGTATTTGTATGGGAAGAAGGATAGGATGATCTGGTGGGAGGATGTGAGGAGACATGCTGAACATGCGAGGCAGAAAGGGTATGTGACAGTGGACGAGGTGTTGTTCGAAGAGGGAAGCCATTGTGCATATGTTTTGAAAGACGGCGAGGAGTACTGGCATGCTATCACCAGCTTGATCGATGGAGAGACACTCTCGAGATAGTTATCTTGATTGCTTCTGCTACTATCTTACACCCATTAAGTCATGCCAAAGCAAGACCCTCTGCTTCTCAACATACGCTCGCTTAATTTCGTTTCTCATACTGATACAAAGAACCCTCCTAAAGCTATGCAAGCTTGGGTATCAACCTTTTGTTCCTTTCCGTTATTTTTTAGAAGTTCCTGGCAGGAGCAGCGTTGGTGTTGTTGTACCCGTACGGATTAACACCAGTGCCCTCAGGCTGGGTGTAGTAGCGACCGTGAGTGGAGTGGCTGACTGGCTCAGCATCCTTCACCAAGCCCGTCTGATGTGGAGCGGCGACAGTAGAGCCGGTGTATGCAGTGTCATGGGAAGGACGAGTGTCGACGCCACCCATCTCAGCATCGCGATGGCCATGATGTCCGTGGGCACCAGCACCGGCGGCAACAGCGGCCTTCTTGCGCTGCCATAGGAAGCGACGGCGACCGCTACCGGAGGTGTAGTTGTTGGATGGGCTGGGTCCGAAGCGCTTCTCCTTCTTGTGGTTCCTGACAAGGAAGACCTGGACAACAGCGAGGATGAGGAAGAGGAAGGCACCAACGATGGAGACGGCAAAAGAAGCCTTGTTGAGTCTGCAGGCGGTGCCGAGAGAGCTGGAGTAGGTGATCTGGTCATCAAAGCTGCCGCCGCTGTTGACATCTCCAGTACCGATCGGAGTGGTGACAGTACCGGTGCAGGAACCAGTGGCATCCCTTGTAAGAACTGCGATTGCGACGAAAGCTCCCGCGAATGCGACATTAAGCACAATCGCGAGGAAGGCGAAGAAGCTGATTCCTCCAAGGCAGCAGGTGAGGACAATGCCGAAGATGGTATATACGACAGCAATGCCAGAGATACCCTCTACAGCCAACCAGTTGCGGGCGAGGGGGATATTATGGTCCGAGAGGACGGCGAGGAAGTAGGAGTAGACGCCGATGATGATTGCTGAGCAGCCAAAAGCGAGGGCATAGAGGAATGTCTGAAAGAGGCGTAGGAAGCCTCCACCGAGAAGACCCATTGCGTCGATGTGTTGACGTTGACAGGGGAATGTATATTAGATGTGATAAAGTGCGATGCGATGAAATGAGCCAGGAGCAACTGTGTTGGAGGAGGGCTGAGGTGAGGGTGAAGAAAGTCCCACTGGTGAATTACAGCTGTGATGAGGGATGCAGAAGGTACCTCGAGTCGGTATAAGAATGCATCAGGATCGGAGCAAGGCTCATATGAGGCCTGCAGGTTCAAAAATCCCACGTCATTGCTGCGCCGCATCTATGAATTTCGCGCCCCACATGTCATGCCTGACGGGCGATCTGGTTGGACAGCAAGGGTCCAGTTCACCAAAGTCACCCTCCTTCGCATTCGACAAGCCACACTCCGGCTTCTTGGTTGCGGCACTGTCAAACTCTGTTGGCCGCGAGGCTTTCGCAGCCTCTTTTCTCCATGAAACGCATCGCATGAAGGACGCGGCTTTGGTCTATTCTTACACGTGCGTGTCAGCTTGCGCGGGCTTCATTCTTCTCCACCATGCTGATCGGAACCCCTCAACGGCGGCATCAGACCGAAGCGCGGGAGAGACAGCCGCTCAAAGAGTCGGAAAGACACCGACGGGAAGTGTGTGATGGACAACTTCGTCACAGGCACCAGGAAACTTGATTCTGATCACAACTCCGATCGAATTGTCCTTTGGGGTCTAGACACTCTCATCGGCCTTGCTTTTGAATGCATTTTCTCAAACTGGACAAGCAAACGGCAAGCTTAGTGTCGTGCTTGAAAACCTTACAATTTCGCAAAGCAGTCTGGTTGAGGATGATGAACACTTCGGTACCATGATTTCGTCCTGGGCTTTACTACCTCCATCAGGGTAACAGTATTGGGCTTCATACACCCTTGCCAGCTTCCACCAAAATCTTGACCTGGTTGTCCTTGTCTTTTATCAAGGCAGTGAAACCTTGTTCGACAACCTCGTTGAGCTTGATTTTCTTGGTGATCATCCCTTCTGGCTTCATTCGACCGGAACTGATGGCGTCCAGCACTGCCTGAAAGTCTCCTGCCTGGTAAGTCGCTACTCCGTGGTAGCTTCTCTCTTTGAAGCAAAACTTATTTGGCACAATTGTGCATGGCTTTTCCCAAATGGCGATATTGACCACAGCTCCTCTGGCTCTTACGGCATCCACAGCAGTGTCCAATCCAGCTTGTACTCCAGCGCAGTCATACACTACATGGACGCCCTGATTATCGCAGAGTTCTTTACATCGCTTCACCACATCCTCTTTTGTCGGGTCGATAATCACATTTGCACCGAACTGCCGAGCAAAGTCTTTCCGCTTGGCTGACAATTCAGACACGATGATTTGGCCGTCGCCTCTAGCCCGGAGAGCTTGAATGACGGAGAGGCCAATCGGACCACCTCCCAAGACGAGCGCGCTCATGCCTGGCTTCCAAGGAGAAATGTTGACGGCGTGCCAACCGACCGCCAAAGGCTCAACCATGGCTATACTCATCAGCGTGTTCTGGACATTCGAGCGAACTTTCCTACCTGCGACCTCAAGACTGACATTATCTGGAACGGAATATACCGAGGCTTCTGGGACAACACAATGTTCTGACAGTCCACCGCCCCAGCCTGTTGCAATTTATCAGCTCACTGGATCGCGCAGACTCAAGGGACCATGCTCACCACTCAACCCGACGAAACCATTGCTATAGCAGCAATTGATCAAGCCCTCTTTGCAAGCTCCACAAGTTCCGTCGTAGATGATGGGTTGTACGCATACCCTGTCACCGACCTTGAATTTTGTCACGCCTTCTCCTACCTCTTCAACGATACCACTAAACTCGTGACCGAATGTCAAGGGGACCTGCTCGCCGGTAATAGGGTGCGGGGTTGTGGGGCAGAGCGAGGGACCACCCATGTATTCGTGAAGATCTATGCATCTCGTCAGCCTGCTGGCCGCTCTCAGACTGGTGGAGAGATCGCATACCACTTCCGCAAATACCACACCAACTTGGGGCAACCTATGCAAAGTCATCAATCGCGTCTGCCGCTCAAGATCCACACCTGTGTACCTACCTTGACTTGGCCTTTTCCGCACTCGGGAATGGGAATTTGTTCCAGGCGCAAGTCTTCCTTGCCATGGAATCGCAATGCCGTCATGGTCGCCATTTTGACACGGTTGTGAGGAATAGCAGGTTGGTATGAAAGAATACAATAAAAAATGTCGCGACTCACAAGCGCAGGGTTTAGATACTAATATCTCTGGGCGCAGACAGCCACACACGCACTTTCTTATTACTTTCGCATGATCTACTGTCTCTACTCACTTCTCCGCACTGAGGATCACCTGCTGAATCCCAAGGGCGAACGCAACCGTCCCATGGATATACACTTTGGCGGCATGCCCCGAATTGGATTTCCGAAAGCTTTCCCCGCGGAAGGCAGAGGTGGGGTTTTGGAGGGGCAACCAACATCGTCCTGGGCGTGTCACGTCGCAGTTCAAGCTCGCCGCAATGCATCCCCGAGCCAGGGTTAAAACCAGGCCTCGGCCACAGCGGCTTCTCGTACCTCTGCAATGATGAGGAATACACTCCGTGATCTTGATTGACTTTGAACAAGTCACACAAAGTCCGCCGATGACACTTTGCACTTTTCAATTATCGCTCGGGCCGAGCAACGTCATAGTGAGAGCTCCTCAGGCCGTTGAGAAGACATGGAATTACTCGCCCAGAGACCCCGGCATAATTTTTGGCGACATTGCGGCTCTTTTTGACGTGTAAATCTCATGCGCTTAGATCTGAAAAGATCAAAATCGATGATAGATATTGCTCCGAAAGGTAGGGAGTCTTTCAATGGCCAGAAAACATGCGAGATCGTTGCGAATTGAGGGGTCTTGTTGAAGCCAAAACAGTGACCTCACAGCTCGAATCGGAAGTTAGTTTGTCTACTCGCCCTAGGCTGAATATTTTTCAAACACCCCCACCTATTCATCCCACCTGAGCCGCTCTTGATAAACAATTGTCTCCCAATCTGCTGCTTCTGTTCTCTCACTTTACACTCGTACTCTCTCGCAACCTCTACTGTAATCTGTCATTCCATACAATCGCCCAAGATGCCTTACCCAGAGACCGCGACTGGATTCATGATCCATGACCAGAAGGATTACCTCAACTTCAAGAAGGAAGAGGTCAGTCTCACCGCTAAATCCAGCTACTCGTGTGTAGACCAGCAGCTGACATCCCACCAGTTCAAGCTCAAGCCTTTCGAGGACCGCGACATTGACGTTGCCATCGAGTGCTGCGGTGTCTGCGCTTCCGACTTGCACACCATCAATGGTGGCTGGGGTGACTGCCCTCTGCCAATCTGCGTAGGCCACGAAGTCATTGGCCGCGCTATCAAGGTCGGAAAGGAGGTCAAGACCATCAAGTAAGACCAGGAGATCACGGGCACTTCAGAATATTCCACTAACAGCTTCCAGGGTTGGAGACCGGTACGAACCCCATGGCACGAAAACAAGGAACGAAAGACTGACATTCTCAACAGTGTCGGTGTCGGTGCTCAGATCAAGGCCGACTTGACCTGCGACAACTGCAAGGCTGACCAGGAGAACTACTGCCCCAACTCAGTCGACACATTCGGCGCTCCTTACGAGGATGGCACCATCTCTCAGGGTGGCTACTCGAGTCACATTCGTGCACACGAGTACTTTACCTTCAAGATTCCCGACAACATTCCTTCCGAGATCGCAGCGCCCATGGTCAGTGACATTCAAATTGCTCGGACTTGGACCTCTGACTGACTCTGAATAGCTGTGCGCTGGTGTGACTGTCTACAGCCCCCTTGTCCGTCTCGGAGCAGGCCCAGGCAAGAAGATCGGCATTGTCGGAATGTGAGTGACTTTCCGATCACCGTTCCGAAGCACCACCACTAACACACTCCCAGCGGCGGTCTAGGCCACTTTGCCCTCCTTTGGGCCAAGGCACTCGGCGCCGAAGTCTACGCCATCTCCCACTCGCCCTCCAAGAAGGAAGACGCCCTCAAGATGGGCGCCAAGGAGTTCATCGTGACCAACGAGAAGGGTTGGAACGAGCCGTACAAGTTCAAGTTCGACTTCATCATCAACACTGCCGACGCCATGCACAAGTTCGACATGTCCGCCTACTTCTCCACCCTCAAGGTCATGGGCCGCTTCCACACCGTCGGTTTCGGTGACCACCCCATCCCCACCCTTATGGCTCAGGACTTTGCCCCCAACGGCTGCTACCTCGGTGCAAGCCACATCGGTAACCGCCCGGAGATGTTGAGCATGTTGGATTTGGCGAGCAAGCAGAACATTAAGAGTTGGGTGCAGACAATTCCTATCAGTGAGGCTGGCTGCAAGGAGGCCATGGAGAAGTTGACCAAGAATGATGTGCGGTACCGTGTGACTCTCACCAATTACGATGACGTTTTCGGCAAGAGGACGTAGAGTGCTTGTTCGAGATGTCGAAATGTAGTTGAAGCATTGAGGGTTTGGCGTGGCGTAGGTCGTCATGGCGGGAGAGGTGTTGCGCTGAGCAAAGATGACAAGAAATTGCTAGCTTCCGGTGTAGAGACTTTGAAAATGAAACAAGAACTTGAATAATTTTTACTCGTACCCTCTATCTTGCGATCATTTCACCTTCTGCTGCAATCCTGATGTCGGACTACCACTCCTCGTGCTCTTCGTGTGCCACTTCTTACACCTCGGGCTGATTCCTCTCCTTGGAGCGCTGTTTCATGCGCTTCCGCCAGTCGAAGTATTGGCGTCTGCCGGTCCCATACTTTCCAGTCGATCTGGCAGTTTCATGACAGTACATGATCAATCCTCCCTCCTCGTCCCATCTCAACCGCCACCCCTGCCCCTCCTCACCGTCCCCTCCCCAAACGCCCTCACCACCCCATCCAAAACCCCCCTCACCTCCCTACACCCATCCACCCCGACCGCCACCATCCCCTCCAGCCTCCCCCCCTGCACCCTCGTCTCCCCCAAAACCGCCACAACCCTCGCCTCCCCCGTCCCCTCCCCACCTCCCACCGTCGCCACCGTAACAAACGGCAACTCCACCTCCTCGGCCGCATTTAAATCCAACAACGGTCCCGCCCCCTCATCATTCGCTGCATAACTCGCCGCACTCCCCGCCGTGCACGCCACCACATAGTCCGGCATCGGCACCCCGGCATCAATCAACGCCAACGTGGTCGCATTGATCAACGCCGCCACCAGCCCGCCGTCGGAGGAGAGGACGTGCAACGTCACTTGCACGGACGAGTGGGGATACAAATGCAGGAAGGCGACTTCGCCGAACGTTTCCTCGATGAGGTGCTGGAGTTCCGTTGTGCGTTTGTCTGTGCGGGAAGTGCGTTTGCGATCCGTGGAGGCGAAGGGCGCGACGGAGATACTGACGGAGAGGGTGGCGCGGGAGGATTGTTCGCTGCGGCCGAGGCGCTTGGTCTCGAGCGGCCCGGAGACGGTGCAGAGGATTTCGGTGTTGCCTTGGCATAGGTGCGAGGAGCCGGACGAGGAGCGTTGGGTGGAGATTTGTGCGGTGAGGTGCCGGAGTTCGTTCCAGCGGCGGCCGTCGAGGCGGAGGTGGGAGAGGGGGTAGAGGGTGGTGTCGAGGGGCATGGTGGATGTGGGAGGGGGTCGATGGGGAGGTCGTGTGGGTGCGGGCGAGAGGTTATTGCATGCGTATGGCCTAGAAGTGGGTTTCGGTCTGATGGGAGAGGGTTGAGAGGACTTGGCTGTCGCCGATGCCGGTTGTAGTGCCGAAAATGGGATGTACTATACCAAGGAATATGCAGGTGAAATTTATGGTCGATCATTCGGATAGCCTGTTTGGGACTAGCTCAAATATCTCACACGCTGTGATTGGTCAGATGGTACGGCATGCTGCCTACGGCTTGTTCATGCTGCTTCGTCCGTTCACGAACGACTTGCTTTCACCATGATAGTGATTCACCACTGATCTTACCAATCAGTCGGACGAATGGACCGACTTACGGTTTCGGCGATCTCTCCATTCAACGGCACCTGTCTGCCGAGAATACCAGCGAACCCTGACACATCATGGCGCCACCGAGGTCGTCTCGAAGGTCGTCGCCATTGGATCTTACCCCATCACGACCAGGACACATAGACCTGAGCCAGTACTCACCGTCTCCATTGGATCCTGACACAGACTCAAGGTCATCGTCACCGGTCGAGGTATCGGCCCCACGAGTCACGAAACGCGAACACTGGTCTTCCGACGAAGATGACGAGACTGCTTTCAATAGATTCAAGAAGCAGAAGAGTACCGCGCGAAAGGCCGAGGCAGCTGCCGGACGCAAAGCAAAAGCTGCTATAAAAGAATCGAAGGGCTCGATCGTAGGGCGGAAGCATCAGGATCTAGTACCTCAGAAGAAACGCCGTCGCTATGATGATCCTTCTAGCGAAGACTCTGCAGACGATGCCATTGAAAAGGCTCAGCCGGAGTTTCTGAAGCAGAGGAGGATCCAGTTCGAACGAGCTCACCAACAGTACGGCCAGGAAGGACTGAAGTTGCCACCACTATTACCCACGGGATTCGACGAAGATGGGAAGCTACCTCGAGACAGAGTGATCAAGCCTGTTCTACCAGCTCTTACACCCCCAGCACCATACAAGGACGTGACTTTAAGGTATAGTGCCGGTACAGTACCAGCACCGATCGCTCAATGGTTGCGAGAGTATCAGGTTCAAGGAGCAGAGTTCTTACATGAACTGTTTGTGTTCCAGAAAGGTGGTATCCTTGGCGACGACATGGGTCTGGGAAAGACGATTCAAGTCATCGCCTTCTTGACCGCTGCATTCGGGAAGCATGGCGATGAAAGGGACGACAAGCGTATGCGCAATGCGAGACGACTGGGTGACGAGATCTGGTATCCCAAGATACTCATCATCTGTCCCGGTAGTCTGATTGCTAATTGGGGCAACGAGCTCAAACGTTGGGGTTGGTGGCAAGTCGGTGTTGCCCACGGCCCTGCGAGGTCATCAACAATAGAGGCTGCGAGAAAAGGCAGGCTGGAGATTGTCATTACGACTTACACGACCTACCGCGAGCACATGGAGGAGATGAACATGGTGGATTGGGATGCGTGTATTGCCGATGAGTGCCATCAGATCAAGGAACGGAAGGCCGAAATCACCAAAGCAATGGACAAGATCAATGCTCTCTGCAGAATTGGTTTGACTGGCACGGCGATCCAGAACAAGTACGAAGAGTTATGGACGCTCCTCAATTGGACGAATCCTGGCAGATTCGGACCACTGGCTGTATGGAAAGCGAGCATCGCCAATCCTCTCAAAGTGGGGCAGTCCCACGATGCCACAGTCGCTCAGCTTGCTACGGCTCGCAAGACTGCCAAAAAGCTGGTTCAGAACCTGTTACCTCAGTTCTTCCTTCGCCGCATGAAGACCCTGATCGCTGAACAACTTCCGAAGAAGACTGACAAGGTCGTCTTTTGTCCTCTGACCGAAGCGCAGGCGGGGGCGTACCAAGAACTTGTGGACAGCGAGGTTATCGAGACGATCCGCCGTGCTTCGGAAATGTGTGATTGTGCCTCTCAAAAGAAGCGTGGATGGTGCTGCTATAAGTACGTCCCTGACGGTACCAAATGGCAACACATGGTCTTTCCGGCACTGGCTACGCTGCAGAAACTCTCGAACCACTTGGCCATGCTGATACCGACTGGAAGTGACCCCAAGGAGAAGCAGGAGAAGGATGTCGGCTGGCTTCAGATTGCCATTCCAGACACATGGCGTGACTTGTGGGACACCCGCGACAGCATCATGAACTTTGCCAACCAAGAATTCTGTGGCAAATGGATAGTACTCAAAAAGCTACTTCGATTCTGGCACCAAGATGCAGAAGCAGGCAACAAAGTCCTCGTCTTCAGCCACTCCGTCCGACTCCTCCGAATGCTCCACATGCTCTTCCAATCCACAACCAGCTACAACGTCTCCTACCTCGACGGCGCCATGCCCTACGCCGACCGCCAAACAGCTGTTGACGAATTCAATTCCCAACCCGGACAATTCGTCTTCCTTATCTCCACCAAAGCCGGAGGCGTCGGTCTCAACATCACCTCGGCCAATAAAGTCATCGTCTTCGACCCAAATTGGAACCCGAGCTACGATCTCCAAGCGCAAGACCGCGCCTACCGTATCGGCCAAACCCGCGACGTCGAAGTCTACCGCCTCGTCTCCGCCGGCACGGTCGAGGAGATCGTCTACGCCCGCCAAGTCTACAAGCAACAACAAGCCAACATCGCGTACAGCGCGAGCGAAGAAAGGCGGTATTTCAAAGGCGTGCAAGGCACCGAAGACCGAGGGGAGATCTTCGGTTTGAAAAACATGTTCAGCTACAAAGACGGGGTGGTGCTCCAAGAAATCGTCAACAAAACCAATGTCGCGGAAAGCAAAGCCAGCGCTGCGAAAGTCATCGATCTCGGCACAAGCCAGGCCGATGACCCCTCCGCTCCTGACGAGGACGATTGGTTCCGCGACGTAGGCGATAAGCAGGACGCAGCCATCAGCCAGGTAGCAGCTATGGTCGTCGGCGACTCCAAGACTAAGCGCGACCGTGGAGCGAAGAAGACCGACGCTGTAGCTGCTATCCTCGCGGGTGCGGGAGTGGAGTATACGCACGAGAACAGCGAAGTCATCGGCACGTCGAAGATCGAGGGGGAGTTGTCGCGTGCTGCTGAAGCGGCGGGCGGGCTGGGGAATGAGCATGTGTTTGTGCGGAGCCAGGAGGGGGGTAAGGGAAGTGCTGGAGGCGAGGAAGAGGATGGGGAAGAGGAGGGTGAGGGGGAGCTGGATAGGATCCGGTATCGCTTTCGCCCGCCGGAGGAGGTGAGGAGGAGGCAGTTTGTGAGTATGGCCAAGGTGGCGGGGTTTGAGGATGCGACACGGTTTGCGTTGGTCGTGGAGGGGTGGACGCAGGCTGGGAGGAGGGAGTTTTTGGATAGGTGGTACAAAGGCAGGAGGAGGGAGCTGGGTCGTCGATGAAGGGGTTTCTACTTCCGGCGTATCGGACGGTCAGGGCTTTGGCATGATACCCCGCTGTGAGGACTTTCATAAAGCACAACACAGCATAGACTTGGCGACGGCGCTGGGTATCTATTTCATACAACCCTTTCTAGCCCTCCCAGACCTCTAATCCTTATCAAGCCTCACAGCCGCATTCCCCTCTATGAAGCCCAGATCCACCTTATGCCCCAACAGATCCCTAATATTGCTCAACTTGTATTTAATCATCGTCGGCCTCTCCAACGACAACCCAAACCCATACACCCTCAAATCCTCAGGCAATCCCATCGCCTCCAACATCTCAGGCCTGAACATCCCACTATTCCCAATCTCCACCCACTTCCCCAGTCCCTGATGGTACCCGAAAACCTCCATACTCGGCTCCGTATAGGGGTTATAAGCCGGCTTGAAGCGCAGATTCGTGATGCCCAGTTTCGCGAAGAAACCCTCGAGGAACGCCATCAGTCCCCCCAACGTGAGGTTGTAGTCCGCGATGACACCTTCGATCTGGTGGAACTCTGCGAGATGCGTCGCGTCGACGGACTCGTTGCGGAAGACGCGGTCGATGCTGAAGTACCGGCAGGGACGCGGGTCGCGGGCGAGACGGTGCAGGCAGTAGGTCGACACGGCGGTGGTGTGGGTGCGCAGGACGAGGCGGGCGGCTTCGGCCGGGTTCCAGGGGTAGCGGTAGCCGATCGAGCCGTATTTGCCGGTTTCGTGGACGGCGCGGACGTTGGCGAAGTAAGTCTCGTAGGGGGTGGGGTGGGGTGTGTCCGTTGGGGGGAGGGATTCCATGGCGTCGAGGGCGGCGTCGGCTTCGGGATCGGCGCGGGGTGGGTCGGCGTGGGGTGGGTCGGAGACGTAGAAGGTGTCTTGCATGTCGCGGGCGGGGTGTTGTTGGGGGACGAAGAGGGCGTCGAAGTTCCAGAAGCCAGAATCGACGAATCTGGGAGGGGTTAGAGGGGAGATGGGGAGGGAATGGAGGGGACTTGCCTGCCTGTGGGCATTTCTATGAAGCCCTGGTGGAAGAAGATCTTGCGGAACTCTTCTCGGACCTTGTTTAGGGGATGCAGGGCGCCGGCTTGTTGAGGTGCGCCTAGTGATTTGAAGTTGTATGGTTTCCAGTTTGCGGTTTGCCATGAGCCGTTCTCGAGCATGTCTGGTGTGAGATCCGTGACTTCGACCTGTATCTCCTTGGCATATTTTGGGCCCTTCTTGACGATGTAATGGATGACCTTGGCTGTCGTGACCAGCTTCCGCTTCTTGTAGTCTGCGAGCACCTTTGCGTCTGAAATGCTGGCCGTTTCTTGAGCTCCTTGGAGCACTTTGCGTGTAGAATCCTCAGGCGCATCCACAAGAGGTACGAGAGAGTCGCCATCTTTCTTGATCCATTTGACTCTGAAAGCATTGCCTTGACCAACTTTGGCTGATTCTGCGCCTACCGCCGCGGTAAGGTCCTTGACTGGCATCTTTCCGGCCTTCTTCACAGCATCCCAAACCTTGTACTCGTGGCTCCCCTCATCGCATATCTTCTGCCCTTCCGGTGTGAGGACGACCTGCTCTTTGTCTTGAGTCTCATACACCAGCATCGATCTTGAGGCGAGCCTGTCGAGAGCAGCCTTGATCTCTCCTTGTGACACATCTGGGAAGTCGGTATTGGTCTGGAGAGGTTCCTTTTCGTCCAGCTTGTCCAGAACTTGTTGTGTCAGATCGCGGCCATTTTGCTCCAGTGGAACGGGCACCGGGCCTCGTGTCCCTGGCATTTTCAGTGTGCGATTGTGTCAATGTCAATGTTGGAGGTCCACTGCATGCCCTAGGTTCATCATCATTAATTTTTGGACGGCGAGGGAGTCATTGCACGAGTCATGTATATCTGGATGAACCATCTAAGCGAGTCATGCTGGAGTATCCTCTTCTCTGCTCAAGGGAACATCGATAGGTAATTTTGCAATCCCTTATACTCAGGCTGGTCTTACCAATTGCTGAATAGTCCGTATCTATCTTCTGTGTATACAAAATAATGCTTGTCTATTTTAGGTTACAGTAAGATGCAAGCATCTCAAACGTTGGAGTATGTTGTGTTGACGATGTATGCTGGTGGCGTGGTGTGTTGTGATCTTCACTATGGTAAATGGCTGCGCTTCCAGACCTTGCATCTGATCGTGGCGTTATCTATTTATCCATGCCCGGTCTTGATTCAGACATGAACCATATCGTTCTTCAGGACCCCTAGGATCGAGACAACCACATGCGTGGGATGAGGACATCTGACGGATCTGTCGCTTGTTGACCCGACACTGCCAACGAGTGATTGCCCGTGACTTTGACTTCTTATCCACCCGGCAGTGATCCGAAGTAGCAAAAGACGTTGATGATAATTGATAGAAGCCGTACGGCAATTTTAATCAGGGTCAGCAGACTGGCCCATGCATGTGAGAACCGTGGGATGCAACGGATCATGTCGACTTCGGCTGTGCGGGCCGATCTGTTCGCCTGGGAAACGCTCGAATAAACAATCCGTCCTTCGTTTGTACTGACATGTGATAGTAACTGTCAAAGAAGACAGTCCTCCGCGAAACCAAGCCAATCGATCAGTACAAGGGTCTCATGGATTCCCCGGTCGCTACGAAAGTCATTCTGGTTCTTCCTTCGTGCTCGGTCAGACTATCCGGACAGACGCAGTAGTGGTCAGTCCAACTTGCATCCACAGCCAACCATCCTCAAGAAGTTGCATTCCACACGACCACGAACCACAATGGCGTGACAACCTCATGATTGTCATGCATTACTAGGAGTTCAGAGCATCATCTAGCATAAATTTTGGGGTCTCAGGTCCTCACTTCCAAAGATACCTCTTCTGTCCGGGCCCGCTTTATCAACATGGAGTCTACCCCACTTGCGTTCGACACCTTGACACCAGATTCGGGATCTGGATCAAACAAGCAGGCACGAAAGCTGCAATTGCGAAAGGCTGGATTTAAGGCCAAAGACTTACCAACCTCACACATGTCACCAAAGACGTCTGGATCATGGTCGCGGGCCAACATATCCGCCACCCTTGCATCCAAAATATCAGAGTCAGATCTCAAGTCACCGAGCGCTGATATACAGCCCATTCACAGCATTCTGAAGGAGGTGGGCAATTCTAGCAGACGACGGAAGAAGCAGGTCCGTCCTCGTATCGACGATTCCATCTTCATCTACCAGGACGAAAATGTCACAGCATCTCCGAAGCCTGGTCAGATGGAACTAGAATGTGTTCGAGAATATTCACCGAGATGGTCAGTGACCAGATATCCTCAAAGACATGAGAACTGACAGCGGTAGTGCTACACCAGCGTCGAGACCACGCAGCTCAAGCAAGGCAACCCCAGCGTCACGCATGCGCCGACAGTCCGTCAGCATCGACACAGTCAAGTACATCGAACACCTCGAATCGGAACTCGCGGCAGTCCAGACACAGCTAGCAGCTATGACCTCGCCAACTGTGCTGCAAGCCAAATCCCTCAAGATGCGCGCACTGAACGCGGAGACCCGTGCACTGCAGGATGAAGTTGCCGGGTGGGAGCACAAATTCCACGAGCGGGTGCAGGATGAGATTGAAGAGCGCACCAAGATCGAGGCCGGACTCAAGGCACGCATAAGACTGCTCGAGGGTGACACAGAAGATTACGCCCAAAAGGTCAAGGAGCTGCAGAGTCAGCTTGAGAAGAGCGCCACCTTCATGGCTGCAGCCGAATCAGCCAACTTTGAGCTGGAAAGACGCATAGATGCAATTTCCGGACTGGTGGCTTCTCCTCGAAAGTCGGAGGTTGAAAGATCCCACAGCATTGCCAGAAGGCGACATTCGAGGCACAAATCATTGCTACCGAGATTTCCAACCACTGGTAGCTTGAATCTCCCGTCTCGAGGACCTGATGCCACACCTGCGACACCTAATCTGTCAAAGCCGATGTCTGGAAGATCATCGAGTGTCGACCAAGGCAATAGCAGACGTGCTCTGAGAGTCGATATCAACAAGGAGGCGTTGGACGCATTGACCGGTGGTAACATGGCCGAGCAGTCGACACCCTCGTCCGAGGCGCCATCAAGCACTTGCAGCTCGAAACGCTTCAGCTGGGCCACACCAGACTGCTACACATCGCTTGAGACGGTAGCAGCCAGCACCGGCCGGCCGTCGCGGAGAATGCGACGTTTCCACGCTGGTTCAGTCATGCCAAAGCCACTCTTACTGCCTTCGACGGCATCCTATGCGTATGCAGTCCCGGCCACGGCGCCGGTCCAAGAGCGTGAACAGACGCCACCACAATTTCCCTTTCCCGAGCTGCCTAATGTGGCCGAGGTTCCCAGCACACGGCACTTTGACTTTCTACTCAGCCCCATGCCAGGTAATGGCAGGCGTAGGGCACTGACCTGCATCGAAGACGTGGCAGCGGCTATGAGAAGGACGTCGAACCCCTTCACCTCACCACTTCCTTTCTCTGCAGCCATGGCCAAATCATCCTCTCAGTCAGGCTCGTCAGGTATTCCGTTGTCCGATCGTACGCCTGCTGATCTCTCCTCGATTGATGCGCCCATTGTTGGACGCAACCTCTTCGAGGAGTTGCAAAAGGCAGCCGAAGGATCAGACCCTTCTGACCCACCAGAATTTATCAGCATGAGTAGGGCGATCTCGGCTTCGTCTACTGACACCCCTCGTGCAAGTCAGACAGGTTCTATCCGCTTCAACACGTCCCAAGTTGGACTCCGCAAGCGTGCCTGGACTTCTCACCATCGCACCGTCAGTGACCAGACCGGCATCGCGGCTGCAAGTCTACAACGCTACGATGATGGGGACTCGGAGGATGAAGATGATGAAGAGACGGGCTTCTTCGCGCTTGTCGCCGACATCTTCCGCCAGACATACGACACTGCTCGACAAGCACTCATGTACGCGCAGAACGTAACTTTACGCTCGACGACAGTCCAGCGACTGCAGTGGTGGCTGGTGCAAGTCCTGCTCGGTCCGATGATGACCCGTCGAATGATGGCCAGGAGCATGCGCGAAGGACGCCGACAGAGGAGGTTGCATCACGTGCAGACATTGAGTAGGAGTCGACTGCACAGATCGAGAATGGCCGAGGTGCCGGGACCAAGCATTTGGGTCGAGGGCATGGAGGGCGGCGGAAGGTCGTCGGGACGCAGTAGTGGAGAGCTCCAGGTCAGCTGGATCAACAGGCACAATCCTTGGTTGTGGATCAGGTTCTCGTTGGCATTGATTTTTGCCATCGGGGCAGCGTTGAGGGATGGGCCGGGGATGGTGTTGGGTGTGCAGGAGGAAGAGGAGAGGATTGATTGAAGGGCGTAAGCAGCATTGTTTGGAGTTGAGGGATTGTACAGTACTAGATACCCAGTAATTTGAGGTGTTTTAAGCTCCGACATGATCACTTCTTGCTCGCGTACGCGTTCTCATTTTAATGCAGAAAATGGTGGTATTACAGTCATGATTACAATGGTAAAGTGTCAAATTAAGTAGTCTACACCGGAGATGGCTTTGTGATCAGCAACCATATACGAAAATCGAGAAATGCCCCGCAGTCCATGACCTGAACCACCTTGGCCCAAGCGTTCTTGGCCCGAAAAGTGACGTCGAGAAAACTCGAGAGGCTGCCTTTCCCAAGAGAGCGCAGACTCGCAGAGTGGGGAGTCAATGTTCTTGCATGTAACTTGTGCAAATCCTCCTGGTGCCTTGCACATGGACTGAATTGCGACAATACCCACCAAACCGCTGTGCTGACCGCCCACGCTCACCTCTTGGATGACTCCCGCGCTTGACCGCACTTCAGGCTGCCATTGATATCCCAACTGCCTCGACGGCTGAGATACGCAATACACCTCCGCGGCCCAACATGGTTCTGGGTCATAGCCACAGGCGACACTCGTACGCGAGCAGTCGCTCCTCCATGGACGACAATGTCGAGGACGAGACAGTCGTGGATGACGATCAGGGGAATGGTAAGCCGGCTTGACCGGGTCAGGAGAGAACCGAGTCGCTCATGACTATACAGTCCTCTCGCACATAATCAGCCAGCTACGGCCAGGTGCCGACCTTAGCAGGGTGACACTTCCGACCTTCATTCTTGAACCGCGGAGCATGCTGGAGAGGATTACAAAGTGAGACACGGTGAAAGAATGGGCGAAGCTGATCAAGGCTGACAAGGACAGCTTCATGGCGCATCCCGAGACCCTCCTACCAATGCCCGAAATTGACGATCCAGTCCAGCGATTTGTGGCAGTCACAAAGTTCTATCTGAGCGGGTGGCACATCAAACCACCGTACGTCCGGGCAAACAGCAGGAGAGATGGGATAAGGCTAACATATACCCAGAGGAGTGAAGAAGCCACTCAATCCAATCCTGGGAGAGACCTTCACGGGCTACTGGGACTACCCAGATGGAACGCGAGGATACTACATCTCGGAACAGACGTCGCATCACCCGCCAAAGTCGAGTTACTTTTTCATGGCCCCAGACCACAACATTCGCATAGATGGGACTCTCAAACCTCGCAGTAAATTCCTTGGCAATTCGGTCGGAAGCTTCATGGAAGGCATAGCAGTCATGCGCTTCACGAACCGCAACGAGAGATAGTACGTCATGTCCGTCTCGAGCTAAAGACCGCGACTAACGATTCTAGCTTCATCACACAACCAAACATGTATGCCCGAGGTATTCTGTTCGGCAAAATGAAGTACGAGCTTGGAGACCACGCCTCAGTCAAATGCCCCGAGACAGGTCTTGAGGTGGATATTGAGTTCAAGGTCAAGGGCTGGGTAGGCGGGACCTACAATGCCATTGGCGGGTATATCAAGGATTCAAGAGGAAAGGCATTGTTCGAGCTGAGCGGTTTCTGGAACGGCGACATGCACATCAAAGATCTCACGGTAATCCACCCCACTTCCCCGACAACTTGGAGTGCTTGGACAGGACTGACCACTGCTGTTGAACAGACAGGGAAGAAGCAATTGCTTTTCGACGCGACACACGCGAGACCGTCACACCCAAAGTCACGACCGGTAGAGGAGCAAGCAGAGCGAGAGAGTCAAAGATTGTGGTCAAAAGTCACAGCCGCCATCAAGAAAGTAGACCATCGAGCAGCCACTGACGAAAAGACCTCCATCGAAGACCGACAACGCGAAGAAGCAGCACAACGAGGCGAAGGCGTAGAATGGAGACCCAAGCTCTTCCGCAAAGCGCTCGGAGCAGCCGGACACGGTGGACCAGGCGACGAGCCAGGCGAAGAGAATCTCGACTGGGTTATCGACGCAGTAGTGTACGCTCTCCCTTCCCCCCCCTGCCGTTTTCCCATCACCCCTTGCCTTTCCAAAGACCCCACTAACCTCCTTCACAGCGATGGCTCCACCCCGGCCGCACTCACAGAACAAATCCTATCCATCGCCCCAATCCTCCCCGGCCAGAAGAATACCACACTCAACCAACCCCCCTACCCCCCCTCCCTCGACCCCACAACCAAAGGCCAAGACACACCCCTCTCCTCCCAAACCCCAGAGAAACCCAAACCCACCACCCAAGAACCCAACCACAAACCCGCCGACTCCCACCACAACAACTCGTTCGACGGCGCCACAGATCTCATCGATTTCGGCACCGCAGAGCCCTCAAAAACGACACTGCCCAGTCGTCCGAAGGAGGCCGCAGTGCCAGCCCCAGGGGCAGGGGACAAGAAGCTGCCGCCGGGGATGAAGTTCTCAATGGAGCCGTTGCAGCCAAAGGTGCTCAGGGCGGATTCGGTGGATGGGGGCAGTGAGGAGTTTGTTGATGCTGAGATGTAGGAGGCTTGGCGGAGACGGATCGCCGGGGAGCTGAGGAGGGAGAATGGAGAGGGGGACAAGGGAAAGAAGGGATGGAGGGGCGCTATGGGAGGGAAGAGGGAGAGGGTCATGGCTTGGAGGAGTGTGGGGTGATCGGTAGCAGATGCGAGGAACAAGGATGGATGGGAGACGATAATGAAAGAGAAGTAACGGCCAAGCATGGGTACGTTCGGTAGGCAATGGATGGACTGGACGAGATGAAGGACGACAAAGATGAAGAGGATGAAGCATAGCATAGCGGTCGACAGACCCCGGATTGGTAATGAAAAAAAGATTATTCCTCTAATCCTGCCCCTGCAATTCTTTCTCTTGATCCCATATACAGGCTTACCGACGGCGTCATAGGCCCCCCAGCTAGCAATCTGCGACTGAGCGATACTCTCTCATCATGGCCGTCAACGTCTGTCCGGGAATCGCAATTGCTCTCATCGCTTTAGCGTCCACGAGGGAAAGGTAACTCCTAGGTGAGCGAATTCAATTAGGTGCTTGTGCGGGGCGGGAGTAGGTATGTTCGCTGGATAATGGACAGCGCCATGGGTATTTGAAATGAAATGTACAATCGTCACGGCTGACTCGTCATCTCAATCGTCAATCGTGAGGGCTTCAAAGGGTCTCTTGCTCGGTATCACAGAGGGGGCCGAAGAGCCTGCGCCTGATCCGGTCATGTCCTCTGCATCCGCCCCAACTGGACGCTGGCCGTCGCTGGTGGGTGTGCTTCTCGGGATCCTAAGCTTGGTGATATCATCGTACCAGTCGCCCAGCATACTCTTCAAGAACTCCTGGTGAATATCGGGCAACGAGGGCTTCTGGCCGGGCCGCGTTCGGCCGGCCACGTGGGAGCGGACGTAATTGGCTCTGTCCTCCCATGCTCTATAGGCGATGTGTTGCGGTGTTTGCCCTTTCGCGACGCTCAAGGTGCCTGAGAAGTCTGATCTGTGGAGGTTGTTGATGATGCCCCGTTTTTTTAGTTGTTGGCGGAGGTGGACGCGATGCTTCGGTGATAAGAGAATGTTTTGCGAGTTGATAGTCGGGCTTTGGAGGAAGTCGTCGAGACTTCGGCAGGCGGTACAACGGCATGCTAGTCTGCTGAAGCGCCATGTTGGGGGGACTGGTGAGAGACCAATGTAATGCTTTATGCAGCAGGCCAGGAGCCGCTTATAGCATCTCTGTAGCGTTCGAAGAAGCGTCGGTGGAGGCTGCTGAAGTTTGTCCATCTTTGATAGGCGGTATAGTAGTGGTATTGTCAAATGAAAATGCACGAACGGGTACGAGTGAGAGCAAGATGCCACTCCGTCCGTGACGAGATCAATCAAAGTTTCGACCATCCCAGGCGCATCGTAGCTTAGAAAAGCTTCCACTACTCCAGCAATCGGGTGTGGATACAGGACATCGGTTGGGAGTCTTCGATCGAGACCACTTCTGCCAGGTGTGGTAGGGAAGGTAGCGAATTTGAAATCACCAAAGGCAGAGGCGTACAAATCCGTCAATGTGTCCTCCATATACACTTTGTCGAGGATCCTGCCATCCTTGCCGGCATCCCACAGTCTGTCACAGATAGCGAGGGTGAATGCGGTCTTGTGTGTCCATGCTTTCGCCCAGGGAATGATACTAATAGATCAGATAGGCGCACGCTCGATATCATGCTTACTCACCGCTCTGTGATCAGATCGGAGCTGCGCTGCTCTGCGAAATCCATGATGTTACCGCCGTCCCAAGATGTGGTCGGCTCCAAGGCGAGAACTTCATCAAGCTGAAGATTCGACCACTGGGTCACAATGGCGACTTCCCCCGCAGAAAATGAGGTTCTGCTTCGCTGAGTGTGGGTAATCGGCGTTTCCGGTCGACTTTCAATCAATTCGGAGCCTTCATCCTCAATGATGCCAGCCAGCCTAGCGGTGATATTATCTTCGTTGCAGCTCGTCGCAGGAGGATCCGCGTCGTCTTCCCAGTCTTCGTATTCATGCTCATAGCATACCTCGCCAGATTTGAAGCCCATCTCAAAATACATTGCAGCCATAGCTCTCGTTCCGATGTGAGCGTACCGACGGATTACAACTCTTCGAACTTCTCAGTATCCGGCATTTGGGATGCTCGCATCAAAATGTTTTCGAACAAGATCTCATCCCCCAAGTATGCCGCACAGCGAGCAGCGTAAGGCGGAACTTCTTCATTGACTCTCTTGCTGCGTCCTGTACCTCCAGACCGAGATGTCCTACTATGCTTTTGGCACAAAAGTGTTTCTTCAACGATGCCACATGCAGCCGCCAGTTGAGCGCGGCAAATGTCATCGTGCGGTGTAGCAAGGAAGCGCTCAGCGAGTTCTTGCAGATATAGCGTGACATCTCTGCCTTCTCTCAGCTCAGGCCCCAGCTTCAAGACAGGAATTCTCTCGTTGGGTATGAGAATCATGACCTGTCAAAGCGTCAGCATGACTACCTTGGGGCCATGAGCTTACCTTACGGTCTTTGTGTGGTACTGTATACAACTACCAGAGATACCGTCTTTCTCGAACTCTTCTCTGTCAGGGGTCGAGTCGCCAAATTCATCCTCTCCAATCAGATTGACTCCACAAGTTTTGAGATTTATGATCACTTCTTTGCCCTGCATGTCTCTCATTGCAGACAAAGACCACGATCTCTCGTCTACATCATTCATTTCATGAAATTCATCGAACTCATCCATGCCAAACGATAGCCCAGCTTCTCTGTATTCAAGGGTCGAGAGATACACTGAGAATTTTGCTCGCTCAGCAATGTGGCATGTGCGTTTGACGAGCTGCCGATCGCTGCCTGCTAGCGACGACAGTTTCGCAACCCTGCCCTTGTGGCCAAAATCCAAAGAGTAGCATAGATATGACAAGTCCATGGACTCTCGCCATGATTGCAAGATATCCTGTAGGCGTTGACTAGCTTGTGAGAGATGGGCTGCACGCTGGGTCGTGGCACGCTGTGTGCTGTCATGGAGTCGGTATAGCAAGGCAAGCCGATGACCCTCGCGGATTGGTACTTGGATCTGCTCAACATCGGCGTACCAGGCAGCGTAGGATAAGCTGAAGCTTGATTCATGGCTCGTCTGCCAAGTTCGTACAGCTCCCTCATGTCGAAAGAGTATCTCGCCACCCTCGTGGGACGAAGAGAGGCATACCATCAAGAAGCCGACTGTGTGATCAGAGCCCGTCGGTCTGTACATGTCAACAAATCATCGAATCACAATACAATGTACTTTACGCTGGATAGTGATAATTGGCCGCTGATGGTCCATACAAGATGAGCTTGTAGAGGTCTGCGCATATAGCTTCTCTGGAAAGGTCCTCGATTCCAAGCTCTTGAAGGCAATCGGGCAAGATGTTACCTGTGATCCATTCCTGAAAAAGAGGGTTGAGGAAAGTCACTCGGCTGGCATCCACTTCCCACGTGGTACAATTGAGATCAGTCGGAGCTGCTCGAGTGGTGGGGGTGGCGATCGTCTTGAGCGCTGTGGTATCACTCAATGGTAGACCTATACCCCCGGCGCCCTCGACTTCAAGTGCCGGATTAGGATACTGTAAATATCTTGCATGATAGGCGGCAGTTCCGCTGGCGAGCTGCGAGGTGAAGCAATCCTCGAGGTCGGATTTCAACTTTGCCAAATGCTGGATGTTCCGGCGTCCAGTATCATTGTCACCATTGCTGGTAGTCAGGCCGGGCATCGGGGCAATTTCCTTGTGAGCGATGCACAGGTCTACGTCTCGGGATCGAGTTCGGCTGCATCTCGGCCGAAACACGGATCTACTTCCCCAGATTCTCTCATGCGGCGGCAGAAAAAGTTCACATCATGCATCCCACTTCGAAGCACTCCATCTTCGTGACCACAAGTGCGCGATGTTAGCCTAGGTTGTCGGACTTGCCCAAGATGACGGCTCCACCTTCGAACCAGACATCTCTGACCCGGCTCAGTCGCCCAAATGAGGATCCGTCCGCAGAGGTTCGCCGGCGCAAAGCCCATCTCGCCTCAGCTCAGCAATCATACGGTCGTGGCTCCCCGGTCGCCGTCCGGAACATCCGCGACAAGAAGCTACGAGGCAATCTTCGTCAACTAGAGCAGCGGTACCAGGATGCTGCACTTCAAGCCAAGGATGCGGAGATCCTGCATGAGAACAGCTCAGGCTTTCTCGAAGCAGAGGGCGAACTCGAAAAGACGTACAAGGTCAGCCAGTCGGAGATCAAGCAAAGTGTCGGCGTAGAGACGGCGAAGAAGGGCTTCGAGCTACGACTGGACGAGCTAGGACCATACACATCAGATTACACAAGAAATGGACGAGAATTGCTCCTTGCAGGACGAAAAGGGCATGTTGCGGCTTTTGACTGGCGAGAAGGCAAGCTGGGATGCGAGATGCAGCTAGGAGAGACAGTACGAGATGCCAAGTGGCTACACAACAACCAGTTCTTCGCAGTGGCGCAGAAACGATCAGTATACATATACGACTCGCAAGGCGTGGAACTACACAACCTTACCGAGCACATCGACCCGCTATACATGCAATTCTTGCCATACCACTTCCTGCTCGCCACAGTCGGAAACGCAGGATGGATCAAATGGCACGACACTTCAATAGGCAAGCTGGTAGCCCAAACTGGCACAAAGCAAGGCACCCCCACATCCATGACCCTCAATCCCTGGAACGCAGTCAGCCACGTCGGCCACCAAAATGGCACTATCAGTCTCTGGGCCCCAAGCAGCAGCACCGCCCTAGTCAAAATGCTCTGCCACCGTGGTCCCGTACGCAGCATGGCCATCGACCGATCAGGCAACTACATGGTCTCCACCGGCCAAGACATGAAAATGGCCGTCTGGGACATCCGCACCTTCAAAGAAATCCACTCCTACACGCTCCGCCGCCCCGGCACCGCCCTCTCCATCAGCGACCGCAACCTCACCGCCGTAGGCTGGGGCACCCAAACCACCATCTGGAAAGACCTCTTCGTGCGGTCTCCCACCGACATTCCCCCTCCCAAACCCACCTCCCCGTACATGTCCTTCCCCGGCGCCGGTTCCCCCGTACAATCCCTCCAATGGTGCCCCTTCGAAGACGTCCTCGGCATCTCCCACTCCGCCGGCTTCACCTCCGCCCTGGTCCCCGGCGCAGGCGAACCCAACTACGACGCCCTCGAAGCCAACCCTTACGAAAACGCCAAACAGCGCCAGGAATCCGAAGTCAAATCCCTCCTCAACAAACTGCAGCCGGAAATGATAAGCCTCAACCCGAACTTCATCGGCGACTTGGACTTGGCGTCTCACGAACAGAGGCAGAAGGAACGCGACTTGGATCGGGACGAGAAGGAGGAGGAGAAGGACCAGTTGGAGAAGTTGAAGAATAGGGGACGGGGGAAGAACAGTTCGCTGCGCAAGTTTTTGCGGAAGAAAGGGGGGAGGAATATAGTTGATGAGAGGAAGGTGCGGGTTATGGAGATGCGGGAGGGGCAGAAGAGGGAGAGGAGGAGGAGGTTGGAGGGGGCGCAGGGGGAGTTGGGGCCGGCGTTGGGGAGGTTTGCTGGGAAGGGATGAGGCGGGGGGTCGAGGAGAGGTAGAGGACGATTAACCTTGGTTGACGAGGTGCTGAGCGACGGGCGTGCACCTGGGCTTGGACGATGGTGGAGAGGAAACGCGCCGAGTGTGTGAGAGCTGGTAGGTCAGTTCGGGTTCGTGGCTGGAGCCGTAGAGGACAAACGTGCATGAGTCGGCGTAGGAGGTAGCTGCTTGATGCCGATCGCAGTACAGACGGCATGGCGGAGTCATGGCACGACAGTAATGATCATAGAGGTTTGGGTGGTATCACATATTATTGCGGCTAGATACTCTGTGCGTTGTGCACGTAATCTACACATCTCACGTACTGCGCTGGGTTCAATCGCCTCGGCTGACTACCTCTCCTGCCATGCTGCCTCATCCTGCGCCGGACCATGGCTATTAAAGAGCAACTCTTGAGCACACCGGTAGTTCGTGGACCAGGTTGAATGTCGTCGTCCTCGTTGCATCTAAGAGTTTCCAGCTCTGCTTGGCGGACGAACACAGCCAATATAGTGTCGAATAGATTCTTCAACTATCGTTCATGACTTTTCACCTTCCCCTTTGAGTCCGATCACTCCTCGCGCTACTCTCACTCCCCGTACTCCCCAGACTCCCTTGTCTCTCCGCATCATCCTCTTCCCCCCGCTTGCCCCTCCCGCTCGACTCCTCCGTCTCCGTCTCTTCCCCTTCATCGATATCCCCTCCTCTACCTTCCCGTTCATGTTCCGGCGGTCCATCGCCCCACCCTTCAATGTCGCGTAGTAATCGTACGTATTCCTCTGGCACTAGTCCTTGTTCCCCCGTCTCCAGGTTCATGGCGACTAACCAGCCTTGACCGTGGCGGTAGCCGACTTGGATGATTTGTCCTTCGCGGAGTTCGAGCTCGTTGTCGTTTTCTGGGCTGAAGTCGTAGAGAGCAAGTGATGGGCCAGCGAAGGATTCGTCTAGGCTGGCGCTTTCGGGGCGATGGTCTTCTAGTGCTGACGGGGAGTAGGGGACTGTGTCGCCGTCTTCTACAAACGGTGGATGTCGGCCGTCGGCATTGATGCTGATCTCGTAGCCTGGACCGCGGTTGTCTCGCGATTGCCGGGCAAATTGATTGCTGTAGGCTGAGTCATTGCGGTCGTACGGTTCGGAAAAGTAGCCAACGTACGCTGATGAGTTGGTCGAGTGTTGGGCCGCGTTACCGGCGCCTGCTCGCTGACTCGATTTGTATTCCCGTGATGATCGCCGCCGGCCTCGCGTGTACGCTTCCATGTCTGCGTAAGATTTGCTCTTGCGATGTTTTGATACCCGCCGTGAAGATCTGCGATTGCCTGTGCCATCATCGTCCGAGTCGTCGCCGAGCCCGAAGGAGGTGGAGGGGAGTTGCTGGCCGGTGTTGTCGAAGGACGAATCCCGCCAGGGCCCAGCGGAGGCATCCCATGGTGGCGGATCACTAACTCGCCGCGATGAGTCGTATTCGCCGTCTGTGGAAGAATAGTAACTGTGCCTGTCGGGCATGGGCCCGTAATGCATAGGATTGTAAGGAGGATATGCAAAGTCTCGTACTAGCGCATATTGTAGCGAGCTGTGGAAAAGAGGAAACACTGTGGAAGTATGCCGCGATCGTGATTGCGAGTATGAAGACAAGCGGTGTGGAAGGGCATCGTGTCGCTGTACAGAATCGAGTGACAATGATGGTGGCGGAGCTTTCTCTTCCGACTTTGTTGCAGGCGCAGACGAATCATGGTGTGGCTGTAGTACGTCGGTCATCTTGTCACGGCGGCAAGCTGAGGATGAATTTGCCGACTCGGTGCTTGCCGCCCCTCCTATTGCTGTTGCCAGATGCACCACGGCTGGTTGGAAAGGAAATGCGTATGCGCCTTGCTCTTTACAAAACCGACTTGTCTAGTCCCAAGACTACAAATGTGTCGCCGAGTAGAGTGAGGATTGAGTCGTGAAGCCAGGTACAGCAAGTCCTTAGCAGCCCTAGCTACAAGTTCGCAGCAGTCCACAGTTGCTTCACAGAGAGAACCGGGATAGCGTCCAAGAATAGATCAATATATCTTTCACCTATTGCGATTATACAATACTTGACAAGCCCTATAGAATCATTCTTCCACGTGGTTTAGCCAGAACGTGGCACCGGTGCGGTGGTTGGGTCGACCTCGAGAGGGCCAGTGTCGTTTGCGTCGAGTCGCGAGTGGGGCACGTTGATTGGGTAGTCCTCGATGAATGTCGCAGTGTCACTCTCGAGGGCTGAAGAGAAGCAGAGCTTCGGCAAGCGTGTACAGGATGGTAAAGTGGTGGTGGTGTGGTGGTGGGAAGGTCAGCGAGTCGCGAAGGGTGCGGGCCGTTTGCTATTCTTAGATTTCAGAGAGAGAGAGAGAGACACGAAACGGCCACGGCGTCGATGTAGCCTGTCATGTACAGTCTCGGTTTTATCGACCGTTGGACCGCAGAGACCGACAGATGTAGGTGCAAAAGTCCTTCCAGTGACGAGGGAGGTTCTTCGTCTGCTTCTTCAGCGGCTTGAGACGATCATGGGCCGGCGCTAGGCCTGACTGACGGTCGCTTTTTCGACCATGCCAGCCAATGGCAGCCAATAGATTCTGCAGCTAGAACAAAGTTCCCTCTGTGACATTATTGCTGACCGCCAGACACACCATCACACTTTGGTATCAATCTGCTGAGATGCGGCTAGAGAGAAGGCGCATGGAACAGGTGCAGATGAGATGAGCTCTTGCATTGATTTATCATTGCTAATCTCGACAATCGCAAGTCAAAAATAATGGGTATCACAAACGAATTCACAAGCCGGGGACCCCCAGCTAACTACACCGCATCACATGCATATTGCCTCGTCTCAGAACCATGCAAGTGTCCATAGTGCAGGAAGATGCGGCCATCTCTCCTGCCATTCTGCGAGGATATCTGGCACTCGGGCATCGAAGCCTTCTCTCGCTCGTGGGTGTGCTTGGTCCCAAGAGTTGTTGCCGTTACTCTGGCCTCCCAGTGCCCATGCATCTCGTTCTTCCTTTGCCGCCGCATTCAGCGCATCAGCCAATTCGAGAATGGCCCTTCCTCCGACCAAAGCCTCTTCATGGTTGTCCTTGATGTCCACGTTGAATACATGGACCGGACGATTGAGTGGCGAGCCTCTCGACAACAAGTCGTCAACGACAGCATCCCAACATCGCTCTTCACATGTAAAGACAATGTCGACCAGTCCAGATTCTGTTCCCTCGTGGCCTTTGTCGTTATTGTAGTCTGGGTCAACATTATTATCCATGCGCGTATCGTCAGCTGCGATGATGCGCTTTCCAACTCGTGGCACCCCGACCTTCCAGTCCTGCCATCTCTCTGGGCCCCATTTAACGCCTCGATTCCGCTCGAGCATGGGTAAGATGCCATTTGCTTTGTACAGGCGAGGGTCTTTCGACTCGAGCTCTCGATACATGGCATCGTATGACGTGTTGTTGAAGTTGTACACGTTTGGCTTGTCGATACTTGGGCCAGGCAGACGTACTAAAGACCCGGTCCCAAAAGAGATAACGGGGTATTGCGCCTGTGATGTGGACAATCGGAGATGTGCTTCCATGGACCGATTGTTGTTGCTGGCGCACACAGTGCAGAAACGCAGCTTGTATCCACCTTCGTCATCTTTTTGGACCTCGTTCTGAGGTGCTGCACCGTTCGTATCTGCCTGCCCATTTTGCGGTGCTGGACTCGCTTGCGTCGCCTCTGGAGGGGGTGGTGGAGGTGGTGGTGGAGCAGAAGCCGCTGCGGCCGCCGCTCTACGACGACGAGGATCTTCAGACATCACGTGCAAGAGAGAATGTGCTAATGGACAGCTTTGTTGTCTGGTACCGTCGCGTCACCGTCGAGTGGAAGGTCTCCCTGAGTCCATGCTGTGGACGGCACCTTTTGGGTCGCGTACAGGCTCTGACTATGTCAGCTCGAGATCGCCAGGATTGTGATTCAAGATCTTGAACAAGTCGAAGGAATCAGACAACGGATCTGCGTATGTAATTTTGCTCCTCATGCGTGGACCTAGATCCAGGCAATAGGACAGCTCCAATATGAATGTATCATCAGGTGAAGTGAGCCGGGAAGAAGGGACGAGGTCATCACTTACGTATCAGCAGGCTGGCTACCAAGCGCAGAAATGTCCGCGTGCAGTCGGCGAGATTGATATCAGTGTTGTATGGGTGACAAGAGAAAATCTGGTCCGGCCGCGGAGCTTCAATTTTCAATTCCAGCCGCTGAAGCTTTCACTGGCCAGGGCTTTCCAGATATGGGTACCCCGACCACATTTTGTACTCTCCGGCCCCAATTGTCATTCAACCGATTACAACATCAGCGAGTTACGAAACGACAATGACAATTCCTCAGTAGCATGATACCAGAACAGATGCCGGATCTCAAGCCATGTCCGGGACCGGCATCGCGATCCGGATTTGCTCCTCCATTCCCGCTATCCCACCTTCCTCATTCGTGGTTGTTTCACTGTCGAGGGGGCATACATGTTCAGACGGTGGAGTGCCCGACGTCAGATCGCTAAGGGCAAGCGAGAGTGTGGGCAATGGGAATGATTTAGACCAAGGGCAGCGAGGTAGTATGACTTTTCCTACTCTTCTCTCCTTCCTTGTCTAGTCTCAAACAGCACATCCACAATGGCACCTAAAGACTCCCTTTTGAACATCACCGACCCGTCTCTGCGTCAGCCTCCACCAGGCCAGACACGCTCCTATCCCTCTCCTTCTAGCACAGGCAAAGTCCCTTTCGACATTCCGAAGCACTCCACTCGCAGCGAAACCTGGTATGCCCTATTCGGCAAGCTCGACTCTTCCTCCATTCCGTTGATTGCACTTCACGGCGGTCCAGGCTGCGGTCACAACTACCTCAAGACCCTCTCCCTCCTCTCGACCGGCCCATACGCTCGCCCCGTAATTCTCTATGACCAAATCGGCTGCGGCCACTCCACCCGCTTCCGAGACCGGCGACAAGACGACTCCTTCTGGCAACCGCAGCTCTTCATCGACGAGCTCAACAACCTCATCTCCCACCTCAAGATCACCCAATTCGACCTGTTAGGACAATCATGGGGCGGCATGCTCGGCGCGCAATACGCGTCCCTGCAACCCAAAGGCCTTCGCAAACTCGTCATCTGCGACAGTCCAACAGATATGAAGACCTGGGTGGCAGTCGCGAATCAAATGCGTGCTCTTCTCCCTAAAGAAGTCCAGGAGACACTCACACGGTGTGAAGAGAAGGGCGAGACCAGCAGTGAAGAATACGAGCACGCAGTCCTGGAATTCTACAAGCTCTTCGTATGCAGAGTCCAACCCTTCCCCTCGGAGTTCAACGAAACAATGGATAATCTCAAAGACGACGACACGGTGTACTTCAGCATGGTAAGCTCTCTACCCTCTTCAGCCTCTTCCCTGCCCATTCCCTGTCCCCTCTCTTTCCTCATGCCCCCTCCCCGTAGACCCCCCTGGTCCCCTATCTGACCGGTACAAGAACGGCCCCTCCGAATTCCACGTAATCGGCAACCTCAAAACCTGGGACATCCGGCCCGAGTTACATAAAATTACCGTTCCCACGCTACTCATCAACGGCAAATACGACGAGGCGCAGGACGTGACCATGGCGCCGTTCTTTCACGGTATCAAGAGCGGGGTCAAGTGGATCAGGTTCGCGGAGAGTAGTCATATGCCGCATTTGGAGGAGACGGAGGATTTCGTGGTGGCTGTTGGAGGGTTTTTGGATAGTGATTAGGTATTTGGAGGGGGCAGAGGGCGGAGTAGGGGGAGGCGGAGGTGAGTTGAGAGGGAAGGAAGGGAGGGATGGGGTTGGAAGGGAAGGGAGAGGATAGATGGCCAGAAAGGGAGGTAGAGTGTTCACGGCGTCACCGTCACATTTCACGGCCATATCAACCACAATCCACCTCATTATCTTGCATGGACACACATAGAAATTTCAACCCCCTGTATTCCAGCCCCTCAGTTATGAACCGCTAAAGGACCTCTCTTCTCAGTGTACGCCGCGTGACAAGCAGCAACGTTGACGTTGACGCCTGTCCTGCTTCCCATGCCATTGTTCGTTTCCCGTGCATGCCCTTCCTTCCATCGTCTCGTCCTCTACATCACGACACCCGAGTTGGAGGCAATACGGGGCCAGAGCTCGGCGGCTTCCTTGCCTACTGGGCCGGTGATGGCGGAGCCCTTCATTTCACCCTTGGGGTTGACGATCTGTGAGTCTGTAATCAGCATACAGTCGTCCCGGTCAGCGGTTCTCCAGCCTGCGGGCCCGGCCAGTACGCATTGCTTCTGCCCGCGCAGCCCACTCTCTTGACGTCGACTCATTTGCCAATCTTATCTCTCAGACTCGCGAGTCGTCCTCATCATCCCTCCCCCCCTCCTCATCCCCATATATTCACCCCTCCCCTCGGCCCAACCAATAAATCCAGCTGAAGGGGAATGGTACGTACCACACCAGCGTTATCCTCAAAATACAAATAAACCCCATCGGCCCTCCTCCACGGCTTCGACTGCCTCACCACAACCGCCGGCATGACCTTCTTGCGCAACTCAGGCTTGCCCTTCTTCACCGTCGCCATGACCATGTCGCCCACGCCCGCGGCGGGGAGACGGTTCAGGCGCGCGCCGATACCCTTGACGGAGATGACGTACAGGTTGCGGGCGCCGGAGTTGTCGGCGCAGTTCATTACTGCTCCGCTGTGAGGAGTTTGTTAGCAGTTATTCGTGGGGTTTGCTTTTGTGCCGGGGGTGGTGGATTGAGTAGTGGGATGTGTGGCAGAGGCGATGCCTGCTGTTGGGATCGAAAGAGAAGCGCTGGGTTTCTGCGCTGCTCGAGCTGGTGTGGGTGAATGGTAGAGGGGGGACGTACACAGGCAGGGCCAGAGTCATCTTCAGCTTCTGTCCCTTTGCACCACCGCGACTGTAGAGCAGTCAGTATCCGTCCATGAACGTTGCTTCCCCTGATCTTCTTTGCATCCAGTCCCAGATCCAGCTCTTCGCAACATGCAGCTCGACTGCCTCTGCCCTCCTCTTTCGTCTTCATTCTCCTTCCATCTCTTCTTGCTCCTCCTTTTCCCGGGGCCAAGGGTCAACGTACGCTGCTCTTCCAGACATTGTGACTGTATGTTATCGAATTGACGTCGGAGAAAGGTAGGTCGCTTCGTCGCTGTCTTCCTTGTCGAATGGGTGGTTCAACTTCTCGCTGTCGTGGTGCGGAGATTTCGCTAAGGAAAAGCGTGCGCACGAAGCGGGCGAACTTCGGATAAATTTGTGGTGGGAGAAATCTTGGCGGGATGATCCACTTTCGCGGAGGCGGGCTGCAATTTGCTCTGTTTGTAGCATCGATTCAATTATCTGAGTGAGTAGATATCAAGGTGTGTTGGCTAGTCACTTGGAAAGGACAATCATCATTATGTACGAGTATTCGCTATGTGCCATACTATGCAATAGATAAGACCTCAGATATTCAGGGTATTCTCATCAAGATCATCCTCCCTCTTCCGTTGCCTCCAGCCTCCCTCCATAGGTCCTCTTCCCTCCCTTCTCTCTTCTACTTGCCCTCTGTCCTCCCATCAAATGCCAGACCCTCATCACCTCTCTCCAACGTCTCTCGTCTCACATAACAACACACTTCTTCTCCCCCCCCTGACTCCACGTCCCATCATCATACATCGTCCCCCTCGGCGTCCTCCTCCCACTCCGACTCCCCCTCCTGCTCCCCCACCTCTTCTTCTTTCTCCCTCCAGCGTCTCCCCATCCACCAGGCGCACTATTCGGCCGACTCCCTATGCTACTCCGTCCATCATACCCTTCGTCTCCATAACTCCCCATCTCACCTCCCGGAGCAGGTGGTCGCCAGCCCACAATCGGGTGCGCCACGCTGCCCGCCGGTTGAGCCGAGTGCCGCCTGTAATGCGGATTGAGCGGGAAGAGCGAGCTCGACACGTGTTGTGGGTTGGAGGAGTGGAAGGCGTCTTGCATGGCGAGGACATGGGCAGGCAGGTTGCGGCGGAAAGGGGTGGAGGTACTGGCGCTGCGGACGAGGAGTGGTGGTGGGTCGTTGAGGGGGTCGTGAGGGGGTGGAGCGGCAAAGTTGGCGCGGGCGAAGGAATTGCCCGGGGCGGAGGGGGAGCGGGACAGGTCCGGGAGCATGGCAGAGGTTGGGGAGGTGGGGAGGGCGGGGAGCTCTTTGATGTTGCCGATGTATGTCGATGCTGTGGGGGAGCGGATGGAGGGGAGTTCCTGTGGAGGCGGGACGAAGTTTGGGTTGGTGGGCGATCGGACTAGGGGCATTTCTTGGGGAGCTGGGGTGAAGGCTAGTTCTCGAGGAGACCGGATTGCGGACATCTCGACAGGTGGCGGTTCCTTCGCGACAGGAGATGGCGCGTAGCTGGAGTTCGAGACACTGAGTGATTGTGAGCTCGTGGATGGTCGTGGCACTGTTCGACCTCGCTGCTCAATCTCCTCCCGTGTCGACCGGTTCCGTTTCGGAGGCTTTGTTGACTCGACGGTGCCGATCAGGCTCGCCATGTTCTCCAGCCTTTCGCTTTGCTTCCCTTTCTTACTGGCTTCTTTGGCCTCACGCTTGCGCTCTTTGGCTTCGCGTTCAGCACTCTCCTGTTTCTCGAGTTGCTCCAGCTGTTCCAGTTGTTCGCGAGCTTCTCGCTGCTCTCGCTCCTGTGGTTCTCTTCGCTCACGTTGCGTGCGTTCTCGATACTCGCGACGCTCTTTGTCACGCTGTTCTCGTTCTTGCCGCTCTGCACGTTGCTCCCATTCTTTGCGTTCTTGCTCTTGTCTTTCCCGGTGGTGCTGTTGCTGTATGCCGAGCCCTGCGCGATCACCATTCGGCGCGGATGGACCGACGACAGGTGATACTGCGGACGGCTGACTGATGTTGGAGCCATTGCCGCGGAAGCTGCCGTGGGGGCTGTTGCTATCGGTCCCCACACTTCGCTGCATGGGCGAGATGGGGTCGAATTCATAATTTCGTTGAGGTGGGGTTCTCAGATTGTTAGTATTGACGCTGATCGGACTCACATCATTACTACATGCTCTGGCCAGGCCACGAGGCACGAACTGTCCTTGAAGCTGCTGTGGCGTACGGACTTGAGCCCTATCCGCATCTTGCTGCCGCGTAGATGGGCCAGCGACGATAGCATCGAGTGATGGTTGAGACGCCAGTACATCTCGCGAAGGGCTGGTGGTCGGTCCATTCGTGAGCTGCGGCGAGGACGTTGACTTTTCCATCATTTTTGGATGATCCAGACCAGCCAGTGATCGATATCGGCTCGGAAGTGGCGCATTCGGTTCTTCAGTATATTGAGGAAGCGGCATGAAGCCATTCTGCCGTGCGCTCACACTCTCTGCCGCTCTCTCTTGAAATCTTTGTATCCTGTGACTGTCCACAGCACTCGCTGACCGCAGTAGTGAAGCGACTGATCTTGGGTTATTACCGTCGTATGGCTCCTCAAGTGCTTCAGTGACCTCCTCATCCACATTTGGCAAAGCTTCCGATTGCTGATACGACAGCTCTGAAGAAGGATTTGGTCGAGCCCGAGCTGCAGCCGCAGGTGAGAGTCTCTCGACTGGACTTTGCGACTCTGCATCATTCATACTTTGATTCTGTTGAAGCCCACTAGTCTGTCTGTTTGACCCTGAGCGATTGACGATGGATGCGGCCCTACCAAGAGTCGGTGTGCGCTGAATGATTTTGTGATTGGCGTTGACTGTTCTCCGCCTGACTAGGGCTACTTCCTGTGCAACATCGATCTCCTGTTCGTCTAGGTTCTGTGGTGGCGCCTTTCCGAGAGTGAGGGTGAAGGTCTGTCCGGGCTGGCCAGCATACTGAGGGTCAAAATCGAACAGTATGATTCTGCCACCTTCGATGTCCGCGACAGACTCTTCGACCATGCTCGGATCAACTACTCCACCAGGACTGACCACCACCAGTCGACCGCTTACTTGAGAAGGATCCTTTGTCGGAGCTGGCAGGTTGGCCGGTGATCTGACCCATCTGATGTCGCTGAAAGGACATCCAAACTCCTCATCAAGTTCATGATCGATACTGTGCGCTTCGAACTTGGTCTCATCATCGTCCACATGCGGAACGACGTACAGGCGAATTGTTCGATCGTTGACAATCATGCCGACGGTATCACCTCGCTCATCGATAGCCGGGACCGAGTGAACAGCCGCACCGAGGCCTCCGCAGGTTGACAGAGGGGGCGAGATGGTTACTGGAAAATCGACATTACTGTACTGGACATCTTGCGTGTTCAGAATGCCGAAGGTATCCTCCGAAGCATTCCAGGAGAAAAGTCGCTCGTTCAGCATGTTTCCTTCTCTTCGCAGGAATGTAGCGTGGCTGCTATCCATGATGTTGATCGGCTCCAGCATGTTGGTACACCATGCCTCCTTCAGCTCCTCGTGAGTCGGGATGTTGTCTTCCGAGGATGGGAAGACGGGTACTGAAATGGCGACCGTGGCAGCTGCATTGATCCTGGTGGTCGTTCCGATCAAGGTAGAACCATCGTCGGAGAATTGCAGCTTGTCCATCTTCGCCGAGCGAGCTGCTCGTCGGTCCGTGCTAAGCGCCTCGGGATCCAAGGAGAAGACTTCCACCCCACCCTCGTATGCAGCTGCTAACACACCCCCTGTTGGCGAGAGAGCAATGGCATTCGTCGGAAAGTCCGGCTTGAACGTCTTCAGCCGCCGGACCCTGTGATGTGACAGGTCATAGACATTGATTGTGTGTTCATCCGACAAGACCGCAAGTATGCCCCCCTCGTCCACAATCTCAATCGCCAATGGCCGTCTCTTCAGCGAGTACTCTTGTGAGATATTGACTGGAAGCGCCGCAGTCTGCAGTATGAAGAGCCGGGCGGAGTTGTAGATTGCAATCCTTCGTCCTCCTGGCGATATCGAGAATCCGAACGCTTCTCCTCCCGGCAGACCTGCCGAGGCGGTCGCCGTGTTCGAAACGATCTTAATGACATGGATGCGGGGTCTGTTCGGCTCGTCTCCATGTATCGATTGCCAGCTATAGCGGACTCTGTCTTGTCTGATGGGCACGAATGTCGTGGGTGTGAGGAGGCGTGAGGATCGTAGGGAAGTCCTTCGTGAGCTAGGCGTGGTAGGATAGTCGAGCCTGGAGTATGATCTGCCCGTGTAGTTCACCCATTGCTGGGCTATGCTCTCTCTTGGATTCTCTCTGAAGCGAGGTGTTGCTCGTAGCTCTTCTGTAGTGACTGCTCGGCCGATTTGACTGGCGCTGTCGTCGGGTCCCAGCTCGGAAAAATCATCGCGGCTGTTGAACTCTTCTATGTCGCTTCGCAGACTGTACCTGTGCTCGTACTGGTCGAACGACATGTTGACCGTCGAGGAAAGGTCATGATCTGTGATTGAAGCTCATCTGATCCGGCGAGAGTGTCTGCGAATATCGGCGGCGATGTGCTACAGTCTCGCTCAACCGTCCTCAATCGGTCGTCTTGTGTTTGCGGCTGAAGGGTCCGCGGTTAGTCGTATTCCTTCGGAGTAGGCGTGCTCGCGTAGAAGCAAATTTTGGATAATGCGAGGTAGGGAGCTCTCTAGCAATATGTACAAGTCCAGAACAGCTCAATTGACGGGCCGACGACAGCATCCACTAATCCCCCCGACCGACGGGCAACCTTTGCGGCAGGGGAGGATGCTCTTGGCGGCCAGTTTGATTCATCAAGCGTGTGGGAGATGCAGTCTAAAACTCCGGGTCGACCCCGACTCCAAGCCCATGCTTGATCGGGTAAAGTCTCTCAATTTCCCCATCACTTTAATATGTATCGCCATGTCTCTGACATATCACATGCGGACATGGCCACCCCTGAACAAGGGCAGGATTTGCTCAACATGGAAATACTACTGGGGTGGAGAAGTCTATCGAGGGTTTTCTGCTGTTCGACGCTGATACGCGAAAACGTCCCTCTCTTCTCACCTTCACGCAGACACCAAGCACAACCATATCGCTGATCGTTCACATGCCTGTAGGTCTCTGCGCCTTGGCAACTCCGAATCTCTGTCCAAGAATAACCCATTCTGCAACGACAATGGCGTATCGCATGGCCAGGGGACTCTGCTCACTGAAAGCTTTGTGAACCAATTTTTGACATCGGTCCCAGTCCACAAACCCTAGAGAGTCGACCTGGTCTTTGGTAATAATACTGTCAAGCAGCTTATGTAGCGGGCCACCAACTGGCCATGTTGTTGGGGCAGAGTATGGGTGCTTCTTCCGCTCATAGAGCTCCTGAGTGATGAAGGGTTTACTCGCTTCCCTCAGCACCCACTTTTCGAGGAAGCGCTGTCCCTGAGGGTCCCATCGGATCTTGCTTGACGGTGGAAGATTATTGACGTACTCGGTCAGGTGGTGATCGAGGAAAGGTGTACGGGCCTCGATACTGTGTGCCATTTCCGTTCGATCGCCCAGGCAAGTAAGGAAGATGTTGGCGAGATGTCCTTTGGACCACACGTATTCTGCGGTATGCAGAGGATGCCACGAGTCTGTCATCAGCTGACGTGTCCGACCATCAGCATTATTGGCAATGGTTGTTTGCGGATCGCTTTTTCCAAAGCATTGCGTCCATGGTGCGAAAATATCGAGCTGGAAGGCAGCCATGGAAGACACTGTAGTGATGTCGTTCAGCATCCTTCGTGCCACGCTTGGTCCTCTGTTGGTACCATCAGCCCCAACCCTCGTGTAGTAGTCCCGCGCTGCATCTTCCGTAATCTGCAATTGCTTCATCCGCTCCTCTTCGTCGATGGTGCCGAACTGCTTCCAAGCAAGATCGGGTTCGCGAAGATAGTCGGGCAGATACATAGGATACCCGGCAAAATGCTCGTCTGCGCCCTCGCCCGTGATGACCACCTTGTAGCCCACTTCACGCGGGACCTCGCTGAGTGCGTACTTGCCAACGAAGTTGAAGTCCGGATTGTGGTGTTCGCAGTGCCATGTGGCGTCCTCGAAGCGCTTGGCCAGCTCTGCTTCATTCATGTGCTTCTTGATGTACTTGACGCCAAGCCATTCGGCTGTACGGTTGGCGATACTGGACTCGTCGAATCCAGATTCTTCGTCAAACGCGATACTAAAGCACGTTATGCGATCCTCGGGGCTTGCATTGCCAATGCCGATGCCTTGTTCTTTGACCAAGTGCGTCACCATACCAGCGAGGACTGACGAGTCGATGCCACCGGACAAGTAGATACCAATTGGGGCATCAGCTCTGAGTCGCAGCTTGACGGCTTCGAGCATGCGTTCGCGGACTCCTTTGATGACTTCGTCTGGCGTACGAGTGTCCGGCAAATGCTTCGTCGCTGTCAGGAGGATTTACAAGACAAGGTTAAGCTCTCTCACCTTATCTGGATACGATTGATCCCAGTATTGTCGCTGCTCGATGTGGCCGAACGACTGGCATACCAGGTAGTGGCCGGGACGAACCTATGGAAGTTTGTCAGCTCGACATGCACCTCTCGATTGTCGGGGTAGCGGCACCTTTGCAACATCCTTGAAAATAGTCCGCTCATCGTGGTTCCATCCGGCGTCGAGCAGACTCTTGACGTCCCACTTCGGCTTCCAACCCAGCGGTAGGAAAGCTTTCATCTCTGCAGCAACGAGCAGGCGGCCTTCTTGGACTGTCCAGAACAAAGGCTTAATGCCATAGCGGTCACGAACGGCGATGAACAACTGATTGGCTTCATCGAACAAGACGCAGGCGAACTCGCCCCGGAGATGATGAACGAAATTGAGACCGTAATACTCGTACAGTGCAATAATCAATTCCGAGTCGGACCGACCAATAAAGTCGTACTCCGACTTCGTCTCCAAGTCGGCTCGGATGCGGTCGTAGTCGTAGAATTCGCCATTGACGACTGCATGGATTGATCGTTTCGGATCGTGGAATGGCTGGGCACCGTCCGGTGACAAATCATTGATGGCGAGTCTCACATGACCGAGGACTATATCACGTGTTAGTAATGTTTGACCAGGGCTTTGCCACAGGGGACCGGGTTCGTCAGAGGACCGACTCGAGTATCCGGCGAGATCCAATGTCCTCTGGAATCGGGGCCGCGATGTTTGATGAGATCTAGAGAGTCGTTGATCTCTTTCGTCAAGCCGTCACGGGTATGATCACCACTGAGTTTTGTGTCTTTGGAGTCATTTGTATAGCCGTTGGTGTAACCATTGGTGTAGCCATTGGTATAGCCATTGCTGTGGCCATTGGTGTGGCCTTTGGGCGCAGTTGGAACGTGATGGACGTTGTGGGTGGCGTGCTGCAAGCTCAAGATACAGGAGATACCACACATGTTTGCTGCGTACAAGATATGATGAGGTCGGAGCAATAAGGAGAGATACGGGAATAGAAGCGAATGTATTCGAGCGAAGGATCTAGGTTTCGAATAGGTGGTTAGGGAATACTGCTTGTAGGAAATGTTTGTCGACTCGAAGCCAGAGGTACTTGAGGGGTGAGGCTGTTTCTCGCAGGGAGGATCGGGAGAAACGTTGGAAAGGTTGATAACTCTGGGCAGGTACGATGCAGCTTTAAATAGCGCTGGATAGGATCCGGTCATGCGCGATATATCGGTCACAGGTCGACATGCAACTGGGCGAACCTCATTTTGAGAGGACGTGGGGGCAGGTCAGTGGATCGGATATGTGCCAGAAATGACGTCGGAGGTCTTATCTATCCTGGAAGAGGGACGTTTATGGATCCATTAGAGCCAGGATCGTTATCTGAAAGGATGGAAATGGGAAAGCCACAAGTCCTTCACCTGTAGATGCTGTGCGAACTGCTGCAAGCTCTCACAGACGAGGTCATTCGTGAGATGAGGAGCCGCCCGGCTGATCCGATGGAGCGGCCCTTGGGCGAATTACCGGCGTAGAATCTTCTCGCGGGGTGGCTCGGCATCTTCTGCTGACTGTCCGTTGACGTCGACGTGCTCGTTCAAAAGAAACCTTTATTCCTACCACGCAATCACCCTCACAAACAACATCCCACATCATGGCGTTCGTCTTACGGCGACCGTTTGCCATCACACAGGCGCTCAAGCAAGCTCCGTCAGCTTCACGAACCGTTTTCAGGAGCTTCCACCATGAAGCTCCCAAGCAGGCCTTCAGGCGGTTCAGTCCGCTGCAAGAATCCAGCAAATTCGCCTCTGCTCGAGAAGTCTTCCAGAAGACGTTCCGTCGATACCAGTCTCAGTCTTCATTCAACCCTGCTGCTTCCGGTGATCTCCGACAACGACTCTTGTATGGCGGCGCAATCTTCGGAGGAACTCTTCTGGCCATCAACCTGATCTTCAACCGTGAGACTCGAGAAGATGGAGGCATGCCAGGATTCGAATCGCGATATCTCAACGAAACATTCATGCATACTGGCCTTGGAATCGGAATCATCGCTGTCGCAGCGAGGGCGATGCACGCAAATGGCTGGAGCTATCGGTTGATGTCCGCAAACCCATGGCTGGTCCTCGGTGTTGGTCTCGTCGGCTCTATTGGTACCATGATCGCTTGCCGCGCAACACCTCCAGAGAAGTGAGTATTACAAATCTTCAAGATGGATCAGCCGACTGACGAACAATAGCTATGTCCCAAAGTACGCTCTATGGACCGCTTTCAACTTGACTCAGGCAGCCTTGCTATCGCCTATGCTGTTCTTCGCGCCCCATATCCTCGCTCGAGCTGGTCTGTACACCGTCGGAATGATGGGATCCATCGCATTTGTTGGCGCCACCGCCAAGCAAGAGAAATACCTATACCTCGGAGGACCTCTTCTCGCGGGTGTGGCAATTGTCGCACTCTCCGGTTTAGCCCCACTCGTGCTTCCAGCTACAGCAGCGCGAACACTCATGTGGTCTGAGAACATCTGGCTCTATGGTGGCTTGGCCGTCTTTGGTGGCTTCACTCTGTACGACGTGCAGAAGGTGTTGCACCACGCGAGATTGTCCGAAAGGGGTTTGATGAAGCGTGACCCGGTGAACGAGTCGATTTCATTGGAGCTCGACTTCATCAACATCTTTGTGCGTATGGTTCAGATTCTGGCCATGCAGGGAGGCAGGAGAAAATAGGAAAGTCCTGGGAACAGGCAATGATGGACCGAGAATGCATACTTGAGGGAACAAGCACAGCGACTTGATAGTTTCGATATCTCTGCTCTTGGCGTATTAGCCATGTAACAATACACCTACCTCGGAAGAATGAAAATTGTACTTGTAACAAGTGTCTGTTATCACAATTTTATCATGTTCGTTTGAGAAGTCCACAGAGCACAACATCGTCCCCCAGCTGCTGCCATCGAGTGCGAGCAAGCCGTGCGACATCCAGCTTTCCTCTCTCGTCCTCCTCTTCACGTTGTGGACAGACCCTCAGACCATCTGGCCCAAGCCAGACCGGGGCTATGGTCACGATGACTGAATCTATGAGACGCGATTGCATCGGTGCCAGTAGCGCATTGATGACGCTCGCGCCGCCCTCGATCATGACACTCCTCATGCCCCGTCTTGAGAGTTCAACAAGGATAGACGTCCAGCTGATGGAAGCAGCAGCGTCCTCGGCTAGGACTATGTACTCCCCACCGGCTCTCTGTAACACCGCTGCTTGCTCAGCTGGCGGCGGCCTGCGGGTCACAACCCATGGTGCTCTACCACGTCCAGTCGTAGCGAGCTGGATGACCTTAGTCTGCTCCGTGAACGCCCATCTCGCATGCGGATCCACTACCACTGGCCGCGGCTGACCATCGAGACCACGACCACCATAGCCCCCAGTACCTTCCAGTCTGCAATTCAAACTCGGATCGTCCGCCACCGCAGTACCTACGCCGACCAAGATAGCATCATGTCTCGACCTCAGATAATGTGTCATGGACTTGGACTGCGGTCCAGACAGCGCAGTCTGCACACCAGGACTGATAGCCAACGCCGAGTCGAGCGACGTCGCAAACGTCAGCGTCACGAACGGCTTCGACGTCGTCACATCGTGCTTGGTCATATAGTCTTCGAGCCATTCCCTATCGGCACTGGGGAAGTGCAGGGCGTCTCTATTCGCCATGGCGTGCGGCTGATGGGATGGCTTGAGTCTTTAGCTGAAAATTACCGAGCTGGAGGCGGCGCTTCTTGTATCCACCTCGTATTTCCTCAGCGCGGTCGTTTCGTGATGGGTCGGCATCAGACAAATCAATTTCGGATTGACCGAGGGTGAATGAAGGCCTCGATCACACCAAAAATTTGGGGCGGGAGGGGGCCGATAGTGGATAGTGGGGTGGCCCTATGTTGTACTGCAGCAGCCGCTGCCGAGGATTAGCCGGTTGTTTCCACGTACTTTTCACCATAGAAATTTTCTATATAGAATTATAATGATCACATCAATTTCTGCACCTTCAATATCGCGTATTAGAGCATCTAGCTAAGCCTCTGATTACGTGATTATAATAGGTTATAAGCCTAGCGTAACTAAGAGCGCCCTTAGTACCTCTATCTATTATTACACTAGCACTACCTATAGCGCTAGCTATTACAGCTATTAAGCGTATAAAACCTCTTTAATCTAACACTCTAGTACTTAGCCTCTAAGTACCTATTATTATACTAGTACTACCTATAGCGCTAGCTATAGCAGCTATTAAGCGTGTAAAATCTCTTTAACTTAATACTATTACATAGGACCTCGAGTCTATACTCGGTCTATAATACCCCTGGATTAGGGTAGTTAGTAAGTAGAGTAGAGTATATAATCTAAATAACTATACTCTACTCTACCTATACTCTACCTACCTCTTAGTATATCTACTCTAAGGTAGGTAAGGGTAGAGTATACTAAGAAGTAAGTAGGGTATAGGTAGAGTATTTTATTTTATACCTAGTAAGTATTAGTAATCTAAAACATTTAAGTAGTAATCTTAAAAGTTAATAAGAGAGAATTACTAATTATAGATTCTAATTACTAACTATATTCTTTAATGCTACTAGTTGTAGATTTTACACTTTTAATCTCTATTATATTTATATATTAGATATCTCCTTATCCTTAACCTTAGTAGTATCTTAACTCTTTATATTCTTATTCTTATCCTTATCCTTATTATTCTTACTATTATTATTACTATTAGTCTTAGGCTCGGAATGTTCTATAACCTTATTATCCTTATCCTTACTATCTAACTTATCTTTAACTTTAACACCTAAATAATTATTCTCCTTACTACTAGCTTCCTTATCTAATATTCTTTCGATCTTATTCTTATTCTTCTTAATCTTCTTCTTATACTCGTTATTATTATCTCCTTTATAGTATAGTCTAGTACTATAGAGTTTAAGCTCGGAGATATATTTATATATAGGAGGTAGAGAAATAACTAGCCTATATAATTATTAGAATACACTATAATTAAAGACTATAATAAACTTACTACTAGTTAGGATCTTATAAGACTACTAATTCTATAGAAGAGAGCTCTTTAAGCTACTTAAAAAAAATCTCGTGTGCCTACTTATTATTAGTGTCATTAGTAATAAGGCTTATAAAGCTATCCTAGTAAATCTAGCGCTATAGCTTCTCGATAATACTACTAGTACTAGAGTAGTTTTTAGGTTAGGTTAGGTACTAGAATTACTACCTATAACCTAACCTATAGTAATACTAGTACCTAAAGCTTAGCTACTATAACCTACTAAGCTTTAGGTAGTATTACTTAGCCTTAGGTATATAGTTAGTTATAGTATTACTTCTAGCTCTATCTAATAGTACCTATAGGTACTTAAGGGTTAAAGAGTATATATATATCTTAAGAACTTAAGATTTAGAAACTAAAATTCAAAAGTTAAAGGTTATAATTATATTTATTAATTATGTTAATCTTACTAGTACCTCCTATCTACTTTTATAGCCTATATCTTACTTACCTATCTATCTTTATATTATAATTGTCCTTACTAAATACTATCTAATTGTCCTAGTTATATATATTAAACTTAGTATAATAGCGATAAGTAAGCTATAAATCTTTCTAGTTAATAGTAATTTACTTAGTATAAATAGCATTAAGGTTTATATCTAAGAATATTAGTATCTATTATAGCATTAAATTTAAATAATAGGTACTTTCTATATACCTAATAATAAAAGCCTCTACTATCTCCTAGAGTGCTTTAAGAGCTAAAGATTAGATATAAAAGCTTTTATTTCTATAAATATAGCTTATAATAATCTTATAGATAAGGTAGCTAAAGAAGAGCTTATAGTAGAGGAGTTTAGTTAACTTCTAGTAGTAATAAATCTCTTAGAGAGTAATAGCTATATATAATTAGTAATATAACGTAATAATTAATCGTGATAATTATACTACTAGTCTTAAACTTATTCTTCTTTCTAGAAGTACTAGTTATTTTATAAAGTTACTTAGAGATATAAGCCTAATATATACTAGATAATCTATCCTTATAACTATAACTATAAGTTAGTTTTATAGTACCTCTCGTAGGAGGTATAGTTACTATTACTACTAAGGATAGAGTCTTAGGAAGTACTTATAATATAAAGTAATCTTATAGTAGTAAGGGTATAGTAGTAAAAGGTAAAGAAAATAATAAGGTAGATATAAAAGTAATATAAAGGAAGATAAGTAGAAAGAGAAGAAGTAAAAGAGATAGAAGAAGAGAAATATATAATAATTTAGTAGCTAGTAATAGTATAGCTAATAATAGGAATATAATATTATTATAGAAATATAAAATTAGCAAATTAGAAATATATAGTATATAGAATACTTATTTATTATAATATTATTTATAATAGTAGGATATATAATATTAGATTTATTAAAATACTTAGAAGAAGAGAAATCTAGATACTATAGAGTACTAATAATAAGTACGTAATAATCTAGCGTAATAATACTATACTAATTTAGTATACTATAATTCTTAAAACCTTATATTTTATATTTTATATTCTACCCTAGCTACCTTATTATTACTTTATATATATTAAGTAGCTATATTACTCTTTATTATTCTTCTTCTTCTTCTATTAACTTCCTTTCTTTTTATCTCTTCTACCTCTTTATTTCTAAGCCCTTAAGTTTAACTTTTATATCTTATTTTACTATAGTAACTTCTCTAGATACTTCTATAGCTAATATACCTTCTAATACTTCTCTTAGTAGCTCTCCTAAGATTAAAGATAAATTTAATAAGTTTAAAGTAATAATAGAGGTAATTATTATAGCGTTTTATTATAAGTATTAAGCTAATAGGTATAGAGCTTTAGGTCTAAGTAAGCTAAAATTAAATACTAGATCCTTTAGTATAGTTAAGGTAGTAAGGTATATCGAGGTTATCTAATTAGTTTTAAAGTAGGTTTAAGTAAGTCTTTAAAGTAGAATATTTAGAATATTATATACTAAGATAAAGATACTTAATAGTTAGCTAAGGTTAAGGTACTTAAAGTAGCTAGAGATACTAATTATAGCGTAAAGAGGAATTTACTTAAGAAGTTTAATATAAATACTTAAGTCTAGAACTTTAGTAAAGAAGTAAAGGTAGAACTCCTTATAGAAAAGATTAAGAAGATAGAGTAATACTATTTTAACGCCTAGTAAAGCTATATAATTATACTACTATATTATTATGTTTAATACTAATAGACTATAGATAAATAGCTATCTAGTAAGTTTAGAAAAGTCTATATTAAATAGTAGTATATTAGAAAGTTTACTATATATTAAGAGTATATAGAAGTCCTTATAAAGGTAAAGGTAGCTTATACTACTAAGTCTAATAAGGAGGATAATATATTAAGAGTAACTAAGTAGATATATAGTTCTAGTAGAATTCTCGAAAAGCTTAAGTATAAGATCTATATAGCTAGTACTACTAAGCTTACTATAGATAAAGATACTAATAAGAATACTAAGAAAAAGTACTTAGAGTTTATCTAGAAACTTAGTAAGGAGAGTAGGCTTACTATTATCTCTAATTCTAACTAGTAGTAAGTTCTCTATTATTATTATATATTATTATTACGTTAGTATACTAATAAATAGTAGAGCTTATAATCCTATACCTTTAGCTAAGTATTAACTACTCGAGCTAATCTATCTTATAGATAAAGGTAAATATATAAAGCCTAATAATAATAACAAGTATAAAGAAATATATAAACTAGACTATAACTCTAAGATTAAGAAAATAGCTAATAAGTATAAGATAGATAAGTAATATATAGAGTTTAAGGGATTTTTCTCTAATAAGGATAAGATTATTAATAAGAAAGAGAAAGTTAAGGTAGAAAGTTCTTTAGGGAGTAAAGATAAGAAGGAGAATAATAAGGAGGAAAATAATAAGAAAGATAATAAAGAGAATAATAAGGAGAATAATAATAAGGATACTAATAAAAAAGAAAATAAGAAAATAGTTAATACTAAAGAAGATAAATTTACTAGCTTTAACTAGTAGATTTTCTATACTATAATTAACTACTAAGTAGTTTAATCTATAGTATAGTCTAGCCCTTTTATAGATTTAAGTTTTATAACGAGATTTCTTTCTATTCCTTAGCTCCTATATAATCCTTACTTTAAAATTTCTATAGTATAGTATAGGATTCTTTATTATATATTATAAATATGTTAATAAACATTCTATAATAAGTTATCTACCTTTATTAAATAATATAATCTATACTAATTAATATATCTAAAGCTTTTAACTTTAAGTTAGTACTTAACCTATAGCTTAGAGAGACTATATACTCCTTTCTAGCTATTCTAGTAGAATTATATAGCTTTATAATATCTACTTAGAATATTAGACATAATAGTAGAATATAATAATTATAACTTCTTTAATATCTACCTTTTTAACCTAGTAAGAGAGCTAAGGTTTAACCTCTATAAGAAGCCTAGAAAGACTAGTAGAGTTAAATAATTATAGTATCTATATATAGAGAAGACATAAAGAATATACTAAATTAGAATTCTAAAGCACGTTCTAGAGGTCTATAGGTAAATATTATAGAAGCTACTAAGATTTATAATAGAGAACTATAAGTTATTTATAATAGGTATAGTAATATACTTACTTATTCTACTTACTATTATACTAGTAATAAAGTAATAGAGAGATATCTTAAGTCTTAGAAATATACTATAGTTATTAAGTATTACTATAAGTAAAGCCCTGCCTAAAGAGCTCTTAAGTAATTATAATAGTATATAAAGAGCATTTAATAAATTATCTCTCTATTCTCTACTAATACCTTCTACTATAAACTTGTTTATATAGTTACTAACTATAACTAGTCTTTTCGTATAATTAAGTGTTCTATCTTTAGCTAATTCCTCTACTTCTTCTAACTTAATATTACTATACTTAGCTAGACTCTTTTTTAAGTAATACTAGTATAATAATTTAAGAAGTTATAAAGATTACTACTCTCTAACTTTAGTAAGAATACTAAGCTTTTAATAGTGTTAGATAGATAGTCTACTAATAACTACTTAGGGTTTATTATAATTAAAGGCTATTTTATTAATAACTAATAGTAATTATAAGAGTAGCTCCTAGAAATAATACCTCTTTAAGGTCGTTATACTAGTAAAGCTATAGTAAACGAGGTTATATAAGTACTAAAAGATATATTAGTTAAGTAACAACTACTCGTAGTTATAGTAGATAATATATTAAATAATAGAACACTCTAAGAGTCTCTTAAAAGAAGCCTAGGTACTCTAGATATTAAGTAGAGTATAAAGGAGAACACGATTCTATACTTAGTATATATTATTAATCTTATTATATAGGACATTATTAAGTATCTAAAACTTAAGATAAGTAAAGAGATTAATATAGTAGAGAGGTTATAAAACTACTATATCTAGGATATTTTAATATTAGTCTCTATCTTAAATTTACTATAGAAGGTATATAACATTTATTATGTTGTTTTATTACGTCCTTATATTAGTAAGCTCTATATAATCTATATTATAATTAATAGTTCTATATAATAGTTTAAACGATTTATAGACCTCTAGAAGTATCTACTACCTAAGAAGAGGTACTAAGTTATATATAATATTAAGATATACTAGAATTTAATATATAATATATATAAGTAAGTAATAAAGCTTAAACCTTTTATTAAGGATTAGCTCGAGAATAAGACTATACTCTAAGTACTAAGGACTTCTTCTAAGGAATTAATATCTAGACTACTCTCTAATATTAATAACTATAACCTTGCTAAGTTATTACTTAATCTAAATAAGTAGTAGTATCTTAAATCTATTATAGTAATACTAGAGAACTTTAAGAAAGTAATAATATAGCTAAGTACTAGTAGCTAACCTCTTCTCTAGTATATATAGACTATATATAATATACTCTTTAACTTCTTAGATAAAATTAAAGAGAGCCTAATTAGTACTAAGGATTATAATAATCTATCTATATAGCTAGCTACTATATAGAAAGTAGTAAAAAAGAGATAGAAGAAGCTTAAGAAATACTATATATAAACTAAGAATAAGAAGAGTATACTCTATAACTATATAATAATTCTTAACTCCTCTAAGAAGCTTATAGTATATAATATAAGTGCCTATAGTCTTTCTATTAAGTAGTAGCTAATAATACTTAGGATATAGAGACTTAGGAACTTTACTATAAAGATAACTATTATAAGGAGTTCTTATAGTACCTTTATTAATATAATAAGATAGACCTCTTAATTACTTTACTAGCCTCTACCCCTAAGCTATTATATTACTAGTAATAAGACTAGTTTAACTAACTAAAATAAAAGGAGTAAGGTTATACCTTTTTAGTATAAAGTAATAGTTAATACTCCTTATTTATTCCCTTAAAGTATACTATAATTAAAGAAGGTAAGGACTACCTTATAATACTACTAGTCTATATTTAGAAACTCGATGTCTTATAGTAGTAAAAGGAGAAGGAGAAAGAATATCTATTACTATTATATATAGTAAAAGATATTCTAGTAATCTTAATTACTAGAGTTAGAGTTAAGCAAGTGTTTAATATTATAAAAGATATTATTAGTGCGTAGAGGTATAAATTAGTAGCCTAAACTATTTAGTAGCTTATAATATTAAAGTATAAGCTTAAAGTAGCCTCGCTATTAGGATAGACTAATATAGAATAAGAGATAGAGGATAAGGATACTAATACTAATAACTTACTTAAATTATTATTAAGGACTAATATAAATTAATAAGATAATATTACTATAGTACTAAGTTATAGTAATAATAATGACCCTAAATTAGAGAGAGAGAGTATAAAGAGGTCGACAATATTCTAGTAGAAAGCATTAGCGGATTTACTAGCTAGGTTATATTTATACTTCTAGTATAATTTATGTATTTTACCTACTATCTCCCCTTATATAATAAAGTACTATAATAAAGTTAAGCCTAAAAATTAGTAAGGTATAGTAACGCACTAAGCTATAGAGTAAGCGCTTTAACTACTAGCCTATTAGGTACTATTAGGTAGGCACTAGGTTAGATACTCCTCTCTAAGAGTAATACTATAACTATATACTAACTCTACCTACCTTAGTATAATACCTAACCTAGAGTAGCCTCTCTCTACTAAGCTTTTGTACCTAACCTCTACCTAATATAGTACTACCTCTACCTAAAAACTACCCTAATTATTAGCTAAGTTAATCCCTTAATTCGTCTAGATTTTAGTACTTAGTAGAAGTCTACTTATAAGCTATACTAAGCTATTATAACTATATATACTCTAGTACTATTAATTGACATTAGTACAGTAATCTAGAACCTATATACTATTAAGCTAAATAATAATAACACTCTTAAATACTATAAGTAGTTCTAATACTACTTTCGCTAGTATAATATCGCTACTAAGTAGTCTACTTATAGTAATATAGAATAGCTTAAGGAGCTATAGCTTAGTAAGCTCTACGTTACTAACCTGTTTAAAACTAGCACTAAGTATATTAAATAGCTAAGGAGCTAGCGTAATACTTATTTAGCTAACACTACTAATATTAACTAACTAATGTTAACTCTCTATAAGGAAATAATCCCTTATAACTACTTCTTCCTTAGAGATAGCTAATCGAACACTACTACTATAGCTACTTTTAATAAAGGTAGTAGTAAGGGCAAGGGTAAGAGTAATAATAAGGCTATTAAGGCAGTTTACAACAATAAGTAGTACTACGTTTATCCGAATAGTAACTACACTAATAATTAGTGTATAGTATAGCATAAAAACCTCTATCTATAAAAGAACAAAAAGAAGGCCTCCGCTACTATAGTTAAATAACCTTAGGCTATAAATAAGGACGAAAATACTATTATCTTAGCTATAGCTATTCTAGTAGCTATAGTAGCGTTAACTAGTAACTAATCTATTACAAGGAATACTATTATTTATAATATAGGCTCTAGCCTTTATATCTTTAATAATAAACAGCTATTTACTAACCTTTATAAGCTTAAGAAACTACTTAAATTTAACTAAGCTGCTAGCGCTACTATAGCTTAATAGTCTAGCGACGTTAAGCTTGTCCTTAGTAAGAACAATAGTAAACTATATATACTAATACTAAAGGAAGCTATAAGAGGAAGCTTAGTCCTATAGAGCTAGAATAGTCCTATTACGTAATATAGGCCCTTTATAGTATATCTATATAGTCTCTAGCTATTTTAAACAAAGGTAGCTATTAGTTTATTAACCTATCTAGCCTATAGATAGCTTAGCTCTATATATTACTATATACTACTATTATAGTTCTAATAGCTCCCTTTAGTTATAGCCTATAGAGCTACCGATAATAAGTAATAACAATTAAGTAAATTCTACCTAACTAATAGGTCGAGTTAATAAGGCTAATAATAGCTACGAAGTTATCGAAATTCTATTAGAGCTAGAGTCCCTAATAGACAAGAATTTACTAATATCTCTAGAGGTTACTCTAGCTAGCGTTCTAGAGTAGTTTAAAAGCGAGATCTTCTATTATCTTAGGGAGGTTAAATTCTCTATATAAGACTCTAATTACTATAAGGACGCTAGTAAGATACTAGCTAGACTCTATAGCCTTACTATATAGAGTATCTCGACTCTCTCTAAGGAGATAGACACCTATATAATACTCTTAAGACTAGTAGGCGCTACTATAGAGCTCTACTAGGACCCTAAAGAGATACTATAGAGTATAATTTATATACTACTACTCTATTACTCTACACTAGGTAGTATAGAGTTAAAGCTAAAAGATCTAGAAGAATATTAAGTAAAGATAATTATAGAGTTTAGATACTTCTATTAGAGTCTAGAGATAGCTTTCTTAGTAAAGCTAGATTACTTTACCTACTTACTATTACGTAAGGTAAACTAGATTACCTACTCGATCTAGTTCTTTAGTAATAGACTTAAGGAGTCCTAGGATCGAAAGTATACTCTTAATAGTATAAACTAGGCGTCTTTAATATATTAGAGGACCTTCCTTAACTTTCTTAAGGACGTAGTTAAGAACCTAGTTAATCGATATATAAACGCTATAATCGAATACTATAGTACTTATTAGAATTAAGGAGAGTTAGCCTAGAAGTTCACTAACTAACTAGCTACTCTCGAAGACTAAGTTAACCTCTATTATAGTAAAGAGCACCTAGCCTAATACTTTCTAGCTAAGCTCTACGCTAGCCTCTAGAACTAGATCCTTTAGGCCTCTTCGATCCTAGAAATATAAGAAGAGCTAGTTATATATACTACTATATATAAGGGCCTTTTAAAGTCTTTAGATAAGAAGATAAGGGAAATATAGAAGCGTTATAGAGACTCTATAGAGAGTATTTATATAGCCCTAGGGGGTAAGTATAGTAAATAGGATAACTACACTAGCTTTAGCTATATATAAGTATATCGTAACTATAGAGCACCTAGAGGATATAATTAGAGTCCCCTAGAGAAGAGGCTAGAATTAAGGAGACTAGTACTAGACTAGGTCTAGTGCTATAACTATAGTAAGTAAGGCTACTTCTCTACCTCGTATATATAGCTATATAAGCTAGGCTAGGAACCTATAACGTACTTAGTAGAAATAAGTAAATGTTTTCTCTTACTTAACTAACTCCTCGAGGATATATTAGATAACCCTAAATAGAACTAAAAGAGGCCTATAGTCCTCCCGGCATAAACCTATAAAGAGATAGTTTATACACTAGATAGTAAGGTTAGTATATTAATACTCTTAGATAATAGATCTAACGTTAATATAATCGATTCTATATTCGCCCTTAAGTATAACTTAAAGCATATTAACGCCGAGCTCCTATAGGTTAATAGCTTCTAAAGCTATCTAGTATATTACTATAGCGCCTACGAGATTAAGCTATACTTAATAGATAACACTAGTAAGACATAAGAGTCGAAAGGCTTATTCTATACTATAGAAATAAGCTCTTCTATCTTACTTAGTTAGCTATAGTATTTTAACTAGAGTATAGTAGTAGATAGCTATACCGACTAATAGTAGTATAGTTATAATACCACGTCTATATATATCGTAAGCGCTTAAGAATTCTCTAATCTAGTCCTTATAGGAAATTAAGGCTATACTCTTATCTTATTAAGTATATATAACTCTATAGAGTATAGAGTATAAGGAGTGTCTAGAGCCTTTATAGAGCTTCTATAGAACTCTCTTAACTTACTACTTATATATATCTCGGACTTTAAGGACATATTTAATATTAACTCTACTAAGATAAGGCCTACTAAGAACGTTTCCTATCTAATTAATCTCTAAGAGAGTAAGGAACCTCTCTTTCGACCTCTTTATAACTTCTCTACTATAGAGCTAGTAGAACTAAGAGAGTACCTAAAGAAGTCCCTAGAGAAAAGCTAGATTTAACATTTAGAGAGTCTAGCTAGTATACTAATTCTATTTATACTAAAGAGGAATAGAATACTCCGGCTATATATAGACTACTATAGCCTAAACGTAATTACTATTAAGAACTACTACTCTCTCTCTTTAATTAATAAGACTCTTAATTAGCTCGAGGAGATAGTAGTATACTCGAAGATTAATATAAAGGATATATATTACTATATTCCTATTAAGGAAGGTAATTAGTAGAAGATAGTGTTCTAGACAAGGTATAGCTACTTCGAGTATATAGTTATACTATTCGAATTAACTAATATACCTACTATATTCTAAGCCTATATTAATAGAGCTTTAGTAGAGCTCGTTAACGTTTACTATATTATCTATCTTAACGACGTTCTTATCTATAGCGTATTAGCTAAAGAGTATATAGAGCACCTATAGAAGGTACTTAAGAGATTATACTTATTTATGTTATATACGAACCCGAAGAAGTATACATTTTTCTAGACTAAGGTAGAGTTCTTAGGATTTATTATTAGTACTATAGGTATATCGATAGATCCCTATAGAGTCTCTATAATTATAGACTAGCCTCTACCTAAGAATTACTACGATGTCTAGTAGTTCCTAGGTTTTATAAACTTTTACTAGTAGTTTATTAAAGGATATTCCGTAATAGTAGCGCTACTAATATTACTATTTAAAGGGGTAAAGAAGAGAAAGTAAACTATACTATAGCACTAGAGAGAGGCTTAGGCTAAGGCCTTTAAGGAAGTCTATAAGGCCTTTATAAAGGCTCTAGTACTAAGGCACTATAATTCTATAATAGAGCTCTATATAGAAACTAATATATCGAAGTATATATATAGTAGTATACTTTTATAGCTCTTTAATAAGGGTAAGTATAAGGAGTAGTACTCTATTACTTTCCTATCCTATAAGTATCTACTAGCTAAGTAGAACTATAAGACATATAATTAGGAGTTACTTATAATCGTTAAGGGGTTTAAGTATTAGCGATACTACTATAAAGAGTTACTATACTCTATCTATATACTATTCGATTATAATAACCTAAGGTACTTCCTAATAATAAAGAAACTAAACAGCTATTAAGTAAGATAGTATATATACCTCTAGAGATTCGATTTTATTATCGAATATAGACTAGGGAAGATAAACTCTACTAATACTCTATCTTATTATCTAGACCTTATAGTTAATAACTAGAAAGAGACTAGTAGCTTACCTACCTTATAGACTAAGCTTAGAGCGATAATTCCTATTAGTATACTAATAGTAAGAAGAGTATATATAGAAGTGTCTATATACCTTAGTATTATAACTATAGAGGGGGGCATAGGCCTAGAGATCTATATTATATAACTAGCTTTAGACATAAAGTAGCTCTATAGGAACTCTATAGAAGTAGTAGATAGTCTAGGTAAAGAAGATACTAAGAGTCCTAGAGGTAGTTCCTTAGATATATACTAGCCTAACTAGCTAGGAAGTAAGAAGACTAAGTATAGAGAGGTATAGTTAGTTTATAATAGTATAATACTAATAGCTATACCTTACGTCGCTACTATTTCGGCGATGTAGAATAAGTCTCTATAGACTAACAGAGTTAGTAATAAGCTAGTCTAGCTTATTAAAGAGTTATAGTAGACTAATAGACTAGCTACTTAGAGAGTAACTAATCTAGAGAAGAGAGCTAATAGTAGTTTACTATTATAGTACTATAAGGAGAGAGTACTATATAAGGATAATACTTTATATATACCTATAGATATAGCATTACGCGCGGAGTTACTATAAAGGCACTATAATCTCCTAGAGGCTAGCTACTTTAGCTAGGAGAAGACCTTAAAGCTATTATTAAGGAAGTATTACTAGCCGGGGTTATACTATAATATAGATAACTACGTTAAGACCTATATAGTATACTAGATATAGAAGAGATATACTTATATACTATATAGTAAGCTCTCGAGCTTACTAATACTAAAGGCTACTTAGAGAGAGCTAACTATAGACTTTATTACTAACCTCCTACTAAGTAAGTACTATAGTAGAGTATATAACGTAATCCTTATAGTCGTTAATAGATTAATAAAAATAGTATACTATCTTCTCTACTATAAGACTATTACCTTAGAATAGCTTACTAAGCTATTTTATAACGAGATCGTTTATAAATATAGGTTCCTAGAAGGTATAGTCTCTAACTACAGAACTATATTTACGTTAGTGTACTAGTAAACATTTATATACTAGTTAAAGTTCAAGCGCTAGCTATTAATAGCTTTCTATCCCTAAATAGATAGATAGATAGAATAGTAAAATAGATCCCTAATTTAGTATATTCGATGTTATTATTCTGTCGACTAGTCTAATTAGTTATAATAGTTACGAATAGTAGTATTTACTACTAATTCGTTATAGAATAATATACTAGGTATATCCCTACTTAAATATTACTCTAGTAAGGACTCTATAGAGGATCTAAATAAGGCCCGAGAGTAGACTCTACTAAGGGGAGTACTAGCTACTTATAATAGAGTAGTAACCCTTATAAATCTTAGGAAGAGCTTAGAAGAGTATTAGTAATAGGCCTAGGAGTAGTAGAAGTAAGCCTGTAATAAGAGACATAAAGCTATGTTATTTAATATCGGAGATCGAGTTCTACTATTAACTAAGAACCTAAGACTAAAGGTAGCTAAGTAGAAGCTAGCACTAATATTCCTTAGACTATTTAAGGTATTAGATCGAGTTAGTAGCTAAGTATACTATTTAGACTTACCTAAAGGCTCTCGCATCTATAATGTATTCTATATATTACTATTAGAACTAGTAAGGGGCTATAGAGACTCTATACTCTCTCTAGAACTAATTAATATTAACGATAGTATAGAATATAAGATAGAAAGGATTCTAGAGTATAATTAGTAGAAGAGATAGACTATATTAAAGGTGCTTTAGAAGAGATACCTACTTTCTAAAGCTACCTAGGAACCTAAAGAAGCACTAGATAATACTACTAAAGCTATTATAGACTATTAGGTAGAGATTAGTTAGAGAACCTATAGTAATAGTATAAAGAGGATATAGCTAAGATAAGACAGGTAAAGGGGTTCTATTAGTCTATATAATTATATAAGCCCCTAAGCCTATTTACTCTTATAGTAACTTCTCTTCTTCTCTACTAAATAACTAAAGTAGTAAGACTATAACGAAGTAACTAGATCTTCCCTAAAGTTCTCTTTCTTCTCTAGATTATTAGCTAGTATATCTAGATCTATATCTAATAGGCTTACTAGAACAGGTATACTAGAGTATTAAGTAGTTTCTATAAACCTTACTAGGTTATAAGGTAATATAAGGTCCCTTAGAGTACTCCTAATAATAGTAAGATAGGTAGATAGAATAGCCTAGGTAGACAAGTTAGTAGCGTCTAGTAGCTATAGCTTAGCTAAATAACCTAGGTAGTAATTCTATATATTCTCTTATAGCTATATAAGTAAAAGAATTTAATACCTATCCTTATAAGTAGTAGTAATAGTAGAGACTTATAGAGACCTAGTAGTCTCCTAGTAGAGTTAGGTAAAGGCCTTATCTTTATTCTCTATAACGATATTATTCTCTTAAGCTAAATAAGCCTATAGGTTAGAGAAGAGATAATAGATAATAGAAGAGAAAGAGAAGGTCCTTCTATTAGAGACTACCTCTATAGTAATAAGAGCGTCTAGGTTAGTAATAGGATTATTATCCTTATTCTCTAGAGTATTAGTAGCCTCTATAGCTAAAGCTACTACTATAGAGTTAGTAGATATAGTTCTCCTATTAGAGGCTACTATAGTATTAAAAGAGATAGTCTCCTTATTAGGGGCTACTATAGTAAATTAGGTACTAGCTTATAGTTATAAGTAAAAGGATACTATATTAGTAGTCTTTAAAGTTATAGTTACTTCTATAGAGGTCTTCCTTATCGTCCTAGAGAGTATTACTCTCTAAGCTAGTGTCTTAGTAGCCTCTATAGCTAGAGCTACTATAGTCTTTAACTTCGGCGTTGTCTTCTTAGGTATTATAGTCTTAGATTTCTTAGTAAGAGAAGTCTCCTTTTATAGAGCTAGTATAGAACACTTATAGAGTATTAATAATAGTAGAGTAGAAAAGGAGAAGGTAGGAGATAGAGTAAAGCTAGATAAGTACTATATATAATTAGTAAGACACTAGTAACACTAGACGTTATACTTACGGAGTAGAAGAGGCCTATACTCTCCTTAAGCGTAAGATATATATACTAGATCTCGTTAACTTATATATATATTAGAGCATCCCCTAATAACGTAGATAAGTCTAGTAGAATAGTAGCTTAGCTACTAGTAATTCAGTATAACTAAATCGTAGACTATACTACTATAGCCTCTATATCTAGCTTAGACTTCTTATTAACAAAGCGTATCTTAGTAGAATCTAGATAGTATCGATCTACCTTTATAAAGGTAGTATATACTATATCGACTAAGTTCTATAGCGTAGAGTTGTCGATTAGATAGTAAGCCTACTATATCTTCTTATAGTAGGAGTATGCCTTACTAGGCGCGCTATCGTAAGTAGTATCTACCTATATTAGTATACTATAGCCTTACTATATAGGTGCTATAGACTTACTAATAAGGTTGTCTTTAACTACGTAAGTATAGTACTTATAAGAGTAAATATAAGAATTAGAGCTAGCTATAACTAAAGATATCTAATTAATAAAACGAAGATATTTAACGAAGTAGTAAGCTAGATAGTAGTAAGAAAAGTAAGCGCTAAGAGGTTTAATAAAGAAAGAAAAGTAGAGAGTATAAGGATAATATATAAGTCGACAATAAAGAACACATTAATAAAGTAAGTAGTAGGTTAAAGTTTTAGGAGTATTATCGCTATAGAAGTTATTATTATAGAGGTTAAAATATAGTTATATATATACTAATTACTAGTGCACTAGAGCTATATAGCTACTATATAGATACTAAATAAACGCCGGCACATGTCGTAAACTAGTAGTAAGGCTAGTACTACTTCGAGGTAAAGCTACTAATAAAGGACTATAGCCTCGTAAGTAATAAGGTTACTAAGGACAGATATTAGATAAGTTAAACAAAGAAACAACATAGACTAAGTATTTCCCTAGTTAATAAAGAGAATACTTACTACCTTTATAGTTACGATTACTAAATACAGTAAAGAATAGCTTAAGAGATAGATAGCTACTAAGAGTAGTAGCTATAAAGGGGGAGATAGTTATAAGAGGAAGCTTAGTTCTATAGAGCTAGGATAGTCCTATTATATAATATAGGCCCTCTATAGTATATCTATATAGCCTCTAGCTATTTTAAACGAAGGTAGCTATTAGTTTATTAACCTATCTAGCCTATAGATAGCTTAGCTCTATACGTTACTATATACTACTATTATAGAAGCTATCTACTCGCCTAAATCTAACTTTAACCTTATCTCTAGTTACTGTCTTAAAAGGCTTACTAAGATCTATTATAATTTACTAAATAATTACCTTATTTACTAGAGGGAGTTCTTCTATAACATTAGATTAATAAGGGATGTCAAAGTTATACTAGGTATTACTAACATAAATCTAGATAACCTCTAGCTAAACTAGCTAGCTGCCTTAGCTATTACTATACTAGTTGTTACCTCTAACGAGAGCTAGCGTTAGTATTAATAACTTAACTATACTAGTGTTAAAATCCTCTAGCTTACTAAGTAATAAGCTATTAGCTTAGAAAAGCTAGATATAGCTAAGCTCTATTACTACGAAGTATATAAGCTAGCTAAGTCTTAGCGGGTTATATCGTAGAAACTATATATAACCTCTTCGGCACTACTTAATAAGATCTATATTAATCTATATAGACTAATTACTCCTCGAGGATTTTAAGGCCATTAGTATAGCTAGCTATACACTAACGCTACTATGTAGAAGCGTTTATAAGAGTATACTTATATAATTAGTTACCCTGTATAGTATACTATTAGTATAGATACTAGCTATTCTTTTATATTATATAGCGTAAGAGCGCCGAGCCTAAGGCTCGGCAAGTAATATAGCTTAGTAGGGCTTACTTATAGTGTTAGTTAATTCTCCTAGTAAGTAAGGCTAACTTAACTACGGAGTATAGCTTCTAGTCTATAGTAATAAGTACTTAGTATAGTAAGATCCCTTATTATATATTCTTAGATCTCGGTATAGAGCTAATTAATACTACTATTTAGTTATTTAACTATGTAAGGAGCACGTAGATAGATACTTCTACTACCTATACTCCTAAGTAAAATAGAATAGCTAAATTAGCTAATAAGTTAATTATTACTAAAGCCTATTACTTTATAATTGAGTCTAGCTTACTAGCTAAGTATTAGCTATTAGCTATTAAGTACGCTATATACGTTACTAATTATCTCGTTAATATTAAAACTAGTAAGGTCCCTTAGCTCTACTTTCTTAAAGGCCTTAATTAGTTATCGTTAACTAATAAGGGGGATAAAATCGACCTTAGCTGCCTTAAACACTTTAGCTATAAGGCATATATTTACTATTAACCTCTACTAACCTCTAAGTTTACTAAACGTGCTAATATTAGATAGTTCGTTAGCTTCTAAGGTAAGTTAAAGACTAACTACCTTATTCTTCTATAGGTAAATAGTAGACCTATCCTTAAATACTCGCTGTATATTTAATTTAACAAAGATATACTATTTAGAGATAGCTTCTAAGCTCCGCTAGCCTATATAATAGCCTAATAGCTTTAATTTAATTACTAACTACTAATACGAGCTACTCTCGACACTATAGAAGTGTTAGGAGAAAGAGAAAATATATACGCCTCTAGTGTAGGTAAATTTAACTTACTTAGTGCTTATCTACTCTCTAATCTCGGCCTATAACTATAGGAGAAACCGAATAAGTAACTTAGTACTTAATCTCCTCTAGATCTCGTCTCTCTAGCTTAAATTAAGTTAACTACACTAGAGAGTACCTCTAGTAAGCTAATCTTTAAGGGGGAGTAGCTACTATCCTTTAAGGCTACTTCCCCTATTAACTCTCCTTCTAGTTATTAACTAAGCAACTAAACATAGTAAATAACGCCGCTACTACTGTCCTTTTTCTCTACTAGCTCGTAGAGCTAATCTACTACCTCTACTTCTATCGAGGCTATAGAAGAAGAAAAGGGAAAGCAAGTGCATAAATTAGTGTTTTTATATCCTATAGGTCTAGAACTACTTAATTTCATCGAACTAGAAACACTGGAGATAGAGCTACTTATAGATAACAACAGAGATATACTAATAGAGCTCTTCCTACTATGCTAAATTACTAGCTATAAATAGCTAGTATTACTAATACCGCTTTAAACTCGCTCTAGCTACTACGTTATTAAGTATAACTATAAGTAGCTAGCTATTAGCGGCATAGTAATTAGCGTAGCTATCGTAGCTACTATAGCTATAGTATATAGTAATCTCTAGTTATACCTTAAAGCTACTAACTATAAGGACTACTATAAATAGCATAAGTTAATAGATATAGAGATTAAGTTATTAATCGCTACTAAAGCTGTTAAATTTATCTAACTTTAGATAGTACTAAAAGGCCACTGCCTTCTTACTAGTAAATAGGTATATAAGCTTAAACTTCTCTCTACTATTAATACTAAGACTAGTAAGCAAGAAATTAATAAATACTACTCTCGATAGACTACTAGAGGTTTTATATAGCAAGAAGGAGTTAACTTCTATAAAACCTTTACTCTAATACTATATACTACTACCGGAAGGATCCTTATTACTCTTAGCTAGCTATATAGCTAGATCCGTGCCTAATTAGATATTACTATAGTACTCCTTTATCTAGATCTCGACGTTAAGCTATATATAGAAGCCCCTAAGAGTTATAAGTACCTTAGCTCTACTATTAAAGCTACTAAAGGCCTCTATAGTCTTAAATAGTCTATAAACCTTAAGTACAAGGATGTTATTAGCTATATAACAGAGCTTAGCTTTAAACATATAGCTAGTAATACTTATTTATTCGTTATAAATAATAGCTAGTTACTAGTTATTATATATGTCGACGACTTCTAGATCTTTACTAGCACGTAGTTATAGCTTAATACCTTTATCTCTAGCATAAAGAAACGCTACCTAATTAAGCTTATTAATATAAACCTCTTCCTCGGCATCTAAATCCTTAAGTTAAGTACATCTACTAAGCTTATTTAGACTTACTACATTAAGGACAAGCTAAAAGCACACTAGCTTAACAAGTATAAGCTAGCGCTATGCCTCCTTAACTATCTCTATAAACTAAGTATAGAAGAGCTATCCCCTTAGTGTTTTAAGGAATTTAACTAGTCTATTAGCGAGCTTTAAATGCTAGCTAATTATACTCGACCTAACATTAGCTATACTATTAACTACCTCGCTTATTAGCTATAGAACCTCTTATTAGATTACGTTAAAGTAGCTAACTAAATCTAGCGTTATCTTAAAGAGACTACTACTCTTAGCTTTATGTTTACTAAGAGAGAGATAATATACTACTTAGACTCTAATTTCGCTAGTGACTCTTTAACCTCTTGCTTTATAAGTAGTTCCTTAATCCTAATAGCTAGAGTACTAGTTATTTAGCGTAGTAAGCTATAAGATACTATAGTGCTATTATCTACGGAAGCTAAATACCTAACGCTAATAGAGACCTACTAAGAACTCTAATAGATAATAAATCTCCTTTAAGAGATCTATATTAAGTATCTAACGCCTTAAACGATCTACGTTAATAATTAGTTAGCTATTAAATTAGTTAAGAATTACGCTAATTACTACTATTTACGTTATATTAGCCTCTGTAACTACTACTACTATAATCTCTATAAAGAAGAGGTAATCGATACTAAGTATATACTATTAAATAATAATCTAGCCGACGCCTTTACTAAGCCTCGATCCCCTATTAAACTACTAGAGTAATAGCTAGACTAGTACTAGAACTAACTCTCGAGCTACTCCTTACTATACTACTTTACTATATTTATTTTTATTATAGTTCTTTATTATAGTACTTACTACGTTTACTACGTTCTATAATAGCTTCTATACTATTTAAATCTCTTTTTTACTAAAAGATAGACTTCTAATTCTTATAGTATAACTATTAGAGCGGGGTTAGAGTAGCCTAAGGCTGCCTCTAGTACTAGTATAGAGGCTAACCCTATATTAATAGCCCTACGCCTTAGCTATATAGAGTTAGTACTAGAGTTATCTATAATAGTACTAGTACTAGTACTACTCTAAGCTATATAAGTACTAGTACTACACTATAGTTATATAATACTAGTACTACTCTACTATAGGCACTATACTAAAACACATTAGTACTTACGCTAGTACTAGAGTTAGACTATACTAAAGCACTATATAAGGGCTAGGCTTTAAGATAACTCTACTATATCGTAGTAATATATAAGGTCTATAGTAGTAGCTTAGAGAAGAAATTTAATACTCTATTCTATATAAAATTATATTTACTTATTTCTTATAGTTCTTTCTTATAGCTTTATAGAGAAGAGCTCTTACTAGTTAGAAAAATTAAGTAAGTAGTACTTATTATAGTATTTCCTAGTAAGTATAGAGTCTTTAGTAAATATAGTAATATACTTAGTAAAGATAGCATTAAGGTAGTAGTCTACTATAGTTATTAGTACTTAGAATTATATATTCTAAATATATAATTAATGTACTTTTAAAATATCCTACTAGTATTACCTTAGTTACTTCCTAGAGATACTTAATAGTATCTAGCTAGAAGCGAAAATCTCTAATTATAAGCGTAGACTTAATATCTTATATAATCTTATAAATAACATAGGAAAAGAGAAGCTTTTAGATAAAGAGGTTAGTTAACTTCTAGTAGTAACGAATATCTTAGAGAGTAATAGCTATACTATATTAGGTATAATACTATAAGAATTAGCTATAAGAAACTAACTACTAGGCTTAAACTTGTTAGTCTTTAGCTAGCGAATTTATCTAGTTATTACTAGTCTAAATTTTATAGTATAACTAGTAGGTATTTTACTAGTAGTTATTATCTTAGCGCCTTACTTTCTTAGCTTTAAAGTCGCCTTCCTTATAGTTATTACTTGCTTTTTATAAGCTATAACTATATAAATTTGTCGAATTAATTGTTAGAATTTATTTATAAAGGTAGAGAAGAGTAAGAAGAAAATACTAAGGATAAGATATTAAGCCTTATTATAGAATTTATAATAGTATATAGAATATAAATTTCCTATTATTATTGTCTACTATAACGACTTTATATTAATAATCTTAACAACTTTATATTAGTATAATAATAGGATAAATACTTATTAATGCTTATATTCCTAGCTACTCTATTTCTATATAAATAAGTAATCCTAATCTCTTATCTCTTAACTTTCTCCTTATAAACCTTATATCTTATATCTTAATCTACTTTATACTTAATATCTTACCTTTACTTATAAATTACTACTAATTCTTAATCTATAATATCTACTAATCCTAAAGAAGAGTAATCTATTATTATTAAGGATAAGATAACTAATACTCTAGTAATTAAGGAAGAAGAAATAACTAAGAAAGAGGAAATAGTCCTCTCTATAATAGAAGTAATTCTTATAGCTACTTCTTATAGTTAAATACTAATTAGACTATAGAGTTTTAATTCTAAGGCTAATAAGATTAAGTACTAGATTAAGAATTACTCTTAGAGAACTCCTTACTATAGCTATTTCCTTAGAATTCTATAGTAGAAAGTATAGCTTAGTAATACCTAGTAAGCTATTTAGTAAAGAGATTATACTATATAAGCTAGTATAGAAGAGAAAGCTCTTACTACTATCGGTAATACTAATTACTTTACTAAATATATACTTAAGGCAAAACTTAAGAGCTCTAAGAACTACTAAGTAAAGTCTAATAAGGAGAAAAAAGCTATATTTAATATAGTATATAAGAAGATAGTAGAGACTTACTATTATACCTAGTAGAGTAGTATATTTCTTATAGTATATTCTTATAGTATTTTTACTAATTTTATATAGAGGAATAAATAGAGAATAAGTTTATATCTATCTATTAGAAATAGAGTAAAATCTATAAAGCTAATACTCTCCTTTACTATAAGTAACTCCTTACCGATTATATAAAGAAGATACTCTATAACTAGTATAATATTTTCCTAAACTACTAAGTAAGATAACTTCTTAGTACTAGAGGAATAATTAAGAAGTAATCTTATAAGATCTTCTATAATAGTATTAATTTACTATATAATAATAGAGACTATAACAATAATAACGAAGCTAAGTTTATAAAATTTATTAACGATATAACACTAGCTAAACTCTAAGTAGTATAGGTAGATAATTAGGTATATATTATTTCTTATAGCTACTTCTTATAGTTAATTACTAATCTATTAAAGTAAATATAAACCTACTCCTAAACCTAAGTTCTAGTATAAGAATAACGATATTTTACTCGAATCTAATAGCTACTATATTAAATATAGTAATAACGAAGTTAAAGAAGAAGTTAAGAATAACTCTAAGATTAAGGACCTCCTTAATAAGGCACCTAATAAATATAAGACTAAGGAAGTAGCTAAAATATACTATAAGGTTATTATTACTAGAGACTTCGATAATTCTAATAAAGAAAATAAAGAGAATAAAGAGAATAAGAGTAATAATAATAAGGCGATAGAGAAGAGTAGTAATAATAAGGAAAGTAAAGGTAACTAGAGTAAGAGTAAGAATAGTAGTAGTAAAGATAATATAGATAAGGATAAATAGATTAGTACTAAGTTAGGGAAATTAGATAAGGGTAGTAGTAGCTCTCTCTTTTATACTATTATAACCTACAAAATTAAATATAGTAAATAGATTCTTATAGTATATTCTTATAGTCTTCTACCTCTTTTAATATAGCTAGGTATTATACTATATCTAAATAAGAGAAATATCTTTCTTTAATATAGCCTCTATTAATCCTTAATTATAAGCGCTCTTAGATACTACTATACTATAAATATCTCTCTTTAATAAGCTTTAAGAGTTTCGTGTCTAGTACTAGATATAATCTTCTACCTCTATTATCTATAAACTCTTTAAACTTATCTACTATCTACTCTATAATAGTAAAATTCTAGATAATAAATAGCTAGCTATATAAGCTTAGAAAACATAGTAGCCTTTAACACTAAGTAGACTTAAGTCTTCTAAAGTATTACTCTAGAATTCTTCTAACTACTATAGGTTAATCTAGGCCGACTTTAATAAGGGTACTAAGCTTAGTAATAGTACGCCTCTTATATACTACCTTTACTATAGTCGAGCTCTATAGCACCTATTAGTTAATTAGATTAGTAATAAATATATACGAAAACATCTTAAGCATAAGTCTTACTAGACTACTAAATCTCTTAGTTATAAGTAGTCCTAAGCTTAAATAGCCCTAACCTAGTTAAAATCGATCGTAACTACCTCGTTATTATATATACTATACTTTATACCTAAATAATTTAAGAAAGAGCTTATTAGGGTCCTTATTAATTATAATTAGTTATTTTAAATAGTTGCCTATTCTACCTTCTTAAGATTTATATACTTCTTTTAACTAGATACTAATATTCTAGGCTAGATATAGTCTCTTAGGCTACTAAAAGAGCACTACGAAAATATCTATTCTTACTTCCTTACTAATCTTAGTAAAGAGATAAAAGTCTTAATTATATTAGATAGTTAGTTAGTAAATAATTATCTAAGCTTTATTACTATAAAGGTATACTATATTAACGATAATTAGTAAATACGTAAGTGCCTACTCGATTTTGTACTAATTAGTAGATAGTATACTAGAGCTATACTTAGTATAGAGTTACTTAGAGTACTCTATAAAAGAAAACTTAAGGCACGCTTTATCGCTATTATAGTAGATAACGTAAGTAATAATAATACGTTATAGTCCGAAGTATAATAAGGCCTCTATAAAAAGGGTATATAATAGTCTTTAGTTAAGAACTTAATCCCTTATCTTATATACGTTATTAATCTTATAGTATAAGATATTATTTAAGCTCTATAGCTAGAAACTACTAAAGATAACAAGAAAGTAGATAAGCTTAAGAAGTGTTATCTCTATAATATCTAAATAACCTTATTAGTGCCTAATTCCCTACGAAAAGTAAGTTATATTTCTTATAGTGTTTTCTTATAGTTTTCTAACCTATTTTAAAGCTCTATGTAATTTATATTATAATCGACTAGTCCCCTTAACGCTACTAATAATTTAAATCCCTTTAAGTATATCTCTCTCCTTATAAATAACTTATAGTTATTCGGGATGTTTATACCTACTAGAATTCGATATATAATATGTATAAGCGAGCTATTAAACTATCACTAATTATCGATAAATAGCTTAATATGGAGATTACGACTATATAAAAGCCCTATGCTAATAAAATAGTAGCTAATTAAGATATAGCTTCTATAGATTATATAGATATAAAACACCTCTATCTTAGCTATACTAAGTAGTTATACCTAAGAATTATTGTTTAAATACTTAAGAATTTTAAGATAGTAACTAACTAGCTAAGCTAATCTAATATACCCTTAATATGATTCGTCTAGCTAATATATAATTGCCTTTTTAACTTCCTTAATATTATCGAATCTACTTAGGAAGAGAATAATAATTTAGACTACCTATAAGTTATCTAGAATATAGCGAAAGTAGGTCGCACTAAGCTTTCTAAGTATTATAAGTAAACAAGTAGAGGCTAAGGTTTCCTATTTAATTATAGTATAATCTTAGATTCTATATAGAAGTTAAGTATATATAAGGTATACCCCCTATACTTTCTCTTATATAAATGTCTTTATACGTAACTAATCTACTAAAAGTATATATCGTAGGAACTATATTTTAAGTCGCTCTACTAGAAATAATTTCTTAACTATCTAAGTTACTACGATAATAATAGTTATTCTAATACTACTCTTCTGTCTCTTCTACTAGTCCTATCTATTATCTACTAGTTTAAGAATCCTACCTTATTAAATAATATAGTAAGCTTTATATCTATAATATCTAGCTAAGATAATGCTCTTTCCTAGAGATAAATTAAGGTCTATATAATAAGGATAGAAGAGAAAGATTACCTAAGAACTCCGCCTATATAAGAAATACTAGATTTTAATATTCTTTTATAGTAGAAAGAGAATAAGTACTTATATCTACGACTAGCTCGAGTTACTTATAATATTCTTACGATACTAATCGCTAGTGTTAGTATCGAATATATATTTAATGTTATAAAAGATGTTATTAGGGACTAAAGGCATAGACTACTTCTATAGATAATTCGACAAATTATAATTATAAAGCTAGTAGATAGTAGGCTCTAAGACACCTATATAGCTAATAAAGATAACTACGCTAGTGTTAACGACAATAATAATAGCGATATAGATAGCATAAGTAGTGTAACTATTAGAGCGCACCCGGTACCCTCTAGGTCTATCCCTACACCGGGGTTTAGGTTAGCTTTTAGCCGGCGTAGTACCGCTAAGCCTTTTATAGCCCTGTGCTAGTACTACACCGTAGCTGTAATAGCACTATACTAGCGCTAGGTGCGGGTTAAGTCGCGCTCTTTCTAGACGTAGTATAGTGCTAGGTTAGGTCGGCAGATAAGTAGTATAGTGCTATTAAGTCCTTAGCGCGCCTATACTAGTACTATACTAGGGTCTATATTCTTATAGTAGATTCTTATAGTAAGTGCTACGTCCTATAACTCTTATCACTTTTCCGCTCTAAACGCTTAAAGTTATAGTAGTTAAAGGATACTAGAGAGAAGCAAAAGTCATTAATTATTAACCCTTATATATAATTACAACCTAATAGTGATTTATAGAAGATTATCCTAATTAACATTATCTATATAATCCCTACGAGCCTACATCGTATATAAGGCTAGTAAGCCGTATACTACCTAAAACTAAAACCTTATTATCTTATTATCTGATTTATCTAGAGGATATTCTCTCCCTAGCGAGGCTACCCTTATATAAATTACAACCCTTAACTAGAAAACCGGAGTACTAAAGCTATAGGGCAGAGCATAAGACTAATAATAGTTAGTTCTAGGTAGATAAGCCTTTCTACTAACTTATAGTGTAGTTATAGATTGCCTTAATGCTATTAGATTCCTAGTTAATAGTGTATATAAGGCTATCTATGTCCTTAATCTCTGCCTAAAGGTCGTCGATAAAGTTATAGTAAAGAAGATTAGCTAGACGAATAATAGAGGGGGGAATAGTAGACATAGCAGTAGATTTAATTAAATTCTGGCTACTATTAGTATAAACTATGCTATAGCGATATAAAGGTATACTAGATGGTTGTTTAAATGTTCCTAAGGAGAGAAAGAAGTAACTAGGCTAATAATCTACTTATATCCCTTAGTATAACAATAGCTATTATTCGATAATAGCTATTGTTAGTATTGTTGTTTTTTCATAACAGATAATAGCTATTGTCTATATTATTGTTCTTATAATAGGTGACGCCGGATATATATACCTTTTCGTCGCTATTTCTCCTTCTTTCTCTTAAACCTCTCTTTCTTATTGTTATAATAGCCTCTTACGCTTAACTCTACCTCGACCTAGTAGATCTAATCCCTTCCTAGCCTTATAGAATAACTCCTAGCGACTACGCTAGGCCCTTACACTTACGTTAGTATAAAGCCTACATCTGCTATATAACTCTTATATATCTCGACCTAGACGAAACTTAGTTAAGACAAACCGCTTATATCTATAACAACGATAGAGGCTTAGTACTACGCTATAAAGCCTGTCGCTTCTACGATACCCCGTGTGACTTTATTTATATTCCTAATCCGATATATCTATATAATCTAACTAATACTAGTACGATATCTCCTAGACCGACGACATCTTCGAACTTATTAACTTATGTCGTGCTATTAATTAGCGTGTTATAGATCTATAGGCAGATCTAATCGACCTCTTTACTATACGCTATAGTGTCTAGCGTAAGTAGGACGAGCTAGATTATGTTAGCGACAGTAATGCTTCTAATAACTAATCTAATTTAGGTGGCGTAGTTAAAGCGTTAGTAGGCTAATAGCTTTAGATAGTTTTTAATGATATAGACTTATACTTTATGAAATCTTATTTGCGTTGCGTCTTCCTGTTATTAACTGAAGTTAACTATAATAATAGCGTATATAAGCTCTTAAAGTAAGAGCGGAGTAATAAGTAAAGAGTCGGCGCTAGAGATAAGACCCTAGATAAGTAAGCGGACTATACTCTTAGCTACTATAAGAGAGTGTTTACTCGGGGGCTATTAACCGGATACGCTTAGAGTACTAGCCTTTAACCTTAGTAATGTTATGTAGTAGAGCCTTGTCCTCCTTGTGCCTCTCTTCCTTATTATCCCCTTTATCGCTTAAAGTATAGGTAGTAATATCCCTAAAGTTATTACTTATACTATCTATATCGCTGTTATTATCGTCGTTAACACTAGCATAGTTATCTTTATTAGCCGTATAGGTGTCTTAGAGCCTACTATCTACTAGCTTCGTAATTATAATTTGTCGAATTATCTATAGAAGTAGTCTATGCCTTCGGTCTCTAATAACGTCTTTCGTAACATTGAATACATGTTCGACACTAACGCTAGCGATTAGTATCGCGAGAACATTACGAGTAACTCGAGCTAGTCGTAGGTATAAGTACTTATTCTCTTTCTACTACGAAAGAATGTCGAAATCTAGTGTTTCCCGTATAGGCGAAGTCCTTAGGTAATCTTCCCCTTCTATCCTTATTATATAGACCTTAATTTATCCCTAGGAGAGAGCGTTATCTTAGCTAGATGTTATAGATATAAAGCTTACTATATTGTTCGATAAGGTAGGATTCTTAAACTAGTAAATAATAGATAGGACTAGTAGAGGGAGTAGAAGAGTAGTATTAGAATAACTATCATTATCGTAGCGACTTAGATAGTTAAGAAATTGTTTCTAGTAGAGCGACTTAAAATGTAGTTCCTACGACGTATACTTTTAGTAGATTAGTCGCGTATAAAGACATTTATATAAGAGGAAGTATAGGAGGTATACCTTATATATACTTAACTTCTACGTAGGATCTAAGATTATGCCGCAATTAAATAGGAAACCTTAGCCTCTACCCGTTCGCTTATAATACTTAGAAAGCTTAGCGCGACCTACTTTCGCTATATTCTAGACGACTTATAGCTAGTCTAAATTGTTGTCCTCTTTCTAAGTAGATTCGACAACGTCGAGGAAGTCGAAAAAGCAATTATATATTAGCTAGACGAATTATATTAAGGGTGTGTTAGATTAGCTTAGCTAGTTAGTTACTATCTTAAAATTCTTAAGCATTCGAACGACGATTCTTAGGTATAACTACTCGGCGTAGCTAAGGCAGAGGCGTTTTATGTCTATGTAATCTATAGAAGCCGTGTCTTAATTAGCTACTGTTTTATTAGCACGGGGCTTTTACGTAGTCGCAATCTCTGCATTAAGCTATTTATCGATAATCGGTGATAGTTTAATAGCTCGCTTGTATATATTATACGTCGAATTCTAGCGGGTATAAACATCCCGAACGACTACGAGTCGTTTACGAGGAGAGAGATATACTTAAAGGGATTTAAATTGTTAGTAGCGTTAAGGGGACTAGTCGATTATAATACAAATCGCGCAGAGCTTTAAAATAGGTTAGAAAACTATAAGAAAACGCTATAAGAAATATAACTCACTTTTCGCAGGGAATTAGGCACTAACAAGGTTATTCGGATATTACGGAGATAACGCTTCTTAAGCTTATCCGCTTTCTCGTTATCTTCGGTAGTTTCTAGCTATAGGGCTCGAATAATATCTTATACTATAAGATTAATAACGTGCGCGAGATAAGGGATTAAGTTCTTAACTAAAGACTATTATACACCCTTTTTATAGAGGCCTTGTTATACTTTAGACTATAACGTATTATTATTGCTCGCGTTGTCTACTATAATAGCGAGAAGGTGTGCCTCGAGTTTTCTTTTATAGAGTACTCTAAGTAACTCCGTGCCGAGTATAGCTTTAGTATACTATCCGCTAATTAGTACGAAATCGAGTAGGCACTTACGCATTTACTAATTGTCGTTGATATAGTGTGCCTTTATAGCAATAAAGCTTAGATAATTGTTTACTAACTAACTATCTAATGTAATTAAGACTTTCGTCTCTTTACTAAGATCGGTAAGGAGATAAGAATAGATATTTTCGTAGTGCTCTTTTAGTAGCCTAAGAGACTACGTCTAGCCTAGAACATTAGTATCTAGTCGAAGGAAGTGTATAAATCTTAAGAAGGTAGGATAGGCGACTATTTAGAATAACTAATTGTAATTAATAAGGACCCTAATAAGCTCTTTCTCGAATTGTTTAGGTATAAAGTATAGTATATACGATAACGAGGTAGTCGCGATCGATTTTAACTAGGTTAGGGCTATTTAAGCTTAGGACCGCTTATAACTAGGAGATTTAGTAGTCTAGTAAGACTTACGCTCGAGATGTTTTCGCATGTGTTTATTGCTAATCTAATTAACTAATAGATGCTATAGAGCTCGACTATAGCGAAGGTAGTACACGAGAGGCGTACTATCGCTAAGCTTAGTACCCTCGTTAAAGTCGGCCTAGATTAACCCGTAGTAGTTAGAAGAATTCTAGGGTAGTACTTTAGAAGACTTAAGTCTACTTAGTATTAAAGGCCACTATGTTTTCTAAGCTTATATAGCTAGCTATTCGTTATCTAGAATTTTGCTATTATAGAGTAGATAGTAAACGAGTTCGAAGAGTTTACGGATAATAGAGGTAGAAGATTATATCTAGCACTAGACATAAAACTCTTAAAGCTCGTTAGGGAGAGATATTTATAGCATAGTAGCATCCGAGAGCACTTATAATTAAGGATTAATAGAGGCTACGTTAAAGAAAGATATTTCTCTTATTTAGATATAGTATAATGCCTAGCTATATTAGAAGGGGTAGAAGACTATAAGAATACGCTATAAGAATCTGTTTACCGCGTTTAATTTTGTAGGTTATAATAGTATAAAAGAGAGAGCTACTACTACTCCTATCTAATTTCCCTAACTTAGTACTAATCTATTTATCCTTATCTATATTATCCTCGCTACTACTATCTTCGCCCTTACTCTAGTCGCCCTTATCCTCCTTATTATTACTACCCTTCTCTATTACCTTATTATTATTACTCTTATCCTCTTTATCCTCTTCGTTCTCTTTATTAGAATTATCGAAGTCTCTAGTAGCGACAACCTCGCGGTATATTTTAGCTGCTTCCTTAGTCTCGTATTCGTTAGGTGTCTTATCGAGGAGGTCCTTAATCTTAGAGTTATTCTCGACTTCTTCTTCGACTTCGTTATTACTATATTTAACATAGTAGCTATTAGATTCGAGTAAAATATCGTTATCCTTATACTAGAACTTAGGTTTAGGAGTAGGTTCGCGTTCGCTTTAATAGATTAGTAATTAACTATAAGAAGTAGCTATAAGAAATAATATATGCCTAATTATCTGCCTATGCTACTTAGAGTTTAGCTAGTGTTATATCGTTAATAAATTTTATAAACTCGGCTTCGTTGTTATCGTTATAGTCTCTATTATTATATAGTAAATTAATACTATCGCGGAAGATCTTACGAGACTACTTCTTAATTATTCCCCTAGTACCGAGAAGTCGTCTTACTTAGTAGTTCGGGAAAACATTATACTAGTTATAGGGCGCCTTCTTTATATAATTAGCGAGGAGTTACTTATAGCGAAGGAGAGTATTAGCTTTATAGATTTTACTCTATTTCTAATAGATAGATATAAACTTATTCTCTATCTATTCCTCTGTGTAAAATTAGTAAAAATACCGTAAGAATGTACTATAAGAAATATACTACTCTACTAGGTATAATAGCGAGTCTCTACTATCTTCTCGTATACTATATTAAATATAGCTTTCTTCTCCTTATCGGACTTTACTTAGTAGTCCTCGGAGCTCTTAAGTTTCGCCTTAAGTATACGTTTAGTAGAGTAATTAGCATTACCGATAGTAGTAAGGGCTTTCTCCTCTATACTAGCTTATATAGCGTAATCTCTTTGCTAAATAGCTCGCTAGGTATTACTAAGCTATGCTTTCTACTATAGAATTCTAAGAGAGTAGCTATAGCAAGGAGTTCCCTAAGAGTAATTCTTAATCTAGTACTTAATCTTATTAGGCTCGGAATTAAAACCCTATAGTCTAATTAGTATTTAACTATAAGAAGTAGGTATAAGAATTACTCCTATTATAGAGAGGACTACTTCCTCTTCCTTAGTTATTTCTTCTTCCTTAATTACTAGGGTATTAGTTATCTTATTCTTAATAATAATAGATTACTCTTCTTTAGGATTAGTAGATATTATAGATTAAGAATTAGTAGTAATTTATAAGTAAAGGTAAGATATCGAGTATAAAGTAGATCGAGATATAAGATATAAGGTTTATAAGGAGGAAGTTAAGAGATAAGGGATTAGGATTACTTATATATATAGAAATAGAGTAGCTAGGAATACGAGCGTTAATAAGCATTTGTCCTATTATTATACTAATATAAAGTCGTTAAGATTATTAATATAAAGTCGTTATAGTAGATAATAACAATAGGAAATTCATATTCTATATACTATTATAAATTCTATAATAAGGCTTAATATCTTATCCTTAGTATTTTCTCCTTGCTCCTCTCTACCTTTATAAATAAATTCTAACAATTAATTCGACAAATTTACGTAGTTATAGCTCGTAAAAAGCAAGTAATAACTATAAGGAAGGCGACTTTAAAGCTAAGGAAGTAAGGCGCTAAGACGATAACTGCTAGTAAAACACCTACTAGTTACGCTATAAAATTTAGACTAGTAATAACTAGATAAATTCGCTAGCTAAAGGCTAATAGGTTTAAGCCTAGCAGTTAGTTTCTTATAGCTAATTCTCACAGTATTATACCTAATATAGTATAGCTATTGCCCTCCGAGATATTTATCGCTACTAGAAGTTAACTAACCTCCTTATCTAAAAGCTCCTCTTCTCCTATGTTATTCGCGAGATTATATAAGATATTAAGTCTACGCTTATAATTAGAGATTTTCGCTTCTAGCTAGATGCTATTAAGTATCTCTAGGAAGCGACTAAGGTAATACTAGTAGGATATTTCGAAGGTACATTAATTATATATTTAGAATATATAATTCTAAGTACTAATAACTATAGTAGACTACTGCCTTAACGCTATCTATGCTAAGCGTGTCACTATATTTGCTAAAGACTCTACGCTTACTAGGAAATACTACGATAAGTACTACTCGCTTAATTTTTCTAACTAGTAAGAGCTCTCCTCTATAAAGCTATAAGAAAGGACTATAAGAAATAGGCAGATATAATTTTACATAGAATAGAGTATTAAATTTCTTCTCTAAGCCGCTACTATAGACCTCGTATATTACTATAATATAGTAGAGTCGTCTTAAAGCCTAGCCCTTACGTAGTACTTTAGTATAGTCCGACCCCGGTGCTAGTATAAGTACTAATATGTTTTAGCGTAGTGCCTATAGTAGAGTAGTGCTAGTATTACGTGACTACGGTGTAGTGCTAGTACTTATATAGCTTAGAGCAGTGCTAGTACTAGTGCTATTACGGATAACTCTAGTGCTAACCCTGTGTAGCTAAGGCGTAGGGCTATTAACACGGGGTCGGCCCCTGTACTAGCACTAGAGGCGGCCTTAGGCCGCTCTAACCCCGCCCTAATAGTTACACTAAGCATAAGTAATAACTTTAGGAATATTACTACCTATAGTTTAAGTAATAAAGAAGATAATAAGGAAGAGAGGTATAAGGAGAACAAGGCTCTACTATATAACATTACTAAAGTTAAAGGCTAGTACTCTAAGTATATCTAGTTAATAGCCCCTAAGTAAATACTCTCTTATAGTAGCTAAGAGTATAGTCTATTTACTTATCTAGGGTCTTATCTCTAGCGCTAACTCTTTACTTATTACTCTACTCTTACTTTAAGAGCTTATATACGCTATTATTATAGTTAACTTTAGTTAATAATAGGAAGATATAACGGAAATAAGATTTCATAAAGTATAAGTCTATATTATTAAAAACTATCTAAAGCTATTAGCCTACTAATACTTTAACTACACTACTCGAATTAGATTAGTTATTAGAAGTATTACTATCGCTAATATAATCTAGCTTATTCTACTTATACTAGACACTATAGTATATAGTAAAGAGGTCGATTAGATCTACCTATAGATCTATAATACGCTAATTAATAGTATACTATAAGTTAATAAGTTTAAAGATGTCGTTAGTCTAGAGTAGTTTTTAGGTTAGGTTAGATACTAGAATTACTAGTGTGACCGTTAGGTTGAGGTCAGGAACTTCAAAATCTGAAATTTTTGCGGGATTTTTGCTCTTTTTCTATAATAACTCTTTCAAAATGAATTTTTTTTTAAAATTGGATTGTCTAAAATAATCTATAAAAAAACGCGCATTTAATAATATATAGCATGCTTACGTAATATAACTCTAGTATTTTTGAAATAGCTATCAAAGTTTTTGAACCTAGTTTAAAAATCAGAGAATCATATTACGTAATCAATTTATATATATAAAATATAGAGAATTTTATAGGGATTCTAATGATATAATTTTTATTAAGATAATAATTCATTTAATACGAGAAATCGCGTTTTAACACGAAAAACCCACGAAAAAACAATAGGGTAATATAACTCTTTTAGGTTTAGTACGACCCCTTAACCCCGACCCAACAGTCACACTAAGAATTACTACCTATAACCTAACCTATAGTAACACTAGTATCTAAAGCTTAGCTACTATAACCTACTAAGCTTTAGGTAGTAGTACTTAGCCTTAGGTATATAGTTAGTTATAGTGTTACTTCTAGCCTTACCTAATAGTACCTATAGGTGCTTAAGAGTTAAGGAGTATATATATATCTTAAGAACTTAAGATTTAGGAACTAAAATTCAAAAGTTAAAGGTTATAATTACGTTTATTAATTACGTTAATCTTACTAGCACCTCTTATTTACTCTTATAGCCTATATCTTACTTACCTATCTATCTTTATATTATAATTGTCCTTACTAAATACTATCTAATTGTCCTAGTTATATATATTAAACTTAGTATAATAGCGATAAGTAAGCTATAAATCTTTCTAGTTAATAGTAATTCGCTTAGTATAAATAGTATTAAGGTTTATATCTAAGAATATTAGTATCTATTATAGTATTAAATGTAAATAATAGGTACCTTCTATATACTTAATAATAAAAGCCTCTACTACCTCTTAGAGTACTTTAAGAGCTAAAGATTAGATACGAAAGCTTTCGTTTCTACGAATATAGCTTATAATAATCTTATAGATAAGGTAGCTAAAGGGAAGCTTATAGTAGAGAAGTTTAGTTAACTTCTAGTAGTAATAAATCTCTTAGAGAGTAATAGCTATATATAATTAGTAATATAATATAATAATTAATCGTGATAATTATACTACTAGCCTTAAACTTGTTCTTCTTTCTAGAAGTACTAGTTATTTTATAAGGTTACTTAGAGATATAAGCCTAATATATACTAGATAACCTACTCTTATAACTATAACTATAGGTTAGTTTTATAGTATTTCTCTTAGGAGATATAGTTACTATTACTACTAAGGATAGAGTCTTAGGAAGTACTTATAATATAAAGTAATCTTATAGTAGTAAGAGTATAGTAGTAGAGAGTAAGAAAAGTAATAAAGTAGATATAAGAGTAATATAAAGAAAGATAAGTAGAAAGAGAAGAGGTAAAAGAGATAGAAGAAGAGAAATATATAATAATTTAGTAGCTAGTAATAGTATAGCTAATAATAGGAATATAATATTATTATAGGAATATAAAATTAGCAAATTAGGAATATATAGTATATAGAATACTTACTTATTATAATATCATTTATAATAGTAGAATATATAATATTAGATTTATTAAAACACTTAGAAGAAGAAGAATCTAGACACTATAGAGTACTAATAATAAGTATGTAATAATCTAGCGTAATAATACTATACTAATTTAGTATACTATAATTCTTAAAAACCTTATATTTTATATTTTATATTCTACCCTAGCTACCTTATTATTACTTTATATATATTAAGTAGCTATATTACTCTTTACTATTCTTCTTCTTCTTCTATTAACTTCCTTTCTTCTTATCTCTTTTACCTCTTTATTTCTAAGCCCTTAAGTTTAACTTTTATATTTTATTTTACTATAGTAACTTCTCTAGATACTTCTATGGCTAATATATCTTCTAATACCTCTCTTAGTAGCTCTCCTAAGATTAAGGATAAATTTAATAAGTTCGAAGTAATAATAGAGGTAATTATTATAGCGTTTTATTATAAGTATTAAGCTAATAGGTATAGAGCTTTAAGTCTAAGTAAGCTAAAATTAAATACTAGATCCTTTAGTATAGTTAAGATAGTAAGGTATATTAAGGTTATCTAATTAGTTTTAAAGTAGGTTTAAGTAAGCCTTTAAAGTAGAATATTTAGAACATTATATACCGAGATAAAGATACTTAATAGTTAGCTAAGGTTAAGGTACTTAAAGTAGCTAGAGATACTAATTATAGTATAAAGAGGAATTTACTTAAGAAGTTTAATATAAATAGTTAAGTCTAGAACCTTAGTAAAGAAGTAAAGGTAGAACTCCTTATAGAAAAGATTAAGGAAATAGAATAGTACTATTTTAATACCTAGTAAAGCTATATAATTATACTACTATATTATTATGTTTAACACTAATAGACTATAGATAAATAGCTATCTAGTAAGTTTAGAAAAGTCTATATTAAATAGTAGTATATTAGAAAGTTTATTATATATTAAGAGTATATAGAAGTCCTTATAAAGGTAAAGATAGCTTATACTACTAAGTCTAATAAGGAGAATAATATATTAAGAGTAGCTAAGTAGATATATAGTTCTAGTAGAATTCTCGAAAAGCTTAAGTATAAGATCTATATAGCTAGTATTACTAAGCTTACTATAGATAAAGGTACTAATAAGAATACTAAGAAAAAGTACTTAGAGTTTATCTAGAAACTTAGTAAGGAGAGTTAGGCTTACTACTATCTCTAATCCTAACTAGTAGTAAGTTCTCTATTATTATTACGTATTATTATTACGTTAGTATACTAATAAATAGTAGAGCTTATAATTCTATACCTCTAGCTAAGTATTAACTACTCGAGCTAATCTATCTTATAGATAAAGGTAAATATATAAAGCCTAATAATAATAATAAGTATAAAGAAGTATATAAACTAGACTATAACTCTAAGATTAAGAAACTAGCTAATAAGTATAAGATAGATAAGTAGTATATAGAGTTTAAGAGGTTTTTCTCTAATAAGGATAAGATTATTAATAAGAGAGAGAAAGTTAAGGTAGAAAGTTCTTTAGAAAGTAAAGATAAAAAGGAGAATAATAAGGAGGAAAATAATAAGGAAGATAATAAGGAGAATAATAAGGAGGATAATAATAAAGATACTAATAAGAAAGAAGATAAGGAAATAGTTAATACTAAGAAAGATAAATTTACTAGCTTTAACTAGTAGATTTTCTATACTATAATTAACTACTAAGTAGTTTAATCTATAGTATAGTCTAGCCCTTTTATAGATTTAAGTTTTATAATAAGATTTCTTTCTATTTCTTAGCCCCTATATAATTCTTACTTTAAAATTTCTATAGTATAGTATAGGATTCTTTATTATATATTATAAACACGTTAATAAACATTCTATAATAAGTTATCTACCTTTATTAAATAATATAATCTATACTAATTAATATATCTAAAGCTTTTAACTTTAAGTTAGTACTTAACCTATAGCTTAGGGAGACTATATACTCCTTTCTAGCTATTCTAGTAGAATTATATAGCTTTATAATATCTACTTAGAATATTAGATATAATAGTAGAATATAATAATTATAACTCCTTTAATACTTACCTTTTTAACCTAGTAAGAGAGCTAAGGTTTAACCTCTATAAGAAGCCTAGAAAGACTAGTAGAGTTAAATAATTATAGTATCTATATATAGAGAGAGTATAAAGAATATACTAAATTAGAATTCTAAAGTATATTCTAGAGGTCTATAGGTAAATATTATAGAAGCTACTAAGATTTATAATAGAGAACTATAAGTTATTTATAATAGGTGTAGTAATATACTTACTTATTCTACTTACTATTATACTAGTAATAAAGTAATAGAGAAATATCTTAAGTCTTAGAAATATACTATAGTTATTAAGTATTGCTATAAGTAAAGCTCTACCTAAAGAGCCTTTAAGTAATTATAATAGTATATAAAGAGCATTTAATAAATTATCTCTCTATTCTTTACTAATACCTTCTACTATAAACTTGTTTATATAGTTACTAACTATAACTAGTCTTTCTATATAATCGAGCGTCCTACCTTTAGCTAATTTCTCTACTTTCTCTAACCTAATATTACTATACCTAGCTAGACTCTTTTTTAAGTAATACTAGTATAATAATTCGAGAGGTTATAAAGATTACTACTCTCTAACCTTAGTAAGAACACTAAGCTTTTAATAGCGTTAGATAGATAGTCTACTAATAACTACTTAGAGTTTATTATAATTAAAGGCTATTTTATTAATAACTAATAGTAATTATAAGAGTAGCTCCTAGAAATAATACCTCTTTAAGGTTATTATACTAGTAAAGCTATAGTAAACAAGGTTATATAAGTACTAAAAGATATATCGGTTAAGTAATAACTACTTATAGTTATAGTAGATAATATATTAAATAATAGAATACTCCGAGAGTCTCTCGAAAGAAGCCTAGGTACTCTAGATATTAAGTAGAGTATAAAGGAGAATATAATTCTATACCTAGTATATATTATTAATCTTATTATATAGGACATTATTAAGTATCTAAAACTTAAGATAAGTAAAGAGATTAACATAGTAGAGAGGTTATAAAACTACTATATCTAGGATATTTTAATATTAGTCTCTATCCCGAATTTACTATAGAAGGTATATAATATTTATTATATTGTTTTATTATGTCCTTTTATTAGTAAGCTCTATATAATCTATATTATAATTAATAGTTCCCTATAATAGTTTAAACAATTTATAGACCTCTAGAAGTATCTACTACCTAAGAAGAGGTACTAAGTTATATATAATATTAAGACATACTAGAATTCGACATATAATATATATAAGCGAGTAATAAAGCTTAAACCTTTTATTAAGGATTAGCTTAAGAATAAGACTATACTTTAAGCACTAAGGACTTCTTCTAAGGAATTAATATCTAGACTACTCTCTAACGTTAATAACTATAACCTTACTAAGTTATTACTTAATCTAAATAAGTAGTAGCATCTTAAATCTATTATAGTAATACTAGAGAACTTTAAGAAAGTAATAATATAGCTAAGTACTAGTAGCTAACCTCTTCTCTAGTATATATAGACTATATATAATATACTCTTTAACTTCTTAGATAAAATTAAAGAGGGCCTAATTAGCACTAAGGATTATAATAATCTACCTATATAGCTAGCTACTATATAAAGGGTAGTAAAAAAGAAATAGAAGAAGCTTAAGAAATACTATATATAAACTAAGGATAAGAAGAGTATACTCTATAACTATATAATAATTCTTAACTCCTCTAAGAAGCTTATAGTATATAATATAAGCGCCTATAGTCTTTCTATTAAGTAGTAGCTAATAATACTTAGGATATAGAGACTTAGGAACCTTACTATAAAGATAACTATTATAAGGAGTTCTTATAGTATCTTCGTTAGTATAATAAGATAGACCTCTTAATTACTTTACTAGCTTCTACCTCTAAGCTATTATATTACTAGTAATAAGACTAGTTTAACTAACTAAAACAAAAGAAGTAAGGTTATACTCTATTAGTATAAAGTAATAGTTAATACTCCTTATCTATTCTCTCGAAGTATACTATAATTAAAGAAGGTAAGGACTACCTTATAATACTACTAGTCTATATTTAGAAACTCGATATCTTATAGTAGTAAAAGAAGAAGGAGAAAGAATATCTATTACTATTACGTATAGTAAAAGATATTCTAGTAATTCTAATCGCTAGAGTTAGAGTTAAGTAAGTGTTTAATATTATAAAAGATATTATTAGTGTATAGAGGTATAAATTAGTAGCCTAAACTATTTAGTAGCTTATAATATTAAAGTATAAGCTTAAAGTAGCCTCGCTATTAGGATAGATATAATAGTAGTGTATAGTAATATATAGAGCTAAGCTATCTATAGGCTAGATAGGTTAATAAACTAATAGCTACCTTTGTTTAAAATAGCTAGAGACTATATAGATATACTATAGAGGGCCTATGTTATATAATAGGACTATCCTAGCTCTATAGAACTAAGCTTTCCCTTATAACTATCCCCCCTCTTTATAGCTACTACCCTTAGTAGCTATCTGTCTCTTAAGCTATTCTTTACTATATTTAGTAATCGTAACTATAAAGGTAGTAAGTATTCTCTTTATTAACTAGAGGAACACTTAGTCTATGTTGTTTTTTTGTTTATTCTATCCTATATTCGTCCTTAGTAACCTTATTACTTACGAGGCTATAGTCCTTTATTAGTAGCTTTACCTTAAAGTAGTACTAGCCTTACTACTAGTTTATAATATATACTAGTATTCGTTTAGTATCTATATAGTAGCTATATAGCTCTAGTGCACTAGTAATTAGTATATATATAACTATATCTCGACCTCTATAATAATAACTTCTATAGCGACGACACTTCTAAAACTTTAACTCGCTACTTACTTTATTAATGTGTTCTTTATTATTAACTTATATATTATCCTTATACTCTATACTTCTCTTTCTTTATTAAACCTCTTAGTACTTACTTTTCTTGTTACTATCTAGCTTACTACTTCGTTAAATATCTTTATTTTATTAATTAGATATCTTTAGTTATAGCTAGCTCCGATTCTTATATTTACTCTTATAAGCGCTACGCTTATATAGTTAAAAATAACCTCGTTAGTAAGTCTATAGCACCTATATAGTAAGGCTATAGTATACTAACGTAGATAGATACTACTTATAATAGCGTATCTAGTAAGGTGTACTTCTATTATAAGAAGATAAGGTAGACTTACTACCTAATCGATAACCTAGCGCTATAGAGCTTAGTCGATATAGTATACGCTACCTTTATAAAGGTAGATTAATACTATCTAGATCTTACTAAGACTTACTTAGTTAATAAGAAGTCTAAGCTAGATATAGAGGCTATAGTAGTATAGTCTATAATTTAGTTATACTAAATTACTAGTAGTTAAGCTACTACTCTACTAGACTTATCTACGTTATTAGGGGACGCCCTAATATATATATAAGTTAATAAGATCTAGTATATATATCTTATACTCGAGGAGAGTATAGGCCTCTTCTACTCTATAAGTATAATATCTAGTATTACTAGCGCCTTACTAATTATATATAGTACTTATCTAGTTCTACTCTACTCTCTACTTCTTTCTTTTCTACTTTACTATTATTAACACTCTATAAGTATTCTATATTAGCTCTATAAGAGAAGACTTCTCTTACTAAGAAATCTAAGACTATAACGCCTAAGAAGATAGTAATACTAAAGTCTAAGACTATAGTAGCTCTAGCTATAGAAGCTATTAAGACGCTAGCTTAGAGAGTAATACTCTCTAGAATAATAAGAAAGACCTCTACTAAGGTAAGTATAACTCTAAAGGCTACTAAGGTAATATCCTTTTACTTACGACTATAAGCTAGTACCTAATTTACTATAGTAGCCTCTAATAAGAGGACTACCTCTTCTAATACTATAGTAGTCTCTAATAGAAGGACTATACTTACTAACTCTATAGTAGTAGCTTTAGCTATAGAGGCTACTAATACTCTAGATAATAAGGATAATAATCCTATTACTAACCTAGATACTCTTATTACTATAGAGGTAGTCTCTAATAAGAGGATCTCTTTCTTTTTACTTACTATTTACTACCTCTTTACTAATCTATAAGCTTATCTAGCTTAAGAGAATAATGTCGTTATAGAGGATAAAGATAAAGCCTCTACCTAACTCTATAAAGAGGCTACTAGGTCTCTATAAGTTTCTACTACTACTACTACTTATAAAGATAAGTATTAAATTCTTTTATTAATAGAGCTAGAGGAAAATCTCTAGAATTACTACCTTAGTTATCTAGCTAAGCTATAGCTACTAGATACTACTAACTTGTCTATTTAGGCTATTATCTCTACCTACCTTACTATTATTAGTAGTTACCTACGGGATAGTATATTACCTATAGACTTAGCTAGGTTTATAGAAACTACTTAGTACTCTAGTATACCTACTCTAGGGGGTATATTAGATATAGATCTAGATATACTAGCTAATAATCTAGAGGAGAAGATAAATTATAGGGAGGATCTAGTTACTTCGTTATAGTCTTATTAGTTTAGTTATTTAGTAAGAGAGAAAGTAGCTTATTATAAGAGAGAGTAGGCTTAAGTAGCTTATAATTATAAAGACTAATAAAACCCCTTATCTATCTTATCTTAGCTATATCCTCTTTATATTATTACTATAGGCTCTTTAACTAATCTCTACTTAATAGTCTATTACGACTTTAGTAGTATTATCTAGTGCTTCCTTAGGTTCCTAGGTAGCTTTAGAAAGTAAATATCTTTTCTATAGTATCTTTAATATAGTCTATCTCTTTTACTAATTATACTCTAGAATCCTTTCTACTTTATATTCTATACTATTATTAATGTTAATTAGTTCTAGAGAGAGTATAGAGTCTCTATAGTCCTTTACTAGTTCTAATAGAGATATATAGAATATGTTATAGATATAGGAGCCTTTAGGTAGATCTAAGTAGTATACTTAGCTACTAACTCGATTTAATACCTTAAATAGTCTAAGGAATATTAGTACTAGCTTTTACTTAGCTACCTTTAGTCTTAGGTTCTTAGTTAATAGTAAGACTTAATCTCTAATATTAAATAATATAGCTTTATATCTCTTATTATAGGCCTACTTCTACTACTCCTAGGCCTATTACTAATACTCTTCTAAGCTCTTCCTAAGATTTATAAGGGTTACTACTCTATTATAAGTAGCTAGTACCTCCCTTAGTAAGGTCTACTCTTAGGCTCTATTTAGATTCTCTATAGAGTCCTTACTAGAGTAATATTCGAGTAGAGATATACCTAATATATTATTCTATAACGAATTAGTAGTAAACACTACTATTCGTAACTATCGTAACTAGTTAGATTAGTCTATAGAGTAATAACATCGAATATACTAAATTAGGAATCTATTTTACTATTCTATCTAGCTATCTATTTAGAGATAGAAAGCTATTAATAGCTAGCACTTAAACTTTAGCTAGTATATAAATGTTTACTAGTATACTAACGTAAATATAGTTCTATAGTTAGAGACTATACTCTCTAGAAACCCGTATTTATAAACGATCTCGTTATAAAATAGCTTAGTAAGCTATTCTAAGGTAATAGTCTTATAGTAGAGAAGATAGCGCACTATTTTCATTAATTTATTAATGACTACGAGGATTACGTTATATACCTTACTATAGTACTTACTTAGAGAGAGGTCGGTAATAAAATCTATAGTTAGCTCTCTCTAAGTAGCCTTTAGTATTAGTAAGCTCGAGAGCTTACTATATAGTATATAGGTACGTTCCTTCTAAGTCTAGTATACTATATAGGTCTTAGTATAGTTATCTACGTTATAGTATATCCCTAGCTAGTAATACTTCCTTAATAATAGCTTTAAGGTCTTCTCTCGGCTAAAATAGCTAGCCTCTAGGAGATTATAGTATCTCTATAGTAACTCCGCGCGTAATACTATATCTACGGGTATATATAAGGCATTATCCTTATATAGTACTTCCTTCTTCTAGTACTATAATAGCGAACTACTATTAGCTCTCTTCTTTAGATTAGTTACTCTCTAAGTAGCTAGTCTATTAGTCTACTATAACTCTTTTATAAGCTAGACTAGCTTATTATCGACCTTGTTAGCCTATAGAGACTTATTCTATATCGCCGAAATAGTAGTAACATAAGGTATAGCTATTAGCATTATACTATTATAAACTAACTATACCTCTCTATACTTAGTCTTCTTACTTCCTAGCTAGTTAGACTAGTATATATCTAAGGAACTACCTCTAGGACTCTTAGTATCTTCTTTACCTAGACTATCTATTACTCCTATAGAGTCTTTATAGAGCTACTTTATATCTAAAGCTAGTTATATAATATAGATCTCTAGGCCTATACTTCTCTCTAGAGTTATAATACTAAGGTATATAGATACTTCTATATATACTCTTCTTACTATTAGTATACTAATAGGAATTATTACTCTAAGCTTAGCCTATAAGGTAGGTAAGCTACTAGTCTCTTCCTAGTTATCTACTATAAGGTCTAGATAATAAGATAGAGTATTAGTAGAGTTCGTCTTTCCTAGTCTATATTCGATAATAAAATCGAATCTCTAGAGGTATATATACTATCTTACTTAATAGCTATTTAGTTTCTTTATCGTTAGGAAGTACCTTAGGTTATTATAGTTAAATAGTATATAGATAGAGTATAGAGACTCTTCGTAGTAGTATTACTACTACTTAAATCCCTTAATAATTATAAGTAACTCTTAATTATATATCTTATAATTCTACTCTACTAGTAGATACTTATAAGATAGGAAAGTAATAGAGTATTACTCCTTATACTTACCCTTATTAAAGAGCTATAATAGTATACTACTATATATATATTTCGATATATTAGTTTCTATATAGAGTTCTACTATAGGATTATAGTGCCTTAGTACTAGAGCTTTTATAAAGGCCTTATAGACTTCCTTAAAGGCCTTAGCCTAAGTCTCTCTCTAGTGCTATAGTATAGTTTACTTTCTCTTCTTTACCTCTTTAAATAGTAACGTTAGTAGTACTACTATTACGGAATATTCTTTAATAAACTACTAGTAAAAGTTTACGAAACCTAGGAACTACTAGATATTATAGTAATTCTTAGGTAAGGGCTAGTTTATAATTATAGTAACTCTATAGGAATCTATCGATATACCTATAGTACTAATAATAAATCCTAAGAACTCTACCTTAGTCTAGAAAAATATATACTTCTTTAGGTTCGTATATAATATAAATAAGCGTAATCTCTTAAGTACCTTCTATAGGTACTCTATATACTCTTCTACTAATATACTATAGATAAGGACATTATTAAGATAGATAACATAGTAGATATTAATAAGCCTTACTAAAGCCCTATTAATATAGACTTAGAATATAGTAGATATATTAGTTAATCTAAATAGTATAACTATATATTCGAAGTAGCTATATTTTATCTAAAATACTATCTTCTACTAATTACTCTCCTTTATTAGAATATAGTAATATATATCCTTTATATTAATCTTTAAGTATACTACTACTTCCCTAAGCTAATTAAGAGTTTTACTAATAAGAGAGAGAGAGTAGTAGTTCTTAATAGTAATCGTATTTAGACTATAGTAATCTATATATAGTCTAAGCGTTCTATTCTTCTTTAGTATAAATAGAATTAGTATACTAGCTAGATTCTCTAAATATTAAATCTAGCTCTTCTCTAGGGACTTCTTTAGGTACTCCCTTAGTTCTACTAGCTCTATAGTAAAGAAGTTATAAAGAGGTTAGAAGAGAAGTTTCTTACTCTCTTAGAGATTAATTAGATAGAAAATATTCTTAGTAGGCCTTATCTCGGTAGAGTTAATATTAAATATGTCCTTAAAGTCCGAGATATATATAAGTAGTATATTAAGGGGGTTCTATAGAGGCTCTATAGAGGCTCTAGCTACTCCTTATACTCTATATTCTATAGAGTTATATATACCTAACGAGATAAAAGTATAGTCTTAATTTCCTATAAGGACTAGGTTAGAGAATTCTTACGTACTTATAATATATATAGATATAGTATTATAACTATACTACTATTAGTTAGTATAGCTATCTACTACTATACCTTAGTTAAAACGCTATAGCTAACTAAGTAAGATAGGAGAGCTTATTTCTATAGTATAGAATAAGTCTTTTAACTCTTATATCTTACTAGTATTATCTATTAAGTATAGCTTAATCTTATAGGCGCTATAGTAATATACTAGATAGCTCTAGAAGCTATTAACCTATAGGAGCTTAGCGTTAATATACTTTAAGTTATACTTAAAAGTAAAGGTAGAATTGATTATATTAATATTAGATCTATTATCTAAGAGTATTAATATACTAACCTTACTATCTAGTATATATACTATCTCTTTATAGGTTTATACTAGGAGAACTATAGGCCCCTTATAGTCCTATTTAGAGTTATCTAATATATCCTTAGGGAGTTAGTTAGATAGGAGAGAACATTTACTTACTTCTACTATATATATTATAGATTCCTAGCCTAGCTTATATAGCTATATATACGAAATAGAAAAGTGGCCTTACTTACTATAGTTATAGTACTAGACCTAGTCTAGTACTAGCCTCCTTAATTCTAGACTTCTCTCTAAAGGGCTTTAATTATATTCTCTAGATACTCTATAGTTACGATATACTTACGTATAGCTAAAGCTAGCGTAGTTATCCTATTTACTATATTTACTCTCTAGAGCTATATAAATACTCTCTATAGAGTCTCTATAATACTTCTATATTTCCCTTACTTTCTTATCTAAAGACTTTAAAAGGCCCTTATATATAGTAGTATATATAACTAGCTCTTCTTATATTTCTAGAATCGAAGGGGCCTAAAGAATCTAGTTCTAGAGACTAGTATAGAGCTTAGCTAAAAAGTATTAGACTAGGTACTCTTTACTATAATAGAAGTTAACTTAGTCTTTAAGAGTAGCTAGTTAGTTAGTAAACTTCTAGGCTAACTCTCCTTAATTCTAATAAGTACTATAGTATTTAATTATAGTGTTTATATATTAATTAACTAGGTCCTTAACTATATCCTTAAGGAAGTTAAGAAAAGTCCTCTAATATATTAAGGAAGTCTAGTTTATACTATTAAGGGTATACTTTCGATCCTAGGACTCCTTAAGCTTATCGCTAAGAAACTAGATTAAGTAAGTAATCTAGTTTACCTTATATAAGAGTAAGTAGGTAAAGTAATCTAGCTTTACTAAGAAGACTACCTCTAGGCTCTAGTAGAAATATCTAAACTTAGTAATTATCTTTACTTAATATTCTTCTAGATCTTTTAGCTTTAACTCTATATTACCTAGTATAGGGTAATAGAGTAGTAGTATATAAATTATACTCTATAGTATTTCTTTAGGGTTCTAGTAGAGCTCTATAGTAGTACCTATTAGTCTTAAGGGTATTATATAGGTACCTATCTCCTTAGAGAAAGTTAAGGTACTCTATATAGTAAGGCTATAGAGTCTAGCTAGTATCTTACTAGTATCTCTATAGTAATTAAAGTCTTATATAGAGGATTTAATCTCCCCGAGATAGTAGAAGATCTTACTTCTAAACTACTCTAGAATACTAGCTAGAGTAACCTCTAGAGATATTAGCGAATTCTTATCTATTAGAGACTCTAGCTCTAATAGAATTTCGATAACTTCGTAGCTGTTATTAGCCTTATTAACTCGACCTATTAGTTAGGTAGAATTTACTTAATTATTATTACTTATTATTAGTAGCTCTATAGGCTATAACTAAAGGGAGCTATTAGAACTATAATAGTAGTATATAGTAACGTATAGAGCTAAGCTATCTATAGGCTAGATAGGTTAATAAACTAATAGCTACCTTTATTTAAAACAGCTAGAGGCTATATAGATATACTATAGAGGGCCTATGTTATATAATAAGACTATCCTAGCTCTATAGAACTAAGCTTCCCCTTATAATAGACTAATATAGAATAAGAGATAGAGGATAAGGATACTAATACTAATAACTTACTTAAATTATTATTAAGGACTAATATAAATTAATAAGATAATATTACTATAGTACTAAGTTATAGTAATAATAATAACCCTAAATTAGAGAGAAAGAAGATATAGAGAAGTTAACGATATCCTAGTAGAAAGCGTTAGCGAATTTACTAGCTAGGTTATATTTATACTTCTAGTATAATTTATGTATTTTATCTACTACCTCTCCTTATATAATAAAGTACTATAATAAAGTTAAGCCTAAAAATTAGTAAGGTATAGTAATACACTAAGCTATAGAGTAAGCACTTTAACTACTAGCTTATTAGGTACTATTAGGTAGGTACTAGGTTAGGTACTCCCCTCTAAGAGTAATACTATAACTATATACTAACCCTACCTACCTTAGTATAATACCTAACCTAGAGTAGCTCCTCTCTACTAAGCTTTTATACCTAACCTCTACTTAATATAGTGCTACCTCTACTTAAAAACTACTCTATATTAGTCTATATAAGGGGAAGCTTAGTCCTATAGAGCTAGGATAGTTCTATTATATAACATAGGCCCTCTATAGTATATCTATATAGCCTCTAGCTATTTTAAACGAAGGTAGCTATTAGTTTATTAACCTATCTAGCCTATAGATAGCTTAGCTCTATATATTACTATATACTACTATTATAGTTCTAATAGCTCTCTTTAGTTATAGTCTATAGAGCTACTAATAATAAGTAATAATAATTAAGCAAATTCTACCTAACTAATAGGTCGAGTTAATAAGGCTAATAATAGCTATAAAGTTATCGAAATTCTATTAGAGCTAGAGTCCCTAATAGAGAAGAATTCGCTAATATCTCTAGAGGTTACTCTAGCTAGTATCCTAGAGTAGTTTAGAAGTAAGATCTTTTACTATCTTAGAGAGGTTAAATTCTCTATATAAGACTCTAATTACTATAGGGATACTAGTAAGATACTAGCTAAACTCTATAGTACTACTATATAGAGTACCTTAACTTCCTCTAAAGAGATAGGTACCTATATAATACTCTTAAGACTAGTAGATACTACTATAGAGCTCTACTAGAACTCTAAAGAGATACTATAGAGTATAATTTATATACTACTACTCTATTATTCTATACTAGATAGTATAGAGTTAAAGTTAAAAGATCTAGAAGAATATTAAGTAAAGATAATTACTAAGTTTAGATACTTCTACTAGAGCCTAGAGATAGTCTTCTTAGTAAAGCTAGATTACTTTACCTACTTACCCTTATATAAGGTAAACTAGATTACTTACTTAATCTAGTTCCTTAGTAATAAACTTAAGGAGTCCTAGGATTAAAAGTATACTCTTAATAGTATAAACTAGGCTTCCTTAATATATTAGAGAACTTTCCTTAACTTCCTTAAGAACGTAGTTAAGGACCTAGTTAATTAATATATAAACGCTATAATTAAATACTATAGTACTTATTAGAATTAAGGAGAGTTAGTCTAGAAGTTTACTAACTAACTAGCTACTCTTAAAGACTAAGTTAACTCTTATTATAGTAAAGAGTATCTAGTCTAATACTTTTTAGCTAAGCTCTATACTAGTCTCTAGAACTAGATCCTTTAGGCCTTTTTAATCCTAGAAATATAAAAAGAGCTAGTTATATATACTACTATATATAAGGGCCTTTTAAAGTCTTTAGATAAGAAGGTAAGGGAAATATAGAAGTATTATAGAGACTCTATAGAGAGTATTTATATAGCTCTAGGGAGTAAGTATAGTAAATAGAATAACTACACTAGCCTTAGCTATATATAAGTATATCGTAACTATAGGGCATCTAGAGGATATAATTAGAGCTCTCTAGAGAAAAGGCTAGAATTAAGAAGACTAGTACTAGACTAGGTCTAATACTATAACTATAGTAAGTAAAGCTACTTTTCTACTTCGTATACGTAGCTATATAAGCTAGGCTAGGAACCTATAATATATATAGTAGAAGTAAGTAAATGTTCTTTTCTATCTAACTAACTCCCTAAGAATATATTAGATAACTCTAAATAGAGCTATAAGGAGCCTATAGTCCTTCCGGTATAAACCTATAAAGAAATAGTTTATATACTAGATAGTAAGGTTAGTATATTAATACTCTTAGATAATAGATCTAATATTAATATAATTAATCCTACCTTTACTCTTAAGTATAACCTAAAGTATATTAATACTAAGCTCCTATAGGTTAATAGCTTCTAGAGCTATCTAGTATATTACTATAGCACTTACGAGATTAAGCTATACTTAATAGATAACACTAGTAAGATATAAGAGTTAAAAGACTTATTCTATACTATAGAAATAAGCTCTCCTATCTTACTTAGTTAGCTATAGTATTTTAACTAGGGCGTATTAGTAGATAGCTATACTAACTAATAGTAGTATAGTTATAATACTATATCTATATATATCGTAAGTATATAAGAATTCTCTAACCTAGTTCTTATAGAAAATTAAGGCTATACCTTTATCTTATTAGGTATATATAACTCTATAGAGTATAGAGTATAGAGAGTAGCTAGAGCCTCTATAGAGCTTCTATAGAACCCCCTTAACTTACTACTTATATATATCTTAGACTTTAAGGATATATTTAATATTAACTCTACTAAGATAAGGCCTACTAAGAATATTTCCTATCTAATTAATCTCTAAGAGAGTAAGGAACCTCTCTTCTAACCTCTTTATAACCTCTTTACTATAGAGCTAGTAGAACTAAGGGAGTACCTAAAGAAGTCCCTAGAGAAGAGCTAGATTTAACATTTAGAGAGTCTAGCTAGTATACTAATTCTATTTATACTAAAGAAGAATAGAATACTTAGACTATATATAGATTACTATAGCCTAAACGTAATTACTATTAAGAACTATTACTCTCTCTCTCTTATTAGTAAGACTCTTAATTAGCTTAGGAAAGTAGTAGTATACTTAAAGATTAACATAAAGAATATATATTACTATATTCTAATAAAGGAGAGTAATTAGTAGAAGATAGTATTCTAGATAAGATATAGCTACTTTAAATATATAGTTATACTATTTAGATTAACTAATATACCTACTACGTTCTAAGTCTATATTAATAGGGCTTTAGTAGAGCTCGTTAATATCTACTATATTATTTATCTTAATAATGTTCTTATCTATAGCATATTAGTAGAAGAGTATATAGAGTACCTATAGAAGGTACTCGAGAGATTACGCTTATTTATATTATATATAAACCTAAAGAAGTATATATTTTTCTAGACTAAGGTAGAGTTCTTAGGATTTATCGTTAGTACTATAAGTATATTAATAGATCCCTATAGAGTCTCTATAATTATAGACTAGCCCTTACCTAAGAATTACTATAATATCTAGTAGTTCCTAGGTTTTATAAACTTTTATTAGTAGTTTATTAAAGAATATTCCGTAATAGTAGTACTACTAATATTACTATTTAAAGAGGTAAAGAAGAGAAAGTAAACTATACTATAGCGCTAGAGAGAGGCTTAGGCTAAGGCCTTTAAGGAAGTCTATAAGGCCTTTATAAAGGCTCTAGTACTAAGGTACTATAATCCTATAGTAGAACTCTATATAAAAACTAATATATCGAAATATATATATAGTAGTATACTATTATAGCTCTTTAATAAGAGTAAGTATAAAGAGTAGTACTCTATTACTTTCCTATTTTATAAGTATCTACTAGTAGAGTAGAATTATAAGATATATAATTAAGAGTTACTTATAATTATTAAGGGATTTAAGTATTAGTAATACTACTATAAAGGGTCTCTATACTCTATCTATATACTATTTAACTATAATAACCTAAGGTACTTCCTTATAATAAAGGAACTAAATAGCTATTAAGTAAGATAGTATATATATCTCTAGAGATTCGATTTTATTATCGAATATAGACTAGAGAAGATAAACTCTACTAATACTCTATCTTATTATCTAGACCTTATAGTAGATAACTAGGAAAAGACTAGTAGCTTACCTACTTTATAGGCTAAGCTTAGAGTAATAATTCCTATTAGTATACTAATAGTAAGAAGAGTATATATAGAAGTATCTATATACCTTAGTATTATAACTCTAGAAGAGAGTATAGGCCTAGAGATCTATATTATATAACTAGCTTCGGATATAAAGTAGCTCTATAGAGACTCTATAGGAGTAGTAGATAGTTTAGGTAAAGAAGACACTAAGAGTCCTAAGGGTAGTTCCTTAGATATATACTAGCCTAACTAGCTAGAAAGTAAAAAGACTAAGTATAGAGAGGTATAGTTAGTTCGTAATAGTATAATACTAATAGCTATATCTTATATTACTACTATTTCGATAATATAGAATAAGTCTCTATAGGCTAATAAGGTTAGTAATAAGCTAGTCTAGCTTATTAAAGAGTTATAGTAGACTAATAGACTAGCTACTTAGAGAGTAACTAATCTAGAGAAGAGAGCTAATAGTAGTTTACTATTATAGCACTAGAAGGAGAGAGTACTATATAAGGATAATGCCTTATATATACCTATAGATATAGTATTATATATAGAGTTACTATAGAGATACTATAATCTCCTAGAGGCTAGCTATTTTAGCTAAGAGAAGACCTTAAAGCTATTATTAAGGAAGTATTACTAGCTAGGGATATACTATAACATAGATAACTATATTAAGACCTATATAGTATACTAGACTTAGAAGGGACGTACCTATATACTATATAGTAAGCTCTCGAGCTTACTAATACTAAAGGCTACTTAGAGAGAGCTAACTATAGATTTTATTACCGACCTCTCCCTAAGTAAGTACTATAGTAAGGTATATAATATAATCCTCGTAGTTATTAATAGATTAACAAAAATAGTATACTATCTTCTCTACTATAAGACTATTACCTTAGAATAGTTTACTAAGCTATTTTATAACGAGATCGTTTATAAATACAGGTTCCTAGAGAGTATAGTCTCTAACTATAGAACTATATTTACGTTAGTATACTAGTAAATGTTTATATACTAGTTAAAGTTTAAGCGCTAGCTATTAATAGCTTTCTATCCCTAAATAGATAGCTAGATAGAATAGTAAAATAGATCCCTAATTTAGTATATTCGATATTATTACTCTATAGACTAATCTAACTAGTTACGATAGTTATAAATAGTAGTGTTTACTACTAATTTATTATAGAATAATATACTAGGTATATCCCTACTTAAATATTACTCTAGTAAGGACTCTATAGAAGATCTAAATAGAGCCTAAGAGTAGACTCTATTAAGGAGAGTACTAGCTACTTATAATAGAGTAGTAACCCTTATAAATCTTAGGAAGAGCTTAGAAGAGTATTAGTAATAGGCCTAGAAGTAGTAGAAGTAGGCCTATAATAAGAGATATAAAGCTATATTATTTAATATTAGAGATTAAGTCTTACTATTAACTAAGAACCTAAGACTAAAGGTAGCTAAGTAAAAGCTAGCACTAATATTCCTTAGACTATTTAAGGTATTAAATCGAGTTAGTAGCTAAGTATACTACTTAGATCTACCTAAAGGCTTCTATATCTATAACGTATTCTATATATCTCTATTAGAACTAGTAAAGGACTATAGAGACTCTATACTCTCTCTAGAACTAATTAATATTAATAATAGTATAGAATATAAAGTAGAAAGAATTCTAGAGTATAATTAGTAGAAGAGATAGACTATATTAAAGGTACTATAGAAGAGAAACCTACTTTCTAAAGCTACCTAGGAACCTAAGGAAATACTAGATAATACTACTAAAGTTATAATAGACTATTAGGCAGAGATTAGTTAGAGAGCCTATAGTAATAGTATAAAGAGGACATAGCTAAGATAAGGTAGATAAGGGGTTTTATTAGTCTTTATAATTATAAGCTACTTAAGTCTACTCTCTCTTATAATAAGCTATCTTCTTCTCTACTAAATAACTAAACTAATAGGACTATAACGAAGTAACTAGATCCTCCTTATAATTTATCTCCTCCTCTAGATTATTAGCTAGTATATCTAGATCTATATCTAATATACCTTCTAGAGTAAGTATACTAGAGTACTAAGTAGTTTCTATAAACCTAGCTAAGTCTATAGGTAATATACTATCCTATAGGTAACTACTAATAATAGTAAGGTAGGTAGAGATAATAGCCTAAGTAGATAAGTTAGTAGCATCTAGTAGCTATAGCTTAGCTAGATAACTAAGGTAGTAATTCTAGAGATCTTTCTCTAGCTCTATTAATAAAAGGATTTAATACTTATCTTTATAAGTAGTAGTAGTAGTAGAAACTTATAGAAACCTAGTAGCCTCTCTATAGAGTTAGGTAGAGACTTTATCTTTATTCTCTATAACGATATTATTCTCTTAAGCTAGATAAGCTTATAGATTAGTAAAGGAGTAGTAAATAGTAAGTAAAAAGAGAGAGGTTCTCTTATTAGAGACTACTTCTATAGTAGTAAAAGTGTCTAGGTTAGTAATAGGATTATTATCCTTATTATCTAGAGTATTAGTAGTCTCTATAGCTAAAGCTACTACTATAGAGTTAGTAGATATAGTCCTCTTATTAGAGGCTACTATAGTATCGAAAGAGGTAGTCTCCTTATTAAGGGCTACTATAGTAAATTAGGTACTAGCTTATAGTCGTAAGTAAAAGGATACTACCTTAGTAGTCTTTAGAGTTATACTTACCTTAGTAGAGGTTTTCCTTATTATCCTAGAGAGTATTACTCTCTAAGCTAGCGTCTTAGTAGCCTCTATAGCTAAAGCTACTATAGTCTTAGACTTTAGTATTACTATCTTCTTAGGCATTATAGTCTTAGATTTCTTAGTAAGAGAAGTCTCCTCTTATAGAGCTAGTATAGAATACTTATAGAGTATTAATAATAGCAGGGTAGAAAAGAAAGAAGTAGAGAGTAGAGTAGAACTAGATAAGTACTATATATAATTAGTAAGGCGCTAGTAATACTAGATATTACACTTATAAAGTAGAAGAGATCTACGCTCTCCTTAAGTATAAGATATACGCGCTAGATCTCGTTAACTTATATATATATTAGAGTGTCCCTCGACAACGTAGATAAGTCTAGTAGAGTAGTAGCTTAACTACTAGTAATTTAGTATAACTAAATTATAGACTATACTACTATAGCCTCTATATCTAGCTTAGACTTCTTATCGACTAAGTAAGTCTTAGTAGAATCTAGATAGTGTCGATCTACCTTTATAAAGGCGGTATATACTATATTAACTAAGCTCTATAGCGCTAGGTTATCGATTAGATAGTAAGCCTACCTTATCTTCTTATAATAGAAGTATACCTTACTAGGTATACTATTATAAGTAGTGTCTACCTACGTTAGTATACTATAGCCTTACTATATAGGTACTATAGACTTACTAACGAGGTTATCTTTAACTATATAAGTATAGCACTTATAAGAGTAAACATAAGAATTAGAGCTAGCTATAACTAAAGATATCTAATTAATAAAACAAAGATATTTAATAAAGTAGTAAGCTAGATAGTAGTAAGAAAAGTAAGTACTAAGAGGTTTAATAAAGAAAGAGAAGTATAGAGTACAAGGATAATATATAAGTTAATAATAAAGAACATATTAATAAAGTAAGTAGTAGGTCGAAGTTTTAGAAGTGTTATCGCTATAGAAGTTATTATTATAGAGGTTAAGATATAGTTATATATATACTAATTGCTAGCATACTAGAGCTATATAGCTACTATATAGATACTAAATAAATACTAGTATATGTCGTAAACTAGTAGTAAGGCTAGTACTACTTCGAGGTAAAGCTACTAATAAAGAACTATAGCCTCGTAGGCAATAAGGTTACTAAGGATAAATATAAGATAGAATAAACAAAAAAACAACATAGACTAAGTGTTCCCCTAGTTAATAAAGAGAATACTTACTACCTTTATAGTTACGATTACTAAATATAGTAAAGAATAGCTTAAGAGACAGATAGCTACTAAGGGTAGTAGCTATAAAGGAGAGAGATAGTTATAAGGGGAAGCTTAGCCCTATAGAGCTAGGATAGTTCTATTATATAACGTAGACCCTCTATAGTATATCTATATAGCCTCTAGCTATTTTAAACGAAGGTAGCTATTAGTTTATTAACCTATCTAGCCTATAGATAGCTTAGCTCTATACGTTACTATATACTACTATTATATATAACTACGTAAATTTGTTAAATTAATTATTAAAATTTATTTATAAAGGTAAAGAGAAGTAAGAAGAAAATACTAAGGATAAGATATTAAGCCTTATTATAGAATTTATAATAGTATATAGAATGTGAATTTCCTATTATTATTATCTACTATAACGACTTTATATTAATAATCTTAACGACTTTATATTAGTATAATAATAGAATAAATACTTATTAATGCTTATATTCCTAGCTATTCTATTTCTATATATATAAGTAATTCTAATCTCTTATCTCTTAACTTTCTCCTTATAAACCTTATATCTTATATCTTAATCTACTTTATACTTAATATCTTACCTTTACTTATAAATTACTACTAATTCTTAATCTATAATATCTACTAATCCTAAAGAAGAGTAATCTATTATTATTAAGGATAAAATAACTAATACTCTAGTAATTAAGGAAGAAGAAATAACTAAGGAAGAGAAAGTAGTTCTCTCTATAATAGGAGTAATTCTTATAGCTACTTCTTATAGTTAAATACTAATTAGACTATAGGGTTTTAATTCTAAGGCTAATAAGATTAAGTACTAGATTAAGAATTACTCTTAGAGAACTTCTTACTATAGCTATCTCCTTAGAATTCTATAGTAGAAAGTATAGCTTAGTAATACCTAGCGAGCTATTTAGTAAAGAGATTATACTATATAAGCTAGTATAAAGGAGAAAGTCCTTACTACTATTAGTAATCCTAATTACTCTACTAAATATATACTTAAGGCGAAACTTAAGAGCTCTAAGGACTACTAAATAAAGTCTAATAAGGAGAAGAAAGCTATATTTAATATAGTATATAAGAAGATAGTAGAGACTTACTATTATACCTAGTAGAGTAGTATATTTCTTATAGTATATTCTTATAGTATTTTTACTAATTTTATATAGAGGAATAGATAGAGAATAAGTTTATATCTATCTATTAGAAATAGAGTAAAATCTATAAAGCTAATACTCTCCTTTACTATAAGTAACTCCTTGCTAATTATATAAAGAAGGTACTCTATAACTAGTATAATGTTTTCCTAAACTACTAAGTAAGATAACTTCTTAGTACTAGGGGAATAATTAAGAAGTAGTCTTATAAGATCTTCTATAATAGTGTTAATTTACTATATAATAATAGAGACTATAATAATAATAACAAAGCCGAGTTTATAAAATTTGTTAACGATATAACACTAGCTAAACTCTAAGTAGTATAGGTAGATAATTAGGTATATATTATTTCTTATAGCTACTTCTTATAGTTAATTACTAATCTATTAAAGCAAATATAAACTTACTTCTAAACCTAAGTTCTAGTATAAGGACGACGATATTTTACTTAAATCTAATAGCTACTATATTAAATATAGTAATAACAAAGTTAAAGAAGAAGTTAAGAATAACTCTAAGATTAAGGACTTCCTTAATAAGGCACCTAATAAATATAAGACTAAGGAAGTAGCTAAAATATACTATAAGGTTATTACTACTAGAGACTTTAATAATTCTAATAAAGAGAATAAAGAGAATAAAGAAGATAAGGGTAATAATAATAAGGTAATAGAGGAGAGTAGTAATAGTAAGGAGAGTAAGAGTAACTAGAGTAAGAGCGAAGATAGTAGTAGCGAGAATAATATAGATAAGGATAAATAGATTAGTACTAAGTTAAGGAAATTAGATAGGGGTAGTAGTAGCTCTCTCTTTTATGCTATTATAACCTATAAAATTAAACGTAGTAAATAGATTCTTATAGTATATTCTTATAGTCTTCTATCTCTTTTAATATAGCTAGGTATTATACTATATCTAAATAAGAGAAATGTCTTTCTTTAATATAGCCTCTATTAATCCTTAATTATAAGCGCTCTTAGATACTACTATACTATAAATATCTCTTCTTAACGAGCTTTAAGAGTTTCGTGTCTAGTACTAGATATAATCTTATACCTCTATTATCTATAAACTCTTTAAACTTATCTACTATTTGCTCTATAATAGCAAAATTCTAGATAATAAATAGCTAGCTATATAAGCTTAGAAAACATAGTAGCCTTTAACACTAAGTAGACTTAAGTCTTCTAAAGTACTACCTTAGAATTCTTCTAACTACTATAGGTTAATCTAGGCTAACTTTAATAAGAGTACTAAGCTTAGTAATAGCGTGCCTCTTATATACTACCTTCGCTATAGTTAAGCTCTATAGCACCTATTAGTTAATTAGATTAGTAATAAATATATACGAAAACATCTTAAGCATAAGTCTTACTAGACTACTAAATCTCCTAGTTATAAGTAGTCCTAAGCTTAAATAGCCCTAACCTAGTTAAAATCAATTATAACTACCTTATTATCGTATATACTATACTTTATACCTAAATAATTTAAGAAAGAGCTTATTAGGGTCCTTATTAATTACAATTAGTTATTTTAAATAGTTGCCTATCTTACCTTCTTAAGATTTATATACTTTCTTTAACTAGATACTAATATTCTAGGTTAGATATAGTCTCTTAGGCTACTAAAAGAGCACTACGAAAATATCTATTCTTACCTTCTTACTAATCTTAGTAAAGAGATAAAAGTCTTAATTATATTAGATAGTTAGTTAGTAAACAATTATCTAAGCTTTATTACTATAAAGGTATACTATATTAACGACAATTAGTAAATACATAAGTGCCTACTCGATTTTATACTAATTAGTAGATAGTATACTAGAGCTATACTTAGTATAGAGTTACTTAGAGTACTCTATAAAAGAAAACTCGAGGTATACCTTCTTACTATTATAGTAGATAATGCAAGTAACAATAATACATTATAGTCTAAAGTATAATAAGGCCTCTATAAAAAGGGTATATAATAGTCTTTAGTTAAGAACTTAATCTCTTGTCTTATATACGTTATTAATCTTATAGTATAAGATATTATTTAAGCTCTATAGCTAGAAACTACTAAAGATAACGAGAAAGTAGATAAGCTTAAGAAGTGTTATCTCTATAATATCTAAATAACCTTGTTAGTACCTAATTCTCTACGAAAAGTAAGTTATATTTCTTATAGTGTTTTCTTATAGTTTTCTAACCTATTTTAAAGCTCTATGCAATTTATATTATAATCGACTAGTCCCCTTAATGCTACTAATAATTTAAATCCCTTTAAGTATATCTCTCTCCTTATAAATAACTTATAGTTATTTAGGATATTTATACCTACTAGAATTTAATATATAATATATATAAGTAAGCTATTAAACTATCACCGATTATCGATAAATAGCTTAATACAGAGATTATAACTATGTAAAAGCCCTATGCTAATAAAATAGCAGCTAATTAAGACATAGCTTCTATAGATCGCGTAGATATAAAACACCTCTACCTTAGCTATACTAAGTAGTTATACCTAAGAATTGTCGTTTAAATACTTAAGAATTTTAAGATAGTAACTAACTAGCTAAGCTAATCTAATACACCCTTAATATAATTTGTCTAGCTAATATATAATTGCCTTTTCGACTTTCTCGATGTTATTAAATCTACTTAGAAAGAGGACGACAATTTAGACTAGCTATAAGTCGTCTAGAATATAGCGAAAGTAGGTCGCGCTAAGCTTTCTAAGTATTATAAGCGAATAGGTAGAGGCTAAGGTTTCCTATTTAATTATAGTATAATCTTAGATTCTATATAGAAGTTAAGTATATATAAGGTATACTCTCTATACTTCCTCTTATATAAATGTCTTTATATATAACTAATCTACTAAAAGTATATATTATAGAAACTATATTTTAAGTTGCTCTACTAGAAATAATTTCTTAACTATCTAAGTTACTACGATAATAATAGTTATCCTAATACTACTCTTCTATCTTCTCTACTAGTCCTATCTATTATCTACTAGTTTAAGAATTCTACCTTATTAAATAATATAGTAAGCTTTATATCTATAATATCTAGCTAAGATAATACTCTCTTCTAGGGATAAATTAAGGTCTATATAATAAGAATAGAAGAAGAAGATTACCTAAGGACTTCGCCTATATAGGAAACACTAGATTTTAATATTCTTTTATAGTAGAAAGAGAACAAGTACTTATACCTACGACTAGCTTAAGTTACTTGTGATATTCTCGCGATACTAATCGCTAGTGTTAGTATTAAACGTATATTTAATGTTACGAAAGATGTTATTAGAGACTAAAGGCATAGACTACTTCTATAGACAATTTAATAAATTATAATTACGAAGCTAGTAGATAGTAGGCTCTAAGACACCTATATAGCTAATAAAGATAACTACACTAGTGTTAACAACGATAATAATAGCGATATAGATAGTATAAGTAATAACTTTAAGGATATTACTACCTATAGTTTAAGTAATAAAGAGGATAATAAGGAAGAGAGATATAAGGAGGACAAGGCTCTACTATATAATATTACTAAGGTTAAAGGCTAGTACTCTAAGTATATCTAGTTAATAGCCCCCGAGTAAATACTCTCTTATAGTAGCTAAGAGTATAGTCTACTTACTTATCTAGAGTCTTATCTCTAGTGCTAACTCTTTACTTATTACTCTACTCTTACTTTAAGAGCTTATATACGCTATTATTATAGTTAACTTTAGTTAATAATAGAAAGACATAACGTAAATAAGATTTTATAAAGTATAAGTCTATATCATTAAAAACTATCTAAAGCTATTAGTCTACTAATGCTTTAACTATACTACCTAAATTAGATTAGTTATTAGAAGTATTACTATCGCTAACATAATCTAGCTCGTTCTACTTACGCTAGACACTATAGTATATAGTAAAGAGGTCGATTAGATCTACCTATAGATCTATAACACGCTAATTAATAGTATACTATAAGTCGATAAGTTTAAAGATGTTATTAGCCTAGGAGATATTATACTAGTATTAGTTAGATTATATAGACATATTAGATTAGGAATATAAACAAAGTTACACGGGATATTATAGAAGTAATAGACTTTATAGCATAGTACTAAGCCTCTATCGTTATTGTAGATATAAGTAGTTTATCTTAACTAAGTTTCGTCTAGGTTAAGATATATAAGAGTTATATAGTAGATATAGGCTTTATACTAACGTAAGTATAAGGGCCTAGTATAGTTACTAGGAGTTATTCTATAAGGCTAGGAAGAGATTAAATCTACTAGGTCGAAGTAGAGTTAAGTATAAGAGGCTATTATAATAACAAGAAAGAGAAGTTTAAGAGAAAGAAGAAGAAATAGTAACAAAAAGGTATATATATCTAGCGTTACCTATTATAAGAATAACAATATAGATAATAGCTATTGTCTATTATAAAAAAACGATAATACTAACAATAGCTATTATCGAATAATAGCTATTATTATACTAAGGGATATAAGTAGATTATTAGCCTAGTTACTTCTTTCTCTCCTTAGGAACATTTAAATAACTATCTAGTATACCTTTATATCGCTATAGTATAGTTTATACTAATAGTAGCTAGAATTTAACTAAATCTACTACTATATCTACTATTCTCCTCTCTATTATTCGTCTAGCTAATCTTCCTTACTATAACTTTATTAATGACCTTTAGGTAGAGATTAAGGACATAGATAGCCTTATATATACTATTAACTAGGAATCTAATAGCATTAAGGTAATCTATAACTATACTATAAGTTAGTAGGAAGGCTTATCTATCTAGAACTAACTATTATTAGTCTTATACTCTACTCTATAGCTTTAGTACTCTAGTTTTCTAGTTAAGAGTTATAATTTATATAAGGGTAGCCTCGCTAGAGAGAGAATGTCCTCTAGATAAATTAGATAATAAGATAATAAGGTTTTAGTTTTAGGTAGTATATAGCTTACTAGCCTTATATACGATATAGACTCGTAGAGGTTATATAGATAATATTAATTAGGATAATCTTCTATAAATTACTATTAGGTTATAATTATATATAAGAGTTAATAATTAATGACTTTTGCTTCTCTCTAGTATCCTTTAACTACTATAACTTTAAGTGTTTAGAGTAGAAAAGTAATAAAAGTTATAGGACATAGCACTTACTATAAGAATCTACTATAAGAATATAGACCCCGGTGTAGTACTAGTATAGGCGCGCTAAGGACTTAATAGCACTATACTACTTATCTACTAACTTAACCTAGCACTATACTACATCTAGAAAGAGTATAACTTAACCTACACCTAGCGCTAGTATAGTACTATTATAGCTATAGTACAGTGCTAGTATAGAGCTATAAAAGGCTTAGTAGTACTACGCTAGCTAAAAGCTAACCTAAACCCTAGTGTAGAGATAGACCTAGAGAGTACCGAGTATGCTCTAATAGTTATACTACCTAAACCCTAGTATAGGGATAGACCCGGAGAGTACTAGGTACGCCCTAATAGTTACACTAGATTCTTATTTACTATATAGTAACATTATATCCTTCTAGATGATAATACTCATTATTAACCGGCTTTAATTGACCTTGGCGACAATAGCAACGCTGCTAAATGAGCTAATATAGGCTTATATAGCTAATTTTACGGCTTTAAGTACGTATATCACCGTTAGGGGGAGTGTTATACTATAGCAGCCGCTGCCGAGGATTAGCCGGTTGTTTCCACGTACTTTTCACCATAGAAATTTTCTATATAGAATTATAATGATCACATCAATTTCTGCACCTTCAATATCGCGTATTGGAGCATCCAGCCGAGCCTCTGATTACGTGATCACAACACCCTACCCAAACGCCGGTTAACGCCTGTTCTTACATTTCTCCCTTATATGCTTGGCCAATTTGGGTACTCGTAAGTCTTGCTGGCAAGACCGTGTCCCTGGCATTGCGACAGATCATCACGATAATAATCCCCATGCGATCATCCTCGACGACTTCACCGCCTGCGGAGGTGACTGCAACCCCGTCGTAGCGCCCATCCACCTTGTATGCACTCGCGACCATGACCGAGGAACCACAGAGTCGCCGTAACATGTTCAAGTCGAAATGGGGAAAGATCATAAAAGCGGACGACGGACACAAGACTGGCAAGAATGCTCCTTTCAGCGACGATGTCTCCGACTTCTTGCAGGGCGCCTCGAGATCAAACTCCGTGGCCGGCGGAGGCACGCGACCACTAAACTTGGACACCGCTGCTGCTCAGAGATGGCCGAATGCAAACCAGCTACAACAGTTGTCTACTGGAGAGTACAAGGTCCCTTCGCCATTACCGGTGGACAGATCAGGAAGAGCAAGGAGGAGGAAGGACCTCACTGTCCGCTTCGTATCCACACCCCCAGAGATCATAGGACATGGCGGCGACGAGACTGAGGTACCGCCAATGGAGATTGGATACGTTCGAGCAGCTCTACAACGATCCCTCTCGGAGCGTCGACCGGAGCAATTCCCTGAACTACCGGAGAGAGTAGCGGCATCGCCAGTTCGCCCTGGTATGCGTGATCGAGCGCAGACGACCCAAGGTAATACCGAGGCCTACTCGAGTCTCATGTCGGCTGGTGTGTTCGGTGATAGGCCGCCCTCGAGGGACAATCGTAGAGCGGACGACGACGAGGCTCCACAGCCTAGTCTAAAGCGAACGCAAACTGGCTCCTCCTCGATAGGCGACTCTCCCCCTCCTGGTGATCATTCGGCACACCCTGTACCTCCTCCGTCAATACTGCCGCGAAGAGCTCTGCCACCTCGGATTGAGGTAGCTACCGAAGATGCGCCTGGACGGATGTCGGACAACCGACTGCCCTCAGAAGAGTGGAATCAGGACACAGGGAGAGTACCGAGGATATTACGAAAGGAATCGTCAGAGGCGATCTTGAAGTCGCAACAACGCATGCGGGTAGAGGAAGGTCAAGCTTTTGCTCGAGCTTATCGTCTCAGCCAAACATTTCCTGCCGGCCAGGAAGATGCCCGGCCAGGATCACGGTCGAGCGAGCTGTCGTACCCACCACCTTCTACAAGTTCGGGGGACCATATACCGTGGAAGCAAGTCCCACGCCATGACCTGAACGACACTCGAGAAGTCATGCCGACCAGGACGAGACCATCTCCTTCGCCGAACAGATTCTCGGGTGAACGATTTTTACAGCCTGGCGGTATGCAGTCGCAGGAACGTCTGACGCCACCGATTACGCCTCCAACGGCAAACAACAAGCCCGCAACGCTGGCACCACAGGACTATATCGAGTTCTTCAAGGCGAAGACCAGGTCGAGATCAAACTCCGCCACGAATAGACCGCCGTCAAGGGAAACACAGAACACTACACATGATTCTCCATTACAATCCTCAGGCATGATACCCGATGATCCACGCTTGAATGTCGAAAGGACACGAAATGGCTTGCAAGCGCCCTCACAGGACGCTGCATTACGTCCCGAGCATTCAGCACCACGTTCCAGAGATCCCACACCGACTAAGCCGGCTGTGCCAGCTAGGCGAGCAGTGCCCACAACTTCACCCGAGCAAAGTCCCCAGTCAGCTGCGAGGGAACTTCATGGTCACGAGGAATCACCTCTGAAGCATACGAGAAGGCGATCGACGGATCAGAGCGCCCACAGTGCTGGTTCTGGTCACTCTACAACCGAGGCACCAACTCGCAAGGTCGATCCCAATGCAACCATAGCATTTGATGACTTTGCCTCACGAGTCCATCAGATGAAAGGAGTATTTCGCTTGACTGCTCAGAAAGAGCGTCCAGACTCGTCCATCCCGACAAGGCAGTGGAATAGATGTGCGTATTGGTGGCTATACAAGGGTCGACTGGAGCTGGAAATGCTAGTCAGGTCCAGACAACAGCAAGGTCTGCTCACACAGGCTCACGTGGATATCGCAAAAGCCTGGTGGGTTCTGATTGAGATATTTGAAGACGATGCAAGCGCAAACGATGCCCAAGATGCTGAAGACATAGCTTCCTTGCGCTATCATCTCCAGAACTTATCATTATGGATGGAAAGACGACAGTACCTGCCTCCAGTTGCATCCCTGATCCAAGGGCAGGATACGAGGGTCTGGCTACCTTATCCACCATTCTCTCCGGACGTCGAGTACCTTTTGGGTTGTACCGCTGGAACGAACAAAGCTGGCCATGTGCTTCCACTTGGCAACACCCGGGATTACTTCTTCTACCAAAGAATATTTGTAATTGCTTCTCTCAACACTGATGATCCGAGATCAGACCGGGTCCGACTCCCTTGCACGCTTAGTATGCTGAGACATCGCTCACAGTACCGCGCTTCTATTGCAATTGCAAGCCAATCTGATTTGATCAACGTCCTGGTTGGGCCTGAGCTTGGGTCTGAAAAGAAAGGTCCGACTTGGTATGATGTTGCATGGAATGCAAAGTCGTGCACGATGTCGGTCAATCTGCCACGAGGTCTGGCATTGAAGGTCAATATCGATGAGGCAGACTATCGTTCACTTTCCAACATGATCGAGTATACAAGGACTTTAGACAAGAGCTTCCAACCTGGAACTGGCGAAACACTCATTTATAGCTCACAGCTTGCGGAAGCTCAGTACGCAGACCGGAGCAAAACGCATACATTTCCCGAAGGAAAGATTCGAAGATCATACATTGGTGTTTTTGAGACGATTCACGACACGAGCTACGAGAACTACGTCCAGAAATCGCATCAGGGCTTCCGGCTAATGCTCATCACACCCAGCACTTCGCGCACACTTGGACTGGTCAGTCGGCCATTTGACGCCAAATCACCTGTTCTATACGAGATACCAGATGTCCCTTCAGACAAAGCGAATCCAGCTATAATCCTCCACTCACCCGATCCAGCACACCCATGGCGTCTGCTCGTGGTCTTCGAGTCCAAAAACGCTTTCAACGATCTCCTCTCCCTCTTCCACGGCACATTCAAAACACCACTCGAACAGACCAAGGTCTCCCTCTCCCTCCGCTCCTTCACCGCCGAAACCCTCCTTGACTCCTCTTCCTCCAACACCAACCTCTCCGTGCTCTCCCGCCTTCAATGGCACCGCGCCGAAGTCATCACCGCCCCCACCTCCAGCACCTCTTCCACTCCAATCCTCTCTCCCTCCCTCCGCGTCATCCTCTCCCACTCCACGGGCACCATCACCGACCGCCTCAACTTCCTCCCAGGCGACCTCCTCCTCCGCCTCCCCGTCGACCCCCAATCCCCACCCACCATCCACCTCGCCCGCCTCCCCCAACCCTCCATCACCCAATCCCTCGACCGCCGCACCACCCTCCCCGGCTCCCTCGACAAACTCCTCCCCATCACCGCCTCCCTCTCCCTCCTCCCCACCACCCGCACACTCACCTTCTCCTCCCGCCCCGACTTGCACGCATTCGAACAAGAACTCACGTCCTACCGCGTCCTCGCCGACGTCTGCCCCAGTCTCTTCTCCATCACCCGCCGTCGCATGGTCGTCAGCATCGTCAAGAAACTCGAAGCCACTCGGTGTCGGGTGCAGGTGTTGCGGCGGGAAGAAGGGGACGTGAGAGTCGCTGTTTGGTTCGAGGATTTTGCACACGCGGAGAGTATGGTGTTTACGGTCAGGGGGAGTGATGAGTTTGAGAGGTGTAAGGGGGAGAAGGGGATGAGGGCGGGTGGGGTGAGGTTGGTGGAGGCGAAATTTAGTTTGCCGAAGAGGGGGAGGGAGGGGGATGAAGGGGAGGGAGAGGTGGGAGGGGGGTTGGAGGGGGTCAAGGGGAGGTTTGTCAATCTGGAGGGTTTGGAGTATATGGAGGAACATGATGATTTGGTGGTGGGCTTCGAGGGACAGGAAGGTGAGATATCACTCTTGTGTCCCTACTCTGCCTCTGTTCTCGAGGCCGGCGTCTCCTCAGTCGGTCCTCCCCTTCACCAACTTGTGCCCCAGACCCCCTTTTTGCATTCTAGTCTTCTCGCACACCTCCTCTTGTACGCCATCGTCCGGGTTATATACTGACTCATACCAGACCTAGACTCCCTCATCGCCGCCCTTCCGGGCCCAGTCCACGCCCCACGTACCTTTCTTTCAAAGCGCCGCTAGATACCCATTCGTCCTTTCCAGACCGACACGCGAGCTGAGCTTCGCAGGGTTTCTTCTTTGTCTGTATCTTTGCATGGCGTGGAGGTCCTTTCATATTTTTTTCTCCCGGGAAATGGTCTAGAGACATCATCAATCCAAAACCTCACCAAGCGGGTGCATGCTATCCTTGCGGTGTTTCGATTCCTGTGATCTCGAGTCGTCACATCATGACCTCACTCTTTTGTGTCCCAGACACCAAAATCATGTGCCACTCGACAGCTGCACAAAGCCCGCGTGATGCGTACAACAACGACGACACAGTTGGATTGGAGACCATCAAGGCCACAGCACCGACTAGATGCAGCCAGAAGGAGTGGAAATGGACATGAGAAAACATTCAAGATTCTGTCGCACTAATATCTCTAGCCCCTCTGTCCTCTGTCCTCTGTCCTGTTCCTTCACCTTCCCCATAGCACTCTCTAGAGATCTACCTAACACGTCTCACTTGACCTTCGTCCCTGACAAAGATCCCTCTCTCCTTGAACGCCGTGCAATTCAATTCCCATATCGCAACAATGTAGCCTCTCGCTTCGCGCTGAGGAGAAGACTGATGTTCGGTCCCAAACTTTCTGACTTCCTGCCTGACTTCGCATACTCCTCGAACTGCATTCGCTGCAACGGCAATGCCTACATGTCCTCTAGCCACGACCTGTCATATTGGTCTTCCTCGTCAGACTCTTTCTGGACATCAACGACCCCATAATCGATAGGGTAGGGTGATCCGAATGGACGGAAACTAGACGACAGTCTGCTCTCTCAACCCACTCGGGTCCTTCTTCCCTCTCCTTCCGAGGAGAGTGGCATTATCCAAGCTGAGCTCAAAGGGACCCTTGTTCCGCACCTGTTTCCGTGCCGCAGCAGCGACAGCGGCAGAGTGCTGCCCGTAACCCTTCTCCTCAGCCCTGCCACGGGGCTGCTCGCGTTGCCTTGCTTGAGCCGCGGCTGAAAGGCTTGTGTTGCGCATAGCTTTCTCCATACCACCGACGTCTGGCTGGCCGGCCTTTGGTAGTTTGGCGGGCAGTTGTGAGGTGTTGGCGTCGTATGGAGCCGAAGTGGCGGCAAATTCGTCCTCATCGTAGTCTTCGTCTTCGTCGAGGGCGTTGAGAGAATTGAGGCCGGCCGCACCACGGAAGCCTTGCTTGAAGTTCTTGCGGCGCTTGGTCTCTTCTTCTTGTCGGTGTACAGCGTATCCTACATCGAAGACTTCTCGAAGGTTGACGGCACCGGGAGATCTGAAGTCCATGCGACGACCGACACCACCCGGCGTCTCGTCGAGGAATGGTTGGAGGAACTGGTTGTCCTTTGCTGCCTGTTGTCGCTGTTCCCGGATGAGTGGAGTCGCGAGTGGTGGTGCATCGGCGGCGGCCGTGGTGGCTTCTTGTGATTCGCGAATCCATGGATGGGCAAGGAATTGCTTGATATCGTAGCGCTTCTCCGGATCGACAGTGAGAAGGTGGGACACGAGATCTTGTGCAGACTTTGAGATGTCGTCCCACCACGGCGAAAGGAATGTGTATTGACCTCTCGCAACCTTTTCTGTGAGGACCTGAATCGACTCGTCGTAGAATGGTGGGAAACCACAGAGAAGAGTGTAAAGCACACATCCGAGCGCCCACATATCGACCGACTTGGAGTACCGCTCATCCTTGACGATCTCTGGTGCAGTGTATCCAACGGTACCGCAGGGTGTCATTGTTTGACTGTCCCAGATGACCTTGGACAGGCCAAAATCGGCAATCTTGATGACGCCAATACCACCAGAACCCTTGCCCTTGATGAACTCGCCTTCATCTGCCTTGTCTTCGTCGTCAGGGCCGCGAGGCTTGGGGTTTCTCGTTGGGATGAATGGGGTTGGGTAGAAAAGCAGATTCTCTGGCTTGATGTCACTGTATGGCTGTTAGTCATCGTGGGCGATGGTACACCAAATGTATCTTACCGATGCACCACGCCAGCTTCTTCGTGCAAGTATTCTAATGCGTTGGCTACTTGAGTGATGACATGTCTGGAAAGATCCTCGCTAAAGTACGTGAGACGGACAATCTGGTGGAAAAGTTCGCCACCAGGGCAAAGCTCGAGAACGATGTAGTAGTACTGGTTGGCTTCGGAGAATTCGACCAGCTTGACGATATTCGGGTGATCGAGTTGTCGCATAATCTGTACCTCCTTGAGGATGTTCGCCCGCTGCGAGTGCGTCAGTACGGTTGACCAATTTGGATTTCTGGTGGCCTGTAGTCGACTGCATTCGACATGCAGAACCTTGAGCAACAAAAGAAACTGAATATGCGCACCTCCACTGTCTTTGGAGCCTTTTTAAAGTCCGGATGTAAATGGTTGTTGCCCTGAAAGACTCGCGTCGGTACATGTTCGACTAATATCATACACAAGTTTGAAGAATGAAAAAGGCGAGGCCAAAGACAGCATCACAGGTGCCGATAACGAAGAAAGGAGCATAGAAAAAGAAGGGAAGTAAAAGCGCACTGATGATACGCACCTGAGTAGCGTTCATCTCAAACTTTCGGACCACCTTGATGGCGACCTCATTATACTGTCCTTTCAGATCGCGAGCGCGGTAGACGTTTGAGAAGGCGCCATCACCCATTTTCTCGATGAGTTGGTATCGTTCCAGTCCGGGGTATCGTGGCAGGCGGCCTTTTGCTTCTCTTTCTTCGGCAACGATGCGCTCGAGCACATCCTTGTCGACGTTCTGCTGTTTTGTGGCCTTTGCGGCGGCAGCACGTTGTTGTTGGTCGGCGGCATGGGCGGCAGCGTTACCTGCTTGAGCGGCAACATTTCTATTGTCCACGGCAGCGGCGGAGAAATCTCCTTGAGGGGCATTTGCCTGGAGCGGCTTGTGGCCGTAGACATTCGGATCGCTTACGCCGCCAAAGTGAGCAGCTTGAGGTTGTTGAACCGGCTGTTGTTGACGCGGTTGTTGGTAGTCGTTGTATCTTTGTTGCTGAGCGTGGACATTTGATACGGCAGGCTGATCGGGAGGTGACTTGGCATCCCTGGCCTGCTTGCCGTGTCTGATGAAGTTTTTGAGATTCTGTATGGTAGACATTGTGGTCAGTGGTGAGTTGAATTTATGACGAAATGAACAAGGGGTGAGCGTCGAGTAAGGTGAGGGCAGCAGTAGTTGGCAGTCGATTGGGCAGCGACAGGAAAGGTCCGTCCGACGCCGAGCTCAATGCAAGCAGCAGCTGTATGCAGAAGAGAAGACCCAATGGTGCGCGAAATGGAGGAACAAGAGAGTTGGTGTGGGATGAAAAGAAAAGACGTCGTTCCTGCAACAGCAACGAGGTGTGAGAAGTGCAGGTGAGGTGCAGCCGGAGTCGACGTCGATGCAGTGACGGTGACGGGATGCGAGTCGGATGACGTCGGTGGGGCCCGTGCGAAGGCGGTCGTGATTGTCGCTCGCTGCAGGAACTGCAGCATTGGTGATGGTAAAAAGGGTCCTTTGTCTCTGCTCGTGCCTTGATGATGCACCGTGGTCAGGTGTCGTCCGTTTCTGGTCTGCCAGATCGCAAGTATCCCTATACAGGTTGATGATGCAGATTATATATCTGGCAGGAGTCGACCATGGATGCCTGGACCTGTTCTGCCCACTAGCTGCCAACTACTCTGCCCTATGATCGCGTCCTCGGTAACAAAGGAGATGATCAACTCACCTCAATCAACATGTTGCCAGTCGATAGTCGGAGACGATCTCCGCCTGATCATGCACTTTCGGGTAATACTGTGGCTGAAGCGAGCACCCTCGTTTTGGATCAAAAAGGAACTCGTGAAAGGTGGATATGCAGAGAGCAAATGTCACACGATTGTGGTACTTTGTATTGAAGGCTAAAACCCAGGTGCGTAGCGATGATGGAACCTGGCCCGGCAAAGGCGCCTGTCTTCCACTGTCTGTTCCCACCAGAACCCGGCCTCTCACGGGTCAGGTCCTGTTCACAATCTCCGGATGGCGGATGGATGAAGGGAAAAGCATCCGAATTGATCGTGTTCCACTGTATCTCGCCGTGAATCCGTGACCGCGTGAACAATTGGTCTTGTCTGCATCAAACTATCGACATGCGGAACGACGCGGACTATCAGTGTCGAGCATGAATAAGGCGGCGACCGTTGAGGCAGTAGTGATGGTGAAGCTCGTCTTTGGTTCCATCCGATACTTCTGTTCATCTCTATACAGCTATCCATGGTTGCATGCCTCATGCGATCTGGAAATGACGCCAGGGCTCACTTTTCCATCTCCGTGCACAGAGCTCAACCACGAGCAAGTCCTTGGTACAACGAAAGCTGACTGCGCGTTTCAACCGCCTTGCATGCATACAGAGACCGAGCGGCGAGAGGTGAGAATGCTTTGCTTTTCCCAGTCTTATCCCGCATGACGGATCGCATGGGCATGCCTATGCTTAAACTATGTTCTGTCCATGGAGGAGGTGCCGGGACAACATCCAAGTTCAATAATGCCATGGCAATTCAGGGTTCATAGATCCTGGATGACTTTATTCCGTCATCGCGTCACCTTGTCCCGGCCGACGCGCAAACTTGGCGTATGCTGTGTACCGTCTGCTTGTCCACAGAATGTGGTCGAGCACGTGCCGTGTCCTTGTCTCGGCTAGTTGCACTCGATCAGGAGCTATGTGCTCCGGGTAGAGAGTGTAGCAGTATGATGCATTAAGCGGATATCAGTTCCTACCAGTGAATGTGCCAGGCGCCATGAACCCATCCCAATAGTGTACCTCATACAGTCATTCAAACAGCTCTGGCGGCTTCACCAGCTGAGTCTTCCTCTGCTCGTACTCTTGCCTTGCCCCTTCCAATACCACCCTCGCCGACGCCCATTCTCTTTGCCACGTACCGCTGAGCCACGACACCGATTGACAAATTCAATGTCTCCTCAAGCCATTCGCTAACCCACTCCCTCGCATCAACTCCGCCAGACTCAATCATCTCCCGAATGCTGTCTGGCAGACCTTCCTCGCCCTCGGCCGTGGCATCCATCCACTCTACCCACTGACTCGGGAAGGACTGGCTGACTGTCGAGAAAGTGATTGAATGGATCGGGTCGTGCAAATATATAGCAAACGACGTGACACCCTCATCCTTTGGCTCCGGTTCCACAACAGCGCCCTTCTCCTCCTTCTCCTTTTGATTGCCTGCGAATAGTGTCTCATCGTTCTTCTGATTGATAGCCTGGATTGCGAGGAAGATATCACTGCTCCTGACTGGGTTACTTTCACTCAGCACCTCAGTCGCCTTCTTGGCTGCCTCTTCCACTCCGCCATGCGAGGCGAAGAATTCAGTGGCATATGCCTCTGCGTTTGCCCGTGCCAACTTCGTTCCTTCTATGAGACCAAAGACTGCCCCGAGATCGCGCTTTGTTTGAGCGTCCCGCCACCATGGCCCGTCTGACCAGCTGGGGCTGCCGCCTCCAAGTATATTGCCTCTGTACCCGACGTCTGATACACTTCTATCCCTTGCTCGTGATTCTGTGCCGCGCTGTATGACGAGAAGGTCGCCGCCTTCGACTTGCGACATGACGCGGGCGAAGACTGAGTAGACTATGGGGTCGAGTGAGGGGTAGCCAAGGATGTCGTGCGTTGTGTGAATCTGAAGACGCTCATGTGCCGAGATGGGAGGGGCGATGGTCTGGAGAATGTTTGTGAATGTTGGCATCGCCAGTGACTTGACGTTTCCGCCTGAAATGTGTTAGCAGTATATGGGCGCTTTGAATCATTCTCCCTACCATAGGCGCGGAGTGTCTCGACGTTGCCTCGCATGCGCTCAGTCCACTTGAGTGCTTCCTCATTCTTCTGCACCTCTTTCACCGCAGCTTCTGCCTGCTTCACCGCAGCTGATGCCGCTGTGAAGACGCTGCCCCACCAACCTCCCCCTGCTGCAGCTTTTGATGGAGACGCATCTGATGGTCTGACTGTGTCGGCTGTGGACTGCATACTCGTCCTTGGCATTGCGGCCTCATTCTGTGATCCAGCAGGTCGGTCTTCGCTGTTCCGTCCACTCCCCGCACCAGAGCTTGGTGGAGTCGCGACTTTAGGTCCAGTCGTCCCGGACGCAGTCGAGCTCGATAGTCGTGGAGTATGTGGTCGTGAGATTGGCTTCGCAGATGCAAGCGCAGATAGCTCTGCGAGTGGATCATCCTCAGGAGCTGTCGCGGGCGCAGCGGGCTTGCTTGCTTTGGATGCGCCTTTGGTCTTTGGAGCAGATGCGTCTGGCGTCGAAGAGGGGATATCTTCAAATTGAGCGAACAGCTCCTCGTCAGTGAGAGCTTTTTTGGACGCCATGGCTTTCAAGAATATCTGGTTTGTGAAGTCGAGATCTGATCAGTCGTGTAATGGTCAAGATGGAATGCATGGACAAGTGAGCCTCCAAATGATCCAAGACCCAGCGACTAACACGCAGACGCATCTGAGCCATACCGAAAGCGTCTTTAGCTCAAACGCTACTCGCGGCGAAGCGGCAGACGGACCAAACATCAAAATGATCAATTCTTGTTCGCATCCATTTTCTGTTCGCTGTATTCTCATCGTCTCATCTTCAAATTACTGTAAATTACCTCTTCTCATCTCAGTCACTTGTCGCTGTCTACTCTCCTCGAGGAAGTGGATATTTGCCCTTGTCGTTGCGACATTCGTGTTTCAGCCGTGGCGTCTCGGATGCTCACGACGAAAAGCATTACTCCATCACGACATACAACCATTTAGGTCCCACAACGGGGGACAACATTCACTAAAATCAAGTCACCGGACTTGCATCATGTCATTATCCAGCTAGAGTTACCTTAGAACCTTTGGCGAGTGGTTTGGACCCGTGTTGTTTGCTGACCCTCGAGTCCATTGTACCAGGAGCAGACTGGATCCACAACACTTATACTACAGAATTATCGCAATTCGTATCAACATGACGGCACGGACTGAAGTCCTCGAAAAGGCCAATTCCCAGACTTCCGCTCCCTCGAGTCAAATTACAAAAGCACAAAGTCTGTCGCCGCATAATGCACGCCACAACCCGCCAAGAGTCACGAGATCAACATCAAATCAGTCTTCGCAAGATAGCAATGAGCCCAATCCAATCGAAAAGGTCCCGACGGTTCGAGCTACATGGACTGGAAAGGTTTTGTTGATCACCGGCTTGAGTGCTGACCAATTTCCTGTCGGTCCACCTTCGACGCATGTCAAGTTGAATGGTAATGGAGTATCGAGGAAAGGTGCGAGAGGCAACAATACTAAATCATCCGCACCATCTCGAAATCTATATCCAGCCAAAGGGCTACGGACATCGCTGAAGCGTAAACGTTCTGGCACTAATGCTTCGATCAATGGAGTCTACGGGGATTCTCAGGCGCCCAGCGACGAGTCAAGAAGAGCATCGCAAGCCAATTCGCTGGAAGGAGGAGATGAGGATCATGATGACTCGGCCGAAGCCGAGGAGGCAAATGGTGACGCCGCAGACGGCCACGAAGAAGATCAGGCTGGATCCGGAAGTGGCAACCTTGACAAAGCACAACAGCCAGCAAAGCCAAAGAGACGGCGACGTGGACAACGATTGCTCGAACAAGCTGTAGAAGTTGCCAGAGCTCCTTCACCCCAGTTGCCACTTGTGCCGGAAGAAGACGACAAGCTTGAAGCGATCGACCTGCCACCAGCGTTTCTCTCACATTCACCCACTCCAGACCCAGATGATCCAGATGATGTCGCCACCAAACTTTACAAGCAAATCTACGAGCCATTGACAAAGGCCGAGGCATTTGTGACTGTCTTGTCCAAGATCAATCCTGCGCAACGACGGACAGAGAATCTGATCGAGCTAGCTGCCAACACCGCTGCCGCATTACGGATCTGGCAAGATGAATATCTCGAAATTGATCGGTTGACGGCGCCGCATGCACCCATTCCGAGGAAGCCTGCAACTGGCAATCGACAGCTTATCGACTCTTACTTATTTGAAGATCAAAAGGAAGCTGATATCTACGATTATATCCTGGATATGAAGAAGATTGGCCATCAAAACCCTATTGCTCAGAAAATTGTTCGGGATGCTTCTGGACGTGAGCTGCGGATGAGAGGACCAAAGACCAGAGTCACTGCCGACAATCAGCTACTCAATGCTGCAAATATCAGTGAAGATGACATTGGCCGGCGCCATCGAGCTCGTAAGCCTGTCAGTAAGTATGACGGGATCGTTCCAGAAGAGCAGCGACAGCGACGGAAGCGAGGTATTGGTCAAGTCTCGGAATCTGTCGAAGGCGAAGGTGCAGTCAAGCGATGCAGGTGGTTGAATGGCAGAGGCGGCCGAGGTCGTAGTCGCGGCGGGCGTGGTGGTGCCAGTCGACTGCTTGATAAGCGCATTCGAGAGATGCGTGAAGAGAGCATTGGGACCGCCGTTTCCTACGGTGATGATGAATCGGGATCTGATATTGGAGCACTCGAACTGTACTCCAGAGACGGCTCATTAGCCCCTAGTCAGGATGGACAAGATGACTACGATGGAGATGATGTCTTTGGACCTGATGGTGAGCGAAGAAAAGGTCGGCCCAAGGGGAGTAAGAACCTCCACTTCCGATCTGACAAGGGCATTCCTAAAGGACCTCGTCCGCCAAAGACAAGCACTGGTACTCCAGAATCGAATGCCGCCTCGCCAGCTCTGGTGAACGCACAACCTGTTCAGACCAGTGCTCATTCGGTGAACGCGAAGCCTCTGCGACCTGGTCAGAAGCCACCGAAATCGGAGAAGCGTAGTGAGAGCATGACTATTTGGTGGGCGAAGCGGAAAGCAGCTGCAGCAGAAGCACGACGGAAGGAGGCTGAAGCTGCTGGTCTGCCGCCTCCTGTGGAGAAGCCAAGATCAAGGGCACCAAAGACGACAGCACTAGACAAAGCTCAAGCAGCCGCCAAACCTGCCACACAAGCTGCTCCTCGACGACCGTCAGCAGGCTCACCTCACACACAACAACCCCCACCAGCGACAACGTCGTACAGTCTCCCACCGCGCTACTCGAATGGTCCCTCCCCTCCGAATCCACATGTACAACTTGGACCACTTCCGCCGCACTCTCAACCTATGACTGCGCATCATCCAGGCTACTCTCAACCACCGTCATATCCACCACCAATGTCAGCACCGCACTATCATTCTCAGGGTCCCCTCCCACCGTCCATCCTCGCAGATCCCCGACGAGGTACAGCTGGATCCCCGCCTGTCAACCATGATCGACTTCCATCCTTGCATGATATGCAAGTCGGCCGCGGGAGTATCTTCCGCGATCCCATGCAGCGCGACCCACGTGATACGCGAGATCCCTTCACATCTGCTCGAGAGCGCTTCGATCCTACCCGACCATTCGACAGACGAGACGTCCCGCCTCCTCAGCACGGCTTTCCTCCGCGACCAGGTCCGCCACCACATCCGACGCACGGACAGTTCCAACAAGCACTGCATGGAGTCCCACCACCTCCGCCGCCAACGTTTCTGGGCTATCCTCCTCCCCCGCCGGGTATGCAGCAGGATCCGAGGTATAGGCAATTGGGACAGCAAGGACCACCAAGGGATGGGCGAGATGGTAGGCAGTATTGAGGTGGAAGAAGAGACGGGATGAGTGACATGTCTCAACGTTGGTCATCTCGGATATAGGTTGGCAAAACCCCAAGTCGAAATGAAGGGACAATTCTTACCATCTTTCTTGCATGTGATACGGCCGCCCCTCACTCCCAAGTCTAGTCCACCCGTTTCATGCTCACCCTTGCCTTTGAGCTTTCTCGGTCAAGTAGTTCCCGATCAACATTCGGGCACCTTCGTAGGCATCTCATAGCCATCACGATCTGCATCTCCATCATCTCCCTAATTGCTTCCGCTCTCCAGCTCCCGTCACCTCCCCTGCTGTTCACGGTCACATTGCAAAAGCACATGTCAGACTCACGTGGCAATAATTTGCTTGCCAAGCATGATCACTACGCACAGAAACATCCATGCACCAATCCTTTCTCAATATCATCATGTCTACCTCTCACTACAACGTATACCTAAATGTCACCGCCTTATCCCCCAAATCACTCAACTCCTCCGGGGTGTACCCCAAATGCTCCCCCCTCCCCACCGCCTCCTCCCTCTTCCTATTCACAAACCTATAATACCCCTGCAACCCCACCAGCGCCACAATCCCCGCCGAAATAAACCCAATCTCCAACCCATGCCCGAGTCTATACCTCGGCGAATCCCTCTCGCGGTAGAAATTACTCGCCATCGCCCCCGCCAGATTCCCCACCGAAATCTGTATCCCCATCCCTACCGCCCGCTTGTAGCTCCCCGCGAGATTGTTGCTCAGCCACGTGATGTTGCTCGGCTGGCATTGGTAGAGCGCCGCGCCGGCGATGAAGATGCCCGCGTAGGTGACGCCGGGGCTGGAGGTGGAGATGCACATCACGAAGCCGATGAGTTGGAAGATGAGGCCGGTGAGGATGAAGGGGGAGCGGAGGCGTTTGCGGTCGGCGATGAGGGCGAGCTCGCGGATTATGGTGGGGAGGAAGAGGGAGATGCCGTAGAGGGGGCAAACGTAACCCCAGTAAATTATTACGTTGATTGCGATCTGGGGGTCTGAGAAGGCCTGGCGGACGTAGTGCCAGCCGAATTTGTCGGATTGAACGACCCTGTGGTTGGAGTCGGTCTTGACATCTTGTCCGTCGAAATTGAGGCGGTGGACGATGAAGACGCGTTCTTCGATGGTGAGGAAGGGAGCAGTCTGGGGGTAGTCGTAGAGGGTGTAGAATGCTATGAATGCTACCAGGACGGTGGCAATGCCTTCTAGGATGAAGATCCACCGCCAGCCTTCGAGGTTTCCTACACCGTCCATGAAGGAGATACCGTAGGCGAGGAGGCCGGAGAAGGCGCCAGCTATGGATGCTGCGGAGAAGAAGAGAGCTTGCCGGGTCTGAACTTCGAAGCGGCAGTACCTGTGATGTGTGAGCAAATATTGCTCGCGGTAAGGTGAGCAATATTACGTACCACATTGTAAGGAAGTACGCTACTCCTGGAAACAATCTGACAGAGTTTAGCAAATACAAGGGATGGAAGGGGAGGAAAAGCGAACCCAGCTTCAGCGATACCAAGGAAGATTCTTGCAATGAGAAGTCCGGTGTAGTTCCGCACAATCCCCATGAGGGTCATAACCGTGCCCCAAGCAAACATGATGGAAGCCAGGTAGATCGACGGTCGAAACTTCTTGAGCAGCATGTTGCTAGGCACTTCGAAAGCGCAATAGGTGAAGAAGAAGGCCGAGCTTCTCCGCCGAGGACTTATCGGATGGCACTGTGTCTACAGTCATATCTGGTAGTATCGATGGCAACCTCTTGGAGATGAAGCAAAGTAGAACCAGGAGAAGAGAGCAGGAAACAGCACAGACATGAAAACGAATCCAACCTTGGTCCACGATCTGTTTTGTACATTCAGATCTCGCCCCGGAATACCTCCCACATCATCTCGCGGCACTCCTCCATTCCCCACACTTACCATATCGTCTCAAGCCGCCGACGACGCTGATCGACACCCACCAAGCACTCCACCTCAATCCCCAAGCCACACGGGTTACCATGACCAGCCAAACAAGCAGATCCTCCGCCTTCAAGCTCCACAAGCACCTGTTCCCCGCAGCGACAAGTGTCCTTCCCGCTCCTTCGCTCAGCATCAAGCAACTCCTGGTATGCTGGGCGCACGATGCGATGACAGCTTCTCCTCCAGCACGAGCGGGGACGACAAAAGGACGTCAAGCTGCATGTCCGGCGTCGGGTTTTGCTCGGCCTTTGACCTGCCAAGACTCATCGGCCGACCTGCCCCTTTTTGCCGACCCCCAAAAGCTACCCTGCAGCTCCAGTGTTGACCAGCTCTATCCTTCCACGACCTTTCCGCGCCGACTGCGGGCCTATAATGGCCCTACTACCTCTCATCCTACGCATCTGGAAACTGCTGCTCGTCCTCTCCCTCCTCAGCACCACATACGTCTACCTCTATCCCCTATTCCGCGGCTGCAACTTCCAGCTCTCTAAAGAAGGGGAAGTCGCATCCTTCCGCCTCCTCGCATTCGGCGACCCCCAATTAGAAGGAGACAGCAGCCTCTCATCCTCTACAACAAGCAAGAGCACGGAACCACAAGGATGGGCTAGATTCAAATCCATAATCTCAGGCAAAGAGCTAGGCACACAAATCCTGTCCCACCTCCATGTCTACAGAAAACGCCTCGACCTCTGGGGCAACGACCGCTACCTCGCGCACATCTACCGCACAACCCGCTGGTTCACCTCTCCCACGCACACCGTCGTCCTCGGCGACCTCCTCGGCAGCCAATGGATGTCCGACGCCGAATTCGAGATCCGCGCCCAACGTTTCTGGAACACCACCTTCTCCGGCGCACGACCCGTCCCTGATCCCCTATTCGACTACGAAGACATAGCCCACGAAAACTCCGCCCAATGGCCGTCCACCCTCATCACGGTAGCCGGAAACCACGACATCGGCTACGCAGGCGAACTCGACTCCAATACCGCAGCCCGCTTCGAGAAGCGTTTCGGACGATTGAATTGGGACATCACCTTCGGGCTCGAGAACGGACGTCTGCGCACTCTCACGCGGAATCAGGCTGCGTACGCCGAGGGACCGCGACTCAAGCTCGTGGTGCTGAACACGATGAATCTCGACGGTCCGGCGCTGGATAAGGAGCTACAAGGTGACACGAGACGGTTCCTCAACAACCACGTGGGGAACGCCATGGGACAGACATACCTCGACGCGACGGTAGTGCTCACCCACATCCCCTTGTACAAAAAAGAAGCCATCTGCGTCGACGGGCCCTTGTTCACACATTACTCCACGCAGGACGGCGGGGGCATACGCGAGCAGAATCACCTGACGGAAAAGTCGAGCAGGGAGATATTGGACGGATTGTTCTATTACCAGAATACCTGGGCGCGATCGGGTATCGTGCTAAACGGACATGACCACGAGGGGTGCGATGTCGTGCATACCCGCAATTTGCGGAATGCGTTGCCCGAAGGCAATGTCTCGCGGATAGGGGAGTGGACTTCCTTGCCTCACGAGCTGGTGCATGAAGGGGGCGTGAGCAGGGATGAGAGCGTGCGGGAGGTGACGCTGCGGAGTATGATGGGGGCGTATGGTGGTAATGCTGGACTTGTGAGTGGATGGTTCGATCGGAAAGATCGTCGGTGGCGGTTCGAGTATAGGTCTTGCATGTTTGGCGTTCAGCATATTTGGTGGGCGGTGCATATTTTGGATCTGGTGGCGGGGTTGGTTGGGATGGTGGTAATACCCTTGTCGATATGGGGGTCGGCGTCAAAAGCCCATGGGAGGTCTGATAGAGCGAAGAAGAATCAATAGATCTTCAATGAATCTGAGGGCTGTCATGTTGATAGCTGTTTGACGCGGGTGATCTCTGGTCCGTCGGACGTGACGATGTGAACGTTGTTGCGGCGAAGCTCTTCTTCGGTCGCTGATATGGCGTCTGGCTCGGTGTGCACAGGCCGAGATGCATCCTTGATGATGTACGTGGTGAAGCCTTCTTTGACAGAGTCGATGGCTGTGCACTTGACGCAGTAGTCGTAGGCTAGTCCGACGGTGAAGACGTGAGTGACGCTTTTGTCTTTCAGCAGTCTTGCTAAATCGCTGACGGCTATGGGAGGATTGGAGAAGGGAGCGGCGAAGGCGGAGTACATTTCGACACGAGCATCTTGACCCTTCTCGAGGATGTGGTCGCACTTGGACACGTCCAGCTCATCGACTAGGTCGCTGCCAGGAGTGCCTTGCACGCAGTGATCGGGCCAAAGCCTGGTCGTTTCGGTCTCGTGGGAATTTTCGGGGTTTTTGATAGTGACCATGGACTCGAAAGGCTTGTTGTCGGGAGGGCCATGATTGGACGCAAATGAAATGTGATTCTGCGGGTGAAAGTCTTTGGTAGCGACCTTGATGACAAAAGGAAGGCCGAGCAGTGAATTGACAATAGGAGCGATATCCCTACCTCCTTGCACGGCTAGAGAGCCATTCTGACGAGGTAGTCAGATCCTGGCGTGCTCTTGCATGTACCTATCCGTTCGTTCTTACCGGAGGACAAAAGTCGTTCTGAAAGTCGACTATGACAAGAGCAGGCTTAAAGTCTTGACCGCCGTTCTTCGACGACATGGCTCCCGGTCGTGCAAATGAGTGGAGCTGGCCGAGTAGTCTAGTTTCTTTGTGCTTTTCAGCTTTCGATGACAAGTTTGTTCATGTCGTGATCGGCGTTCAGCAAACAAAGAGCCTACCATGTAGATTGCATATACGAGATGTGCGGAGGAGGGGCGGGAAAGCCAAGAGATGGACGATGCTTTTCGGCGGGAAGAACAGGAATCCGGAGGGCCGGCCGTCGGGAATTGTTATCCAGTGACCGCGATAGCCCGACTGACCCCGTATCTCGTAACTCTAAATGCTTCGTTTATAACGATGCACTAAAGTCTGCCAATTCTAAGTCAAGTGTTTCTATTCAAACGGTATATAATGTATTTAGACGGCCGGTATCTTCGTCTAAGGTCATACTAAGGGTTGCGGAAAAGCTAGCGCACAGAGTATCTCTAGACTGCACTATTTCGGGCCCAACGCATGTCGGGTCCATCACGAACAGTGCTCATCAATCAACGAGGGCGGCTGTGAAGTGCGCTAGTCAGGCCATCCTTGCCGAGAAGATTGAGCAGATTGTCTCTGTCGCATGTCGCGAGCTGATACAGACACACTGTATTGACTTGAAATGAGGCAGCCGTTGTGTAGCCATATCAAATGGCCGTTGGCAAACTATGTTCGTGCCATGTGGGAATCGCATCTCTGGCTGTTGTGTCTTGGTAGAAGCTACGGCCAAAAAACGAAGATTACAATCTGCTCTCTTTTGACCCCAGTCCACCTCGGCAGTATCTGAACCCCCAGCCAATAATCACGCAATTCGGTCTTGGACGTGTCTAGTGTCTCAGACTCGAAACTCTTCTGGTCAAATCCCACCTCTACTCCTTCTCTGCACGAACCTTTGATCCTCCATCCCACTACCGCAGTGAGGCCATACCACGACTCCTCCGACCAACGACTTGCCGAAGCTCTCTTGTATTCTGGTTGTATTCTTTTCCCACCATAATTCTTTCGGCATTGCACCCATTGCCATAACGACATTTACTGGATCCACTACCGTCATTCGGTGCCAGAACGAAGGTCCACCCCTTTTGACAACCGTCCAAACTGTCCTACCTCCATACTCACAAACTCCCACCAAGCCGCAACTTTGCTTGCGACATCCACTCGCTTGTTCACCGCCTGTACAACACCAAAGAAAATATTAATCACATCAGACAAGCACCAGGAAATATACCCATCGCCTGCGACACACGTTCCATTGGCTAAAAACCGCCAAGCTGGAGGGCGAGAAGACCCCCGTGTCGCGCAGCAGTCGAAGCGCGAGCGACGGTAGCGATTATCCAAGAGACGAACAATACCTGTTGGGTGGATACAGGAATGCAAGCGACGGCAGATCGACAATGACCGACAGACTGAAGAATCTCAATCCTCTCAAACTCATACAGAATCGCTCGGCCTTCTACCAACGACTACCGGGAGACAGCCCGCCAAACGGATCCCCCTTCAACCTCCAACACATCAAGAACTACCGATGGCCGTCACCGCGAGGCACTGAACGCTTCTTACCGGCACGCTTTTCCCCATCGCGATTGCTCTGGATTGTCATATCCGCACTTGTCTTGCTATTTCTGCTAATAGGAGGTTATGAACATCGCGCGGCAGAGCAGCAGAAGGAGGCTGACAATCAGCCAGAACCCTTCTTTTGGCAGTGGTATCCGAGGTTGGTCGACTGCCACCGGAGTGAACCGCTCATACTGACGTGTGCAGATTAAATGGCTACTACAATGGTATTCGGACCTTAGTCCCCGCGTCCGACTATGTCCCGGAAAATGGCTACAACAAGTCCATGCCGCTCGAATTACTCCCGCCATCTGAGGCCAAGAAACTACCAAAGATGCCACCTCTCAACCCCGTTCCCTTCAACCCGTACCCAAAGTTTGAGTCGAAAGAATACCTGGCCAATCACTACAAGGTGGAAAAGTGTTACATGGACGAGGATGAGAAGGTGCCGGCACCTGATGTCTATGTCTACCCTGGTCTCCCTCAGAACATGTCAATGCCATTCTTTGGCTCTTACGAGAATTTGGGTCTCGAAGGCAATGTCTGCTTTGACAGATTTGGCAGGTTTGGACCTTATGGCTATGGTTACACGATGGAGCAAGGTGGCCTTGGTCCCGGCAACAAATCCGAAAAGGTTGGCGCAGACAAGGTCTATTTCCAAACCGGCATCATCAACTACACCAACATCGATTGGGGCACTCTGCAGGACAATTGCTTTGAGAAGAATCGGGTTCGCTTCGAGGGGACGAATAACAAGCGCCTTCAGACTACCAAGCGTCACGCCTATGTTCTGCGCATTTGGGAGGATTTCTACTTTAACGAGCACCAAATGTTCTCACTGCGCGCCATGATCAATGAGCTCTCGCTCAAATCTGGAGGAGAGTACGATGTACACTTCTTGCTTCATGTCAAGAACACCAGCATTCCCATCTGGGCTGACAACGAGGTTTACGCTCAATTTGTCCGCGACAATATGCCTCAAGAATTCTGGAACATGACAACTTTATGGTCCGAGGCTCAAATGGCCAACTACTACCCAGATCCATTCGGCGAGTCTTTTGAGAATATTGCCGGTTCGAGCATCCATGGTGTCTACAGATCTGCTCATTTTGCTTTGCAATGGTTTGCCCAGCAACACCCAGGCTACGACTTCTACTGGAACTGGGAGATGGATTTAAGATATACAGGTCACTACTACGAATTCAACACCCGACTTGGAGACTGGGCAAGGAAACAGCCTCGTAAAGGTATGTGGGAGCGCAGCGAGCGTTACTACATCCCCGCAGTCCATGGCACTTGGGACAACTTTACCGACCTGGTCGAACGCGAAACCAAAGAGAGCGGAAGGAAACCCATCTGGGGCCCTGTCGCGTTCGACAACAGTGGCATGATGGACCCACCCGCAGAGAATGTTCCCAAGAAGACGTACGACGAGGACAAGTACGAGTGGGGTGTCGGCGAAGATGCTGATTTCATCTCCTTCAACCCAATCTTCGATCCTGCAAAGACCAACTGGGTGTTCCGCAACGACATTACTGGATACGACATTACCAAGGAGAAGCCTCCTCGGAGATGCGCCATCATCACCGTCGCCCGTCTGTCCAAGAAGCTCTTGCACATCATGCACGAGGAGACGTGGAAGATGAGGCATTCCATGTTCCCAGAGATGTGGCCGCCTACGGTTGCGCTTCATCATGGACTAAAGGCTGTCTACGCACCACATCCCGTGTACTTTGACCGGGACTGGGATCTTAATTACATGGACAACGTCTTCAACAAGCCCAAGGAGGAGTGGGAATCACCTTTCGGCTGGGGGGAGCACAACCAGCTCGGAAGCTCCTTCTACTACAACAGCGGCTTCAGTGGCGCCTTGTGGAGACGATGGCTCGGTCAAGCAGAAAACAACGAGGGTGGTCGTAAGAGCGAAGAAGAGTCATCAGGCCGCATGTGCCTTCGCAGCTCCTTACACCACCCCATCAAGCATGAGCTCGGCCCAATGGACTGAGAGACGAACAAGATACGACATGATACATTGCGGTTGATTATTTTATTGTGCAGAGCCTGAACCCGCAATTTCATCAGGCGGTGACTATCAGGCATGGCGTTTGGGAAAGCAACCCTGTTGGACTAGCTCTTTTTTGTTTTCTGTCAAGAAGCAGGTCGAAAAAAGGCCATTGATACCGAATATTGCTCATACAAGGCAATTGCGGAATTTTGCAGGTGATGGATGCATTGATGCAGTTGGCGGCGAGACGTCTCTATATTTCTTGCCTCGCAGCCATGATGCTGTGGCATGTATGTAGAGAGATGAGAGACGTAATTGTTAATACCTGATCAACAGTCCCTGTCTCTGATCTGTGTTACTAATCTTGTCCAATGTCACTGATTTTCTGTATGACATACTTGTGCCACCCGGCATTATCCCAATAAGCATTTCTGCTCTCTGGTCGTCTCCGATGTTCCCGTGATCGTTCCATCGACCTTCGAAACCACGTCATTCCAAAACCTTCTCCGTCTACACAGCCTGTGAAAGATGTCTCACCCGCCGGCCTTTCCTGCCAAACCCTCGTCTTTAACTTTCGGTCAGATTATGTCACATCGCCACCTCGCACGAGGAGAAGTCTGAAAGTAGCTCGAACTTCGACGTCGCTTGACGAATACCCCTCTCTTTAGCCTTTGCCCTGGCGGGTGCGGGGGAGCGTCACGAGCCCTGAAGAGCTTATCTTCACTCGCTCGGAGGGTCGCTGGTTGCTGATCACCTCGTATACCATCGCTTGAGCATCAACGCCGGATGGAAAGGTGGGATTGTGTTGAGACGTGAAGGGAGAAGGGGAGGCGAGGGAAGGGTATATAAGGTAGGTCTACAGCTGCAGTGGTTTGCTCTCTCATCATCAATCACTCCAATCACTCTACCGAGCAATCCACAAGTACAATACAAAACAACCAGACCATCCACTACCATCCAGAGGCACAACACCACCACCAATACACAACTACCATCCAACATCACCACAACCATACTCACCACCACCACCATCCTCTCCCTCCTTCCCCTCGCCCTCGCCCTCCCCACCCCCCAAGACGCCCCCGCCACCGCCCCGCAAACCTTCGCCGGCATCGCAATCCGCTCCGCCTCCCCCATCCAATACGCCACCGTCAACGCCATCTCCCTCGCTCTCTACCTCCAGCGCCCCACGACAACCTACTGCCCTTCGATCCCAGGTCTGACCTGCCCCTCCAACCCCTCGACCCTCTTCGTCGGCCCAAGCGAGTACGGCACCCTCAGCCTCAAGACGACAGTGCCGGGCGGACAGCAGGTGTATATCGCCGCCGACGGACGGGCCAAGTTCACACAGGCCCACTCGGCCAATACAGGCGTCGGGAGCACGGTGACCGGGTTTAGTGTCAAGGATGGGGGGTTGCAGTGGCAGGGGAATGATTTCGTTGCTTGTCCTGCGAGCGAGGCCGAGGGAGGGGGGTATGCTGTTTTTGCGGCGGCGGTGAATGGGACGGGGAGCAGCGGGGAGGGGTGTTTGGGGTTCAAGTTCAGGGTGGAGAAGCCGGGGACGGCGGAGGGGGCGTGGCAGTATGCTTAAGCGTTCCTGGTCATGGCTTACGAGATGGAGGGTAGTGAGGGGATTGAAGGGGAAACGTTCAAAGTGATCAGGGGTAGGAAGCGTCATGATGAAGAGCAGGGGAGGGGTAATGTACAATAGATTTGCATAATGACACGGCTGATTCTTTCCACTAACTTCGAGACCTTATATTCTACATGCCTGCTTCGTATCGTACATACCGGATGTTGAGGTCACAGTCCTTTCGTCTTGGCTTTATACACCTCCCAGCATCGCTTCGTTCCAGTGCCGACCGTGGCATTCTCTACCCCTTCGAGATTGGTCCACTTCTGCCTCGTTTTCGTCTTTGGTAGTTCTTCTAGTTCGATGACGATAGAATAGACATGCATATTCAGCTTCAAATGGCTAAAGACATGCGTCACGCACCCCAACTTTCCTTTGAACATCATCTCGTCTCTGTCAAGCCCTTTGACTAGGTCGGCAGCACTTTCTAGCACGCCGTCTTCGTCCAGATCTGAGTCGGCTGGGATTGTGAAGGAAGCGAACTCCCACATGCTCGCCAACAGACCTTTGTCTGGCCGCTGTTGAAGGAGGTAGTGTGAGCCACCAGGAGTCTTGACACGAAAGATGCACACTGCTGCGTCCTCTTCCGGTACAGCCTTCTTGACTGCTCGCTTCGGGAAGAGGGAGCAATAGGCTGTAATCTTATCGTTTGAATGATCTGGCGGAGACGGTGCAGGCGTGACTTTCTTGGGTGCAGAAAAGGCAAAGTCGGCTAGTGACCGCTGCTTCGGTCCTTTCTGTGCCGGCTTGGACTTGGTGCCGTTTTCTTTGTCGGGCTCTTTAGGAGCATCGACATGCCCTAGAGCTGCGGCGGAGACGAGGTCCGAAGGTACAGGCTCGCACACGCTGCAGGCGTCTTCGATATCAGAGGGAGCCCGCTTGACAGACGATGGCTTGGGTAATGCCTTGGCTTCGGCATAGACGCGGCAGGTTGCTTGGATGGGACAATCCCGACATCTTGGTCGGGGCGTGCAGATTGTACTGCCTAATTCCATGAGAGCTTGATTCCACCGCCCTGGTATGTCGGACATGTCCTGATCCTGATCGTCTGCGTATTTGGATAGCTTGGTCGCACCCTTGACCAGATCTCGTGCGATGTCCCAGACCATGTTGTCGACCTCCTTCTTCTTCATATCAGCGTAGAGTCCGGTCTGTCGGCTGAGTACTCGCGCCACGTTCCCATCGACGAGCGGGACAGCTCTGCCGAATGCAATACTGGCAACAGCGCCTGCAGTGTATGGGCCAATTCCAGAGACTTTGAGCAGTCCGTCCACAGTGTCGGGCACCTGCCCGTCGAGCTCTTCCATGATCATCTTGGCACCCTTCCAAAGTCGTGTCGCCCTACTGTAGTATCCTAGTCCTTTCCATGCTGCTAGTACATCGTCCTGGTTTGCATCCGCCAAAGCTTGGATGGTAGGCCACTTCTTAATCCAATTGCTGAAGTAGGGAATGACTGTACTGACCCGCGTCTGCTGAAGCATGATTTCAGATACCCACACCTCGTATGCTCTACGCGAGAGCAAGTCTCTCTTTACTTCAAGATCTTTGGGCAGATCTGATGGGGTAGGAAATGGCTTGCGCCAGGGCATGTTCCGAGTCGTGGAGGTCGAGTCGTACCATCGTAGAAGATCCTGGGCCGCCGATTCGTGGCTGAGCATCATAGGGCTATGATAAACCTGATCGTGGTGTCGAGCAGGAGGAATAGCATCTCCCACCTCGATAGCAGACGCGTCTCTGATGGTGGCTGTAAGAGTGCTTGTGCTGGAGCTCACTTTTTGACGCTTGCCAGGCCTGACAGCGGCAGTGGTACTCCGTTTGGCCATGAAGTCTGCCGCTGGCCTGGCCAAAGTCACAGCAGCAATTCAAGGTGCACAAAACATGGTCGCATGCGGTAGCTGAGGAAGGACGCGCAGCTTGTTCGTGCCAAACCGCCAATTTAACTCACCAAAAGTTATACCATAGATTTCTCAACTACCACAGGAGATAATAAGATAAAAATCTGGTATATGTCTTCTAAGAGTATTTCCTAACGGATGCGTTAGAATAGATAATTATATTTATCTTATGTTACTACGTAAACTACGTGTCTAAGAAATGCCAAATGCTATATAGATCGAGATATAGCTTACTATAATGCCAAGACTTTTCAATTTTGAAATTCTGACGATATACTGTTTTTAATAAAGGATTATAGCACAACTAGGATAGTTCATAAATTATAATAACCTACTATTAATAGCTAAATACCTCTAGAATGTTATAATATAAATTATAGCTCTTAAAAACTACTACAGGCTGCGTTATCTCGAAAAATCGTTTAGTGTACGACGCTGAAAACGAAATGGCGGTTTGGAACGTATAAGCCTCCGTAGTGGGAGACCCTATCTCAGGAACCGGTGGAGCACGGTGCGGGTAAATGCACAGACCACGTTTGACGACTTGCAGCTCCTCTTCATGCTCATCCCACTCTTCTCCCCTTCTCCCATGCTCCCTTTCCCCCCTTCCATGCTTGACCTCTTTCATTCGCCTAGCCCGGCCTCCCGTGCCATATTGCTGCGGAGTCTATCGGCTATTCCTCAAAAACCGGAGCCAACATGCTCTAAATGGCTTGTCATCAAGCCACGACATCATGATCTGGTAGTGCTCTACAGACCGTCCTCTTCCTGAATCGATATCGCGGATTCTAATTTGCAGCATGCCCGCTGTCTGTGGCTAACTTGGCTCCCCTGATCACACCCTGTGACACTATACCACCTAGGACTATTTCTGTGATTGTGCGATAACACCATGCCTGTATCCTTTCGGCATTTCCCGCTCACACGGCGCGATCGGTGCAGTCTCCAAGTCGTCTTGCTTTATATGGGCCGCTATATAATCCCTCAGGTAGGAGATACTTCCCATTCCCTTGTAAGCCTACAATCCTCAAAATGCTGTTGCCAACGAGCATCTTCTCTGGTTTAGATGATGTGGAAATCATTGCATCCGTCTTTCTTGCGCTGATCATCCTCTCCTTGATTCTACGCCTCTATGTACGCCTGAATGTGCCTCAGCAATTCGACGTCGCCGACGGGGCTATGGTCTTTACATTCATTGTGATGACCTCGCAATGCGTCGTATCGATCGTATCTGGCAGATTCGCTCGAAACTATTTTGCGACCGGAGATATAGCGTCCGCCCTGGTCAATCGAAAGGTATGAGTGTACTAGATTGGACCGTGTATTATATCTGACCATGAAAGATGACCAAAGCATCCAACGGCATGTACTGCCTCATCCTGGCTGGACTCAAAGTCTCACTAGGAGCCTTCTTCCTCAAGATCTTCAGCCACAAGAAGATGCAAAAAGCCATCATCTACCTCGTCGTCGGCCTGACGATCGCATGCGCCATCGTGTATTTCTGCTTTGCTACAGTGACTTGCGCCCAACTCAAGATACCCCCTATCGAGCGGGGACGGTGCGAATGGCAGGATGCATACAACATTATCTTCTACATCTTCTCCGTCCTCAACATTGCTGGAGATTTCATCCTCACTACCATGGGTATCGCAGCGCTCTGGATGGCCAAACTACCCGTTTACACCAAGATACCGGCTTGCATACTCCTGTCAATGGGCTGCATGAGCGCTATCGCCGCAATGAGTCGCCTCATCCTCCTACTTCAGCCGTCCGAGCAACGCACTTTTACCGAGCAAAGCCTTGCCTTAGGGCAGTGGACGCTGGTTGAGCAGGGATCTGGCGTGGTCGCTGCGAATCTACTTATGCTTCGACCGCTGCTCTCTGCGAATCTACTTATGCTTCGGCCGCTGCTCTCTGCTTGCATGAAGATCCAAGTGCTGGATGAGAGCATGATTCCCAGCTTCCCGTACTACATCGCCAGTATCATCCCGATGCCCATGACGAAAGCTACTTCCAAGCCGCCGTCGATCGAGGCGGAGATCCCATGGGCTTGAAGCCAACCGATGCGCCGGTCTTGTGGGTGGAGATCAGCGAGACGTATACTTTGCCTGAGCAAGATGAGATCGTAACCAAGTTTGTGAAGGATGCGGATGCGAGGATTAGGAGAACAAGTATGTGTATCTGAACTCGGCGGATAAGTGGCAGGATGTGTTTGGGGGCTATAAGAGGGAGAATATGGATAGATTGAGGAGGATAAGGAGGAGGTATGATCTGGAGGGGGTGTTCACTACTCAGATGAGGGGTGGGTTCAAGGTTGGGCTCTGACATGCTCACATACAGCTTCGTGAGCCAATTATAGATCGCAGGGGTACTATCTCGGTTGCATCTCGACATGTAGTACGAAGCGGGGCGGCTCGATCAACCCTGTAGAGGCGCTAGTGTAGAGTTGCGGCACGACATCGCCCTTGTGTCACCTTATGCGGGGTCCAACGGACCGCCATAGTGCCTTCGCTGTTTGCCTTCTCATTCTCACACTGCATCCGACACGCACACATGAAATCCAGCTTGCCTACTAACAACAAGGAAATGGCACACTTCTGGTCCAACTCGTCCGGTCTGTTCCGGCCTAAAAGCTCCTCACGGTACCGGCGTCTACCAACTGCTGACGCCATCCCCATGGATGACATGACAGATCAAGATACATCTGCTGACCGTATCCACCATCGCGTTAACAGAAGATACAGCTGGCTGCTTGTTGTCAATTTGATCTTGTTCCTGATGAACGCTCTTCTGGTGGCTGCTTTGGTGAAATCAAATGACAAGGACCTTTCCCAGTCCATCTACTGTGAGCTCTGCCGTGTCCGCTTTTTATCAGAGAAACTGATGCTATCAGCTCCTGCCCAGTCAGCCGTCGAATACAAGCCTATTGTGTATTCCAGTGGATTCGGCATAGAGAAGTCGCCATTTCAAGGACCTCCGTCTGACGAGAATAACGAACTTTGGTCCGACTTGTACAACTGTGAGCGTCCTGCACTTCCAGGCTCTGGTGTCGTACTGACGAGACAGTCGGTATTACACGGATAAGTACCGACGAAGCACGACCTCTCGAGAACAAGACACTACGACTCCCTGGTCAGGAAGGCGGGTACATCGTGCAGCTTTCGGTCTTTCATCAACTTCATTGTCTTGTAAGTCTTGTTGTTTTTGTGCTCAATCGCCGCTAACGATCAAAGAATTTAGTACGAAGGGGTCTCTATGGCGAGGTAGATTTTTCCAATGTCGATGACTTGCTCGGTATCGAACATCTTGACCACTGCATCGATACTATACGTCAAGGAATCATGGTGCGATACCTGCGTGCATCCAGAAAGGGGAACCCTGTGAGCTGACTTGAAATAGTGCCATAGCGACGTCACGCCTTTAACATTCGCACGTCAAGATAAGACAGGATCGATGAAAGCGGTGGCCGAGGTGGTACATTCATGCAGGAATTTCGAAAGAGTGCAGCTGTGGGCATTGAAGCGGCGTGTGAAGGAGAACTTTGACAGAATGGCAGTGGTCGATAATGACCCGCCCGCTTGGATGGGGAAGCTATCAATACGTGCCTTGAGGCGGTCCATTCCTGACACAGGTCAAGACTACGGATCTTGTAGACCTCTCGAGCCATGCGGCACTTCTGCGTCGGCATCATTGGCATTGACCCATTCGACCACGGCGGAATAATTACGACAAGTGTGCTTGGTGGAAAATCTCGGTGAAGGCCACTCGTCTTGACCAACATCGGTGAAGGTGATGAGGCTGGTGTCAGCGTTGCACATCAGTACTTGACGAAGGATGTCGATAGTGGTCTATGATTAGTCAGCAAGGCTATCCGTCCCGACCGACAACATCGACGGATCAAACCAATGTGCTTTGCATCTCCGAGTGCGGTGTCATTCTGGTAGTATTCCCTCCTCGTACTCTTCCGTAACATATTCAAGCAATGAAGTCGATGGAATACCTCGACCATGGCGTAGTATTTACCGTTGCGACCTTTGGCGTTCGAGGTTTGCTGCTCGAGTCGATTCATGGTTTCTGCGTCAATTAAAATCATTGGCACTAAGAGGGTCAGGGGGTGAGTATCAAGATCATGTTCGCAAGCGCCTTACGGTCAATGATCGCGTCCCACATAGCGTCCATCTTCTTGGAAGGAGTGCCAACGTAGTCTGATTCTCGCATGACTCGTCTTAATCAGTCGTAGCATGACGTTCCTTTGCAAGCGGAGGACACCAACAATCATAGTGCTGACATGAATTCATTTCGTTCATTACTTTTCCAATTTGCTCTGCATCACTTGGTCTGCAAATTTCTAATACCCGTGCTTCGACAGGAATTCTGTCAGTAGTTTCTCCCCGTCCGCTCGTCGATTGCTCAATTGCTCCTCGGAACTATTCCCAACTACGACAGGATGAACAAGCTTGAATGGCAGAAGCTGGGAGGACAGCCAGAACAACTCCGAAAGGGTGGTCAAGCCCGGAATAGTGCTTGGTCTGTAGAGTCCGCGATCGCGCAATGCATCATCCCACGCTTTCGCTTGTGGCCACTTGATTTCGTCCGTCGCGGCAGGCAATGGCTTCGAAAAGCCATTGAGCATTGCATCATTGAGCGTTGCTGCTTCTTTCCCTTCCATCGGATCCGGGAAAGTGCCAATGCCGAAGCCCAGCGACCTGAAGAACTCATCGGCCACGGTGGCGATATGGGCAAAGTCGAAGTCGATTAGCGCAGTGACTTTCAGCGTCGTCTTGTCGTAGAGAAGGTTGTCAGTTGCTATCGAGGTTAGAGATGGTCAGTTCCTTAATCACCTCGGACATACAAAGGTCGGCGTGGACAAGTCTCTTATCTGTTGCGGTCGCGGTGCGCATCAGTCCCGGAAATCCATCCATCAAGAATGTCTCCAAGCGGTCTCGGACACCATTGGCATGCCAGCCTGCGATGTGGGTATTTTTGTCGGCCTTTGTGAGCTTGGATCGTATCGTACCCAAGACGAGCTCCGCATAGGTCTAGAATGGGCCTCCGTCGAGGATACTCATGGCAGAGCTAACCATGCTTCTATCCGTGGTGTAAGTCAATCCTCCGTATTGCTTGATACTTTCCGGTACGTCGAATTCCTGAAGCGCGCCAATGACATCTGCCATTTGAACCAGGATAGTCTTCTGCTTGTCCAATTCCATTGCTTCAAAGTCCTGAGCTAATGGCTGGCCAGGCATATACTCTTGTACGATCCAGCCTTGGTGGCCCCCCTTCGCGCTTCCCCATGCGAAGACGCGGGCAACCAGGTTAGTCCCATCATTGCGAAGAAGAGCAGCACGACCAAGAGCGAGGCTGGCGACCTCGTTCTCGACTCGGACTTGATCGTTGTAGCCAGACACCGGATTTGGCAGGCGAACAATGAATTGACTTGCGTCGGCCGGAACTGGCTCCGTGCCGTATTGTGTACTGATCCGCTGGAAGGTGTCGGCCTGGATTTGCGCCCTCACAAGATAGACAAAGTTATTGTATGGGAAGGGGAAATCGTCCTCATAAGCAACGGGCTGGATCTCTGTGACCTGGAAATGTCAGTCCCAGTGCAGGAAGACGGCGTAGTGCAGAATCCGATTCGGGCTCAATCTCGGCTTCCGGATTTCAGTCACCTTGATCATGAGAGCCAGACGCAACTGATCTATGCACTTCGCAGTCATGTCTCAGCTTGTAACGCTCTGCTCAGTGAATTGGATGACCATTTCGCTGTATCCACGCTCCAACGCTACATTGCACGAGATACGCCAGATCTGCTCATTTCCGAGGGCAGACCAGATGCGGTTCAAACCTCCTTTCAACAGCTAGCGGACACAAACCTCATCACCTCCGAATGGCAGACCATCTGTTCCGATCCTCACAGACAAAACGTCCACGATATCATCCCTTCTGGACCCCAGGTATCTACAATCGACCCGAAACAACTTGACTGCTCCAATGATACGAGTCATGATCTTGGATGACAGCCATGACCCCGTGACGATACCCGATGAAACGATGGACTTTAGCTCTGGGCAGAGTCTGAAGAGAAAGACATCTGATGCTCCGATTAGCCGAGTCTCCAAACCTCGAAGGAGTCGAAAAGTAAGAACCCTCTCCTCGGCAGCGTACACCGATTTCACTCGAAACTTCCCTCAGACTGGTCGATCAATACTCGGCGCAATCAAGCAGTGCGCTGGAGATGAGTATAATGCAGAAATCTTCGCTCAGCTCTTCTGTGGCATCGGCAGCCCATCTGTGCTTCTCGACCTCAGGGATGTCCTGCAGAACCTGGGCACTATAGTACGACCAGTATACACCGAGCACCTTGACTGTCACCAGACTCTTACTGCTCTAGAGCAGTTGGACAGGTTGGATAGTACCAGCCGCATACTGCGTCGTCTCTTCCTGCACAGACTCTGTGTACTCCGTCATGAACGGATAAGGCATCATGAGAGCGAGAAATGGAAGCAGTCCTTGAGAAGCAGGGGCACCAGGTCAAGCCGCGCAGCCTCCTTGGCCCTCCACGACCTAGTACTTTGGTCCTCTCAGCCTGGCAAACAGGATGCTGATGCACTAGCTAAGAGGCGTACATGGATGGAGAACAAACTCCGACGTGGTCGTAACTGGTGTCAACTCTCGAATACCTTTTCACCTTTGGTTCTGATGCTTGTGCCACAGGGCAGAGAATTCACGATCTCGGACACAGAGTGAGTCAAGAGTCTCTATCACCAGTGAAATCTCAGACTGACAGAAGCTTACCAGCATCGAGAAGATCAACGGATCTGCTTGGGATCAGTTCACGAAAATTCTTCGATGCCATCGGGGTCATTTCCTTGATCGTCTGCTTGGAGTACTTCCGGAAGACTTAGTAATGGTCTGGATGAAAGAGTCGAAAAACGACATGGTCCCGCCCGCGCAAATGATCTCAGCACCCCCTGATTCTATGGAGCTGCTCGAGCAATATAGAATCATGTGCAATCCTGGCTATAAGTGCGCTGGATCTTCGTCCTTCAACAAAGAAGCTGGCGTACACGATCGACAGCTCGATCAGTCATGATGTCAATGCAGATACCCCTTACATATTCAAAGGTAATGACGTTGGAGGAGGTGGGGCAATCAGGCTCGCGCTGCACTTCGCATGTTTACCAACCGGGCGTAGCTAAGGCTAAGAATTTACGTCGGTCATGACTGAGCAGCAATGGCCACAACGATCTAGGTGGACGTCAGCTAAGTGAGCATTTGATGGAACGTAGCTGGCTAGTGCGACTACAATGCGACAGTATCTTCCAATTGCCCCGTGGATCATGTGAGCGGCACACTGTTGAGACTGACATCTTTCCCACATTGGCTATTGACGGCAAGGGTGAACCCTGAACTTTGTACCGACGTTGTAACTTGCATTCCCACATTGCCACCCCGATGAATCCCAGTCATGCCGCGGATTCGGGTTGATGTCGATTCCACATGCGGGTCTTGCGGAGGACAGCCGTTGGTATGGAAGAAGAGTTCCATTCGCAGCGTTTTGTGGCCCGTTCTATACAGGATCATTTGGCTTGATCAACGACAACTAACACATCCTGGTAAATCCTGATAAGATCGTAATGTGATTGCCATTAGGGTGGTTTTTGGGTAGAGGCAGCACTATATTGGGTAGGGGTTGGGTACAAAAGCTTGGCAGGGAGGGGCTGCTCTAGGTTAGGTATTATACTAAGGTAGGTAGGGTTAGTATATAGTTGTAGTGTCGCTCTTAGGGGGGGGTACCTAACCTAGTGCCTGCCTAACAGTACCTAATAGGCTAGTGGTTAAAGCGCTTACCCTATAGCTTAGCGCGTTGCTATACCTTGCTAATTTTCAGGCTTAACTTTATTACGGTACTTTATTACGTAAGGGGAGGTAGTAGGTAAAATACACAAATTATACTAGAAGTATAAATATAACTTAGCTAGTAAATCTGCCGATGCTTTCTACTAGGATATTATTAACCTCTCTATGCCTTCTCTCTCTCTAATTTAGGGTTATTATTATTACTATAACTTAGTACTATAGTAATATCGTCTTATTGATTTATATTAGTCCTTAATGATAATTTAAGTAAGTCGTTAGTATTAGTATCCTTATTCTCTATCCCTTATTCTATATTAGTCTATCCTAATAGTAAGGCTACTTTAAGCTTATACTTTAATATTATAAGCTACTAAATAGTTTAGGCTACTAATTTATACCTCTATACACTAATAATATCTTTTGTAATATTAAACACTTACTCGACCCCGACTCTAGTAATTAGGATTACTAGAATATCTTTTACTATATATAATAGTAATAGATATTCTTCCTCCTTCTTCTTCTACTACTATAAGATATTAAGTTTCTAAATATAGACTAGTAGTATTATAAGGTAGTCCTTACCTTCTTTAATTATAGTATACTTTAAGGGAATAGATAAGGAGTATTAACTATTACTTTATACTAATAGAGTATAACCTTACTCCTTTCGTTTTAGTTAGTTAAACTAGTCTTATTACTAGTAATATAATAGCTTAGAGGTAGAGGCTAGTAAAGTAATTAAGAGGTCTATCTTATTATACTAACGAAGGTACTATAAGAACTCTATATAATAGTTATCTTTATAGTAAGGTTCCTAAGTCTCTATGTCCTAAGTATTATTAGCTACTACTTAATAGAAAGACTATAGGCGCTTATATTATATACTATAAGCTTAGTGTAACTGTTAGGGCGGGGTTAGGGCGGCCTAAGGCCGCCCCTAGTACTAGTGTAGGGGCCGACCCCGTGTTAATAGCTCTACGCCTTAGCCGCACAGGGTTAGCACTAGGGTCATCTATAATAGCACTAGCACTAGCACTGCTCTAAGCTATATAAGCACTAGCACCGCACCGTGGTCACGTAATACTAGCACTACTCTACTATAGGCACTACGCTAAAACACGTTAGTACTTACGCTAGCACCGGGGTCGGACTATACTAAAGCACTACGCGAGGGCTAGGCTTTAAGACGACTCTACTATATCGTAGTGATATACGAGGTCTATAGTAGCGGCTTAGAGAAGAAATTCAATACTCTATTCTATATAAAATTACATCTACCTATTTCTTATAGTCCTTTCTTATAGCTTTATAGAGGAGAGCTCTTACTAGTTAGAAAAATTAAGCGGGCGGTACTTATCGTAGTATTTCCTAGTAAGCGTAGAGTCTTTAGCGAATATAGTAACACGCTTAGCATAGATAGCGTTAAGGTAGTAGTCTACTATAGTTATTAGTACTTAGAATTATGTATTCTAAATACATGATTAATATACCTTCGAAATATCCTACTAGCATTACCTTAGTCGCTTCTTAGAGACACTTAATAGCATCTAGCTAGAAGCGAAAATCTCTAATTATAAGCGCGGACTTAATATCTTACGCGATCTCGCGAATAACGTAGGAGAAGGGGAGCTTTCGGATAAAGAGGTTAGTCGACTTCTAGTAGCGACAAATATCTCGGAGGGCAATAGCTATACTATATTAGGTATAATACTATAAGAATTAGCTATAAGAAACTAACTGCCAGGCTTAAACCTATTAGCCTTTAGCCGGCGAATTTGTCTAGTTATTACTAGTCTAAATTTTATAGCGCAACCGGCGGGTGTTTTACTAGCGGTTATCGTCTTAGCGCCTTGCTTCCTTAGCTTTAAAGTCGCCTTCCTTATAGTCGTTGCTTGCTTTTTACGAGCTATAACTATATAAATTTGTCGAATTAATTATTGGAATTTGTTTATAAAGGTAGAGAGAAGTAAGGAGAAAATACTAAGGATAAGATATTAAGCCTTATTATAGAATTCATAATAGTATATAGAATGTGAATTTCCTATTATTATTATCTACTATAACGACTTTACATTAACAATCTTAACGACTTTATATTAGTATAATAATAGGATAAATGCTTATTAACGCTCGTATTCCTAGCTACTCTATTTCTATACGTATAAGCAATCTTAATCCCTTATCTCTTAACTTCCTCCTTATAAACCTTATATCTTATATCTCGATCTACTTTATACTCGATATCTTACCTTTACTTATAAATCACTACTAATTCTTAATCTATAATATCTACTAATCCTAAAGAAGAGCGATCTATTATTATTAAGGATAAGATAACCGATACTCTAGTAATTAAGGAAGAAGAAATAACTAAGGAAGAGGAAGTAGTCCTCTCTATAATAGGAGTAATTCTTATAGCTACTTCTTATAGTTAAATACTAATTAGACTATAGGGTTTTAATTCCGAGGCTAATAAGATTAAGTACTAGATTAAGAATTGCTCTTAGGGAACTCCTCGCTATAGCTGCTCTCTTAGAATTCTATAGTAGAAAGCATAGCTTAGTAATACCTAGCGAGCTATTTAGTAAAGAGATCGCGCTATATAAGCTAGTATAGAGGAGAAAGCCCTTACTACTATCGGTAATACTAATCGCTCCGCTAAATATACGCTTAAGGCGAAACTTAAGAGCTCTAAGGACTACTAAGTAAAGTCCGATAAAGAGAAGAAAGCTACGTTTAATATAGTATACGAGAAGATAGCAGAGACTTGCTATTATACCTAGTAGAGTAGTATGTTTCTTATAGTATATTCTCACGGTATTTTTACTAATTTTATATAGAGGAATAGATAGAGGACAAGTTTATATCTATCTATTAGAAATAGAGTAAAATCCATAAAGCTAATGCTCTCCTTTACTATAAGTAACTCCTCGCCGATTATATAAAGAAGGCGCCCCGCGACTAGTATAATGTTTTCCCGAACTACTAAGTAAGACGACTTCTCGGCACTAGGGGAATAATCGAGAAGTAGTCTCGTAAGATCTTCCGTAATAGCGTTAATTCGCTATATAATAATAGAGACTATAACGATAACAACGAAGCCGAGTTTACAAAATTTATTAACGATATAACACTAGCTAAACTCTAAGTAGCATAGGCGGATAATTAGGCGTATATTGTTTCTTATAGCTACTTCTTATAGTTAATTGCTAATCTATTAAAGCGAACGCGAACCTACTCCTAAACCTAAGTTCTAGTACGAGGACGACGATATTTTACTCGAATCTAATAGCTACTATGTTAAATATAGTAATAACGAAGTCGAAGAAGAAGTCGAGAATAACTCTAAGATTAAGGACCTCCTCGATAAGGTACTCGACGAATACGAGACTAAGGAAGCGGCTAAAATATACCGCGAGGTTGTCGCTACTAGAGACTTCGATAATTCTAATAAAGAGGACGAAGAGGATAAAGAGGATAAGGGTAATAATAATAAGGCGATAGAGGAGGGCAGTAATAATAAGGAGAGTAAGGGCGACTAGGGTAAGGGCGAGGATAGTAGTAGCGAGGATAACATAGATAAGGATAAATAGATTAGCACTAAGTTAGGGAAATTAGATAGAGGTAGTAGTAGCTCTCTCTTTTATGCTATTATAACCTACAAAATTAAATGTAGCGAACAGATTCTTATAGCGTATTCTTATAGTCTTCTACCCCTTCTAATATAGCTAGGCATTATACTACATCTAAATAAGGGAAATGTCTTTCTTTAACGTAGCCTCTATCGATCCTTAATTATAAGCGCTCTCGGATGCCGCTATACTATAAACATCTCTCCTTAACGAGCTTTAAGAGTTTCGTGTCTAGTACTAGATATAATCTTCTACCTCTATTATCCGTAAACTCTTCGAACTCGTCTACTATCCGCCCTATAATAGCAAAATTCTAGATGACGAATAGCTAGCTATATAAGCTTAGAAAACATAGTAGCCTTTAACACTAAGTAGACTTAAGTCTTCTAAAGCACTACCCTAGAATTCTTCTAACTACTACGGGTTAATCTAGGCCGACTTTAACGAGGGTGCTAAGCTTAGCGATAGCGCGCCTCTCGTATACTGCCTTCGCTATAGTCGAGCTCTATAGCACCTATTAGTTAATTAGATTAGCAATAAACACATACGAAAACATCTCGAGCGTAAGTCTTACTAGACTACTAAATCTCCTAGTTATAAGTAGTCCTAAGCTTAAATAGCCCTAACCTAGTTAAAATCGATCGCGACTACCTCGTTATCGCGTATACTATACTTTATACCTAAACAATTCGAGAAAGAGCTTATTAGGGTCCTTATTAATTATAATTAGTTATTCCGAATAGTCGCCTATCCTGCCTTCTTAAGATTTATATACTTCCTTCGACCGGATACTAATATTCTAGGCCGGACGCGGTCTCTTAGGCTACTAAAAGAGCACTACGAAAATATCTATTCTTGCCTCCTTACTAATCTTAGTAAAGAGACGAAAGTCTTAATTACATTAGACAGTTAGTTAGTAAACAATTATCTAAGCTAATTACGACTAGTAAGATAGAAGGTTAATTGCGTCTATTCGTTAAGATATCGAGACTTAGAAAAGAAGAAGAGAAAGCTAGTGTATAAAGCACGCGTAATATCGAGGGCAGAGCGGCCGGAAGCCCGGGCTACGACGCCGAGATCACGTAACTAAACTGAACTAGGCCCTAACTAAATCCAGTTCGTATCTATCTCGTATTACTACCCCCCCTCTTAAAGGCGTTTACCCTTAAACGCTAATGTATATTATCCGTTAATCTATTTCGGCCTCGGTTTATCTATGTAAGAGTCTAGGTAGTCGCGTAGTACATTAGCTACTCCTTTAAGGTTATCGATTAGCCACTAGGTAAGATCTTCCGGATATCTCTTCTAGCTTACACGAGCGACTAGTTTACCGCGTAGCATCCGTACGTTAATTATATCGTCTACTTCGTATTCCTCTTTACTCTCGACCTCGATCGGTAGTAGCTCTTCGAAGGACTAGCTAGGTAAAGGGTTGTCCGGATATTTAGTGAGTAGGTTAGCGTAGAACACAGGGTAAATGCGGCGTAAAGCGACCGGTAGATCTAGTTTATACGACAGGGGTAATCGCTTTTCGAGTACCTTATAAGGACTAACCCTCTTTAGCAATAGCTTAGGATTACTATATAGGTGGAGGTTCTTTGTCGATAACTACACTATATCACTAACCTTGAATTCGATTAGTAAGCGGTGCTTATTCGCTTGTTCTACTATGCGTAATTAGGCGACGGTGAGGTTTTTCTTAGCGATCTCTAAACCTTCTTCTAGCTACTTAGCTAGGGCATAGATATTAGTCTTATTTAGCTTAGCTCTTGTCGATAGTGCATCGGTAGGCGGCTAAAAGCTAAGTCTTAGCTTGTACTCTCTAGTGACTTCGAACGGTGATAGCTTAGTACTTTCCGATAGGTTAGTATTAGCGGAGAACTCTACTACTAGAAGGATAAGGGTCTAGTTACTAAAACGTGCAGCGTAAGAGCGGATAACTCGTTCGAACTCCCGGTTTATGACCTCTAACTAGCCGTCTATTTAGGGGTAGCCGGCGGTAGATAGCTTAGCTATAATCTTTAGGATCTAGTAGAACCGCTTCTACACGTCGCTAACGAACTAAGGGCCGCAGTTAGAAGTAATGCTATCGGGTAACCTATGTAGTTTCTACACGTGAAAGAACAATAGCTTAGTAGTCTCGAATACCGAGGTACCTTCCTTTCTAGAGAAGTAGGGGATTAAGTGTCGTTCTTTGCTTAGGCGGTCGACAACACATAACACCGCGTTATAGCCGTCTACTAAGGGTAGACTAGTAACGAAGTCCATCGTAATATGCTACTAGGGCTTCTCCGGAATAGGCAGTAGTAAGAGTAGGCCGGCAGGAAGGCCGTAGCGAGCCTTTAATCGTTTATAGTCGTAGCAATAAGCAATAAACCTCTTAACGATATTATTACAACTAGGGATATAAAAGGTTGTTTTAATCATAGCTACCGTCTTAGTAGCTCCGGCGTATATATAGTCCTTTAACGTATACACCTCCTAGATGACCTTAGTAACTATCGACATAGGCACGAATAGTCGACTAGCGTACTATAACATCTCTTTGCTAATAGTGACATCGGTTGGCGGCAGCCATTTCCTCTTTAGGAAGGCCCCTATTATACAGTAGATACCTCGAGCGGACTTAAACTCAGTGTCTTATAGGTTAGCTTTAGCCACTTCTTCGAAAAGGGGTAAAGGCTCTTCTATAGCCGAGATAGGGGCGATATAGGCCGGCTCCCGAGGCGAAATAGGCGTCTATTTTAGTGACGAACTGAGTATTAAAATAGACTACGAAATAGGCGGCGAACTAGGTCCTAGTTCGGTAGCTAAACTAGACTACGAACTAGATCGCGAACTAGATTACGAACTAGACTTCAGTTTAGCTCGGAGTAGTAATCTAGTTTAGATACGACCTAGACTTAGTTTATCGATAATACGCAGATCGAGCACCTTATACAGTAGAAGCGTCTAGCGTAGATTAGGGTCTTCCTTTAAGCGTAGTACATCTCTGTTCCTTCTAGTAAGTACGTTCGCTTTGCTATTAGCGGCGCTAGGTCGGTATATGATCTTAAAGTTAAATTACGCAAGGTAGAGGGCCTAGTGTACTTAACGGCGTAAAAGCTTTTAAGTCCTTATAAAATACATAAGGGATTAGTAATTAGTAAGGACGTAGATAGCCTTATCGGATTAAGTGCTTATAAGCTTAGGGGTCTACTCCTTAAAGGCTTAGACGATAGCTAGTAGCTCTTTGTTATAGATAGCGTAGTTACGTTCGGCTTTACTCATGGACTTACTAAAAAAGGCGACGGGCCGGAGGACGTCGTGCTCGTCGTACTACGACAGGATCCTAGTAGTAGTAGTATCGGAAGCATTAGTCTCGACGACTATCTACTTTAAGCGATCGAAGTACGCGAGGATAGGTACGCTCGTAACAGTGTGCTTTATGCAGTTAAATGCGGTAGTGCATTTATCGTTCTAGGGTAATACGTCCTTCTTAAGTAGGTTATTTAGAGGCTTAGCGATAGTACTAAAACCCTTAATAAAGCGGCGGTAGTAGCTATAGAAACTAATGAAGCTCCTTACTTACGTGGTATTACTAGGGGCCGGCTACTTCTAAGCTTTAATAGCTTCTACTTTCTTAGGGTCTATCCGGACTCTATCTCGGCTAACGATAATACCGAGGTACTTTACCTCCGTAAGGTAAAACTCGCTCTTCTTAATGTCGGCGTTTAGGCCTAACTCGCGGAGTCGCTAGAGCACTAGTTTAATGTGCTCGGCGTGCTCTCGCTAGGTGCTATCGGTGTAAATTAGGATGTCGTCTAGATAGATCGACACGAAGCGTTCTAGCATGTCGACGAAGTTGTAATTTATAAACCTCTACTACACGGCGGGGGCGTTAGTAAGACCGAAAGGCATCACTAGCTATTTAAAGTTGCCTATACGTGTAGAGAAAGTAGTAAGGTCCTTACTGTCGACGGAGTTACGGAGATAGTAGAAGGCTTAGCAGATATCGATCTTACTAAACTACTTAGCCTTACTTACGCGCGTAAGTGTTTCTTCGATAAGCGGCAGCGAATAGACGTCTCGTTTAGTGACCTCGTTAAGGCCGCGGTAATCGACATAGAGGCGGAGTCCTCTATTCGGCTTATAGACGAAAAGGATAGGTAATAAGTAGCTAGCCGAGCTTAGTGTAATAAAACCCTTATCGAGATGTTCCCGAATGAACTCTTCTACTATATTAAGCTCTTTAGGGGATAGGCGGCGTAAAGGTTTAGTACGCGGTAGCTTAGCGCCGTCCTTTAGGGTAATATAGTTGTCGAAATCTAGTCGATGTAGCGGCAGAGTGTTAGATTGCTCTTTAGAGAAGACGTCGGTAAACTCACGTAACTCCTCTAGTAGAACAACTAAGGGGTCTAGTTCCGGTTCGGCGGCTATACGGCAGTGGTCCTTAATATCCTTTATAGAGATCGCGAACACCTCGTGTTCGCGGTATTTAGCTTAAGAGGTAAAGGCAGCGGCGCTAATAAAGGCGATAAGCGGTCTATCTTACTTAGCATTACTTACGTAGGCAGGTACGTAAGAGAACTTATGTATTAGCTAAGTGCTATAGGAGACTAGCTTAAACTCCCCCTAATTTAGCTTAAAATTCGACCTAAGAGCTAGTAGTCGATATAGTCTATCTCGTCCTAATTCGGTAGCCGAAATAGTATCCATTTCGCGAGCCGAACTAAGGACGAACTAGTTCTAAACTGAAATAGGTCCCTTTCCGGAATGAGCACCTTTAATTAGCTACGGCTACTGTCGCTTAACGATAGTCGGTGAAAACTCTTCTTTGTATATAACTTCGCCGTGTTCGTAGTCGATATTAGCCTTGTTAGCCTTAAGCTAGCCGAGGCCGAGGATAATGTCGAAACGGCCGATATCTATAATACAGAAGGTAGTAAGGGTGTTTAGCTTACTAGAAACGGTGGTAGTAAGGGGGACGCTATAAGTAACTTATTCAGTTAGAACACTGTTATAGGCCTAGAGCTAAATAGGGCTAGCTAACGCCACGGGGCAGCCGAAAGTCTTTAGCTTATCGAGAACGTTGTAGTTAACTATAGCGCCAATAAGCGCGCTAGTGTCGATAAAGGCTTAAAGAGTAATAGTTCGTTTATAGTTATAGGGGTCGTAGATAGTAATAGGAGTCATAATAGCGGTAACGTTATAAGTAACGACACTATTTAGCGTTTATACTCCTCCGGATCTATCTCGAATAGCCCTTGTTCTACTAGAGGAGGGGACTTATTCTCCGGCTACTCGTTTCCCTAGTCGGACTAGTTAGCTAACTCGTAATCTATCTCGGGGTCGAACTAGTTCTAAACTGAATCTAGTTCGTGGGCCGAACTAGAATCGGCTTCTAACTCGGCTATACGGTGCTAAAGCTACTATATCTCCTCTATAGCGCTAATAGCGCGAGGGGGACGAGTAGCGGCGTAAGTAGCCTTCTTAGAGGCGCTAGCTATACACTTTAGTGCGATATGGCCTAGCTTACTGTATACGAAGTAGACGAGTGTTTAGGGTAGGCGGAAAGGCTACGGAGCACCTCCGGCGATAGGGCGGTAAGTAGCCGGAGCAGTAGGCGTAGAGGTTAAGTAAGGCACGCGAGTTAGAGCGCTAGCGACGCGAGTCATAGCTATTACGGGGCGTAGAGCCTAAGTGCGCTTAGCGATAAGGTTGTTCTAACGGATGCTACGGTCGGTAGCGCGAGCTATAGTAATAAAGGCGGCGAGGTTATCGGGGTGAAAGTTAACTAGGGCATTACGTAGCTCGGCAGATATCTTCTAACAGATTTAGTATAGCTACTCTTCTTCGGCGATGTTAGCGCGAAGAGCGTACTTATTAAACTCGCCGATAAAGGAGTTAAAGGTATTATTACGCTAAAAGAGGCTAGCGAATTAGATGCGCGTAGTAGCCCTGCGGTCGGGGTCCTTATAGCGCTAAGCTAAAAGGGCAAAGACCTCGTTAGCGCTAAGGATCGCACCGCGAGCCGTATCTATAACGAGGGTATAAGCGTCTCCTAAGAGGCGCGAGTAGAGATAGGTAAACTTATTGACCTTCGTAGGGTAATAGTCCGCATTAGAAAGAAGCTTGTTCTACATCTAGTGCTTAAAGACATCGAACTGTTCTAGTGTGCCGTCGCTAAAAACGGCAGGGTCCGGTAGCTTCTCTAATAAGAGAGGGCCGCGTATAGAAGGGGTCGGTGTACTACGTCCTATCTCGGCCTTAAGATAGTCTAGTTCGGCCTTAAGCTCTTAGACCTTAGCTAAGTGACGGGCGGCTTAGGCAGTAGCGCCGTCGGCGTAGGTCTAAGATGTATCTAGTTTAGCTTAGATGTCACCGACCTAAGCCTATATAGTACTCACTTATGTAGTCCACTCGTTATAAGAGGATTCGACGTAGTTAAACGCGTCCCTTAGTGCCTAAATGCTATGCTCTTCCTATAGCTTACTAAGGAGTACAGCGTCGGGGAGGGCGAATAGATCGTAATAGAGTGAACTAATAGAAGCGTCGTTGTAGTCGGAGGTAGGTTGTAGTAGCTTACTTTAGTAGCGCTCTTCGTCGCCGGGGTTAGGTCGAGCTATAGCTTAGTGAGGTTAGTCGTGAATATAGTAAAAGTTAACGCGTAACAAAGGGGATATCTAAAAATTTGGCTAGTAGCCTGCTTCCTTCTTAAGTCGTTAGTGACTCGACTTATTGCCTTCTTCTTGTGTCTTCGGTATTCGCGGTATTAACCTACGTAGCGGCAGCGAGGATCTATTGTAGTATACGCGGGAACTACGATCGTAATGCTTCTTCTTCTTCGTGACTTCTTCGGTTCTTCGTAAGTGGTTGTTAGTAGTTACGCGAGCAGTAGGATAGCTAGATATTTCGATGGCTCTATCGCTCGGTCGTAGGGGTTACGAAGTCTCGATATAATAATTACGACTAGTAAGATAGAAGGTTAATTGCGTCTATTTGTCAAGATATCGAGACTTAGAAAAGAAGAAGAGAAAGCTAGTGTACAAAGTACGCGTAATATTAAGGGCAGAGCGGCCGGAAGCCTAGGCTACGACGCCGAGATCATATAACTAAACTAAACTAGGCCCTAACTAAATCCAGTTCGTATCTATCTCGCATTATAAGCTTTATTGCTATAAAGGCACACTATATCAACGACAATTAGTAAATACGTGAGTGCCTACTCGATTTCGTACTAATTAGCGGACAGTATACTAGAGCTATGCTCGGCACGGAGTTACTTAGAGTACTCTATAAAAGAAAACTCAAGGCACGCCTTCTCGCTATTATAGTAGATAACGCGAGCAACAATAATACGTTACGGTCCGAAGTATAATAAGGCCTCTATAAAAAGAGTGTATAATAGTCTTCGGTTAAGAACTTAATCCCTTGTCTCGCGTACGTTATTAATCTTATAGTATAAGATATCATTCGAGCCCTATAGCTAGAAACCACCGAAGATAACGAGAAAGCGGATAAGCTTAAGAAGCGTTATCTCCGTAATATCCGAATAACCTTATTAGTGCCTAATTCCCTGCGAAAAGTGAGTTATATTTCTCATAGCGTTTTCTCACAGTTTTCTAACCTATTTTAAAGCTCCGCGCGATTTATATTACAATCGACCGGTCCCCTTAACGCTACTAACAATTTAAATCCCTTTAAGTATATCTCTCTCCTCGTGAATAACTCGTAGTCGTTCGGGATGTTTATACCCGCTAGAATTCGACGTATAATATGTGTAAGCGAGCTATTAAACTATCACCGATCATCGATAAATAGCTTAATACGGAGATTGCGACTACGTAAAAGCCCCGTGCTAATGAAATAGCAGCTAATTAAGACACGGCTTCTATAGATCGCGTAGACATAAAACGCCTCTACCTTAGCTACGCCGAGTAGTTACACCTAAGAATCGTCGTTCGAATACTTGAGAATTTTAAGACAGTAACTAACTAGCTAAGCTAATCTAATACACCCTTAATATAATTCGTCTAGCTAATGTATAATCGCCTTTTTGACTTCCTCGACGTTGTCGAATCTACTTAGGAAGAGGACGACAATTTAGACTAGCTATAAGTCGTCTAGAATATAGCGAAAGTAGGTCGCGCTAAGCTTTCTAAGTATTATAAGCGAACGGGTGGAGGCTAAGGTTTCCTATTTAATTACGGCATAATCTTAGATCCTACGTAGAAGTTAAGTGTATATAAGGTACGCCCCCTATACTTCCTCTTATATAAATGTCTTTATACGCGACTAATCTACTAAAAGTATACGTCGTAGGAACCACATTTTAAGTCGCTCTACTAGAAACAATTTCTCGACTATCTAAGTCGCTACGATAATAATAGTTATCCTAATACTACTCTTCCGCTCTCTCTACTAGTCCCGTCTATTACCTACTAGTTTAAGAATCCTACCTTATTAAACAATGTAGTAAGCTTTACATCTATAACATCTAGCTAAGATAATGCTCTCTCCTAGGGATAAATTAAGGTCTATATAACGAGGATAGAAGGGGAAGATTACCTAAGGACTCCGCCTATACGGGAAACACTAGATTTCGACATTCTTTCGTAGTAGAAAGAGAACGAGCACTTATACCTACGACTAGCTCGAGTTGCTCGTGATATTCTCGCGATACTAATCGCCGGCGTTAGTGTCGAACGTGTATTTAATATTACGAAAGACGTTATTAGGGACCGAAGGTATAGACTACTTCTATAGACAATTCGATAAATCATAATTACGAAGCTAGTAGATAGTAGGCTCTAAGACACCTATATAGCTAATAAAGACAACTACGCTAGTATTAACGACGATGATAATAGCGATATAGACGGCATAAGCGATAACTTTAGGGATATCGCTACCTATAGTTTAAGCGATAAAGGGGATAATAAGGAAGAGAGGCACAAGGAGAACGAGGCTCTACTACATAACATTACTAAGGTTAAAGGCCGGTACTCTAAGCGTATCCGGTTAATAGCCCCCGAGTAAACACTCTCTTATAGCAGCTAAGAGCATAGTCCGCTTACTTATCTAGGGTCTTATCTCTAGCGCCGACTCTTCGCTTATTACTCTACTCTTACTTTAAGAGCTTATATACGCTATTATTACGGTTAACTTTAGTTAATAATAGGAAGACGCAACGTAAATGAGATTTCATAAAGTGTAAGTCTATATCATTAAAAACCATCTAAAGCCGTCGGCCTGCCGACGCTTCGACTACGCTACCTAAATTAGATTAGTTGTCGGAAGTATTACTATCGCTAACATAATCTAGCTCGTCCTACTTACGCTAGACGCTACGGCGTATAGCAAAGAGGTCGATTAGATCTACCTATAGATCTATGACACGCTAATTAATAGCACGACATAAGTTAATAAGTTCGAAGATGTCGTTAGTCTAAGAGATGTCGTACTAGTATTAGTTAGATTATATAGACATATCGGATCAGGAATATAAATAAAGTTACATAGGGTATCGTAGGAGCGACAGGCTTTACAGCGTAGTACTAAGCCTCTATCGTCGTCGTAGATACGAGCGGTTTATCTTAATAAAGTTTCGTCTAGGTCGAGATATATAAGAGTCGTATAGTAGATATAGGCTTTATACTAACGTAAGTGTAAGGGCCTAGCGTAGTCGCTAGGAGTTATTCTACAAGGCTAGGAAGGGATTAGATCTACTAGGTTAGGGTAGAGTTAAGCGCGAGAGGCTATCGTAACGACGAGAAAGAGAGGTTTAAGAGGAAGAAGGAGGAATAGCGACGAAAAGGTATATATATCCGGCGTCACCTATTATAAGAACAATAATATAGACAATAGCTATTATCTGTTGTAAAAAAACGATAATACTAACAATAGCCATTGTCGAATAATAGCTATTATTATGCTAAGGGATATAAGTAGATTATTAGCCTAGTTACTTACTCTCTTAGAGATTAATTAGATAGGAAACGTTCTTAGTAGGCCTTATCTTAGTAGAGTTAATATTAAATATGTCCTTAAAGTCTAAGATATATATAGGTAGTATATTAAGGGAGTTCTATAGAGGCTCTATAGAAGCTCTAGCTACTCTCTATACTCTATACTCTATAGGGTTATATATACCTAACAAGATAAGAGTATAGCCTTAATTTCCTATAAGGACTAGGTTAGAGAATTCTTACGTACTTATAACATATATAGATGTAGTATTATAACTATACTACTATTAGTCGGTATAGCTATCTACTACTATGCTCTAGTTAAAACACTATAGCTAACTAAGTAAGATAGGAGGGCTTATTTCTATAGCATAGAATAAGCCTTTTAACTCTTATGTCTTGCTAGTGTTATCTATTAAGTATAGCTTAATCTCGTAGGCGCTATAGTAATATACTAGATAGCTCTAGAAGCTATTAACCTATAGGAGCTTAGCGTTAATATGCTTTAAGTTATACTTAAGAGTAAAGGCAGGATCGATTATATTAATGTTAGATCTATTGTCTAAGAGCATTAATATACTAACCTTACTATCTAGTGTATATACTATTCCTTTATAGGTTTATACTAGGAGAACTATAGGCCTCTTATAGTCCTATTTAGTGTGACCGTTAGGGCGCACCCGGTACTCTCTAGGTCTATCCCCGCACCGGGGTTTAGGTTAGCTTTTAGCCGGCGTAGTACCGCTAAGCCTTTTATAGCCCTATGCTAGCACTACACCGTAGCTATAATAGCACTGTACTAGCGCTAGGTGCGGGTCGAGTCGCGCTCTTTCTAGACGTAGTATAGTGCTAGGTTAGGTCGGCAAATAAGTAGTATAGTGCTATTAAGTCCTTGGCGCGCCTATACTAGCACTATACCGGGGTCTACATTCTTATAGTAGATTCTTATAGTAAGTGCCGCGTTCTACGACTCTTATCACTTTTCCGCTTTAAACGCTTAAAGTTATAGTAGTTAAAGGATACTAGAGAGAAGCAAAAGTTATTAATTATTAACCCTTATATATAATTACGACCTGATAGTGATTTATAGAAGATTATCCTAATTAATATTATCTATATAACCCCTGCGAGCCTATATCGCGTATAAGGCTAGTAAGCTGTATACTACCTAAAACTAAAACCTCATCATCTTATTATCTAATTTATCTAGAGGATATTCCCTTCCTAGCGAGGCTACCCTTATATAAATTACGACCCTTAACTAGAAAACTAGAGTACTAAAGCTATAGGGCAGAGTATAAGACTAACAATAGTTAGTTCTAGGTAGATAAGCCTTCCTACTAACTTATAGTATAGTTACGGATTGCCTTAATACCATTAGATTCCTAGTTAATAGTACGTATAAGGCTATCTATACCCTTAATCTCTGCCTAAAGGTCGTCGATAAAGTTATAGTAAGGAAGATCGGCTAGACGAATAATAGAGAGGGGAATAGTAGACATAGCGGTAGATTTAATTGAATTCTAGCTACTATTAGTATAAACTATGCTATAGCAACGTAAAGGCATACTAGATAGTTGTTTAAATGTTCCTAAGGAGAGAAAGAAGTAACTAGGCTAATAATCTACTTATATCCCTTAGCATAATAATAGCTATTATTCGACAATGGCTATTGTTAGTATTATCGTTTTTTTACAACAGATAATAGCTATTGTCTATATTATTGTTCTCATAATAGGTGACGCCGGATATATATACCTTTTCGTCGCTATTCCTTCTTCTTTCTCTTAAACCTCTCTTTCTTATCGTTATAATAGCCTCTCGCGCTTAACTCTACCCTAACCTAGTAGATCTAATCCCTTCCTAGCCTTATAGAATAACTCCTAGCGACTACGCTAGGCCCTTATACTTACGTTAGTATAAAGCCTACATCTACTATACGACTCTTATATATCTCGACCTAGACGAAACTTAGTTAAGATAAACTACTCGTATCTACGACGACGATAGAGGCTTAGTACTACGCTATAAAGCCTGTCGCTTCTACGATACCCCGTGTAACTTTGTTTATATTCCTAATCTAATATGTCTATATAATCTAACTAATACTAGTATAATATCTCCTAGACCGACGACATCTTCGAACTTATCGACTTATGTCGTGCTATTAATTAGCGTGTTATAGATCTATAGGCAGATCTAATCGACCTCTTTACTATGCGCTATAGCGTCTAGTATAAGTAGGACGAGCTAGATTATGTTAGCGATAGTGATGCTTCCGACAACTAATCTAATTCGGGTAGCGTAGTCGAAGCGTCGGCAGGCCGATAGCTTTAGATAGTTTTTAATGATATAGACTTATACTTCATAAAATCTCATTTACGTTGCGTCTTCCTATTATTAACTGAAGTTAACTATAATAATAGTGTATATAAGCTCTTAAAGTAAGAGCGGAGTAATAAGCGAAGAGTTAGCGCTAGAGATAAGACCCTAGATAAGTAAGCGGACTATGCTCTTAGCTACTATAAGAGAGTGTTTACTCGGGGGCTATTAACCGGATGCGCTTAGAATACCGGCCTTTAACCTTAGCAATGTTATATAGTAGAGCCTTGTTCTTCTTGTGCCTCTCTTCCTTATTATCCCCTTTATCGCTTAAACTATAGGTAGCGATATCCCTAAAGTTATTACTTATGCCGTCTATATTGCTATTATCATCGTCGTTAACACTAGCGTAGTTGTCTTTATTAGCTATATAGGTGTCTTAGAGCCTACTATCTACTAGCTTCGTAATTATGATTTATCGAATTGTCTATAGAAGTAGTCTATACCTTCGGTCCCTAATAACGTCTTTCGTAATATTAAATACACGTTCGACACTAACGCCGGCGATTAGTATCGCGAGAATATCATGAGTAACTCGAGCTAGTCGTAGGTATAAGTGCTCGTTCTCTTTCTACCACGAAAGAATATCGAAATCTAGTGTTTCCCGTATAGGCGGAGTCCTTAGGTAATCTTCCTCTTCTATCCTCGTTATATAGACCTTAATTTGTCCCTAGGAGAGGGCGTTATCTTAGCTAGATATTATAGATATAAAGCTTACTACATTGTTCGATAAGGTAGGATTCTTAAACTAGTAGGTAATAGACGGGACTAGTAGAGGAGGCGGAAGAGTAGTATTAGGATGACTATTATCATCGTAGCGACTTAGATAGTCGAGAAATTGTTTCTAGTAGAGCGACTTAAAATATAGTTCCTACGACGTATGCTTTTAGTAGATTAGTCGCGTATAAAGACATTTATATAAGAGGAAGTATAAGGGGCATACTTTATATACACTTAACTTCTACGTAGGATCTAAGATTATACCGCAATTAAATAGGAAACCTTAGCCTCTACCCGTTCGCTTATAATACTTAGAAAGCTTAGCGCGACCTGCTTTCGCTATATTCTAGACGACTTATAGCTAGTCTAAATTATCGTCCTCTTCCTAAGTAGATTCGACAACGTCGAGGAAGTCGAAAAGGCGATTATATATTAGCTAGACGAATTATATTAAGGGTGTGTTAGATTAGCTTAGCTAGTTAGTTACTGTCTTAAAATTCTTAAGCATTCGAACGACAATTCTTAGGTGTAACTACTCGGCGTAGCTAAGGTAGAGGCGTTTTATGTCTACGCGATCTATAGAAGCTATGTCTTAATTAGCTACTGTTTTATTAGCACGGGGCTTTTACGTAGTCGCAATCTCCGTATTAAGCTATTTGTCGATGATCGGTGATAGTTTAATAGCTCGCTTATATATATTATACGTCGAATTCTAGCAGGTGCGAACATCCCGAACGACTACGAGTCGTTTATAAGGAGAGAGATATACTTAAAGGGATTTAAATTGTTAGTAGCGTTAAGGGGACTAGTCGATTATAATACAAATCGCGCGGAGCTTTAAAATAGGTTAGAAAACTGTGAGAAAATGCTATGAGAAATATAACTTACTTTTCGCAGGGAATTAGGCACTAATAAGGTTATTTAGATGTTACGGAGATAACGCTTCTTAAGCTTATCCGCTTTCTCGTTATCTTCGGTAGTTTCTAGCTATAGGGCTCGAATAATATCTTATACTATAAGATTAATAACGTGCGCGAGATAAGGGATTAAGTTCTTAACCGAAGACCATTATATACCCTTTTTATAGAGGCCTTGTTATACTTCGGACCGTAACGTATTATTATTACTCGCGTTGTCTACTATAATAGCGAGAAGGCGTGCCTCGAGTTTTCTTTTATAGAGTACTCTAAGTAACTCTGTGCCGAGTATAGCTCTAGTATGCCGTCCGCTAATTAGTACGAAATCGAGTAGGCACTCACGTATTTACTAATTGTCGTTAATGTAGTATGCCTTTATAGTAATAAAGCTTAGATGATTGTTTGCCGACTAACTGTCTAATATAATTAAGACTTTCGTCTCTTTACTAAGATCGGCAAGGAGGTAAGAATAGATATTTTCGTAGTGCTCTTTTAGTAGCCTAAGAGACTACGTCCGGCCTAGAATATTAGTATCTAGTCGAAGGAAGTGTATAAATCTTAAGAAGATAGGATAGGCGACTATTCGGAATAACTAATTATAATTAATAAAGACCCTAATAAGCTCTTTCTCGAATTGTTTAGGTATAAAGTATAGTATACGCGATAACGAGGTAGTCGCGATCGATTTTAACTAGGTTAGGGCTATTTAAGCTTAGGACCGCTTATAACTAGGAGATTTAGTAGTCTAGTAAGACTTACGCTCGAGATGTTTTCGTATGTGTTTATTGCTAATCTAATTAACTAATAGGTGCTATAGAGCTCGACTATAGCGAAGGTAGTATACGAGAGGCGCGCTATCGCTAAGCTTAGTATCCTCGTTAAAGTCGGCCTAGATTAACCCGCGGTAGTTAGAAGAATTCTAGGGTAGTACTTTAGAAGACTTAAGTCTACTTAGTGTTAAAGGCCACTATGTTTTCTAAGCTTATATAGCTAGCTATTCGTCATCTAGAATTTTGCTATTATAGGGCGGATAGTAGACAAGTTTAAAAGGTTTACGGATAATAGAGGTAGAAGATTATATCTAGTACTAGACACGAAACTCTTAAAGCTCGTTAGAGAGAGATATTTATAGCATAGCGGCATCCGAGAGCGCTTATAATTAAGGATCGATAGAGGCTACGTTAAAGAAAGATATTTCCCTTATTTAGATATAGTATAATGCCTAGCTATATTAGAAGGGGTAGAAGACTATAAGAATACGCTATAAGAATCTATTTGCTACGTTTAATTTTGTAGGTTATAATAGCATAAAAGAGAGAGCTACTACTACCCCTATCTAATTTCCCTAACTTAGTGCTAATCTATTTATCCTTATCTATATTATCCTCGCTACTACTATCCTCGCCCTTACTCTAGTCGCCCTTACTCTCCTTATTATTACTACCCTCCTCTATTGCCTTATTATTATTACCCTTATCCTCTTTATCCTCTTCGTCCTCTTTATTAGAATTATCGAAGTCTCTAGTAGCGATAACCTCGCGGTATATTTTAGCCGCTTCCTTAGTCTCGTATTCGTCGGGTGCCTTATCGAGGAGGTCCTTAATCTTAGAGTTATTCTCGACTTCTTCTTCGACTTCGTTATTACTATATTTAATATAGTAGCTATTAGATTCGAGTAAAATATCGTCGTCCTCGTACTAGAACTTAGGTTTAGGAGTAGGTTCGCGTTTACTTTAATAGATTAGTAATTAACTATAAGAAGTAGCTATAAGAAATAATATATGCCTAATTATCCGCCTATACTACTTAGAGTTTAGCTAGTGTCATATCGTTAATAAATTTTGTAAACTCGGCTTCGTTATTATCGTTGTAGTCTCTATTATTATATAGCGAATTAACGCTATCGCGGAAGATCTTACGAGACTACTTCTCGATTATTCCTCTAGTGCTAAGAAGTCGTCTTACTTAGCGGTTCAGGAAAACATTATACTAGTCGCGGGGCGCCTTCTTTATATAATTAGCAAGGAGTTGCTTATAGTAAAGGAGAGTATTAGCTTTACGGATTTTACTCTATTTCTAATAGATAGATATAAACTTATCCTCTATCTATTCCTCTATGTAAAATTAGTAAAAATACCGTAAGAATATGCTATAAGAAATATACTACTCTACTAGGTATAATAGCGAGTCTTTACTATCTTCTCGTATGCTATATTAAACGTAGCTTTCTTCTCCTTATCGGACTTTATTTAGTAGTCCTCGGAGCTCTTAAGTTTCGCCTTAAGCGTACGTTTAGTAGAGCGATTAGTATTACCGATAGTAGTAAGGGCTTTCTCCTCTATACTAGCTTATATAGCGCGATCTCTTTACTAAATAGCTCGCTAGGTATTACTAAGCTATGCTTTCTACTATAGAATTCTAAGGGGGTAGCTATAGCGAGGAGTTCCCTAAGAGCAATTCTTAATCTAGTACTTAATCTTATTAGCTTCGGAATTAAAACCCTATAGTCTAATTAGTATTTAACTATAAGAAGTAGCTATAAGAATTACTCCTATTATAGAGAGGACTACTTCCTCTTCCTTAGTTATTTCTTCTTCCTTAATTACTAGAGTATCAGTTATCTTATCCTTAATAATAATAGATTGCTCTTCTTTAGGATTAGTAGATATTATAGATTAAGAATTAGTAGTAATTTATAAGTAAAGGTAAGATATCGAGTATAAAGTAGATCGAGATATAAGATATAAGGTTTATAAGGAGGAAGTTAAGAGATAAGGGATTAGGATTACTTATACGTATAGAAATAGAGTAGCTAGGAATATAAGCGTTAATAAGCATTTATCCTATTATTATACTAATATAAAGTCGTTAAGATTATTAATATAAAGTCGTTATAGTAGATAATAACAATAGGAAATTTATATTCTATATACTATTATAAATTCTATAATAAGGCTTAATATCTTATTCTTAGTATTTTCTCCTTACTCCTCTCTACCTTTATAAATAAATTCTAATAATTAATTCGACAAATTTACGTAGTTATAGCTCGTAAAAAGCAAGTAACGACTATAAGGAAGGCGACTTTAAAGCTAAGGAAGTAAGGCGCTAAGATAATAACTGCTAGTAAAACACCTACTAGTTACGCTACAAAATTTAGACTAGTAACAACTAGATAAATTCGCCGGCTAAAGACTAATAGGTTTAAGCCTAGTAGTTAGTTTCTTATAGCTAATTCTCATAGTATTATACCTAATATAGTATAGCCGTTGCCCTCCGAGATATTCGTCGCTACTAGAAGTCGACCGACCTCCTTATTTAAAAGCTCCCCTTCTCCCGCGTTATTCGCGAGATCGCGTAAGATATTAAGTCCGCGCTTATAATTAGAGATTTTCGCTTCTAGCTAGATGCTATTAAGTGTCTCTAGGAAGCGACTAAGGTAATACTAGTAGGATATTTCGAAGGTATATTAATTATACATTTAGAATACATAATTCTAAGTACTAATAACTATAGTAGACTACTGCCTTAACGCTATCTATGCTAAGCGTGTTACTATATTCGCTAAAGACTCTACGCTTACTAGGAAATACTATAACAAGTACCGCCTACTTAATTTTTCTAACTAGTAAGAGCTCTCCTCTATAAAGCCGTAAGAAAGGACTATAAGAAATAGGCAGATATAATTTTATATAGAATAGAGTATTAAATTTCTTCTCTAAGCCGCTACTATAGACCTCGTGTATTACTACGATATAGTAGAGTCGTCTTAAAGCCTAGCCCTCGCGTAGTGCTTTAGTATAGTCCGACCCTAGTGCTAGTGTAAGTACTAACGTGTTTTAGCGTAGTGCCTATAGTAGAGCGGTGCTAGTATTACGTGACCACAGTACAGTGCTAGTGCTTATATAGCTTAGAGTAGTGCTAGTGCTAGTACTATTACGGATAACTCTAGTGCTAACTCTGTACGGCTAAGGCGCGGGGCTATTAACACGGGGTCGGCCCCCGCACTAGTACTAGAGGCAGCCTTAGGCCGCCCTAACCCCGCCCTAATAGTTACACTAGATAGGAAAGTAATAGAGTGTTACTCCTTATACTTGCCCTCGTTAAAGAGCTATAAAAGTATACTACTATATATATACTTCGACATATTAGTTTCTAATTAGAGTTCTACTATAGGATTATAGTGCCTTAGTACTAGAGCCTTTATAAAGGCCTTACGGACTTCCTTAAAGGCCTTAGCCTAAGCCTCTCCCTAGCGCTATAGCGTAGTTTACTTTCTCTTCTTTGCTCTTTTAAATAGTAATATTAGTAGCGCTACTATCGTAGAGTATCCTTTAATAAACTACTAGTAGAAGTTCGTAAAGCCTAGAAACTACTAGACGTTGTAATAATTCTTAGGCAGGGGCTAGTCCGTAATTATAGAGACTCTACGGGGATCTATTAATACACCTATAGTGCCGACGATAAATCCTAAGAACTCTACCTTAGTCTAGAAAAAGGCATACTTCTTCGGGTTCGTATATAACGTAAATAAGTATAATCTCTCGAGCACCTTCTATAGGTACTCTATATACTCTTCTACTAATACACTATAGATAAGGACATCGTTAAGATAGATAACGTAGTAGATGTTAATAAGCTCTACTAAAGCCCTGTTAATATAGGCTTAGAATATAGTAGGTGCATTAGTTAATCTAAATGGCATAACTATGTATTTAAAGTGGCTGTATCTCGTCTAGAACGCTATCTTCTACTAATTACTCTCCTTAATTAGAATATAGTAATATACGTCCTTTATGTTAATCTTTAAGTATACTACTACTCTCCTAAGCTAATTAAGAGTCTTACTAATAAGGGAGAGAAAGTAGTAGTTCTTAATAGTGATTACGTTTAGACCGTAGTAATCTATATATAGTCTAAGTATTCTATTCTTCTTTAGTATAAACAGGATTAGCGCGCTAGCTAGACTCTCTAAATATTAGATCTAGCTCTTCTCTAGGGACTCTCTTAGGTACTCCCTTAGTTCTACTAGCTCTATAGTAGAGAGGTTATAAAGAGGTTAGAAGAGAGGTTCCTTACTCTCTTAGAGATTAATTAGATAGGAAACGTTCTTAGTAGGCCTTATCTTAGTAGAGTTAATATTAAATATGTCCTTAAAGTCTAAGATATATATAGGTAGTAAGTTAAGGGAGTTCTATAGAGGCTCTATAGAGGCTCTAGACACTCCCTATACTCTAGTGTAACTGTTGGGTTAAGGTCAGGAACTTTAAAATCTGAAATTTTTGCGGGATTTTTGCTCTTTTTCTATAATAACTCTTTCAAAATGAATTTTTTTTTAAAATTGGATTGTCTAAAATAATCTATAAAAAAACGCGCATTTAATAACATATAGCATGCTTACGTAATATAACTCTAGTATTTTTGAAATAGCTATCAAAGTTTTTGAACCTAGTTTAAAAATCAGAGAATCATATTACGTAATCAATTTATATATATAAAATATAGAGAATTTTATAGGGATTCTAATGATATAATTTTTATTAAGATAATAATTCATTTAATACGAGAAATCGCGTTTTAACACGAAAAACCCACGAAAAAACAATAGGGTAATATAACTCTTTTAGGTTTAGTACGACCCCTTAACCCCGACCCAACGGTTACACTAAGCAATAATAATTAAGTAAATTCTACCTAACCGATAGGTCGAGTTAATAAGGCTAATAATAGCTATAAAGTCATCGAAATTCTATTAGAGCTAGAGTCCCTAATAGACAAGGATTTACTAACACCTCTAGAGGTCGCCCTAGCTAGTGTTCTAGAGTAGTTTAGAAGTGAGATCTTCCACTATCTCGGGGAGGTTAAATTCTCTATATAAGACTCTAATTACTATAGGGACGCTAGTAAGACACTAGCTAGACCCTATAGCCTTACTATATAGAGTGCCTTAACTCTCTCTAAGGAGATAGGTACCTATATAATACCCTTAAGACTAGTAGGCGCTACTATAGAGCTCTACTAGGACCCCGAAGGGATACTATAGAGTATAGTTTATACACTACTACTCTATTGCTCTATACTAGGTAGTATAGAGTTAAAGCTAAAAGATCTAGAAGAATATTAAGTAAAGATAATTACTAAGTTTAGATACTTCTACTAGAGCCTAGAGGTAGCCTTCTTAGTAAAGCTAAATTACTTTACCTACTTACTCTTATACGAGGTAAACTAGATTACCTACTTAATCTAGTTTCTTAGCGATAGGCTTAAGGAGTCCTAGGATCGAAAGTATACTCTTAATAGTATAAACTAGACTTCCTTAATATATTAGGGGACCTTCCTTAACTTCCTTAAGGACATAGTTAAGGACCTAGTTAATTAATATATAAACGCTATAATTAAATACTATAGTACTCGTTAGAATTAAGGAGAGTTAGCCTAGAAGTTTACTAACTAACTAGCTACTCTTAAAGACTAAGTTAACTCCTATTATAGTAAAGAGCACCTAGCCTAACACTTTTTAGCTAAGCTCTATACTAGTCTCTAGAACTAGATCCTTTAGGCCTCTCTAATCCTAGAAACGTAGGAAGAGCTAGTTATATATACTACTATATATAAGGGCCTTTTAAAGTCTTTAGACAAGAAGGTAAGGGAAATATAGAAGTATTATAGGGACCCTATAGAGAGTATTTATATAGCTCCGGGGAGTAAGTATAGTAAATAGGATAACTACGCTAGCTTTAGCTATACGTAAGTATATCGTAACTATAGAGCATCTAGGGGACATAATTAAGGCCCTCTAGAGAAGAGGCTAGAATCGAGGAGACTAGTACTAGACTAGGTCTAGTACTATAACTATAGTAAGTAAGGCCACTTTTCTACCTCGTGTACGTAGCTATATAAGCTAGACTAGGAACCTATAACGTATATAATAGGAGTAAGTAAATGTTCTCTCTTGTCTAACTAACTCCCTAAGGACATGTTAGATAACCCTAAATAGGACTATAAGGGGCCTATAGTCCTCTCGGCACGAACCTATAAAGAGATAGTATATACACTAGATAGTAAAGTTAGTATATTAATGCTCTTAGACAATAGATCCGACGTTAATATAATCGATCCTGTCTTTACTCTTAAGTATAACTTAAAGCGTATTAACGCTAAGCTCCTATAGGTTAATAGCTTCTAGGGCTATCTAGTATATTACTATAGCGCCTATAAGATCGAGCTATACTTAATAGATAATACTAGTAAGATATAAGAGTTAAAAGGTTTATTTTATACTATAGAAATAAGCTCTCCTATCTTACTTAGTTAGCTATAGTGTTTCGACTAGAGCATAGTAGTAGATAGCTATACTAACTAATAGTAGTATAGTTATAACACTACGTCTATATATATTATAAGTGCTTAAGAATTCTCTAATCTAGTCCTTATAGGAAATTAAGGCTATACTCTTATCTTATTAGGTATATATAACTCTATAGAATATAGAGTATAGTAGTGTGACCGTTGGGTCAGGGTTAAGGGGTTGTACTAAACCTAAAAGAGTTATATTACCCTATTGTTTTTTCGTGGGTTTTTCGTGTTAAAACGCGATTTCTCGTATTAAATGAATTATTATCTTAATAAAAATTATATCATTAGAATCCCTATAAAATTCTCTATATTTTATATATATAAATTGATTACGTAATATGATTCTCTGATTTTTAAACTAGGTTCAAAAACTTTGATAGCTATTTCAAAAATACTAGAGTTATATTACGTAAGCATGCTATATATTATTAAATGCGCGTTTTTTTATAGATTATTTTAGACAATCCAATTTTAAAAAAAATTCATTTTGAAAGAGTTATTATAGAAAAAGAGCAAAAATCCCGCAAAAATTTCAGATTTTAAAGTTCCTGACCTCAACCCAATAGTTATACTAAGTCTAGCTATATGCCTAATAGTTTAGCCTCTATAGGGTTTTTATAAGGGAGCCGAGGTAGTAACTACGTGTATACTCCATAAGTTATGTATATAGCTAAAGTGAAAACTTAAGCTTACTAGAGAAATTAGTTATATATATACATTTCTTACACTAGGCTACTTCTAGTAGTATATAGCCTATAAGCCTCGAGGTATAGCTCCTAGGAGAGAGAATAGTTATAAGAGTATACTTATATAATTAGTTACCCTATATAGTATACTATTAGCGTAGATACTAGCTGTTCTTTTACATTGTATAGCGTAAGAGCGCTAAGCCTAAGGCTCGGTAGGTGATATAGCTTAGTAGGGCTCGCTTATACTAATATTAAAATATCCTAGATATAGTAGTTTTATAACCTCTCTACTATGTTAATCTCTTTACTTATCTTAAGTTTTAGATGCTTAATAATGTCCTATATAATAAGATTAATAATATATACTAGACATAGAATTATGTTCTCCTTTATACTCTACTTAATATCTAGAGTACCTAGGCTTCTTTCGAGAGACTCTCGGAGTGTTCTATTATTTAATATATTATCTGCTATAACTATAAGTAGTTGTTACTTAACTAATATATCTTTTAGTACTTATATAACCTTGTTTACTATAGCTTTACTAGTATAATAACCTCGAAAGAGTATTATTTCTAGAAGCTACTCTTATAATTACTATTAGTTATTAATAAAATAGCCTTTAATTATAATAAACCCTAAGTAGTTATTAGTAGACTATCTATCTAATGCTATTAAAAGCTTAGTGTTCTTACTAAGGTTAGAGAGTAGTAATCTTTATAACCTCTCGAATTATTATACTAGTATTACTTAAAAAAGAGTCTAGCTAGGTATAGTAATATTAGGTTAGAGAAAGTAGAGGAATTAGCTAAAGGTAGAACGCTCGATTATATAGAAAGACTAGTTATAGTTAGTAACTACGTAAATAAGTTTATAGTAGAAGGTATTAGTAGAGAATAGAGAGACAATTTATTAAATACTCTTTATATACTATTATAATTACTTAAGGGCTCTTTAGGTAGAGCTTTACTTATAGTAATACTTAATAACTATAGTACATTTCTAAGACTTAAGATGTCTCTCTATTACTTTATTACTAGTATAATAGTAAGTAAGATAAGTAAGTATATTACTACACCTATTATAAATAACTTATAGTTCTCTATTATAAATCTTAGTAGCTTCTATAATATTTACCTATAGACCTCTAGAATATACTTTAGAATTCTAATTTAGTGTATTCTTTATGCTCTTCCTATATATAGATACTATAATTATTTAACTCTACTAGTCTTTCTAGGCTTCTTATAGAAGTTAAACCTTAGCTCTCTTACTAGGTTAAAAAGATAGGCATTAAAGGAGTTATAATTGTTATATTCTACTATTATATCTAATATTCTAAGCAGATATTATAAAGCTATATAATTCTACTAGAATAGCTAGAGAGGAGTATATAGTCTCCCTAAGCTATAGGTTAAGTACTAACTTAAAGTTAGAAGCTTTAGATATATTAATTAGTATAGATTATATCATTTAATAAAGGTAGATAACTTGTTATAGAATATTTATTAACGTGTTTATAATACGTAATAAAGAATCCTATACTATACTATAGAAATTTTAAAGCAAGGATTATATAGGGGCTAAGGAATAAGAAGAAATCTCATTATAAAACTTAAATCTATAAAAGAGCTAGACTATACTATAGATTAAACTACTTAGTAGTTAATTATAGTATAGAAAATCCACTAGTTAAAGCTAGTAAATTTATCTTCCTTAGTATTAACTATTTCCTTATCTTTTTCTTTATTAGTATCCTTATTATTATCCTCCTTATTATCCTCTTTATTATCCTCCTTATTATCTTTCTCCTTATTATTCTCCTCCTTATTATTCTCCTTCTTATCTTTACTCTTTAAAGAACTTTCTACCTTAACTCTCTCTCTCTTATTAATAATCTTATCTTTATTAGAGAAAAACCCCTTAAACTCTATATACTACTTATCTATCTTATACTTATTAGCTAGTTTCTCGATCTTAGAGTTATAGTCTAGCTTATATACTTCTTTATATTCGTTATTATTATTAGGCTTTATATATTTACCTTTATCTATAAGATAGATTAGCTCGAGTAGTTAATACTTAGCTAGAGGTATAGAATTATAAGCCTTACTATTTATTAGTATACTAACGTAATAATAATATATAATAATAATAGGGAACTTACTACTAGTTAGGATTAGAGATAGTAGTAAGCCTACTCTCCTTACTAAGTTTCTAGATAAACTCTAAGTACTTCTTCTTAGTATTCTTATTAGTATCTTTATCTATAGTAAGCTTAGTAATACTAGCTATATAGATCTTATACTTAAGCTTTTTAAGAATTCCGCTAGAACTATATATCTACTTAGCTACTCTTAATATATTATCCTCTTTATTAGACTCGGTAGTATAAGCTATCTTTACCTTTATAAGGACTTCTATATACTCTTAATATATAGTAAACTTTCTAATATACTACTATTTAATATAGACTTTTCTAAACTTACTAGATAGCTATTTATCTATAGTCTATTAGCGTTAAACGTAATAATATAGCAGTATAATTATATAGCTTTACTAGGCGTTAAAATAGCGCTACTCTATCTCTTTAATCTTTTCTATAAGGAGTTCTACCTTTACTTCTTTACTAAGGTTCTAGACTTAAGTATTTATATTAAACTTCTTAAGTAAATTCCTCTTTATACTATAATTAGTATCTCTAGCTACTTTAAGTGCCTTAACCTTAGCTAACTATTAAGTATCTTTATCTTAGTGTATAATATTCTAAATATTCTACTTTAAAGACTTACTTAAATCTACTTTAAAACTAATTAGATAACCTCGATATACCTTACTACCTTAACTATACTAAAGGATCTAGTATTTAATTTTAGCCTACTTAGACCTAAAGCCTTATATCTATTAGCTTAATACTCGTAATAAAACACTATAATAATTACCTCTATTATTACTTTAAACTTATTAAATTTATCCTTAATCTTAGGAGAGCTACTAAAAGAGGTATTAGAAGGTATATTAGCTATAGGAGTATCTAGAGAAGTTACTATAGTAAAATAAGATATAAAAGTTAAACTTAAGAGCTTAGAAATAAAGAAGTAGAAGAGATAAGAAGAAAAGAAGTTAATAGAAGAAGAAGAAGAATAGTAAAGAGTAATATAGCTACTTAATATATATAAAGTAATAATAAGGTAGCTAGGGTAGAATATAAAATATAAAATATAAGGTTTTTAAGAATTATAGTATACTAAATTAGTATAGTATTATTACGCTAGATTATTATATACTTATTATTAGTACTCTATAGTGTCTAGATTCCTCTTCTTCTAAGTATTTTAATAAATCTAATATTATATATCCTACTATTATAAATAATATTATAATAAGTAAGTATTCTATATACTATATATTTCTAATTTGCTAATTTTATATTCCTATAATAATATTATATTCCTATTGTTAGCTATACTATTACTAGCTACTAAATTATTATATATTTCTCTTCTTCTATCTCTTTTACCTCTTCTCTTTCTACTTATCTTTCTTTATACTACTCTTATATCTACCTTATTACTTTCCTTACTCTCTACTACTATACCCTTACTACTATAAGATTACTTTATATTATAAGTACCTCCTAAGACTCTATCCTTAGTAGTAATAGTAACTATACCTCCTAAGAGAGGTATTATAAAACTAACCTATAGTTATAGTTATAAGGGCAAGTTATCTAGTATATATTAGACTTATACCTCTAAGTAACCTTATAAAATAACTAGTGCTCCTAGAAAGAAGAATAAGTTTAAGGCTAGTAGTATAATTATTACAATTGATTATTACGTTATATTACTAATTATATATAGCTATTACTCTCCGAGAGATTTATTACTACTAGAAGTTAACTAAACTCCTCTACTATAAGCTCTTCTTTAGCTACCTTATCTATAAGATTATTATAAGCTATATTCGTAGAAATAAAAGCTTTTATATCTAATCTTTAGCTCTTAAAGCACTCTAGGAGATAGTAGAGGCTTTTATTATTAGGTATATAGAAGGTACCTATTATTTAAATTTAATGCTATAATAGATACTAATATTCTTAGACATAAACCTTAATGCTATTTATACTAAGTAAATTACTATTAACTAGAAAGATTTATAGCTTACTTGTTATTATTATACTAAGTTTAATATATATAACTAGGACAATTAGATAGTATTTAGTAAGGACAATTATAATATAAAGGTAGATAGGTAAGTAAGGTATAGGCTATAAGAGTAGATAGGAGGTGCTAGTAAGATTAATATAATTAATAAACGTGATTATAACCTTTAACTTTTGAATTTTGGTTCCTAAATCTTAAGTTCTTAAGATATATATATACTCCTCGACCCTTAAGTACCTATAGGTACTATTAGGTAGAGCTAGAAGTAACACTATAACTAACTATATACCTAAGGCTAAGTAATACTACCTAAAGCTTAGTAGGTTGCAGTAGCTAAGCTTTAGGTACTAGTGTCGCTATAGGTTAGGTTATAGGTAGCAATTCTAGTACCTAACCCGACCTAAAAACCACCCTAATTGCCATATTAGATTTTCTGTTTGCGCTGCTTCCGCACCTGAGGTCATTTTGCCACTAAAAGGTGCGCTTGTTGGCATCCCCAATGATATAGACGAAAAACCTGACAAGCAGCTGTATCTCGATTGAGGCCGAACAAAAATTATTTCCCCCTTAGAGGGATGGTACTTCGACACGCTGGCTGACTCGACTGAGGCTCGATCTCAGGACCTTCTGTGCACAGAGGGCTACTAGGAGCCATGTTAGACAGATGTGATAACCAACTACACCATCAAGCCCTATGCTAACCCCAAGACTCTCACCTGAAAGTAGTTTCACGTGAAAGCCCGGAGCAGCGTCGCGATCGCTATTATCATGGGATTTGAAAAAAATATATACCCTCAGAGGAAGGCATGCTTATGTAATTTCTGGCTTAGTCCATCTCGGCACAACTTCGGCATCCTAGAGTTCTCTCTACACTTCTACCGCTCTTATAATATATATATATATACTCTCTAATAGAGGAGAGAGCATCCTCGGTGGCATTAGCTCGCTCTATTATACTTAAGGGCTTCTCTTAACTAGCTTAACATAGCTCTAGATCGTCCCGAGTAGAGGTAGGGTTAGCAAATTTAAGCCGCGACTATAGAGCTAAGCTTGGAACCGAAAGCAAGCCGAATTCGTACATTCGACCTGGGGTAGACTAACGCTCTCCAGGTCTGTCATCCACCTCAGCGTGTTGACTTCTTTCGAAGATGACAAGGCGAGCAGCCAGATGACATGACAGTGTGACCAGATGGCTCCTATCGTCCAGAGTCATGGTGTTGTCGTGTCTTGTAGTGAGTTAGCTCGGGCCCCTTCGCTGGTCAGCCAGAAGTTGCTGGCCTGGAGAACGAGACGAAAGGTAAAGAAATACTGGAACAGATATACACAGAGACAGCGAGAGAGGCCAAGAAATCATGACTGATAAGAGATAGAAAGACAACGCTTCCTTATGTGAGTAAAATCCGCATCAGTGCTTTTCAAACGAGCAGCCTCCCGCTTCTGGCATGAGAGCGACGTGCAAGGGGTGACATTATATCCTTTCCATGTCTCGCTAGCAAGCCTCCAAACGTGAGACCAAGAAGGACGTCGTGTGGAATGGTTATGGTCAAGCCTGCCTGGTGGCCTCGTAAGAGAAACCAAGAGCCACCCAACAAAAAAACTGCGGGAAGGTATCTCACGACGAAGCACAGTTCTAATACACAGGTAAGAATACTCATACTTGATCAGCCCATACAGAGTAGGCCAATGGACATATCGCCTCTCGAAGTCTTACCACGGGCAAGCCGTTCATTCGGTGGTGCTCGGAATGGGTGCTCGAATCCGATGTTATGCAATCTTCTCGACACAGGGGCGACAGCACCTACCAGGAAAGATCTTTCCAGCGAAGGGGAATCGTGGAAAAGTCGAAAAATTGAAATTCACATGCATATGTTCGGATTCATGGACTGAAGTCGGGAGAAGCCGGCCACGTGATCCGACGGGACATCCAACGTCACCTTGCACGTTCATGTGCACTTCACAATCTGAATGTACCACACCTTACGACGTACATAAATCATGCCATGATGTGCTGCAACCGAAATAGCAAAGCAAGACGAGGATGTCCAACAACAGCATCCTGGGCCGTTCTGGTTTCAACGACGCCCATATACGAAGCCCCAGACCCTGCCCATCCACATACGCCATGTCTATGTCATTTCATGCGTCGTCCTTCGCGACTTCATAGAGGTCTCGACAGCCTTCGACTCGAGTCTGGTAGTTTCAATCGTTATGGTACGGTGCAATCTCGAAGGCTCAGGTACGGTAGCATGACCTCCGAAGACGTGTCGTCCTGTGAGCGGATACCGGCAAGATGGGCACCGTTTACGCAGGTGGGGACAATGACTGCGATGTCGAGCAAGGGGTCCGAGACGATACGGATAATATCGGGGCACAATGGTCATGAGAATGAAGTTGCAGGGCATCGAAATTCAGGTACTTACATGTCATACAGATGGTCGTTTTCGCCGGCATTGATTCATTGACAGGAGGGCTAGTGCCGCATATCGACAATTGCGTCATGACGGCTGTCTTCAAGCAGTGCTTCCCTGCTGAGCATCACAAACAAGTCGTAGCGACTGGAAGCATTAGCAAGGATCTCTTGTGGAGCACATTTTGGATCTCACGTGATGCTCAGCATCTATCGCTAATGAAGCGTAAGGGTCAGCAACCTGGGCAGGTTGCACCTCCCGATACTGCTGCAGAACCTTCTGCTTGGTGAGACGGACCCCTAATTGCAGAATGTCGCTGTCCAAAAGTCCGATTAGTCAAGTGATCCCGAGCCAATCTGTGCCGCGTTAGCTGGCAATTATCCAAACTCAAGACAACTCACCTTTCAGTACATCCAGCGCGAGGTATGCGAGCTCGCTCAGTCTGGGATACAGAGCGTCCACGACAAGATTGCTAAACTTCACAGCTTCTTCAACTCGTAACGCTCGCGTCGACCCTCCTTCGAGTGCTCAAGACTGTCTCGAACGAAGTCGGTCTATGCATGGAAGATGCATCCCGTTCAGCAAGCGACGGTGCAAGGTGGCTGGACCATCTTGCATCAATTCCGAGATCCAAGTTTCGACTGTGTAAGCTCCTGTCTCGAGGTGCGACCATTCTTAGACATCGAAGTCTTTTAACCTACCAATGATCCTGACCAAGAAGCCAGCGAACCGAGTCGAGACTCGAAAGCTTCTCCGGTTGCTTCCTGACTTGCGGGCTTTGAGGTTTTCTCCTTGTGGGAGGCTGAATTGAGGGAGATTGGACTGATCCAGATTCGGACGAGGATGCAATGGGGCTGGAGTCATCGGAGACGCGACGTTCTTTCGAAACCTTGGTTTGAAGGCTGCCACTTGCCCATCTTTGACAGTCCGCCAACATGCCCCGAGGATTGTTGACGAAGCATCTTTCAAAATCAGAAATGGTATTGATGTGAAGCATAGGCTTCCTTGGATTCATCAAATGTTCAAAGGATGGTCTGCTTGACAGTCAATTGGTTTAGTTGTTCAACTTAGCTCCAGAATTGTTGTTTGCTGCAGTCACGTAGGATCACAGTCGACGTTGCGTACTACCAGAAAAGCAGCCGACCTGGCGCTACCGACGACAATGATAGGCTGTAGATCATGACTGGCTGAGGATTTACCACGTCGCGACGAAGATTTGGAAGTAACCGACTGCATTGATACTGCCCCTAAGCTGGCTACACAAGCTACTGCAGATCCGGCGCCCTGAATCCAGCCATCGCAAACCCTCAACACTTGTGCACCTCGTGCACGCCATTAATCAACAGCACACACTTCTTAGCCTCCCTGATTCCCACCAGCCCATTCTCTTGGTCGGTGAACACCCAAGATGTGGAGACATCCTCCTCGATTAGGCCACCAGCTCTTGAGCGCGACCTGACACGGTCCGTACGCATGCCACGACCTTCACCACCCAAGCCTTCGGTGCAACCACAGGAAAGAGCCCCAGAGTGAGCTGATTGACGAACTTGGCGATCAGAGCCCACCGCTGACGTAACCTGACAGTGATCTGCGAGCAAGCTTGCATGGCACTCGTCGATGGAAACATGTCGACGATACATCCGACCAGATAACGAGGTTTCCAGTCGGTTTTTGTGCTCTTCTTCCACAGAGCCGAGACGAGGTCCTGATGTGTACGGGTCCTCGCTCCTGTCTCCAGGTCGTCCAAGTTCGTAGGCTCACGGGACCTTTAGCGTATGAGTACATGTACAGCGGTGCCGAAGTCGTCCGCGATGCATTCTGGGCCCCTTTTGAAGGATACTATCTGCTCAGGTTGGGGCTGGATCGGTGCCTGCCCAGCTGGCAGTAGCTGGCGGTGGACACTGCTGCAGGCGACTTGTCAGTATGTAGACTGGCATTGAGGTAAACAAGCAGTCACACGCCCCGGGTCTTCCGAGATTTCTTAGTCGAGTAGGTGTCGGCTGTGAATGGCATCGTCTCAGATTGGTGTGATTGCTGTGGAGCTGGCAAGAAAGTGAGGAGCAGAGTTGCTTGGTCGATGCAGATATCAAGGTCGTATAAGTCCAGCACAGCGAGAAGAATGCCCTCATCCCTCACTGTTGCATCCAACTACTGCATACCAGTAGCGTCCGTGTACGAGACTAGACAAGGATTTGAAATTACTGTGCAACGATCACTTACTGAGGATACTGAATGCTCTACGATCAGTATCGAGGTGCATCACGGCGAGGATTATTCTTGCGTCGAGTCAACAAAAGGCGATACGCAGATGGAGATCCGGGCAGGAAATGACGCGTTTCATACTTACTGGTGCTACTATGCTTGCTAATCAATTCTTGCCACGCGATGACAGCCTCGTGTTGATGCAGGACGGAGGCGATGAGTATTCACTCTTGTCGCATGGCCAAGAGTCTCAAACACTACGCAAGCCAGAGGCTTTTTAAAAGTCGATATAATTGCATGACATCGTTTTACATTAATCTAGTGAATTCGCATGAGTGGTAAGACCAACGACCAGTGAGCTTTGTCGTGGCGGCGCATCCTGCGCATCCTGATCGACCGATTCTGAACTCCTCGCGATGCATGAAAGGTGATGAGATAAAGCACCACTACTGGTAGAGCTTCTTGTTGTACGAGTCCAAGCCGTGCACGTTGCCCTCAAGCTGGGCAGACGCAGTGCGGAGCTCGAACCTGACAGAGCCATCGACAACACCTTGTCTAAGATCTGTCAAGCTCTTGACGCCAATGTCCTGAAGACTGTGCTGAAGACCAGCGTACAGGTAGGGGACGAATCGGGTAACACTGCCACGGTCGAGTACACTGCCGCTCACACCCTGTGCAACAAGCAGCTTGTCACCCTCGGAGAAGTACCGGGCGGTACCAGCGTTTGATGCTTTAGGGTCGGCAGGGTTTGTTGATCCAACACCAGCCTTCTTGTCCTCCATGGCATCGATGGAACCCATGCCGCGGTAGGCCTTGACGAGCTTGCCTTCCTGGTTGACAAAGTATTCTCCGGGTGACTCGGTGGTACCAGCGAGAAGGCCACCCATCATCACAGTGCTCGCTCCCAAAGCGAGACCCTTGACGATGTGACCAACGTTCTGAATGCCACCGTCTGCGATACAAGGCACGCCAAATTTGGCAGCAAACTGTGTGACATTGAACACGGAAGCAGCCTGAGGTCGTCCGACAGCCATAACTTCCTGTGTGATACAGGCAGACCCTGAACCCATGCCAATTCGTAGACCGTCCACGCCGGCCTCAATCAAGTTGGCGGCTTGCTCTCGTGTAACGACGTTGCCACCGATGACGTCTAGATTGGGGAATGTCTCTTTGATGTAGCGTACCATTTCGATCTGGAACATGGAATTGCCTTGGGAGGAATCGAGGATAACAATGTCAAGACCAGCATCCACCAGCTTTTGCAGACGGATCTTATCGTCTGGACGGGTACCAATAGCAGCCGCAGTGATGAGCTGCTTCGAGTGTGGGAGCTTGGATGCCAGGGGGTAGTGAAGGTTCTTCATAAGATCGGATCGAGAGAGCAAAGAGACCAGGTTATACCTCTCGTCCACAATGGGGAGCTTGCCCTTCTTTGACTTTGATAGGATGGAGTTTGCTTCTTGAAGTGTGATACCGGTGCGAGCGGTAGTAAGGTCGGTGGACATGACGGTGGTGACAGGGTCGTCATCTTCGCCGTGGAATTGAATGTCGCGAGGAGTGATAATGCCGAGAAGCTTTGATCGAAGCTTGCCAGACTCTGAACAGGATTAGCTGAGCCCACAAAGCTCTTGCAAACAACGTTAGGTGTGGTCAAAAGATCAGGCACTAATATCCTCCACAGTATGTCATGGACATTGCGGATGAACGAAAGTTATAGTATTTTGTTGTTCATCACAAAATCGGAGGAGGATATCATGAAGGACTTGCCTGTGACAGGGAACCCGCCGAAACCCCACTTATCCTTTAGAGCACGTGCTTCTCTGACTGTTGTCTTGGGGCTGATGACGATAGGATCCAGGATGAAGCCATTCTCGTATCTCTTGACCTTGCGAACCATCTCGGCTTGGTCATCTGCGGAGCAATTGTGGTGAATGACTCCTAGGCCTCCCAGAAGTGCCATATGAATGGCCATATTGTGCTCGGTCACGGTATCCATAGGCGAGGATACGAAGGGAGTCTTGAGTGTGATACGCTTCGTCACAGGCGTCTCGAGGTTGACCGCGTTGGCAGGGAAGCCAATGTAGCCTGGAAGGATGAGGAAGTCGTTGTAGACTAGTCCACCACGTGTCTTCGAGTCGAGAAGTGTGTTGACATCGATTCCATCCTTTTCCTTGTAATCATTCTTGAGGACCTGGCTCGCGGTCTTGAAGTCTAGGACTTCTCTCTTCTGGAGGACTGGGACAGACCCCTCCATGCTGTCTCCGTTCAAAATTGGCATACTGAAGATTGACTGACGTCGAATGTTGTCCGTTGAATCGAGAAGTATGGTCGTTATGGTACACCGCAAGAGAGAAGTGATCGGTGACGGAATAAAAAGACAGCAAGCAGTCGTTCTGACCGACAAAATTTCCAGACGACGCAAAGTGGGGCAAAGAGACGCGAAAAAAATGTGGAATCTACGCGAGTCGTGATTGAGGCTCAAATTGGCTCTTGATTTGGCACAGCATCCGGCTATAGCCGCCGCGCATGAATAGTGGAGAAACCAAGGTGAAGCTTGGTTACGGCTTTGTTGATTTTGTGTGACGGTCTGTTTACTCCTGGTTCCGCTCACCACCAAAAAAAAGTGCTACAATCGCAAGACTATTGCTCACCACGAGCACGATCGCGCGTTCAGCATTGCATCTTTATCTTCGCATGTCTGTTTCAGTCATGCAGAGATAATGCGTCCTGCAATTCCACCGCAGTGGTCAGTGCATGAAAACAGTTGCGGTCTGGGCACCTCGACAAACAAAGCTCGTCATACACTCTTCATACTCGATATAGTGCTCTCGAAGAGCTTGCCCGCGGGGGCAGACTGGTAGCAGAGAAACGCGATATCGCGCATCGATTCGCGACCTCCGCCAACATGACCTACACCTTCCCGCAGCAGTCGCGGTCGCCAATGGGAAGCCACAACCTACCACTCAGATCTTCACCCAGTCCCCTTCGCCATTCTCAAAGTGCGTTATTCGAGGCGGCTGGGAATGGGACTGTTCCCGACGAGAATGGGCACAGTCGTGATGGATCAGTGTCGCGACAACACTCGAAACTCGGCGCGCGGAGAGAACTTTTCGAGATGAATAGCAGTCCGACATTAGGAGACGACTACAACCAAGCAAGGCGACGAGAGACAGCTAGAATGCCCGAGCCGACGCGAAGTGCTCTTCGACCTCTCAGTCAAGCTCCCAACAGTCACTCGTCTCACTCTAGAGGCCAGAGTCAAGAGGTCCGATTTGCAGATGATGAGCCAACCTCCCCTCCTTCGAAGCTCCGACCTCATTCATTAGCGATCTCACGTGCGGACTCGATACGTGCTCCTGGTGCAGACCGTCGCGAGCGGCCGCTGTCAACCCATTTCGCATCCCAGCCCGACCTGTCCAACCCGTCACAATTGCAAGTTCTACAGCGATCCACTACAGGGCATCTTCGCACGCTTAGTAAATATGCGGAAGATAATGGCGAAGAGGACTTTGCGATCAAGTCAAGGGAGCAAGAGGTGGTGGGTCTCCATGGTCGGAGAAGACTGCAAAGGACAATGTCGACAAAGCCCAGTAAAGGGGCCTCCATGAGCAAGTTCGCAAGTGGCTGGCAGACGACCAAATGGATGGACCAGCAACGACAATTCTTGCAAGCATACGAATACCTGTGTCATATCGGTGAAGCGAAAGAGTGGATCGAGGACATTATGCAGAAGCAGATCCCACCGATCGTTGAGCTGGAAGAAGCTCTTCGAGATGGTGTCACACTCGCTGAGGTGGTTCAGGCACTCTTTCCAGAACGGCAAATACGAATATTCAGGCATACCAAGTTACAATTCAGACACTCGGACAATATCGCCATGTTCTTTCGCTTTCTGGCTGAGATGGAATTACCAGAGCTGTTCCGTTTCGAACTGGTCGATTTGTACGAGAAGAAAAACATTCCAAAGGTAATCTACTGCATTCATGCGCTATCCTGGCTCCTGTTTCGGAAAGGCATTGTCGACTTCCGGATAGGTAACCTGGTTGGTCAGCTGCAGTTCGAGGATCATGAGCTGGAAGCGACGCAGAAGGGACTGGATAAGGCCGGTGTCAGCATGCCCAACTTCTCTGGTATGAGTGCAAACTTCGACATAGAACCCGAAGAACCGCAGGAGACAGAAGAGGAACGCATCGATCGCGAGCTCGCTGAGCAAGAAATGATCGTGGCGGATCTTCAATCACAAATCAGGGGAGCCTTGATCAGAGTCCAACTCGGCGACAACATGCAAGATCTTTGGGATGCAGAACCGCAGCTGGCCAAGTTACAAGCCATCATCAGGGGTGACTTTGCAAGGCAAATTGCGCAGTATCGTCTGGACATGAGATCATTCGCCGTCAAGCTACAAGCATCTTCGAGAGGCTATCTGGTCCGATCGCGCCATCTGCAACGAGAACGATACTGGAAAGACCGAGAACGACTGGTCGTGGCAATGCAAAGTCGATTCCGTGCAAAGCAAGTCAGAGCCGAGACCAAATTCATGCAATCCAGCATGCGTCACCATGAGTCTGGAGTCCGTGACTTCCAGGCAGCGATACGAGGAGCACTAGCGAGATGGTCCGTCGGAGATCAATATCATGAGACGAGGGAGAACGAGCAAGGGATTCAGGAGTTGCAAGCCGCGATCCGTGGTGCGCTCGCCCGGAAGGAAGTCGAGTCCCAGTTGATGGCAATGCAGGACTGTGCTCGCCACATTAGTAAAGTGCAGGCCTTCGCGCGCGCCCACCTTGCGAAACAGCAGATGAAACAGCAAAGAATGCACCTGGAGAGCCATCAGAACATCTTTGTCCAACTTCAAAAGAAGGTCAGGGGTGCTGCACTCCGCCAATCTGTGCAGATCACAAGACAGGAAGTACGAGCACAATCACAAGCCATATCACTACTCCAAGCTGCACTCAGAGGATCAGGCATTCGAAAAGTCCAGGAACAGCGACAAGAAGAACTTCATCACACGATCCCTGAAGTTGAATCCCTACAGACAGCAGCCAGAGGATTCTTACGGCGCCAGCAAGTTTCTTCAGACAAACGAGCGCTCCAATCGTGCGCGCCATCCATCAGAGATCTCCAATCCTTCACTCGAGCCTACCTCAACCGGCAACATACTTATGACGTTCTTTGTGACCTCAACAACAACGAAGAATCCATCATACAATTGCAAAGCGCGCTGCGGACCAATCTATTACAACGCAGCATCGGCAACACCCTGGGTGAGCTTACGGAAGAGGAGGAAGCAATTGCCGAAATGCAGACTGCCCTGCGTGGCTATATGGTCAGGCAAAAGTTTGCAGAGAAGAAGAAGTTCTACAAGCAGAATATGGAAAAGGTCATCAAGATTCAGAGTTTCGTGCGAGCGAGGCAGCAGGGTCAGGCGTACAAGAGTCTCACGACAGGCAAGAATCCGCCAGTTGGGACCGTCAAGAACTTTGTACATCTGCTGAACGACAGTGGGTTCGACTTTGACGAGGAGCTTGGTACGTAATACACGCACTTCAACTATAGCAGTACTGACGTGTAGCAGAGTTTGAGCGCATGAGGAAGACCGTCTCACAGCATGTCCGTCAAAACGAATTGGCGGAGCAGTACATTGACCAGCTTGACATCAAGATTGCGCTTTTGGTCAAGAACAAGATTACACTGGACGAAGTGGTCCGCCATCAACGACAATTTGGTGGTCACGTCGGCAGCTTGCTGAACAACAAGGAAATCGCTTCGAAAGATCCATTCGACCTCCGTGCTCTCAACAAGAACTCGCGAAGGAAGCTCGAACACTATCAAGAAATGTTCTTCCTGCTTCAAACGCAATCTCAATACCTCGCTCGTCTCTTCAAGCGCTTCCGTGAACAAGGTCTGCCCGAAAAGGAAAGCAAACGCACCGAACTACTCATGATGGGCATGTTCGGCTTTGCACAGAAGCGCCGCGAGGAATACTACCTGCTTAGACTTGTGGCTCGATCGATGAAGGAGGAGGCAGATGCTTGCAACTCTCTGCAAGACTACCTCCGAGGCAACTTCTTCTGGAGTAAGATCCTCTCTGCCTACCTTCGCTCCCCGAGGGACCGAAAGTACATGAAAGACATGTTCGGTCCTATGGTCAGAGACAACATCTTCGAAAGCGAGGGTCTGGACCTCGAAAGCGATCCCCTTCAGATCTACCGAGCTGCCATCAACGACGAAGAGCTTCGGACAGGCCAACGCAGCACTCGCAATCCAGATGTCGGAAGAGAAGAGGCAATTCGAGATCCAGAAACCAGAGACATGTTTATCGCCCACCTCCAGGACTTGCGCGACATCTCTGACCATTGCTTCGCTCTTTTTGACGAGACTCTCGCGCGCATGCCCTTCGGTGTCCGGTACATCACCCAACAGCAATGTGCAATTCTGCACGAAAGGTTCCCGCATGAAGATCAGAACCATCTCCTTCAGATCTGCGGCCATTGGCTCTGGAAGAATTACCTACTGCCAGCTTTGACCCAACCAGAGATGTGGGGTGTCATCGATCGTGGTCTCAATCCTCAACAGAAGCGTAACATTGGTGAGGTCGGCAAGGTCGTTGGCCAAGTCTTCACTGGTAGACTCTTTGGCGGTGAGAATATCTACCTCCAGCCGCTCAACACCTGGGTTTCAGAGTCAATCGAGCGTCTTGGACACACCCTCATGGAGCTGATCAATGTCCGTGACGCGGAAGCACACTTTGACATTGACGAATTCAACGACCTTTACTCCACGACCAAGCCGACACTTTACATAAAGATGGCCGACATCTTCGCCATCCATCATCTTGTCACCGACCACATACAGCTTCTGTGCCCATCACAAGACGATCCTCTGCGTGAGATCATCAAGGAGCTCGGAAGTGTCAAGTCGAACGAGAATGAGATGATGGGAGTCAGCTCACAAGAAATCAGCCTCCAGCTTCAGACCAAGTATCATGATATGCAAGGTATATATCCACTAGTGTTATCTCGAAGGTGACCACTAACACTTCACAGATCCGGACGCTGATATCAAGGCGCTCTTCATGGAAACAAAACGCCTCGCCCTGTACATCATCCGTGTGCAGTCTGGAGCCAATATGCTGGAGATCCTTGTCAAGCCAATCACTCAAGAGGACGACGACAAATGGCTCGTCTTACTTGACGAGGAGTACTCACAGCAGAATGATCTTCGATCTCGACGCAAGTCGGCCTATGCTCCGTCAATCGTCTCTGCCAATCCTGCATCGACTTCTTTGGATGTGACAACACTGACATATGCGGAGCTCAAGTCGTCGTGCCTTGAGAACATCTTAACGCTCGAACGCCATGGTCGTCTCTCTCGACACAACCATTACCAGGACCTCCTCAACGCCATTGCTATCGACATTCGGACGAAGCATCGCCGACGTGTACAGCGAACCCGTGAACTAGAAGGTGTCCGCGCCACCCTTGCGCAACTCGACTCTAAAGCTGCCTTCCTCGATGACCAATTACAGTCTTACAACGATTATGTAGAGCAGGCCATGGTCACGCTCCAGAACAAGAAGGGTAAGAAGCGTTTCCTCATGCCCTTTTCTCGACAATACAACCACGAGAAGGAATTGGCTCGATCTGGTCGGACTCCCAAGTTTGGCAGCTTCAAGTACAGCGCACGTCAGCTTGCAGAGAAAGGAGTACTGGTCAGCTGGACTGGATATGGTGAAGACAAGTGGAGCCGAATCAACATCACCGTCAGCAGTGACGAAGTTGGAGTGTTCCACATTGAAGGCAGTACGGGCAGCATGATGATACCCGGGGCGAGCGCCAGTGTCCCTCTCGACGATCTGTTGCAGGCGCAGTTCGAGAACAGTCAATTTATTCACCTGTTCCCTGACGGAGGGTTGAAGTTCAACGTCAACTTGTTCTTGAACTTGGTATACAAGAAGTTCTTCGACTAGAATGGTTCGAGGAAGCACTATGTTCGGCTATGGCATGGTCTATTTGATGGAGGAGGGAGACTGTCAATGGAAGATGGAACGATTCTCTTTGTGTGCACGATGTCTGTAGCATTTTCTGGCGTAGATCGACGACCAGCTCTCTGGTGTCGACAAGCATACATAGGCTCAGCATTGTTTATATCATGAATTCTACTTCCGTTGAACTTCTACGAATTGATGTATGGTATTCCAAATCATTGAATAGTAGTGATCAATGCCACGCTGAAAGTATGTTGCTATGCTCGTTGTGTGATCTTGGTGAAGCGCAAACACAACCATCCAACTCAATCCTGCCCACCATTTACCCACCATATCTCCGGAACCAAGCTGCAAACATATGGTCAATGATATTTGGCCCAGGCTACTCTGATTGGTGACATCTGCAATCATCCTATCGATCATCTGCAAAGATATCTCGTTATTTGTTGGCACGCGGGACATCGCGCGCGAGAACGCCTCTGCGACCGGCCTACAGATCACACACGTGGACCGCATTCAACCATCAAGACAATCATCACGATTGTGGCCGATGCGACGCGCCGAGACTAGCAGTACCGCAAGAATGATGGATAGATAACGATGGCGTCTCAACATCCTCGACGAGTCTCTACTGCGCCATTACCTGGCTTCGATACTGTCCCGCCTGCACCTCCGCTTCCGCCACAGCAGCAACAGCGATACTCACAAGCGAAGTCAGCGATTTCCAGAGTATTCGGAATCGGCGGTAGACAGGTACAGGTAGATGATCGTATCCCGGATCGCATACTTCCACGACATACAACACTATCTTCTAGCAATGCGACGACCGTTCACAGGACCGGCTTGCCCATCAATTCGCTCTCCATCAACGAGTCAGGCACGCATGCTTTGATTGGCGGCAACGGAGTCCTCAAAACACTTCGAGTCGATGGAAACTCATGTGTTGAGGATGCCAATCTTCGATCCGCTATCGGTACGTATAATGCGAGTCTGCCGGATGGTGGAACTGTCATCTCACGAGAGAGCTCGGAGATACATGATGTCGCATGGGCAAAGGGGACCACGGGCAATCTGATCGCAGCTGTGAGCAACAATGGTTTGATTCACCTGTACGACTTGAATCGACTGGGTGTCGAAGTGGCACGACTTGTGGACCACAAACGCCAGGTCCATCGGGTCACATTCAATCCCCATGCTGGTCATTACATGTTGTCGGCCGGTCATGATGGTATCGTCAAAATGTGGGACATCCGAGACTGTCAGAGGAGTATCAGCAGCTTCACCAGCCAGCAATCAACACCTGATTCCAAGGATCCTGTTAGAGATGTCAAGTGGTCACCAACAAATGGTACAGAATTTGCTGTTGGCACCCATGAGGGCTGGATTCAGAAGTGGGACACACTCATGATGCGGACTGCAAAGGTCAAGATGGCAGCCCATTCTGGGTCATGCAGCACTATAGACTGGCATCCGGATGGTAAGCACCTTATGAGTGCTGGGGACGACAAATTTGTCAGGATTTGGAATCTGCCCGCACCAAGCGATGAAAGATTGACTCACAAGATCAAGACACCATTCCCAATTCGAAATGCGAGATGGCGGCCCGCCTTCCAATCCATACTTCATGGCGACTCCGGAGTCAGGCAGTGTACCCAGTTCGTCACATCATATAACGAGACCAACCCAGTCCTCCACGTCTGGGATTTGAGACGACCTCTCATGCCGTTTCGGGAACTGGTCACCTCTCAAACCTCAGCGACAGATCTTCTATGGCATTCGCAAGATCTGCTATGGACTGTCGGGAGAGAGGGCACCTTCACCCAGAGCGATGTCAGCTTCGCGAAGAAGACAATTGATCATAGAAACGTACAAGCATTCGGTCTGTCTCCGCAAGGTGACATAAATCTGGTCACCCAAACCCGCAGACCTAAATCGGAAATACCCAGAATGTCACCTCAGATCGACAGACCCAGAAGAGTGCAAACAGATATCACCGCCACTAGCACCATCCCTTCGAAGATGGCTCGAAGTGCTGGAGATGACACATTGGACGACAACTTTCTCAGCGTGGTCCTCAAGATCTCGAGACGCAAGTCAGCACCGACGAATGAGAGCAGATCATTGACCGAAACGCCACCATCAGGAGAGATGCTCCGAGGGCGAGTTCTGCCACTTGATAGCAAGACCGAGAGGTTTCGAGCTGCGCGTCCTACTCAAGGAGCTGCCAGAGGATCCGTCCCAGGATCCATGAACGCCACTCTGTTCACCTACTTTGCTCAAAAGTACAAATTACGACCATACATGCATCCGCCTACACTCGAAGCATTCTTGAACATCCAGGATATCTTCGAACAAAATGCCGGCTATGCTAAGCTCGCTTCAATGTATCGCCTTTCACAGTCATGGCGAATTGTTGGACAGCTTGTATCAATGGACTTGCGGAAAAGGGCAGAGCTCAACAGACGTCAACGTCAGAAACGAGGACTGCAAGTGCAGAGCCAGACCGCGAACAGGGCAAGACTAGCAGGCTTGATTCAGAACATGCTACGCCACCATGCAGTCCGACCATCGAACCCACCAACACCGCTAGCTTTGCCCGTACAAAAGAAGGATGCAGTTGCAACGCTTCAGAAGGAGAGCACGTCCGCCATGCCAACCCCGCGAGCAAGGCCATCAGGCACTAGGATCAATGGCAACGATTCTTTCGACCAAGACTTATTACCAGATATCGACAGCGATAATTTAGTCCAACTTCCTCCTAGAGTAGTTGAACCGACTTTCCGAAGCTCGCCCTCGACATTCGATGACATCAACATGGACGGAATCGATAGCAGCTCAGATGAGCGGGCGAAGAAAGAACATTTGGCCAACTGGAAGCCAAGGATACGCAAGCCGTACGAGCTAGATCATCAAGCAGGACCGGCACTGCGCACCCCACCTCCGCTTGTAAAGCACGACTCAGATGAGAGCTTCGGCGTCTTTCCGCCATTATCTAGCTCGCGCGCTGCCTCGCTGCCTGACTCGATGGCTAGCAGTCAATCACAGCTGATGGCGAATGTGAGCGAAAACCTGAGACATATGAACAACGATCCACGGTATGATCCTAAGAGTTCCTCGCTGGAGAATTTCGTCAAGCGCTTCTCGGAAGAAGACGGACTTTCATCGCCGGAAGCTGAACGACAAAATGAAACGCAGCTGCCCAGAATCGACACCACAGCAGCAAGTGGGCCCGATGACTTCACAAATGTGCCGATTGCTGTGCCTGAACGACCCAAGTCTCGAGCAGAAGTCAGTAAAGACATGCAGACCTTAGCTCGTAACAACCAGGAGAGTTTTGCGTCAGACACAGACCTGAATCCGCACAGTCAGCAGAGCCCGGAAGAGCAGTTGAAATTCAGCAAGATCGACCTCAAGCACGATCTTCCAAGATCGGACGCTGGGCTGGACGCAAGAGATCATGATCGAAGAATCAGCAGTCAAGCATCAGCGACGGTGGTCGGATTTGACATCGAGCCGGCTGAGATGAAGTTGGCAGAACAGGAGCATGCTGTGTTTGACGAGCTGACGGTCGACGACTTCTCCACCCAGCCGATTGTCGATCCGAACGCTTCACCAGAACTGTTCCCTCTCATCACGATGCTGAATCAATTGGTAGCATATCACACCACTAGCCTTTCCGACGCTCAGTCGCTGAGTGCTCTGCTACTACTGGTCATGCCGCTATTGCCGGAGACATCACCTCTACCAAAGAACGTTATCGAGGCTTGTCTAACGCATTATATCGAGCACTTCTCGGACCTTCAAATTCCAGAAACCAGCATTGCCACCTTTTTGTCCGCTTCGACAAGCCACCTACTCCTGGCAGGACTGAATCCATTGATGGTTGAATCGGTCTTGACCGCTTACCACGATCAACTCGGCTCGCTCTCTCTACCTATCAACGCTGCCCTCGTCCGTCGATTAGCGTACCCAACATTTCCTGCTCTGTACGAGACCGCTCTCAAAGAGAATCAAGTCATGTTTCGCTGCTCATCTTGCAGGAAACCTCTACTTGGACAATCCCCATTACGAAGCAAATGCGTGTCCTGCCACGCAAGACCACCCCAGTGCCCAGTATGCTGGCTACCAGAATCACCCTACGATCTCCACCGCGGCAAGAAGAAGAAGAAGAAAACCAAGCCACCCGGCGACTCTGCTCTCGAACGCAACCCGACGCTATTAGACCCACAAGATGCAAGCAGGATCAACAGCGTCTACTCCCACCACTCCGCATCCCGCCCCAGCTCAAGCCACGGCCACTCCAACCACGCTCGTACCCAACCTTCCTCCACCGATGCCCAAACCGCAACCTGGACCCATCCCCCCTCCCTCTTCACCTCCTGCCTCAACTGTAATCACGCAGCCCACGCCGCCTGCCTCTCCGTCTGGCATGGCCTGGACGCCCACGCCCCGACTTCCTCCCCTGCTCTATCGCCGGGCGGTCCCCGCGGCCCCCGCAGCAGAATCGAGAGCTCAAGCGGCGGTACCTGTCCCGTGGAAGGGTGTGGGTGCGCCTGTATCGCGGATCCAGAGACACGGTTCGGGGAAGTGAAATTTGGGGTTGGGTCAGGGGGACTGTTGACGCCTACGTTGTCTGGAGGCGTAGGGAGGGAGAGGAGGGCGGTGGTGGAGGATGATATGAGGGTGGGGGAGAGTAGAGCTGTGGCGGGGGTGAGGAGGAAGATGGGGGTGCAGGGGAGGGGGAGTCAAGGGAGTGGGGGTTTGGGGGTGAGGGGGATGGAGGGGATGAGATGAGGGCTATGAAGAGGATCAGGTGGGGAGGTCTGTATAATTGAGGAGAGATCTGTATAGATAAGGATAGCAAGAGGAGTGATGTATTTCTTGGATTGGCGCTGGAGGGAGGGCAAGGCAGTCGGTCGCATAGGAACATACGGGGGCAGATGGCAGGTCAGAGTATATCATTTCCTCGACACTTGTTTCGCATTCACTGCTTACGGTGGTTCCATTTAGCTGTTCAATGTGAGAAAGATTCTTTTTGACAAGAGGTGAAGTCGACGATGGCTTGGCACGTGACCAAACGCGTCCGTTTGCTTCTATGTGCTTCGCGTTTGGCTGTGACGACACATTATTACTGCATTGGGACATTGGTGCCTGATACAAACGCACCTCACATCTTCTGGATCTCGCAAGCACAGCTTCTTTCCTCCTCACACCACACTTCACACGTTGGTTTTCACATCCACTTGCAGAGCCACCCATAGATATTGACACAAGTGCCAACAGCGAGAAGAAGACATCAAAATGGTAAGCTGCACTATCACGAGCATGCGAAGCGGAGCTAATGCATGCAGGGTTGCTGGGGAGACAATATCTTCGAGAGTGATCATGACCTGGACATCTTGTCGTAAATCGACAGTGCTCTCAACATGGACAAGGTCTTGAAGCCAAAGATCGAGGCCATGCTAGCTCAGCTCAAGAAACAGAAAGAGCATGACGAAAGTAAGCTTTGCCCGCCATGCTCGTTTGTGCTCTACTGATATCCTCAGGTACCAAGAATACTTCCAAGTCCAAGGAGAACGACAAAATGGACGTCGACAGTGAGGCAAAGAACAAGTCAATTTCATTCGACGAGGATGAACTTCGCGACGCCGCCACTATCCGCAATCCGTTGTTCCCACTGCTCGTCCGTGAGTATCTGGATTCTGGTGTCCTGGAACGCATGATCAAGAAAGCTGGCACCCTCGGGTAGTCGTCGCACATGGGGTGAAAAGCAGTACTCACTGCTCCTCATTGCTGCTTGTGCCATGGAGCTGGGCTGCACCTTGCCCGATGGCTTCCTCGCAGACTTGGAGCACAACTATCTGAAGTTCTACATCATGGCTGGTGCGAAGGAACAGATCAAGAAGGCTTGCAAGGGATACGTCAACGGCAAACCCTACCCTTTTGAGACCCTCGGAGTGCTCGACTACGCCAACCTTGGTTCCGAGGGCATCGAAGGTCACTTTTAATGCGAGAAGCCCGATTTGGAGGTCGTGCCCGCCGAGGACAAGCCCAAGGCCGATACGATGGGTCCAACCACTGAAGGACGCATCGCTCCGTACGCGTTCTCGTTCCCTGCTGGTACCTGCAGCAATTGTGGTGCAGACAAGAGTCCTAATGGGACTGATCTCAAGCGTTGCGGCGACTGCAAAAAGGTCTTGTACTGCACCAAACTCTGCCAGGTTTCTCACTACGGACCCCACAGCGGCAACTGCGATGAGGATAAGGCCATGGCTCGTGCGAAGAAGGCCATTGCGGACGCCAAAGCCAAAACAGGGCCGAGGCCGGCACAGCCAAGTGGCGGTGGTATCATGATGCTCAACAATCGCAACTTCAACCCCTTCATGACTCCCCTCGACGCCTTCACCCCTTTCGATAAGGGTCTGAAGTTCGTCTGATGCCTGTCGCCTGACAGAAGCATAATACAAGGAGAATCAGAGATGGTAGCTCTCAGGGAGCTTTGCTGGTGAGAAGTATCCAAGAGTGGCCAAGTCATGCATAAGATACCCCAAAGCATACTTAGCTGATCGTAAATGCAAATCAGTCTCTTGCAACTGTCGTCCAGCGAATCTCATCAGATAATACTTGTACCTTGATCAGGCATATGGACGTCAAGCGATGATCTTTCGTGATTCCATGTGAACTTTATGTACATCCAACCCAATCTCACGGCTTCAGCTCCGCTACCAATGCCTTGAAGCCTTGCAGAAAGTCGGCCTTGAGGTCTTCAACATTCTCCACTCCTATACTGACTCTCAGTAGCCGCTCATCAACACCGGCATCGCTCATCCGCCGCCACTCTATCAAGCTTTCCACTCCTCCTAGACTTGTTGCATGGTGGAACAGCTCAAGCTTGCTCGGTAGCCTCTTCGCCAACTCCATCTCCGTGAGGTACAATCCAAACACCGGCCCGAAACCATTCGGCATTTGCCTCGCCAGCCAATTATCCTTCCCCTCCTTCTCCAACAGATCTCTCGCCTGGAGACTGGCATGCTCGACCTTCCACACCACCTTCTTCGCCACCGCCCTAACCTCTTCATCTGCCTCACTCCCCTCCCCCGCCAACCCATCCAACCACCTCACCAGCTCCTCCGCATTCTTACTCTGCCTCTCCACCCTCAACTCCAACGTCCTCAAACTCCTCACCCCCAGCCACCCCTCCAAACTCCCCACCACACCCCCCAACAAGAACCTCTCCTTGAATAACTCCCAATACGCCTTTTCAGCCCCCTCCTTCCCCCTCCTCTCCTGCTCCACACTCAAAACCCCACACAACAAATCACTATGGCCCCCAAAATACTTCGTCCCGGAATGCATGACATAATCCGCACCCCACCTGAATGGCTCCAAAAGCGGCGGCGGCGCAAACGTCGCATCAATGCTCAACCACGCGCCCCTCTCATGCGCCAAAGCCGCATACTTCTCCACATCGAACGCCACGCCGGACGGATTCAGCGGCGTCTCGAGGTGCACCAAATCGCCTTTGCCCAGAGCAAAGTCCCTCCCGTCATCCGTCGTCCCACTCCAGGTCGAGGGGTCATGCACGTCCACCACCACGCAGGAGGTGAGTTTGCGGTACACATCCAGCACGCCGTGGCAGCCGTGGTAGCCGTCGCCTATCGCCACTACCTTGGGATGGAGATGGACAAGCAGGGCGTGGAAGGCGGCGAGGCCGGAGGCGTAGGTGAGGGTTGGGCCGTGGAGCAGGGAGGAGAGGAGGGTTTCGAGGCGGGTGGTGTTGGGGTTGGAGATGCGGGAGTAGATGTGGGGAGGGGCTTCGCCGGGTTGGAGGGAGGAGATTGTGCGGAGATCGGAGGGGGAGCGTGGGTAGCGGTAGGTGGTGGCGAGGTGCAAGGAGGGTGCGACGTCGGTGGTGTGAGGGGTGTTGAGGATGTCGTCGGCGTGGATGGCGAGGGTGGCGGGGGAAAGGGCGGGGGCGGGGGTGGAGTGGAGGGGGGCGGAAGGATCGATGGGGGGGATTGGGTGGCCGTTCATTCTGCTGACGAGAGGTGAGTGTTGCTGTCAGGTCAAGAAGTGTCGGGAAAGACCAGTAGACGGAGAAGAAGGAGGTGAGGCATCTTCTGTGCGAACTCCGGGGCCGGGAGTACTCCGAATGCCTCCGATGTGCCATGACATGGCTCAGTGTACAATGTCAGCTGTACAATGTACTACGGGATAGCATCGTGAAGAGGAGTCCATCACGTAGAATTGAGCAAGTGAATGATTTGGACACCCATTCGTGCTGGGTGTACTCCGTAACCCGAGATGGGCACTGCATGAATTTCGAGATGCAAAATTTTCCTTTTTGGGACATCCTCCGACCTCGTCCATATCCACAATACATTCTGATATCCAGCCTCCGAACAGAAAATAAGACCTTGCCTTATCGTTGCACGCGTCTCGGAATTGACTTGTGAGCTAATTGCTTGATTCCTGTGCCATGGCTGGCCTCTTCGATGCTCAGATCTTCGAGAGCCTCCAGCAGAAGATCGACGAGGATGCTGCTGTAAGAGAGGTACATTAGAATTGCAGAAATAGACTAAGAACGACTCATTGACTCATTCTAAGGTCATAAGAGATATTGTGCAGAACCTCGAGAAGCAAGGTCACAATTCACTTCCATACACTCTGGATTCCACTAAGATATTGCAGACAGAGCAACACAAGCCATTCTCTCAAGCGCACACTCCACGGCAGCGACAGAATGTGAGTATCACAGAATTGCCAACATCGAACAATCACTGATATAGAAGTACCACCCATCCTCGAGCAAGCCGAAGCATCCATCAAGAACCAGATCGCCACCATCGCAAAATTGAACGAAGAGGCATCAAAGTACCCCTACTACAAGTACAACTTTATGTGGTCACGACAGATGCAAGAGACGGTATCTCTCCACCTTGTAGAATCCTCTCATGTTCCAAGACTGATGCTGCAAGACCTTCTCTATCCTCCTCCTAGGCTACCTCCGTGGCTACTCCGGCCCGTCAGGCGGTACTCTCCTCACCATCGATGATGTGGGCGCAACTCTCAATGTCCCTGTCAACCTCAAAGACAGGGATGCGTTTCATCTTACGATAGAAGAGTACCTGCATGCGCTGATCAGTCTTATCGACGAGCTGGTAAGTCCACCCTCCTCTCTCCTGCTCTCTATCCTGCTTTCTCTTCTGCTCCGTTTCTCGCCACTTGCTCTATCCTTCGCGGCTCACTTATGTAACTCGCCTCTCCCCGTTGGCTTCCACGTCCTTCCTTTCTCAAGCTTGTCCGATGCTGAGATCAACAGACCCGCCTCACCCGCAACGCAGTCACACTCTCCAACCACACCGCCCCCTTACAAATCGCCAAATTCATCAAAGACCTACACGCCGGCTTCCAGGTGCTGAACCTCAAGAATGATGCGCTCAGGAAGCGATCGGATGGGATCAAGTACCGCGTCAAGGAGGTGGAGGATGTTGTGTATGATTTAAGTTTGAGGGGGCTGGTAAAGGCTTCTTGAGGTGTTGGCTAGTTTGTACTGTTGATCATGGGGGAAAATGAGGTAGAGGAGGAGATAGGGAGGTGAGGAGATGAGGAGGCATGGAGGATCCAGAAGGGAAGGTGGCGTGGGAGTGAGGAAGAGCAGCCGGGCAATTGAGATGCTGTGAGAATGAAACATATTGAGGAAGGGGGAAAGGAGCAGACAGCAAAGAGTAACAACGTGGAAAGATGTATGTCAGAGCATGAATATCATGGCGCATAGCTTATCGCTGTCTACCCCCGCTTTTCCTGCGCGATCAATGCCTCGCCGAGCAATAAGATTTAGTCATGTTCAGCCATGACTGCGCCAGAAAGAACAACGCCTCGCTCTATCGACCTCTTTAATCCATAACAACTCGAAATGGGCGGAGTCCCCGCTGCATCATCAGTAGACCCCTGGCTGCCTCGAGATGTCGATCCCATTGCAAAGCGGCCATAGCCCTGTTCATCCTCTGCCCCTTCACTGCATTGGTTCTGATTATACCTGACGAGGCCGTCTGCTTGGTTCCGAGCTGTACCAATGCCAGTGCCGCCCTCATCTCCCGCCAGTTGTATCCCTTGACACCCACGGTTGAATCATGCCTGGGTAATCTGGTCGAGATATCATGTGATCTGAGTCTCAACAGCAACTACGCCGCCGCAGTTTCCTGCTCGCCCTCCTTCTTGACCTCTGCTGCGTCGCCTTCGCCTTCAGCCATCTCCACGTCTTCGCCCCGCTCACTTTCGGGCGGCGTGACCACGGCACCGTCCTCGGCCTTCTCAGAACCCTCTTCCCGGCTCACTGATCCTGAGGCTTTGACTTCGAGGACTTCTTTGGTCACTTGTGCGTTTGCTTCCGCGGCGTCGAGCTGCATGTCATCTGGCTCGTCGCCGTCGTTTTGTGCTGATCCGAGGGGTGTACCACTTGCGCTGTCTTCGTTTGGTGCATGTGGGTTCTTGAAGTCCATGATGCCGACTCGTTTCGGTCGTGACGGGTCACCGTTACGTGAAGATATGCCGTTCTTCGTGGCTCCTTCTTCGTCGTCGCTTTCGTCTAATTCGTCATCGCGGGTGACTTTCTTGTCCCATCGGCGTTCTGAGTAGCGGCTGTCTCCGTTCTGGTCCTCGTCTTCGTCATCCAACCGTGCTTCTCGCTCGTCAAGATCCTCAACATCGCCGGCATTCTCGGGATCGTTGGGATTGGCTTCTGTGAAGATGGGAGCGCGGGGGACGTCGGTCATCTGGACTGAAGGTGCTGCTGCGGTCATGCGGAGGTTCTCGAATACTTGTGTCTTGATCTTTTCGAGATACTCTGGCGAATTGGCATTGTCCATGTTCGAAGGGCGCACGTCGAGCTCAAAGTCAGGACCGTAGTACTGCTAAAGTCAGCAGATGTCAAATAATGCAGAGTAGGTCAACTCACATCGTAGTATTCTGTGTAAGGGAGATTCGGGCCGATCTCTTGACCAACAAGATTGCCAGTCTCGAATGCCCATGTGCGAGCAACGTTGCGCATCGTGTATCCTCCACCTCCAAGAATAAGGGTAGGTAGATTGAAAGATTTGACAAAGTTGACACAGTTGGCGTGACCTTTCATGCTCAGGTTGAAGCATCCAAGCCTGTCTCCGCTCAAGCTGTCGCCACCACATTGCAGGACCACAGCTTCCGGTTGGTACACTTCCATGATCTTGCCGATTACAGGCTCGAAGATTGACTTGTATGACCGATCGTCGATGCCATCTCGAAGTGGAAAGTTGATGCTGTAGTACTTGCCGCCGCCAACACCAATGTCGCGGAGCTCGCCCGTACCGGGAAAGTACTCTCCGTACTTGTGGAAGGAGACACACATGACGCGATCGGTAGTGTAGAAAGCTTCCTCTACACCGTCGCCATGGTGCACGTCAATGTCGATGTACAGAACACGGCGCTTGTATCGCAGGAGTTCCAGGATGCCGAGAACAATGTCTGAAATCAGTCAGCATCAGTCCACAATTCGCGGGGCTCCCAAAATACCATTGATGTAACAGAAACCACTGGCTTCACTCTTCTTCGCGTGATGTAGACCTCCAGCCCAGTTGACAGCCACGTCGCACTTGGCCCTGTTCAGTCGGGCGGCACCCTCCATACTTCCACCAGCACTGATGCCACAGAATTCAAACAGTCCATCGAATACCGGACAATCGTCTCCAACATTGTACTTGCTCTGCTCTTTCGCATAGTTGTCCATGTTGTCGGGAGTGACTTTTTGTAAGAAGTCTACATATTCGTCTGTGTGGAACTGGGTCATCTCGTGCCGTGAAGCAGGCTTTGCGCGCTATAACAGTTGTTAGTCTCGTGCTGGCCAAAGTGGTATGCGGGGGGCTGGCGCACGTAAATCTCCATCTTCTTGTACAGGCCATAATTCATAATCAAGCTGTGAGCCATTCGTATTCTGTGCGGCTTCATGGGATGTCCGGCATTGTATGCGTAGTTGCCGACATCTGAGTCGTAGAAATAAGCGACCTTCTTTGGTTGTGAGGATCCATTGAGTCGAGGTTCGTCCAAAGGAGCATGCACGGAACTCTTGGTCGCCATGCTGGCGGGATGTCCTAGATTGAGGACCTCAGCACGATATGAATGGGATCGCGAGAATATGATGGGTCGGTCGTTGTACGAGGGAGAGGGGTTGAATCTGACAGGAGGCAGGAATGGAGATGGGAAGAAGGAAGGTCCAAGTCAGGAACCCTGTGATATTCCACTTCCTCCACCGCCCGCGAGCTGTCCCGCCGATCACTAGCAGAGCCGCATCTGGTCCGAGCTCGGGCCGATCTCCGACAAGAACGAGCAGAAGCTCAAGGAACAAGTCCATCATCACTTTCGTCGGCTACAATCAAATACTCATCCCCTCACGACCACCATCTCATCTCGGGCTTCCGTTGAGTATCTGAACCTTTCTCCGGCATCGAAACGGATCAACGGGGCTACGAAAGCTGCTACGAGCCCGCCAACTTCACCTCCGCGGCAAGCTCCGAAGAGCGCTGTCACCTGTCTATCTCACTTTTGTCACCTCATCTAAGCACAACTCGCCATGGATCGACTCACACGAATGCTGGCTGCCGCTCAAGGCATGGGTCAGCATCAAGGCGGACCAGCTCAAGACACAAACATCATCGACAACTCCGAAACCGTCTACATCAGCTCCCTTGCCCTACTCAAAATGTTGCGACACGGAAGAGCAGGTGTACCCATGGAGGTCATGGGTCTGATGCTAGGAGAATTTGTGGATGACTACACAGTACGCGTCGTGGACGTATTTGCGATGCCTCAGTCCGGTACAGGTGTGTCGGTCGAAGCTGTCGACCCGGTATTCCAGACAAAGATGATGGACATGCTACGGCAGACAGGACGACCGGAGACTGTGGTTGGATGGTACCATTCGCATCCTGGTTTCGGCTGCTGGCTTTCCAGCGTCGATATCAACACCCAACAGTCTTTCGAGCAGCTCACACCTCGCGCCGTCGCCGTCGTCATCGATCCGATCCAGTCCGTCAAGGGCAAGGTCGTCATTGACGCCTTCCGCCTCATCAACCCTCAGACTCTCATGCTTGGTCAGGAACCAAGACAGACGACGTCGAATGTGGGGCATTTGAACAAGCCATCTATTCAAGCTCTCATACACGGTCTCAATAGGCATTACTACAGCATTGCGGTAGGATACTTGAAGGCGCGAGGTGCAACAGCTACCGGCAGCACCAGTGCGATGAGTGCCGGCAACTCCGGTATGGGCGTTGGAGGAGAAGAGGGCATGTTGATGAATCTGCACAAGAGTGTGTGGACAGAGGCACTGACAATGAACGATTTTAAGACGGAGGGAGAACGTAATTTGGACAGGCTGAAGAAGCTAGTCGGACTTGCAGAGGGCTATGAGAAGCGCGTCAAGGAAGAGACGGAATTGACCAAGGAGCAGCTACGGACAAGATATGTTGGCAAGGTTGATCCGAAGAAGCGTAAGACAGCCTGTGTCTACTAGTCCCTGCCAAACCTAACAAAATCACAGACATTGAATCTGTCAGCACCGAGCTCATCGAGGACAACATCGTCTCGGTATCACGACAGATGATTGATAAGGAGGCCTCCGTCCCGTCGGCAAGTCTCGCGACGCTCTCGCTCAACGGAGCAAATGGCCACTCGAATGGCGTACAAGGTGGTGGACAAGTAATCGAGATTGACGAGGAGATATAGCAGCCTGCTCTGTTCACTCCTCAGGGGGCGCCTCTGCCGTCAGCGAAGAACATCACCGTGCGTGGGCAATCCAGTCTTGCGCCCGCACCGACCAGTCCGCACAGCGAAGAGGGCTGGGAAGTGGTCGACCATAGCGAAGCGAGACCATAGACCAGGCTGCCATACCCATGTAGGATTAGTCATGACAATCATAGACAACCATCACGCAAAGCCGGCACGAGACTCAATGCAATGAAGCATACCATTCATGTCTATGCTAAGATTCATAACCTCGAGATAACTCCTTTCAAATGCACAAACGAGTGTCCACCTTGTCTGTCCACAAGTCAACCCCGAAGAGAAGAAAAGGAATGTGGTATCAAACTCCACCATGCTGTACTCCCCCTTCTAATCGCCTTTCATCATCATCCCCTCTACGCATCAACCCTCCCCTTCCCCTTCCCGTTATCAATCCGAAACCTCCCCTTCTCCACTCCCTTCCCCTCCCCCTTCCCAAACCCCACCAACTCCGACAGCGAAGGGAACGTAGCCCCCAACTTCCTCCTCGCCTCCCTCTTCCCCATGACCCTGTCACGCACAGACCTCGATCCAATAAGTCCCTCATCCCTCCCCTCCTTCTCCTTCCCAATCTGTCCCGCCCCAGAAGAAGCTCCAGGCAAAGCGGTAGTGAGCACCACCCTCGGGACGCTCGCCGTCTTGCTCTGCGCGGGAGAAGAGGAGATGGACGTGACGAGTGTGCCTGGGGTGCGGAAGTCACGGGCTGTGTTGGAGAGGTCGGCGGAGGTGTACATGGCACTTGTCGGGACTGAAGGGGCAACAGTAGCAGTGGGACCAGGGGAGGTAGAAGTAGCGCTTCCCTCGCACGGCGCGTCGGTAGCTACGCTTGGCTCGGCGGCTAACTCCTCGGGGGTCTTTCGCAGGGATTCTTCCATGTTAGAGCGGGAGAGGAGGGTGGTGCGGGGGATATCGCCCCCTTGGACCTTTGTGCCCGAGCCGGAACTGGGGCCGGCGGCGGGGACGGAAGCCGAGGGGGAAGCCACGGGAGAAGGGGACGGGGAGGGTTGTGCAGACGTAGACTGCGCGGGAACCGAGGCCGAGGCGGTGGGCGCTGCGTCCGTGGCGTGCACGCGGGTGGTGACTGTCACGGTAACGAGGACTTGTTCCTCTTCTTCTTCTATGGTGGTGGTGGCTGTCAAGGTGCGGGTTTTGCGGCCTCGGTTGCGGGTGGAGGGGGGAGGGGCGGGTGTCTCGGTTGCCAGGGAGGAGGTGGGAGATGAGGCAGGGACTGAAGCTGATGTCGAAGCGGACGGGCTTGGGCTGTTAGATGCGCCGTCGTTGGCTGAGCCGAAGGGGGTCTTGATGAGCGCCGTACGGTCCTGGAAGCCTTCGGGGGCTTTGGTCTGCGGGTCCTGTTGCTCGAGCGTGTTCTTGTCTGCGACGTTCTTGCGGGAGCCTTGGAGTTGGTTGGTGCCGATGCCGATTTCCGCACAGGTGGTGTAGTATTCGTCCTTGCCGTTTGGAAGGCCCGGGTCAATGCCTGCCTCTGTGTTCCATTGCCAGACCCAGTAGACGGTGAGCTTGGAGCCGTCGATGTCGGTGGGGAGGCTCACGTCGGTTTCACACCATTGTTCGACGTTGGAGGTGGGTTGGTCCGGGATGCGGTCTGGGAATTCTTGCTGGCGTTCTTTAGAGATGGTCTCGCCGTTGATTTGGTGGCAGCGGCCGTCGTCGAAGTTTTGAGCTGCGATCATCTTGCCGCGACCGTCGCCGCCTTTGCCGTCTTGGGTCCACTTGAGGACGTCCATGAGCTTCTCGTCGTCCTTGGGAGATGTGGTGCCGTAGACGAAGACGGTGCCGCCTGACTTGGCCTTGCCTTTCTGGTTGGCGGGAAGAGTGACGTGACCATTCTCGAGATACTTCATGGCGACGAAAGCACCAGGCTTCACTGTCAGGACAGGATACTTGTCGGATTGCTTTGCAGTGCGCTGATCGGGATGGCAAAGGAGGTCCTCATCGTTGATCTTGCTGCGTCCAGAAGAGAGAGCGGGGAGGAGGTAATTCATGGAACCACCATTGAAGCCGGGATCGGTGCGAGCAACATAGCTACGAGGATAGCCCATGGGACCGACGAAGGAGCCATCCGCTGAGATTTCCTGCATCTGCTCAACCCAGCTGTGACCAGTGACCGAGCCAACCAGAGTGGCAAGGAGGACGCTGGCTGTGAAAGACATGACTGAAGAGTGAACCATGCTGCCTGCGCTGAAGATGAAACGAAAGAATGTGTATAGATGGTGAGCGAGGTACCAGACCGGCCGGACGTCTATTCTGCAGAAAGAATGTAGCTAGTTCGATGCCAGATCGAACGTGATTTGGAATTGGTGTGAAGAAGGTAAGTGTGGAGATGGATATGCACGAGGGTGACAAATGAGGGGAGAGTTTGATGTAGTAGAAGAGAAGTATATGGCGCAGGCTTCAATGAGTGAAATGTCTCGCGACTCGCGCCAATCAATGGTATTGACCCGTGAGTGACCAGCACGGACAGGGCAATAGCCAGCACAATGCGGTGCCTCAATGTGAAAACAGAGGAACAATGAATGAAAAGCGCGGGGAGGACAAAAGCATACAAAGAAGGTATACAATGCTTTTGTTGCCTACCATTGATACTCTCCTTAGCCCGTATGAAAGTTGGAGCCGCCTGGACAAGTGGATTGTTAGAGAAGTCTCCTTGATGCGGCTCTAACAGACTCTGGGGAGCCAACTAACGTCGAATACCGGGTTGGTCGACAGCGCTGCGCCGTGACAAAGCTGGTATTTCCGTGACCGCCACGGTATGGGCGCCTGACAATACAAGGACAAGCTGTTTTGGAATGGGCGAAAGAGAAAATAGAGCACGTGTTGACTCGCTGTCGATCTCTCGGCTGCTTCAGGAAGTCTGCCGTGGAACAACTGCAGGGCGGTTCTGTGGAAGGGAAATCACGGCCTGGATCTGGTTGTGTCGAATGTTCTGTACACAAGCGGACATCGATAGGACGAGATGGATTGTGGCGAAGATGGGCGCGTGGAAGCATAAATGTTTCACATGTCTTGGTCGTGTGAGGTGAGAAAAACGCGGTGATTGGCTGTGGTTGAATCGTTAATTCTTTCTTCTCCAAAGCTGGCGCTTCGCTTCCTGTTTCCTTGGATATCTTCTTCTTTGCTTCACTGCCTCTGAGCAACGCCAGCTGCTTCCACCCAGCAGGCGAATGGCGACCCAGCATGCGTCGCAAACATGCAGTGGTTCCACCGACTGTTGTACGATACCGACTGGCGACTCATTCACGGGCCAGACCACGTACATGGGCCGCGTGTCTGCCACAATATTGCGCGGCTACTGTTTGCGATCGCAACGGCGCCATGTCTCGGGAAGTGGACATCACAGCCGAGGCGGAGACGACGTGACTTATGGAATCAATACTCGTGTTGATTGCTGAACAATGATATGCGAAAGTATCATTACATTGGGTATCTTATTATCGATCATGCTGATATCTGACCTATGATCGGTCACGTGCTGCTGTATTCAGACCCAGCACTACCGTCTAGCATGCTAAGCGACCATATCCTACAAACGTGTTCGTCGCCTCGAGCGACATTCTTGATGCTATGCTTTCATTAATGCTCCCCCTTAGCCTATTTTGTGTTTGCCAGAAACAACGCCGTGCTGTATGAGGATTTGTATAGAGGAAATGCTTCGTGAAGTCGTAATTTGTGAGCAGGATCTACTGGTCGGACCACTGGGAGATTATTGATCCAGTGTACTGTGTCACTGTGAGGACTCGTCGATTAAGAGATTGGAAGAGCTGGACCAGGCCCGAGAGGTGCTAATAGCGCAGGAAAGTCGGGGAGTTTGGAGGGTACCGCGACAGGTGGCTCCGGAGGTTCATAGCCCGGCTCTGGTGCCGGCTTCTCCTCTGCCTTTGCAATCGGTATCCAGTCCATTACCTCTTGATCAAAGTGATGCTTCTCATAGTCCTTGTTGGTAAGAGAGTTCGGTCCGTACTCCACAACGAGAATCTCGGTGTATGCGTAAGGGATGAGGGCTGGAGTATCTTCAAAGACACTCTCTCGGAGTGGGAAGATCGTGTCCATTGTGTAGGTGTGATTATCCTTGCAGTACATGGCGCCGGGAACGCCAGCCGCTTGGGCCTTCACGTCACGATGCAAGACGGTAATATCGATGAACAGTCCAGAAGCCATGTCGACCCACCGGCCGTCGATCTTGTTCAAGCCGTCATAGATGCTGGCATTGGTGTAGTACGGGTTCATCTCGAGCATGTAATCGCGACCTATGTTCCACCCTTCGTGCTTGTAGTGGTGGACAGTCACTGTTCATGGTCAGCGTATGGATCATCATGATCCTTGGGTGGGGCTCACTGTTGTAGTACTTGGCGAGGTGGTCGGCAGACTGCTCGGAGATCATGACGTCCAGATCCGTGTCCCATGGCATGATTCGCTTATTCCACCACCAGCCGAGTAGTGAACCATGCATGATCCAAGTTTCGGCGCCAATCTCGTTCATGGTGGCTAGATATGCTCGGATGAGGGCGATCAAGGTCTCTCTACGATCCTGGTATGGCGCCTCGGACTTTGCAAAGCGTCCGTCATAGTGATGATGGAAGCTGGAAGAGGTCAGCGAAATGTGATAGAAGGGAGCGACATTGGCGTTACTGTGCTTCGTGAAAGTACTTTCCAGGAGGATCAGTATCCGCATTACTGTCTGTCCCTGTGAGGTTGGTTCGGGCTGTAATGATCTCGTGCGTATTCGTAGGTGGCGTGACATCGAGAGCTTCCGGAGCGACCGAGTGAGATGCAGAGTGTGAGGCTTGTGGAGGTAATGCAAGTGAGTGAACCACAGGTAATGCGAGAATCGGCAACCAAGCCGATAGAAGTGAAAGACGCATGGCGGAAATGCTTTAGACGTTCACTTCAGATATGGCAGTGAAGTCATGGTAAGGCCTCGTGAGAGAAAGGGCAACGCTAAGATATAACAGAGAACAATGAGAAGACATCAAACTTTGTTCGACCTTGCCCACAATGTCGCGTGCCTGCCCTCATTCCCGCAACCGCCGCAAGTCTCTCTCTAGCTGGGTCAAGGGCTGAGTAGTGCGTCCCGGTCATGCATCGTTCAGTAGCGGGACGACAGGGCGACGTCAGCCATCCGTAACTGTGAGCCAAGAGATCCTGTGCTCCTTCCGTGCCTTCCGCTTAGTTGCTATCTAGCCGCAGCTGATGAGGAAAATACACAGCTTTGTAGTGGGTACCTTGACTTCCGGCTACCGCGTGCCGTGGTTCCCCAAACACATGTGGCCGTTTTTCAGTCGATGCCGGAGAGGGAAAGTCCTCGGTCAGACGGTGAACCTCTGTTCGAACAACGTAGATGAATGGTCCAGAAAGAGCCTCTCGGGCCTTGCATGCGGACGGGAAGTAAAGGAGGAGTTTCGAGATGTGGCTCATGTTCCTGATTTGTGTGCAGTTCTGTGCATCTGTGGCTCTGCTTTCCCGCCGCCAACTTGTCATTGTGGAGTTCTGTGAAAGCTTGGCGAAGCTTGGATGCTTTTTGCAAACGAAACTGGGAGAAAAGGGCACGATATGTGTCTCGCGCCACTTGGCTGTCTGTAATATCGATGGACTCTTTCTTATTGCTTCGCTTGACATCTACATCTCGTAAGGCTGGGGAACTACAGCGGCTTTGTTGTTGTTAGCATTGTGAAACACAATCATGCGTATTGGTCACCTCCGCGCAGCTTGCGTGGCCTGCGGTAACGACGTGCCGCTTTTCTGCCATCTTTTGAGAGGTCCTTTAAGCGATATTTGGCCGATGCGATCATGATAGCGGCCCGCAAGTCTTTCTTTTCGAGTCCTTGAGCCCTTGAACAACCAGACAAACAGGGCACGCGAGCAATTTCCAGTGTGGGACGTATCCGCCCGATGATCTCCACTAAACGTCGTATCCTCGCGCCTATCAGTACGAGGATTCGATCGAATGTGGGAAGTTGTGCGACAGCAAGGCCTCCTCGCAAAACAGATCTGACCCGATCCTGTCTGCCAGCGAAATGTCCGTAGATTGACTCAAAGTCAATCTGCATTTGACACCCGTCAAAATTTCACCCACAGAAAGCGTAAGCACGGCAGACCACTTCCCGCTTGTTGTTGAGTGACGATCAATGACCTCAGGCAGCACACACTTCCAAGGCGGAACATATTCCTATCCCAGGATACGGCTGGGTTCCAAGCTTCCTTCGAATGTCGCGCTGATATCGATCACTCCTGGAGGGTACAGAATGCTTGTTGTTGTGGTCGATCAGGTTTTATTGACATATGAAGTGGTTCTTCAGAGACCTCGCAAAGCCATGCTGCCAATGACACTGGAAAGAATTGTAGCATCGTCGGTAAGGATTGTCTTCTGCTTGTCCATCTTGAGCTCAAATTTGTATACTTTGCGCAGACGTGCAATGTCGCGCAATTGGCTTAAGCGATTGTCGTTGAGCTCACTTGGTCGTCCCTTGATGTGTTCGAAGAGATGCGACTGTACAGACGCTTGAGTGAAGTTGGGCGTGCTGGCGACCTTCAAAGCTATAACGTTCTTGCTCTCAGGCGAGACACCAAATCGTCGAAATGTTTCAGCAATCTTGCCTGCATCAGTCATGTTTTAAATAGCCACAGTGGCAGACATACGTTGTTGTTCGGGGACAGAGCAAAGACAATCTCAGAATGGACATTTCTCGTCTTGAGGCGATCATTTGACATATCGTTGATGGCCTTGAAACATGCGGCTAGGAGATGATCTCTAGATAAGATCTGATGTGGTCAATGATTGATTGCACACCTACCTTTACATATGACCTCTTACCATTGAAGCGTCCAGAAAGGTGTACTCAAAATCCGTGTTGCCTTGCAACAGCTGGTCGCGAAGGAAAGGAGCGTTGTCGACATTTTCGAACAGTACAGCGTAGACTGGATACTGCTCAAGATGAGGCAGAACGATCGTCTCCATACCGGACATGGTTGTATGACAGCGTACCAATTTGCGAACACTGTGAAAACCTGGTGCCGCCAAGACGATTCAGATTCAGATGGCCATGAATCAGAGTTGGGCAGATCGTGGCCGTGCGCATCGGTCTGGGGTTCTCGAACATGGCGGCGAGGCCGTGGCCCTTTCACGTTTCGTGCTAGGTATGAGCCCTGCGGGCATCTGGCCGTCACTTTGCACCTGCGCCTTCACAACACAGCACAGTACTTGGCCAAACTCGTCCCATGGTCGGCCATGTCGTTCAACCACATCCTGGATCACGCCAGTAGCACTTGACTGTGTTGCTACCACCTTGTCAACCTGAAACGTCAAATCTCGACCTGTGTCAGCTCCAATTGAGGCAGGTCGGTGGTCGCAGCCGACTTCGCGGTACTTTCCAGGTCTGCGGCATCTGCAACGGAACATGCCTTCGACCAAGCGCCCCAGTGATGCGCACGACATTACTTCTCCAGTGACCAAGCTTCAACGTACCGAAGGCGCAGATTTCTCTGGTGCCATTAAGAAGAAGCTCTCTGGCGCTAGTCGGACAGGTCAAGCATGTGACCGCTGCAAGGTACAATCACTTCTTTCCTGTATAACAGGACCCCTCTCACGCTTGACCAGGTCAGGAAAATCAGATGCGATGCCCGACCGGGAGGGTGTTCGCCATGCGCGCAGAATAATACGCAGTGTCGGACAACCGATCGCATCACTGGTCGTGCCACCTCTCGAGGCTACACCGAGAATGTCGAGACTGAGAACGCGACTCTCAAGCAGCACCTGGACGATCTCCACCAGCAATTGAAAGAGCATGGTATAGAACCAAGGGCACAGCCCACGTTTACCTCCAGCTTCTCCCACGAGAGTCCATCGCCGACATCATCTGGTTCGAACCCAAATGATCCACACAATCTGTCGCGCATCCTCAACCCTGAGCCCCCGAACCCGAAAGGCCGCTCCAGGTCAGCTGTACTTCCAGAGTACCAGCCCGACAGTGCTGGAGATAATTACCTCGGAGTCGCATCCTCGAATGACTGGCCGAGTCCAGTAGGTGGCATGCAACACACACTCTTTGGCATGAAGCTGGATCTCAAGGATTTCGTTGCCGACGATGACAGTGATCTGGCCAGAGCCACGACTTATTCATCCTTCTTGACGTATATAGCTCCCAACAAGGCTTTCAACCCACCTGAATTACCGCCTTACCAGCAATGCCGCACCATGGTCGAATGGTTCTTCAAAATGCCTGGCTCCTGGCTTCCCATCCTCCACAAGCCAGACCTAATGGCGCTACTGGACCGAGTATACAACGTACCAAACTACAATGCTACTGTCCCCGAGACGGCTCAGTTGCATCTGGTCTTGGCTACTATGTTGTACCAGTTTGCTGCGCGTAATCGTGTGGCTGCTGAGTTCAACTGGAGTGATCATTACCGGTATGCGTTGAGCTTCTTCATCGATCTATACCGGGAGAATACACTGCCAGCACTGCAAGCTCTTGCCATGGTCGTGCTCGTACTGCGGGCCTTTCCAAGGCCGGGCGCTGTTTGGATCGTCTCGGTTGGCGTATTGTCCAAGGCTGTCGAGATGGGCTTGCATCGATCGGTGAATGCGTGGTCGGCATCAGAATCGCAAATGTCGTCTCACGAGGTCGAGATGCGAAAGCGTGTATTTTGGAGCCTTTTATTGCCACATATCACGGCCGGTGCTCGGTTAGGACGACCATTCATGATCAGACTTGAGGATTTTGACGTCGAACTACCCGAAGCTATCCCCGACAACTTGCCCGAGGAAGAGCATCTGCCGTTACATAGGAAGTGCTCCTTCACCCCAGGTTTGGCTGGGTTCAAGTTTCTGGTCGTGCAGCTACAGATGTACAGCAACTTGTACACCATCAGACCGGTACCCCAGCCATATGAACAGGTCCAGAAGAAGCTCAGCAAGGAGATTGACGTGTGCTTTCAGTCGCTGCCTCCAGAGTTTCAAAACGACAATCTCAGCACAGTCGAGGATCGAGGTGTGAAGATCTACATGGACTTTGGACATCAGAACTTGCGCCTCCTCTTATATCACCCATCGCTTCTCAAGAAGCCAGATCCGGAGCAAATGTCTCGAAACCTTGATGTTTGTCTGGATGCAAGCTCAAAATTACTCGCCATTGCTCAGGAGATGCGTCACCTTCAAATTCTGGACACGACGTGGTTTAACTCGTCCTACTTTCTGGCAGCCATGTTCACCACCTTGTTTGCTTATTCTGAACGTAAAGATAGATTGTCGTCCGCGGAAATTAAGGCCTTGAAGAAAGAGATGGACCAATGGATCGATGTCATGGGTGACATTGGTTCGCTACTTGGTATGCCTTACATTTCACACACACACGTTGATGGTGTTATTGACTTTGCAGGGTCTGGCCAACGTCTTCCAAATGCTCTTCGACAGATCTCATCTGCTGTCATCAGCGACATCAATCGACACATTGCAGCCAAGACCGCTTCTGCAGCGTATGCCACGGCCAACAGCAATGGAACAGAGGCACGCGATACAACCATACAACATATGAAAGTCGAACCTACGGCAACGCATCGTCTTGCTGAGACACATCATCCACACGTCACTTTCAACATGCCTTTTGCCGCCGAGACCAGCAATGCTTCGCAACAATATCTGCAATCGCCTGCGGATGCTTATCAAGCACAGCAATCATTCTATCCCGATCCATCCTCCTCTTCGGTGCCTCCTTACACCAACTCAATGTACCCAGACTCCTACGAGCAAGAGCTCAAGCCTGACATTTCTACACTTGCACAAAACGCCGCCTTGGCTGCTCAATCGGCCCAGTCAGCACATACAAATCACGGCGCAGCGAACCAAAGCTTCTATGGCTACCCCAACGGCGCTGCCATGAACACCGGCACTGTTGCCTGGCGGAACTTTACAGACAATATGATGAGCTCGACGTCTACACCTAGCCCACGTTGGTCTGCCAACGCTTTGATGAGCCTCCAACAAAGCCCAGCAGTCAAGACCAGTCCAAGCAGCATGGCAGGTCAACCGCCTACCATGAACGGATGTCACACGAACGGTCATGCCACGCATCCCAGCGTCGGTAGCAACGGAGTCTCTGGCGCAACGGGTCTTCCAAGTGTAGCCGCTCACTCGACCGGCGTAGCGACCACAGCTGGAGCAACAGCAGGTATGAACAATGGCGTGGGCATGTACGACGGGATGCAAAACGGGGGAATGGGGACAGGAATGGGACAAATGCAGGGAAGCATGGGGATTACTGCTTGGCCAAATATGGGGCTTTACGCGGGCGGACAATAGGGATTAGGACGACGACAACGATACCACGAACCAGGACGTGGGATACGGACAGTTGATATGGACGGAACGCGGCACGTCTTTCCTTGATGGTAACGACCAGGGACAACGACCAGGGACAACAGAATGGTTATGCTGAAATGAGATGGAAGGGCGGATGGTTCAAGCGGTGTATTAAGAGCAGGATTAGCGAGTGTGTTTGCTGCTTTTGTAGCTATTTTATGAGCAGCTTCTTCTCGATATCTACTATATAGAAATTTGTTAGGGGTGAGTAGGGCTCAGACGGCTTTGTGTGACGAGGTTGAGCGTAACTTCTGTGTCCCCTCCTTATGAGATGGGCTGAATATACTTTCATGGATTCAAATGCTGTTCCTGGAGATGATGGGATGGTGGTGATTACCATGGATGCAGCGATGATTCGTGAAATATGGGCCTCTCCTTGGGCTGAAAGAAGGTTCTCATAAGGGGTGAAGGAGCAGCACAACTGTACAAGGAGAGCAGTAGTGCGAGAAGTGGCTGCGCACACCTGTGTTCTGTACCTGTTCTACACCCTGCGTAATCTACATCCACTCCCTCTCACATTCCCCCATACATCCACGTCTCTTCTCCATTGCCCCCCTACTTCACCCCCAACGCTCCCCCTCGCTCTCCCCCCCCCCCGTTCCCCCACTGCGTCTGCGACACAATCTACCTATACTCCGGCCTAATAAAATCCGCCATCGTCTTCGGCTCCTCATACGCATGATGATCATCATGGTGGCCATGGTCATCATGCCCATGCTCCCCGTGACCATGTCCATGCGCATCCTCCTGCGGACCCACGTACTCCATCTTGTACACCGATCCGCACTCGGGGCAACGCTCGACGGGGCGTTCGCGGGAGCACGTCAGCCAGATGACGACGTGGGAGTCGGCCGGGCAGCCGGTGCAGCCGACGTATTGCTCGTCGCCGAAGGATTTGACGGTGATGGGGTTGTCGAGTGTGCCTTGGGGGAAGTCAGTGGGGTGGTGTGGGGGAAGAGGGAAGGGGAATGGTATGCACCTTTCCGGCTGGCGTCCAAGGGGCGCATGTCGAAGATGTCGACGCCTTGCATCTTTCCGAGAATCTCGAGACGTTCGAGACCGGTGGCTTGCTCGAGGTCGGTGGGGACGACTCCGCGGGGAGCTCCCGGGGGCATGAGGTCGGATTCGGACTCGATTTCTGGAGGGGTGGGTTAGTTGGGTGATCTGATATCGGTCTGGCATGACAAGAGAGATTGAGAGACTGCTGATTGCGACACCAGGTCCGCAATCGCCGTCGCAATTGTCTTTGGTCTCTCGTTCGTTGCCGGTAAAGGTTCAAGGAGCTGGCTGTTCTCGTACCCTCAAATGGCTTCATGTACTTGCTCTTCTCGCCCGGACTTGGCGACGCATCCTTATCCTTTCTCGCCTCGACTGTATCTAGTCAGCCAGAGTTCTCTCACCCATATCCGCCTGCCCAATTCCTCGTCTCCCACTCTCGTCCCGGATCTTGAGGCCAAACTTTTCTTCGCGAAAGAGTAAACGTACATCGAGCGATGGAAGAGCTGAATGGGCGCGCGACGGCCGGTCGGATGATTGTTCGTCTCGTCACGGCGAGCGCTGAGCGGCGCAGGAAGAGTGTCGACATGGTTGTGGTGTTCAATTGCTGTATACACGGGTTATATCGGGGAGAGCTTGATGTATGTTGTTTGAGATTGGTCGGCGGGTGCTGACTAAGCGTTGCTCAGAGGTGGATTCGCGGCGACGTGATAGGTCATGCTCACTTCTCACGTGTAAATGATGGCACTGCGGCATCCCAGTAATTGTGCATTGATCTGAAAGTATAGTATCGTCTTACAAACGATTCAATGGCGACACCTCTCTTCGTGGGTATCCAATCAACGCTTAGTGGACGAGTTCGAAAATCACTCTCATGACCAACGACCAGACATCCAAAGCCATGTAATATTCATCAAGAAGTAACACTACCACCCCTTACACCTCCCCAATTAACCCCGGACAACTCTCCATCGCCGCCTCTCTCCACTCCTTGAACTGCTGATAAAACACCGGATGCGCATTCGGCCGACTCGCAATCACGCTCTGCAGTGACCATTGCCATGGCTTCCCCAGCGCGAAGAAATGTAATACTGCCGCATCGGGATAAACTTGATATAGCTCTTTGTACAGCGGCTTGTCTTCCTTCTTAGGTACCTCGGGCACTGTGGGTTGGTTGTCGACTATTGTGACGGATTCGCCTTCTTGCTCGTCTGAGGCTTCGTCGTTCTCGGGGTTGTTGTGCGGTCGTCGGAGGATGGGCTTGGGGAAGACACCCTCCTTGGTGTCTTCTGCAGGTAAGGTGTCGAAGCGGCGTCTGAGCTGGACCGAGCTTCTCCGCCAGTGACGCTGAGCATTGTCCGGTGGTGGATGGAAGTTATGGCCCGCATGACCCGCGACGTCGTCTACTTTCTCGCCATGGATCTCGGCGTTGGCGTCGACGGGGATTGCTTCTTCGACTTTGATCTGCGACCAGTCTTCCTCTTCGTGCCACCACTTTGGTAGGTCCCATGCTTCCCAGTGTGAGTTGATGGTCACGTAACGCCCCGTCAGGATCATGGCGGTGTTGTTGAAGAGGTCGTTGACGATGTCCATGTCGTATTTGTCGTCGGCGATAGTTTTGGTGGCTTCTTCGACACGTTTCCATGTGCGCTCGGAGAGGTTGATTAGCATGAAGGTGCTACTGAGCATGTTGCTGCCTAGCCAGTATGCTCTGGGGGCTGCGAGGTCGACCTCTGGTAGAGTCGTGAACAGGTGGTCCAGGTTCTGTAGGATCAGCTGATCCGAGTCGATGATCAGGATGCGACGGAGGGTCTTGTCGATGTGATGCATCTTGAACGCAAAAAGCTTCACCATGCAGTTTATGTAGTACTGCGCCGAATTGGACGGCATTTCCGGCGCTGTCTGGATCGAGACCGTCACTCCGCGCGCCTTGAATGCGTCCAAATATGCCTTGGTCAGATCTCTCGTAGCGAGGACAAAGATACGATGCTTTGTCTTGAACCCCTTCTGTAGTCGATCGATGTTGACCAGAACACTGCATGCATATGCGTCTTCCGTAGCATAGAAGACATATGCATACGGTCCTGGCTCTCCAGATGCCTCTTGCTTGCCCGGTATCCCGACTAAAGCTACGCCCGACTTTTGACCTTGCGCCTTGATGTCCGTGCCAATCGCATGCCCGTCTAATGTAGGGCCGGGGTCGAATCTCGTTCCTCCTGTCCCATCTTTTTGCGACGACGCGTGTCCCTCTCTGCTCTTTCCCGCTGCAGCGGCACCATCACTGTCTTCCCCACTTTGCACCCCGCCTGATACGTCCCCAGTGTTCCGTTGTGCGCTCGTCTCTTCCTGGCTCTTCCCACTCGGATCTCCAAGCCTCCCATATCCCTTCTTCCACCCCTCCTCGGTGTACCCCAACGGCGTCTCTGGCTTCGGCTTATAGACATAGTGCGACAACCTCCATTGTTCACCCTCGTCAGTATGAAAAGGAATCAAAGAAACAATCGTGAAGAAGAGGAGAACAACAAGGGAAATGCGCAGCCCGCGGTTCAAGAGGTAGGAGGTCTGCGAGCCGCGGTGCATGGCTGGTGACGGAGGATGAGATATCGAAGAGGATGTGACGAAGGAGGAAACCGTAAATTAGGAGAGACAACCTGCACTGTGTAGGATGTATGGTGTGGGTGTAGTTTGGCTCTGGGCTTGAACGGTAAAAACGGCGAGAAAGTGTCAAACAACGAGATATACTTAGCTCGTGGGAGGGGACAACGGCGGTGGTGATTTAAGGTTAGGGACGAGATGGCTTTACGCGAAAGTCAATTGATGTCAGCTGGGAGACAAATGGGAAGGTCATTTTAGACTATGCCAATGAGGCGTCTTTTAGGAGCAAGCCATTCTCACGTAATGATCTCGACCTTCGCCTGTCGAGTCAGACTGAGACCATGTGTACTTGGATCTGAAGAATTGGTCGAGTATTGAATATGGTACAGATCTACTATAACTTCCCCTTCGCTCTCCCTTCGGCCACAATCTCGCTCCTCTTCCTGACCTCTACCCGTCGTGGTCCCTCCTTCTTGAACTCTACTAGCACGACATGATCCTTCTCTCCCTCTCTGATACCTTTCAATTCGGGCCCTGGCTTATCTAGTCCCAAGATCTGCCTTCCGTCCTCACGCTTCCCACCATGCGCCGGCGGTAGAGCGATAGGACTAATGACCTTCTCAGCCCACGGTGGAGTGCCGCCCTTCAAGAATTCTAGCATGGCTTTCCGTTGCTGTTGTCGGTCTTCATAGCTTGGTATCGGCGCGCCTGCATTCTTTGGATTGTGCGGTGACAGGAAAGGAGACAGCTGGTGGAGTAGGAAGAACTGTGGAGGGAACATGATGATTCGTCCAGACTGCGCCAATTCGAGCCATTTCGATGGTGGAAGAAATCGAGCTGCGGTGTGCTCCTTGCCGCCGTCGTGGGTTGGAGCAGGGATGACCACTTCCGAGCCTTCAGCGTCTGTTGAGCCTGATCCTTTGAGCGATGACGAAGATTCGTGTGACAGTGGTAATAAGTAGACATACATCTGTGTCGTAAAGCGTTTAGCCAAGTTTGTTGGCGTCACCCATCGAGTGAAGGGAATTAGGTTGTCGGTGTCTGCTCGACCACCCTTGCCAGCGAGCCATTTCCGAAAGTCGACCTTGTTAGAGTGCACAAGCTGTCGGCCGTCCTCTCGTTCAGCGTCGTTGACCTCGATGAGGCGGCCGAACCCATTGTTCTTAGCGAGAATGATGCCACTTTCCTCAAAAGTCTCTCGAATAGCTGCTAGGCGATAGGCTTCGCTGTCTTGATGTCTCGAGTGGTCTTCTGGTGGTGGGAGATCTCCATCGTGGAAGCTGCTGACGTTGCCACCTGGAAACACATATGCCGAAGCAAATGAAGAGGAGGTCTTGACGCGGCGTAAAAGAAGTACTTGATTCTCAGGTGAAACCAGGATTACGCTATACACGTCAGCTGTCCTTCCACGATGTCGTATAAAGGTTGTGATAGAATGGTAACGATGGCAATGAAGCATACCTTGAGCTCGGTCGTGGTATAGCTACCGGCTTCTTCTCCTTGAGGGGCATATCCAGATTGGTAGACTGAGCTCGCACCTGATGGACCAACAGCTTATTCTTCGGTGTCACGCTAAATATTCCATTACTTTGCAGAGGTAGAAACTTGTTGTTGATCCGCCGGACAATTGTAGCGGAGATGTGCATTGAGGTACGGCAATGTGGTCGTTGAACCAAGAGCATCGTCACAAGGAGGAGACAAACATGCCTCGGCTCGTTCACTCAGCAAATCCAAAAATCTGGAAACTTTTGCCCGGCCTAACCAATTATTGACCAGAGGTGAGACTTCAGAAACATGAATAAAACTGGGAAGACAGTATTCGTTCAAGGACTTTTATACAAAGACATTAGAGTAGTCATCTACGATAAGGTATCTTCAGCCATACTAGTCACATCAAATTCTCCAAGCACACACTTTACAAGCCAGAGTCGTACTTTCGGTACGGCATGTTCGCCTGGAACTTCTTCCAGTTGCTGCAGGTCCTCGAGAACTGATCTTGATCGGGGAGCTGAATCTGATCCTTGCTTTCGAGGAACTGGACACCCAGACCTTGCCCGATATGCCAGGCAATGTGGCAATGCATCAGCCAGGTGCCGGGATTATTGGCGGGGAAGGCAATCGCTAGCCAGCCCTTGGACGGCAGTGTGGATGTGTCTCTTCGTGCTGGGTTCTGGAAGTTGAGTGATGCAGTGGCACGGTCGAATTGTCCTACACCCCTGCCGAGGACGAAGAAGTCATGGCCGTGCAAGTGGATGGGATGAGGGGGAGGGGGAGCCGCGATGGCATCGGGTCCGATCGTGGTCTGTAAGGTCTGGACGATCCAGTAGGTCCACTATTGACGTGTTAGTCGTGTCGATAACAGGAACGACTGAATACTTACGACTCCTTCCTTGGGGATCTCAATCACATCGTACGATTTCGGGAAGGTGGTGTTCTGCTCGAAGATGTACTGCAACGTTGGTCTCGCCCAGTCAATGTTCATGGCAGTGAAGTTCAGAGCCCAGGCGACGAGGTTCTTGCCATTGGTGGTGAAGCTGGTGTGTGTGAGGGCGACAGTCAAATCTTCAACCTGGGCGTCGAATGTGCCTTGATCCACCTGTTGCTTCCAGAATGGAATAGTCTCAAGCTCTGCGCAACCATCCTGCGGGGAGGCTTCGTTGGAATCAGGAGGCTCGACGGGGTCAGACCCTTCGTAGGTGAAGATTGCGCGGCCATGACCATTGTTTGCGCTTAGGCAGTCTCCAGCAACTTCAGCGCGCAACCAATGGCTGCCAGTAGTGGTGTTGCCGGTGAAGACAACATCGTACCGCTGGCCAGGGCCAAGCAAGAGCCAATCATGTCCAGGCATGGGTGTAGTCGGGATGAAATCGGCAGCAATGACAGTGAACGGATGGTCATCAAGCTTGACCCTGAGGTAGTTGTCCACGGACGGATTGATAATTCGCAGCCTATGCTTCTTGCCCGGGGTGAGAGTGGTCTTCATGTATTCTCCCCCATTGGCGCTCTTCATGGTTCCGTTCATGAGGATAGTGTCACCCGGCGCAGGGGGGCCACCAGCCTGCAGAGCGGCCAGGGACTGAGTGTTGATGTTCCATGCTCCAGCATAGTACCAATCGTTGACGAAGACGGTGCCGAGATCGATGTCTTAGTTGGCTGTCGCTGGTCCATTGATGATGACCGGACCGGCCACACCAGCACCGTATTGAGCAGAGTAATGGCTGTGGTACCAGCCTGTGCCGAATTGTGTCGCCTGGAATGAGTATGTGAACGAGTCACCAGGCGCAATGGGACACTCTGTGATGCCATTGACACCATCAGAGCCGCAACTGTTGAGCTGGCGAATGCCGTGCCAGTGGAGACTGGTACCATTGTCTGTAAGACCGTTCTTGACATTGATGACCAGGTAGTCGCCCCAGTCGGCATAGATGAGAGGCCCAGGGTACTGACCATTGATCAACTGGCATTTCTGCGGCGCGTTGCCATCTGGGTTACATTCGACTTCGGTGACTTCTAGGTTGTATGTTCTGGTCTTGCCTCCATCAGGGTGCTTAAGATCAAAGTCGGTAGCCACGCTGAAGCCGTTGGTCCAGCACGCACGGTTCTTTGGGCCGTGGGTGCATTGCCCATCAGCGACACGGGTTGGTGATGGCGCTGGGGCGGCTTGCTTCTTGACGACTTTCTTTGGTTGCTGGCCCATGCGTCCCATGCCATCTGAGCCCCACAGGTATCTCTGCCCTGCTCCTCCTTGCGCAGAAACACAAGCAGCCAGCAGCGACAGGCATACTAGGAGGAGACCTGAGGTATGCATCGTGAATGAATTCTCAGAGGAGAGAATGAGAAGGGGAAGAGAGGGTTGAAGTCAAGACTCCTCTTCGTAGAGATGTGAAATGCAGAGGCTGGTCGACCATTCCAGAGAGGTGCTAAATGTCAATTGATATACTGGGAACCCTGCATAACAAGGATAAAGCGGAACTACTTCTCACCAAAGAGGACTTTCGGATTACGATGTCACGATCCTGCAGGTCGTCCATCTTCCAATACATTCCGATTTTGGCGAGAGGGTGCCGCATTAGCGGCCATAAGAGGTAAAATGGACCCATCGCCGGCCGAGGATGAACAGCAGATTTGTCCTCTGTCACGATCTGGTTCGGAGAATAAACAGCTAAGCGAAGAATGAGGCGTGCATTCGTCGGTCGCCACTGAGGGACAGATGAAGGCATGGGTAGTATGGGATACGATGTCCGCGTGGTGTCTGTCCAGTAGCTTGATGCATGTCCGAAGATCACAGACCCGGCGGTACGGACAGAAGAGCAATGGCAGGATCGCAAAAGGGTTGGGAGTTCCTGGCTAGAGGCTCTGCTAACGCCACATGACAGCCCTGAAGACCAGGACAAGCAGTAAATGAGGCGCGAGCCCAGCCAAAAGAGGACAAGATGACGAAACGAGATGCATGGGAAGAAGGATGATATGCAGAGGTGGGTTCAAGGGTTTGCGTTTGCAGGAGCCGTGAGGGGATGTCCGAAGCGCCACCACTCCCGTCGTCGTCCCCCGGGCAAAGACAAGCTTTCCCGCCCTGTTCTTTCAAGGATTGCCACCTCTTCCTCCAATCTATTTCCACTTCGGATCGTCGTTCATGCGTCATACTTCTCAACGTCAAGCATCTTTCGTGCGGAGTGGATATGCACCTCGCAAGCTCATCTGTCGCTGATCTTTGTGGCACAATTCCAATTCTCACAGGCAAGTCAAGGCAGCTGCCATCCTGTCAGCCTCGGTATATCCAATTTAAAATATCACATAAACAGATAAGTGCCCATCGCTTGATAGATTGGTTCTTCCTGTCGCCTCTTCTCTTTCAATAATCCACAAGCTTCAAGTCGATCAGTATCAAGATGCCTTGCATGTACAAGTCGGCACTATTCTTCCTTGCTTACGACTTGGTGTCGACTGTAGCACAAGACTCGGGCAATACTTGCCAGTCGTTTGGATGAGGGTTCATACTTCCAGGATGAGGGTTCATACTTCCAGAACGTCTCGTCCGCGGATCCATTCACTTTTGTATCAGTTTTTGAGGGTGAATTTGCCCATCACATCCATTAATGGCTCGCTGACTGGCGCAGGTTGTCAACCAGATCTCGCACAAAACCTTTTGGTAGATCCAGAAGGAAACGAGCTACTCTGTACAGATACGAGCTTGACCCCGGACGACGTCAACCAGATCTCGACATGGTAAGCTGGTCCGGGCCGGCCATGTGTCCACTTCTAAACCTTTGCAGCCCGACTCTTAAGAATCAGCTTGTTTCCGGCGAATGGTCAGTCCTGATCATCTCTAACAACGGTAACGGTAAGATGAGGAGTGCATCGAGTACATAGGATCCACTCTGACATCTCAAAGGAAGCGCGATTGCCTACGAGAGAGATCTATACCTCACTGTCGGCGTTCCTACAACAATCACTGTTAGTGGATCTCCCGGAACATCACTCAAATCGTGCTGACCTGAACAGTCCACCCCCACCGTCACAATCACTGCTACCGCGAATGCCATTATCAGTAAGCTTCATATGCAGACCTTGTCCAGGAGCAAGCTAACCTCTTTCAGATGCGACAGCGACTATCAATGAGATCGACACACCCACGGCGATCGTCGCCGCCGCCATGATGTCCGATACTCCTGAGAAGCGCTTCCGCCCGGTACATGCCCGTGGCGTCAAAGCTGATGCTTACCCAAAATTGAGGGCCGTACCCGTCAACAGAGCCCAGCGCCTGCTAGAGCGCAAGGAGAGACTTGCCGACGTCCGTAAGAGGCAAAAGCGAAGCCCAGACTCTGCGACCGTCACCGTCGTTGACCCTAACACCGCCAACTACCCGATTGTCACCAGCACTGTCACGGCAGGCACATCGACGATGACTGTGACTGGTAAGCTGTTATATATCCGCTTGAAAGACAGTCCAGCTAACAGACCCTAGTCGTTGCCGAATCCACAACAACCGTCACTGAAACCGAGACTGTCCTTCGTGGCAGGGGAGTCGCTCCGGCGGTGACCATCACGAAGCCAACAAAGACAAAGACTCGTACCAAATTCGCCATCATCACTGAAGTAGTGGCGACTGCAACACACGTGCGTCGTATCCCCATCTACACAGTCCCCTGCAACAACAAACCTTCCTTGGCCATCATCCTATCCTGCACGAGCACACCTACACCCAGACCATCCCCGCCACTCCAACGCCACACACCACACATGATCTGCACCAGCACTTTCTCATCATCCATACTGCACCCCCCCTTTGTCAACTCCTAAATCACTGCACATCACACCATCATCACATATTTCACCCACACCATTCCTTCCTGCACAGGACTCCTACGAACACAGTCCCCTTTTCCCCCACCATTACACCTCCAGTCTTTCACCACCACATACCCTCTCGCCCCTCACCAATCGTTCATACCACACACTCTCCTCCCTTCACAGACTACACCATCCTGCATATCCCACCCACCAAGCACGATGAATAATACTAATACACCCCAGCACCCAACCCTCTCACTCACCTCCACCGTCCTCCCCTCGGCATCAGTCAGCGCCTGCAAAGCGCACGGTGGACACTGGTCAGGATCTTACCACTAGCCAGACCGTTGAAGACCGAGAGATGGTGTACAGGAAGGGTGCGAACCGGTTCAAGCGGTCAGATAGCGTGATCGGGTAGAGGTTGAGCGGGGATGAAGAGCGGGATTCTTGACAGGAACGAGGAGGGGGGAGAAAGTGGTATATACCTTCTGTGCGATGTAATTAATGTCTTATTTTCCACTCCACACTGCGCCCTCCCCACTACCTCGTATGCCGGGACCGTGACATGTATGATTTAGGCCGACGCGAGCGTAGGACGGAGAGAAGATGCTGCGGAAAGAGGCATAACAGGCGGATTGAATAATTTCATAGCATTAATTCCTACGCATAACCCTACGTAGCGACAGATTTCATCATCGTCCCGGACAATAACCCAACGCGGTATCATAAGCCATGACCTTACACCTTGCCTTGCTTAAACAAACTACAGAAAAGACGCCCGTCCCTTCCATCCTACCACCAATCTCATTCTCCTCCCCGACTTCCTTCCCCTTCCTTCCCTCCCTGCCCCCTCGCCCTCCCTACTCCGCCGCCCTATCCGCCCCAGTATTCATCCTCGCCTTGACCTGACTCTCCACGAACCCCTCCCACTGCTCCGGATCCCTGCGCTTCATCTCCCTCAGCTCCTCAATATTAGCACCAATCTTCTCCATCACCCCGTCCCACCCGCCCGACCCTTCCACCATCTTCCGCACATCATCCCCTGACGACCCATCTTGTCGTCTCGTCAACTCCTTGAGGTGCTTGTCAATCCCCTCGAAGACCTCGGCGGGGTCGTCCCTCTCGTCCTGGTTTTGATCTTGGCCCGGCGGACTGGCGAGGGGGAGAGGGGAGGGTTGGTGTGGGTACGGTGAGGATGTGCCGGATGCGGAAGCGGAGGTGGATGTCGATGGTCGCGAGGGACCAGGTGACGGGGATGCGGACCCGTTGTGCGCCAGGTCTTGGCGGATGCCGTGGCCGATGCGGTGCATGCGGCCTTCTTCGATGGCGAGGGCTTTGCTGGCGAGGGAGACTTCGCTGCCACGGCGGCTGGGGCGGCGAACGCCGAGCTCGTCGTCGGTGTCGCCATCGGCGTCGGCGATGGCGGAGGAGGTGCCGATTTCGGTGGAGGTGCGGTTGAGGAGGGGTGATTCGACGGTGGAGCCGAAGGAGGAGATGCTGCCTTCTTTGCCCGAGCCGGGGGTTGGGGAGGTGGCGTCTGGTGGTGCGAGGCGGCATTCGGGGTATTCGTCTTCGAATCTTTGGATCATGCCTTGAAGGGTCTGGTCGAGGAAGACTAGGCGGCGGTAGGCAAGTGTGTCGCCTGTTTGTGCTTCTTTGGCGAGAGCAGGTTGCAGGCGGGAACGGATCTTGCGCGCGGATCCAAGGAGGTTCTTTGACACTTCCTTCGCACGGCCTTGACGTTGTGAGAGGGCGGCGCCAACCATAGCGTCTTTGTCTGCACCATCTGATGTGCCAGGTCGATCTCGTGGGGTTGAAGAACCAGAGGTTCGGCCAGGAGGTGGGGTGGAGGTGAGGTTGCCCGAGCCACGACGAAGTTCTTGTGCTTTCTCACCGAGGCAGTACTGTAATGCCTTGACCACGCCAGTGCCACCAACTATGTAATCCGAGTCTGGGGCAGGGTCATCGTTGTCGTGATTTTCATTGAAACCATCGACATGTCCAACTAGATGGATGAGGACATCAGGAACGGTGATTTCGGTACTGCTCTCAGGTCGAGGCGATGTCTCGGATGACATATGGGCGAGCGGAGCTGAAAGCGAAGACGCTGCTTCAGAAGATAAGGACGAGGGAAGTGGCATGCGCTCCATGTTCCGCAAACAGTAGGCGATGACTTGTTTGGCGAGTGCTTTGACAACTTCGGAGTTGTTCGGCGGCGGCACCTGGGCATTGTTAGCAAGCTTGCAAGAGTCAGCGTAGACTAGACTTACGTCGATGTCAATGCAGATGATAGTATGCGAGACTCGGACCGCTGCCATGAGCGAAGCATACAAAGCACAAGCTTCCTCTTGCGACGCTTCATCTGTGTTGGCTACCAACTTGGACAGCTCGGAGTTCTCCAAGATAGCGACATGTGCAAGACTGAGCCCCTCGGGGAGCACCTCCGCGATGGCAATTGCTTGCTTTGCATTCATTCCGACATCATTCAGATGTATCCGCTTCAGCTCCTTGAATTGAGGGATATACTTGCGTAATAGATGAACGCCGCCCGTGGTATCATTCTCGAAGAGACTCTTGTTGTGGCTTAGGTCGAGGAAGCGAAAGTTAGTCAGCTTGGTAAATGCTTGGAACAGTGGTTTCAGAGAATCGCTATCGAGGTTGCAAGACGCCAGACTCATGCCCCAGACTGGGCAATCTGGTCGGTGGGTCAAGGACTGTGCCAGCTTGTCCATCTTGCCTCTCAAGTCGTTGCTGCCAATGTCCACGGCATGACAAATGCCGGATCGTACATAGGTCAGGATGTGCTCGAAGCCGTCATCGTCAAGGTGGCTGCCGGCGAGGCCGAGTCGACTGACTCCGCAAACCATGGCTCCATCTACGATTTTCCTGATCTGCTCCGAGTCCAGACCACACTCTGACAATATTAGCTCCTCCAGCACGGAACCACCTTGTCGTTCTGCCAGCGCTTTCGCAAAAATCTCTGCGGCATCTGGTAAAGGATTGGCATTATCAGGTCTCGGGCTCAGCTTCTGAGCTCCAGGTGGAAGATCATCCGGGAACTGTATCATGGACAGGTCGATCGCCTTGAGTGACTTGCACATGTTTAGGAAGAGTGCCAAATGCTTCCAGCCTGATCTCGTGACCCGCGGATTGTTCTTCAGATTCAGTCGCTCTACGACGCCTGCCCTTGGTGAAGGCTTCGGGACATCGCTGTTTCGGTGCCTTGCTCGCGTCGGCTCTGGCTTTTTGGCGGCTAGAAGACCAGCTAGGACCACTCGAAGACCTTCATCTGTGATGTCTGCATCTTCTAGTAGTAGTCGCTTGACTGGAACAATTGCCAGCCAGTCTCCGAGGGTGATAAAGTCACCGAGCTGTAATCGCGAGCCAGTCAGATTCAAGACTTGAACTGTACCAGAGTCGCCCGGGACTGTGCATTTCGGGTTCATCAACTGCTCGGTGATCCTCTTAAGAATAGGAGATTCGCGTAATTGACAACATCGTCTGTATATCCGTACAGGATCCGTCGTAGGTCTGTCGTGTGGCTTCGGAGGTGGTACTGGAGTTGCACCCGAGACGGAAGCAGTTGGAGAGCTGTCTTTCGAGTCGGAGTCGTCCCTTGTAAGCTCGACAGGTATTTGTCCGTTCTCTTCTGCCTTTCGCCGCTTCTTCTCTTTACGCTCTTTGCGCTCCTCTTCTGATCGCTTTTTCTTTTCCTGCTTCCTTGTCATTTGCTTGGGCTCTATCTTGTCGTCCTGTGCTTCATCGTCCTTCTTCTCATCTGGCGAATTGGTTGCCAGTTCCTCGTCAACCGAGGCATCCTTGCTTGCCTCGTCCTCTTTCAGATCTGTCGCAGCTTGGGGACGCTTCAGCGCTTCTCCCTCCGCTCGCTCTTTGATCTTCTTGTCTTTGGTCTTCTTCGCTTTGTCGGTCGGGACTTCCTCGTCTTTGTACCTGGGGCCTCCTGCAATCTCTACATCGACAGAGAAGGAGACACGTCTCAACTTGGCTTGGTCGAGCTCCGGTACCAGGCATCTCGGACGATTTGCGTTGACGTTCATTGTGCGCCTCGGACATACTCCGCCATGCTCAGGAGCCTTCACAGGTGTCCCAGTTTGGGAGTTCGTGGACAGCCGCCGAGTAAGACTCGAGAAGAAGTTGCCGGTCGATTCTTTCGGCTTTTGAGGCACGTATGGTAGCATCTCTTCGGGCTCTTTGCGGTTGAGAGTGGGGCTAGTGGGGGTTGCTACCTTTTCAAGATCCGGCTGGGGAGTCGCCATGTGTGTGCCATTGACGGTCGGCTTGGATACCTGGGGTGTTGCTGGAGCGGCAGTGTTTGGTTGAGACTGGGAGGAGAACCTCGAGCTGATGTTGGTTATCCATGATCCTCTCCGCGGGCTCTTTCCATTTTCTCCGTTTAATCTGTCGGTGCTGGTTCTCCCAAGGAGACCAGGCCGTCGTGGTGCCGAGCGAGGAGCGGAGCTTTCGATATGGGTGGTGGTTGTGCCGAGGGGGATGGTAGCCGATGTCTTGTGGGGTAATGGCTCTGTGACAACTCGAGAAAGTGGCTTGATTTCATCATTCTCACTACTCGACTTGTCGACAGCAGGTGATTGGGATATGCGAGGTGATGGGGAGGGGAAATCTTTCGGTGGTGCAGCTGGGGAGGAAGGTGCGCGTGACCGGGTCAAGCCATCTATAGCTATTAGACAATACAGGAAGGCATGAGCTGTGATACGAACCTTTTTGCGGACGGTGAAGCCAGCTCACATCGACACCGTGTACGCTCTCCATGTTGATCGATGCTATGGCAGAGCTGTGTTTGCGACTTCTAGAAATCTACCTACTGTCGGCAGACGGACATGGCTCCGAAGTGGTTGAATATGCCCTAGATTCTTTTGTGCTACCGACACCTGTCGTTGACCATGGTGATGATGCGCCCTAGCTCGGCTTATGTCGAGATTGAACACCCAAGAATCGCCGGATATCGTGACAAATTGTGCGAATGTCGCTCGACTTGGTGAAGTCCGGGAAGGTCGTGCGTGCGGGCGGGGATGGGGGAGGGGATGGCAAGAGAGTTCGCTACGTAATTTGGAGACGAGGAAAACGCCTCGAGAGTCTTTCTATCCGCGGCACTGGCCGGAGTTTTGCTTCATAGACTGGTCTCGCCTTTCTTTTGCTTGTAATCAGGTTCAAAATGCAATGAACCTTCACAACACTCTCATTCACTAAGCGGTCCCGTCAACGGTGGGCATTGCTCAGCACACACGGTCAACTGGTACCAACCGGAGCCCTGAGACGGAGAAAAAAAAGAAGGGACCACTGCTGGAGTTTTGGCCCACGTCTCCCGATGCCGCTTCCATCTCCCGCGCTTTTCACAGCCGAAAGAGTTCCCGTCCTCCGAGTGGGATGCAGCGAAAAGTGCCCCGCTGTCCGTCTTGTCCTTCACGTGATCGTTTCGACCTGCCACTCTCGCAGCCTCCGTCTCGCCTGACTTTTCCCTCAACTTCGGTTGGACCTCGGTGACAGCGGGTGATAGCCGTGGAACACGTCTGGGTACGAGCTGACGATCCTTGCCTGCACTCGCCAGATTTTGCACAACTGTGGAACGCTTGTTTGATCGAGAGACAGGGAGGCGTGGGACGAGCGCAATGGATGGTTGTACGTAGACAACGAGTGCAGGGTTTGTGATTCACAGCATGTGATGAGATTGCATCAGGTCACTCACAAACAGGCACATGGCAGGTAAGGAGGGGGCTCGCAGCAATTCACGTCTTTTGATTTGGTTCTTGATGATATCTGATGAACCCACCAACACCGTCCCAGTCCTCACATGTAAAGAAAGTCCCGCTCTCCATGAGAAGGTAGCAGTCTGATTGTCTGAATCGCCCATGTATCAGTCCAGTCCGTCATTGTAGTATCTCCATGCCAGATGGATCACCCACTGTGTCGTATCGTTGGCGGCGATGATGGTATCGATTGTGCCTGATGGCCCAATTGCCCTTGCCAATTCTATCCTGTCGTATCTCTATCGTGCAGATGATTTATTTCTGTCCTGCCCGGAAAATGCCCTAAAAGTACTCCTAATAGCCATGCAAATATCAAATATGATGAATCAATCTTGGTTCGGCCGTGACATGGGGGTATCTATTCCTCTTCGTCTTCCTCTGTTGTAGTAATAATCTTGGGTGTCTTGGGTGTGACGGGGTTGCTCTCGGCAATGGCGCTGCCTTCGAGCTTCTTGGTGACGTCCAGAGTCTCGCGGAGCGACTTCTTCTGCTCACGCACCAAACCGTGCATGACCGCGTCGAGCACAGTGTCGACGGTCGCCTTGGGGGTGAATCTGGGCTTGGTACCCTCCTGGTAGACACCAGTGCGGACCAGGATCGAGTACCAGTTGTTTCCTGTTGCCTTGTTGTATTCGTTGGTACCACGAATATCAGACTCGGGAGTGTCGCCCACGAAGTAGACAGTCTCGGGAGGAGCGTCGATACCGTGGGTGTCCTTTCGCCATTGCTGCAAAAGTCTGGTGGCGAATTGGAAGGTACCGATTTGGGGCTTGCCAAAGGCGACCGTGTTGAGATCCTTGCCAGTGACGGCCTTGTACATGGCCTCCAGGGAGCAGCGGAGAGCACCCATACCGAGACGGGTGAGGTCGTGGGAGGCGGACCAGATCACGTCGTTGTGGGAGAAGAAGACGGGTGGACCTTCGTCAAAGGTCTCTGAGCGGGTTCCAAGGTAGCCGTCCTTGGACATGAGGAGATCGAGGATAATCTGCTGGTCACCGGCCCAGTCACGGCTGTCGGCAAAGACGAAGATGGCATCGATCTTGACCTTGGAGAAGTCCCTAGCGCGAGAGTTCTTGTACTCTTCCTCGGTCAACTTGCGGAAGGGAGTGGTGTCTGGGTTATCCTTGATAATATCACCAGGGGTGACGACGTCCTGGAAGCCGTAGCCCTCGGCTACAATTCTGCACTTCTCGCCCTCACCACCAACGACCAAGACGGTGTTGTACGTCTCAGCCATCTCTCGCATTGGTGTATGACCGCAAATAAATTGTCCAGGCGAGACCTCGAGTTCCAATTGCTTGCTCAGCTGAATACAGCGCTCCTGCTCAGTCTTGCCGCCTCCGTTGGTGACGAAGATGTAGGGGATCTTGATGCCGTAAGCGTTCTGGCCGTTCAGAACCTTCATGGCTTCAATGGCCTCCGGAATGGGCCGTCCGCCGCGAATCAGAACGCCGTCGATATCGAATGCGAAGGCGTACTTGTCGGTCACGGACGTCTCAGGTGGGGTGACGGGGCTAGAGTCCGCGGATGAGAGATCTTCGAGTTGATGTCTGGCCATTTCCATGGCCGCGGCTACCTCATGAGCGTCTGAAGGAGCCATGAGATGCTGGGATCAAGTCAGTAGCTGTGAGGGAACACAGGCTCGATTTGCTCACTTTTGGGGGAACAACAACTGTGGGACCCCGAGCGACGACTTCTCCTGTAGCATCCTGACTTGACAGCCTGCGCATTGTGCGCGGCCGCGAGGGCGCAAGCAGGGTTGGTGACATGGTGATGGTTTGTATTTGGAAAGAATCGGTCACACAGGAAACAGATCGCGGAGGGGAGAGGGTGTGATGGAGGTTAGGTCTAGAAGGAGTGGGTCGGGGGGGATGTGGAATATATAGCGTCTGGAAAATATTTGACCAACCGACTCAGTTCATAAAAAGACGCAACGGGCGGCCCAAAATCTTAAATCTGGATGATACAGACACGTCTCTGCGGTCGTTGGATGTAAGCTAAGTCAAGGTAGCATCTCTAAGCCGGGAATGACCCCGAGGCTTTGCAGTCTCGCCCTGGTGGGGCAGTAATCTGCATGTGCTCCAACGCTGAGCGGCTCGATGGGCACATGCCAAACGGAGCTGCTGGACCACAACAAAGACGGCGGCATTATCACAGCAAGTGACGGTGAGACTGGTTGCGGTGGTTCAGTCGGTTCAGGCTGGAGCATGAAGTGGATTCGACACGGTCGTATATAACGCCATGACGTTTGATGTGTGCGATCTGTGCGTCCCTTGTCGCCGAGTGGGCTGTTTCCGGGCTTGTGATTGGCGGTTGGGCCGAGCAATCTGAAAACTTTGCGGCTCTGTTCCTGATCAACGCGAGCTTCTTTCGGAGCGAGAGATAAATCAGAGTTTTGCGTCTCCTTCTCCTGCCGAAGACACGTGCTGATTCGCCGTCTCATGCCGGCCCGCTGTGCAATTTGTCCTGTCGTTGTTGGGTCCAAACATGGCAACATGCCGATGATGTGACAGTTCACATCGCGACTAGCCATATTGGTGAGCTCGCTGGGCTCTCCGAGCTCGTGATACTCCGGAGTAGCATTCAAGGCCCGCACATAGCCCTGTCCTGCAGGTCTGAAGCCAGATATCACTCGTCATCCCTTGCTACTCAATCTAGGGTTGCCGGCCATTACGTGAGGCTCACTGTCTACAAAGGGTCCATCAATGCCCTGTTACACAGTGAGTGATTCATCTCCACACAGTTCATGAGGGGTTCCACTGCGATATCAAACCTACTCAGGGTTCTACCACAACTGAAGAGCCCAGCAGATTATTAATAATCGTCACGTTGCACATGCATCTCAGGAAATTTTTGTGGTTCGTTGTGACACGACTTCAAAGTTTCCGAGTCGAGATAATTTGTGCGAGTGTGTCGTCTCGACGTCCATCACATGTGTCGGACCGTCGCAGGCTGACATGGTGCATTCCTAATCCGGTCCATGCTATCGCCTTGACTCTGACGCCTCCCCGTGACGTTGTACAACCTCACCAAAAAGATACAACCTGGCAAGTCCCTCTTCATCACCAATACGGGATCGGATCACTCATAGACCGCCGGTTCATCGCTTATCTGAATGGAATTCTGCGGCGAACCCCACCATGAATTGGACCGGAGGAGGATTGCAACGACATACGGGGAATCACCGCACGCAGCTCAAGGAACAGAGAGCGCATTTCGCGAAACTTCGTAGCTTGAAGCATGTGTTGGACCGTTCAGTCACCACTGAGAGACCCAATCACCACCTAGAATACCGGCTGTCTGCGCATTCCGGATGTCAAGATGGTTCACGCTCCGTCAGAGCTACAACTCGTGGACAACGTGTTCCCAGTATAGGCAGAATAGTATCAGCTGAGGTACAGATCCAACGACCACTTATCACTCGTCCAGACCCCGCGGATGCAAGAACAAACCTGGACATACACAGACAAAAGCTCCTCGAAGCTACAGATTGGCTTGGTCTCGACCGGGGCAACCCCTCTTTGCCACACCACAAGCACCAGCATTCGAAACGAGCTGACCATCACGGTGACAGGCACAAGCGAAGGAGATTGGTACCGCCAAAACTTGTCCCTCCACCGCAGGCTGCACAAAGTCCAATTCGTACTCAGGACCTCACCTTCCGTGTGGGTACAAACGCCCTACAGAGTTCTACAGATCCAAGGACAGCCTACCATGAGCCCTCTCTTGGTGAAACGAATGTGAACATGGCCGAGGCTCATGCGAGTGGTACAAGACAGCTCACCCGCCACGAGCTGCCGTGTCCAGGCTCTGATGGAGACTTGCAGAGTTCGTGCGACCCCGGCAACATACTGCATCATATGCAAACGTCTCACGGTGGCGACCAGAGACCCACGGGAGCTCTAGAGCACACACGTGATCTCTATGATGCTGACTTCGATAAGCTGTTTAGCTTCCCCAGACAATCTGCTCATTCGCCACATAGGTCCAACATCAACTTGCCTCCCTCATTTGGTCTTGCTGAGCCATTTGAGGAGGGCACATACACAGGCGTCAACTCGCGGCAAGTGAATGGTGTGCAAGTTGATGCCGATATTGCACCTCTTTTCGGATCCATCTCCTTCCCGCCGCAGGACTTCATTCACCATGATAGATCCTCTTCCATTTCATTACCTCCACTATCTCCTCTCGGTTTCCATCGTCGACGGGAAGGAAGTGAAAGCTTCAAGGATGGCACAAGCGACACAGGCGAAGACCTCTTCGCCGATTTTGATGCTAGCTTGCATTCCATACAGCGATTGATGGGAGAAGATGACCACTCATACTCGTTACACGAGGTAGGTTTGGATGCCATGAGGCGGGATGCGCCTACATCTACAATCAAAACGGCACCTCAACGACTGCCTATGTCGAGCCAGAGAAACGAAGGATTCGCAGAAGATCAACTGGCAGAGTCATCACAGGCAGTATCCAGAAGTCCTCCTTCAAATATCAAGAGAGAGTCACTGTCGAGCATTGAAGGCTTGCCGGCTGAGGGAGATGGATTTGTGTCCGCCCAGAACCCCATCATCTACAACCCATTGAAGGATGCTCAACCTTTACTCGATACCAACGCGGCCAATTATAGAGTTTCTGATGCAAATTGTGACGGCATCGCCCTCTTGCCGACGCTGAACCCACGAAGAGGCGAAAGCCCCACCGTCCGCTCTAATCCCGATCAACCCCAGCAGGCGCGGTCCCTGCTCAAGGCCGATTCCGCAGGTCATGCAGATCGACCACGCTCTAGCTCTCCAGACCCGAGGCCACTATCGAGGAACACGATGTGGGTCAAGTTTGTATTTGGCTCATCTTTCCCGGACGACGACGCTTCTACCTCGGGCGAGACTGGTCCCGACCCTCCTGTCGATCAAATCAGTACCAAACGTAGTCGAGAGATTGCGGAACAAGATCTAGACACCCTCTCGCTGGCTCCGATATTCTCGTCCAGCGACGAGGACTCGGAACAAAGATCGTGGCAGCGTGATCGCATGTCAATCGCTGTCGAACGGGACAGACATCGCGAGAAGGAGTGGAGCAGCATCTGGGGGACGCAGCGGTATCGAGCCAGCGACCGCAACGAAGACCAGACGGACATGATATCCACCAGTGTCATGCACGAACCTCGGGGTGCCACTGTAGTGGCACACGGGCAAGAAATACAACCTGCTCCTGAGCGTGTCGAGTCTCGCTATTTCGTTCGAAGCCCGACGTCCCAGCAACAAGAGTCTTCACCATTAGATGGGCCAAGGAGCGACGTTGTCGAGCCGAGCAAGACGTCCTCGCCAGTGAAGATCAAGAGAGAGCCCGGTGCGGACCATGAGACGGAGCTTGAGGCAGTGAGATGGTGGCGGGGCGGAAAGATCCGACGCTCCAGGGAGCAGGGCAGGCAGAAGGACGAGGCTATTGAGATTAGCAGCGAGGAAGAGGAGGAGGAAGACAACGTTGACGATGACGATGATGAAGAGGAGGTTGAAGATGCTGAGTGGTAAAGTGATGGGCCACGTAAGTTATAGTGAATTGAGTAGGGAACAAGTGTCATCGGCATTGCCATCGTCGAGGCTGTGGTCGTGGTCGGAGATTTGAAGGGAGAATTGAGCTTGCTGGGGTTCGAAGTAAGGGGGAATGGGTCTCAAATCTCACGATGAACATGGCAGCTATGACTATATGATAATATGAAGATACGATTTATGACAGGTAGCATTGTACCACCGGAAGACCAAGAGATCCAAGCACCTATCTGCTCGCCAAGTCGTCCCTTCTTTCGATAATCATCTTTCCATGTGGTGAAGTTGTGGATGTCGTAAGTGATGGAAATAGGGATAGAACGACCGGCGATGTTGCGAATGTGTCTCCCTGATCCAGGATACTGAGGATATCGCGTGACGCTAATGCGATCCTTGCGCCCCACAAGCATTTGAGGACTTCAGAGTCAAGAGCTTGTGAACGAAGTTTATGAGTCTCAACGTCAATGTATCATGCGCTCGTGCTCTCATTACCTGTATCATCGTTGCAGTGGCTCAGAATTGGCCGTTGAATGCAAAGCTCAGATGGTCGATCACACTCCGAGGAAAGCATCAGACCACAGATGCTGCAATGCTGAAGTTCTACCAGAGCTGATAGGCTCAACGACGCCTTCCCATACATGATCCCCCCGGTATCTCGCAAAACCCGAGATCGACCCGTGCCTGCAGAACGGTCTGATAGGAATTTCTGGGTCGGGGTGGGCCTTCCCATGTGGGAAAGCGGTTCATGTGAGGAATGTGAAGTGCCGCCTCCTCATTGTATGTCCCACGATCAGCCCGCTTCACTTTCTCTCATGCTTGATTGGCGGCCAGCATCATGATATCGCAAGCAGTACCTCACGTATGACAACACCACAAGCAAAGTTCTGGAAGATCGCCAGAACCCTGAACATACGATCCATATTATCTTGTGCTTCATCAATGGCAGAAGGTAAGAAGTCTGAAGAACGACACCACCGGCAAGGTTCGGGGAGGGCGTCCCAAGCGGACGACCAAGAGGTCCATCGAGAACATTGGAAAGGAGTCGTCGTTTTCCGCCGAGGTTATCGAAAGCAGTGAACAGCATGAGTAATTCGAAAAGAACGTACTCGCAGTTGAATGAAGGTGTCGCTCCTGGTCGATCTTGCTAGTGAACCTGCCATGCCCATATCGCTGCCCATGTCTGGTGAAACTACCAGCACAACACTTCCTGGTAGTACAGAGCGGCATCGTCCGCACTACCTCGCTTCGCTCACAGCCCGTATAACGGTGACCTACCAGGAATAGGCAGCCTCAACAGCCGCTGAACATAACATCGCGGCAATACAAACCTGACGGTGACAGCCAAGCAGACGGCGTGACTCTGTCTGCGTAGTGGACATTCGTCGGCTCTACGCCACGAGGGACGTTGATGGCAATGTGGGAATCAGATGAGGAAAGAAGGCATGGGATATCAGTGCGGAAAAGGAGGAAGAGACAAAGCTATAGATACTGGAAAGCAGACGAGAAGCACAGAGACGATAGACTCGCCAGATGAGGACATCCGTGGCGGGACCTCTAGTGGGGAGGATGAAAGACGTAGGTCATCGGTGGTGCGAGCCATCCATCACAGAAGTAGTGTGTAGAAGCAGGGTCATCTTTGGGTTGGCAGGTGTTCGAGCAATGTAGGTACGGCAGATGTGCCTTGACGGCGACAATGGTCGTCGTTCAACCGGCAGTCGAGGATGCATATATCTCCCGTCAGTCCAGCCGAGGGTGACATTGAAATACGCTCCAAGTGGCAGCGTTCAGGCCTGAGGACGGGATTCGACTCGGAGAGTAATCATGCCAGTCACATTGGAGCCATGGGCTTTGTACGATGGGGACATGCAACGAGCCAGAGCGATTGGCGAAGTAAGTTCTCTCTCCCACGATGTAGTTCGCAGCACCACCTCCAATTGCAGGTCGTGTTTGCGGTAGCGCAGAGGTATCGAGCAAGATGAGGTCGCCCATAGGTTTCCACCGGGGAGTCTTCCGTACCAACCTCGCTCGAAACAAAGCGCAGGGACGTGACAGGCCGTGCGGTGTCGTACTGTACCAGAGTCTGTTTGGGCGAGGCCAGATGATGGTGGTGCTTGTCTGTTTACTTTTGCACGAAGTCTGGTACAACACAATGGTGAGGGGTTTCGCGTTGAGTGCCTATCGTTGGTGGAGCAAGCGGTCCGCTTGCTGTTCGGGCCGGGGCCGACGGTATAGCATGAGAACTGGTGCCCCGGAGAGAACATTGGGCTCAGGCTGAGCTCGGTGAGTCGTGAATCGAACGATTGTTGGGCATACACAGCAGCAGTGGTAATAGACCATATTCCCGTCCAGTGTATACAAATCTTGTATGACACGGTTGGTGTGATGTAGTCAGGCGGGGTTGGTGTGCTATGGTCCTGGAATAATTATTGGGCGTGTCTCACTTGGGCGGTGTTGGCCGTGCTGACCGGGTTCAGGGTATTTGATGTTCCGTAGTTGGAAGGTAATCGCGCGGTCTGGTTTCGTGCCTTACCTGGAAGTCCGTTGGCGTGTTGCAGACGGGAGGAGGTACAAGGTGGTTGAGCGGCCATCATCGGGTTGGATCGAGAAGAAGCCCAGGATTAGCATGCATCATGCAGAGCGTGGCAGTGACCCTGCAATCCTATCTTGACATGACAGCTTTAATCCCTGCAGGGCCATGCCGGTTACCGCCGAGGTGGCTAACGCCCGCGTGGACAGTTGCGTGGCATTGATGTATGTTGAGTCAGCATGTGGAGGGCCTTCGCCACCGAGATGAGGACGCGAGTCGAATGACTTGTGGCGGCAAAATGATGGCTAAAGATTATGTTTGATGAGATGCTGTTTCTTTGCGGCAAACCCGACGTATCACGCTACCACCGAAAGGTACAGCATGCGAATTGGCTGGATAATGACCATAAGACATTCAATTTTGCTACCAATATGTACAGAAAGGTAGAATATATACATCTGATCGCCAGAAATTGGTAAATTGTCTGTCTTATCCGGATGATAGGCAAGTCACATGTTCTGCTTTGCCACCATTTATGCGGTGAGCTTGGTCTTGATGAAAGCAAGAGCCTGCTGACCGTACTTTGAGCCGTAGCCTTGGTGAGTAGCCTGGTCACTGCCCTTGCAGCAGTATGGGTCGGCAGAGTCGCAGTAGGACTTGATCTTTGCGGCCTGGGCAGCAGCGCATCGGAAACCTGCGGGGCGAGGTGCGAACTAAACCGAATGTCAGCAGCCATTCGACACAACGCCGTCCGTGAAATGCTTCTTACCCCTTGCTGTGTGCAGGTGCCCACGTTGTAGGACAGGCCCGCGATGTAACGTGGATCACCCATGAAAATGGCGGCCTTGATTTGAGCCAGCGCCTTCGAGTTGATAGGGACGCCAGTGCTGCTCCAGCCAATGTTGGCGTCCGGGCCACCACAGATCGCATTGTCACTGATCTGACCACCCTGTGAATAGCCAACGACGACGAGTTGGGTGTTGGGGCATCTGGCGTTGTAGTTGTTGATGACCGAGGCGATGGTGTTGGTACCCTGGAGGGCGGACGACGCGTAGCTAGCACCTCCGCACGACGCCTGACCTCCGCATGCGGGGTAGTTGATGGCCTCTGCCGTCGAGCCTGGGTAGGCGTTGAGGACGAGGTTGACTACGACACCAGCCGTGCCATATCCAGCAGGAGCGGTGGTCTCACGGGCACCAAAGATGTGGATCTTCGGGCAGCTCTGACGCTCCTGGAGCTCGACAGGAGTCGCCGCGGCCAGAGCTGAAAGGGCAAGGACGGTGCTGCCGACGTTATTGAGGAGAAGCATTGTGATTGTTGTGGATCGAAGGATGTTCTGATGTTCAATGACAAGCTACTGCTAAGACTGCACCAGAACAGCGCCCAGACAGGTCCCTATATAGAGGTTTCAGGGTAAATGTCCGGGACGGACACAAGGATGTGGTTTGGTTGTCCGTATCCATCTGGTACATGAGACATGGCAGAAATGCTTTAGGCTGTGCGAATTTGAAGCAGGAAATTGAATAGACCTCGACGAGGCGTTTCAGAGACGAGCATGAAGGCGATTACCCCGGATTGTCAGAGACTAGCCACGGGTAAATCAGGTACTTACCGGATGAACACCTGGGGATTGGGAGGAGGCGACATGCATTTACCCGCATGATGGAGACGTTGCTTATTCTTACTTGCAAGATTGTCGAGTCTTCGAATGGTCAAATAGCTGCTTCCTGCCCGCTGCAAACTTCTGTCTCTTTTCCGCGCAGAAAAGGGGACGGCATGAAGCTTTGCGGGAGGAGTGAATGAAGGGAAGTTTGATCGTCGGGGTCCGAGTCGAGCCAGGGCTTTTTTCCAGTCAGATCTAACGCGCCGGCGCACAACAAATCTGTGGCACATTGGGATCTCAAAGGATGGTTCAAACGGTTGTGGATCTGTTTGAATACTTGGCGACACCACGAGGAAAGGAAGTATCGGCGTCTACCGTAACGTGGAAGGAGGGTTCAAGGGACCTTTGTGCTGTCAAAGTGATCGCGCCAACCACGAGAGTGTGAGTGATAGCTTAGCAGTACCTTAGCTTGTACAAGACCAAGTCCGTAGGCGAGTGCGAGGATTACGGGGTCATGATTGAGCCCCAAAATGTCTCGGTGATTTGTGTCTTGACATGTCGTTGGGAGTTGCGAGGGGCGGGCAGGATGCAGGAACAAAAGCAAGAAGCGTGAGGATCTTCATTTGCAACTCGGGCCGCGACCGCAAGCACAAGCGAAGGAGGCAGGGGCGAGGCGAATACGGCACCAGGTCACGAGGTGACAACGTGACAACAAGCACCATACCACGCAGCAGGCCTTGCATGCTTTGCGTGCTGCCGAGTTTGATGGTCTGCACAGTGACGACAGAGGGCAATTTACGAGGCGATGGGAGCCACGTGTGCTGCAAAAGATTAAGGCCAGCACGCCGTCCTGTCGGTCTCCCGTCGCTTGGTTTGCAGGAGCTGGGCGAACTGGACATGTGTCCAGCAGAGTCAGACACCGATTTTCTCTCTCATCACAAGAGGACCGGAATAAGTGAGCGCGTATCTCGTCTGCACGCGCGCGACGTGCGACGGGTCTGGAACAGGCCGAACCGCTCGATAGCTTGCCCCAAGATTGTCAAACGTTCTGCAGCGCCGATTCAGCCAATCTGCAGCTCGACCATGTCGTGCAGGAAGGACGAGCTTGAAGAGGTGCAGCTGCATCATGCAGCTCCTCGAAAAAGCGTCGCAAAAACCCTGGCACGGTTTGAATCCTAACGTGTCTGCCCTTGCTTGCCTGACACATTGTGTGCCGGCGATCAAGATTGCAATCTGCATGTGGAGCAGCCAGCTGAAATGAGAGGCGGTCAAGCAGAAACCACAAACCGGTCGCGGACAAGAGGGAAGGCAGATGGAAGGACGATGGAATACGCTACGCTACTCGCGTGCGTGATGTGGATGCTGTCTGTGTTGCGAGGACTCAGGAGCGAGGACTCAGGAGCGAGGACTCAGGAGCGAGGACTCAAGAGCGAGGAGCGAGAGCTCTGGTGCCACCGAGTGCAGCTTTGGCCGCAGCTTTGGGGCCGCAGAGATGGATTTTGTGGGGGAGGTTTCACACTAGCGGCCTTGTCAGATCCTGGAATGCTGAGACCAGCGTCAGGTCGCTCAGGTACCGCCCGCCCCCAAAAAACATGGGTGACAGCTGCACCCCCTTTTCTGTCGGATCTTTATGCAGATGCAGAAGGAGAAACGGCAGGTCTGTTCGGTCACGGCACGCGATGATACAGGCACCGGGCAGGCACAGAGTAGGCACACGACAGAGTCGGCGACAGAATTGGCGACTGACGTGAGGCGACGGGCCCGCATCCATGTCGTGTGTTGTCACCGACGCGGCACGGCATGAAGGAGTGACGCCCTGCTACAGCTGCTCGGGCCTTGGGAGGTTGTGAAGCGTAACCTTGGTCAAAGGAGGCTGGCGCCAACTTTGATCTTCCTCAGACTTCTGCTTTTGTGAACGAGTCAGCGAAGGGGGAGCTTTTATTGTCGTTCCCGTCCCTCATCATCGTGCATCGTGCACCGCAGATTACGGTATCGCGGCTTCGCAGCTCGCTCTTGCGCTTTTTTCCCCCCTGTCGAGCAGATTTGTTGCTGCTCACAATCCCCATCTTCCCGCGTCTTCCGCCACGTCTTGTTCACTACAGGCCAACCGCGCATAATTCTTCCCTTCCCTTCACTCTCTCAAGGTTCCCTCGTCGCGAGAACTTGCTGGCCCTGTTCTCCTGCGCGCCGTCATCCCAAAATCTCGGACAAAAGACGCTCCCTTTCCTCGTGTCCACGCTCCTTTTCCACACAAAACCGTTTCCAATCGCCCACAGGAAAAACCGTCGCCCGCACGCATCGACATTGCACCACAAACGACGGCGACTTTGTCCAACGATAAACTCACGACTCCATCTCTCATCGCCTGCGACCCGCCGCATTCTCGCTCCCCAGCACTCCACCGAGACAGCTCCAACCCCAGACCGCACGATCAGCCTTGCAGCTGCGCCGCGCATCCACTTACACCGCCTTGCATCGCGCTGCATCCTGTCAAAGCTGGACGGGAATAGCCTACAGCAGTAGCTCTACTACCTGCTGTCACTTGCTGCAAGGGTACGAACCCACTTTCCTTCCCGCTGCCCGGAGACCAGCGACGTCAGCTTGGAAACATTGCCTTGCTGGCTTACCCACGGTACCCGGCTCAGCTACAACTTGTTCTGTCACTCGGATTGATTGGCCTGACTTTTCGCTAGACGTCCTGACTCGGTATAGTCCTTTGACAGTTGGCACTGCTTCCTTTTCAGGAGCCCCTCCCCCACGCCTGACCACCACCGCACCTGCCCGCATACTCACCTGGCCGCGTACTGTAGTCGACTATCTGCCGATACTATACGACCAGACCTTTCAATCCCTCAGCTACACACCTTACCACCACTCCGCAAGTGTACACCTTCACCCCACTGCCCTCGGTTCGCCCTCCCCTCTCCCGCGCGACACTCTTCTGGCGACAGACGCGCTGTGTAGGACTACAAAGATGCGCAAGCGACAGCAACAGCGCTAGTCCAGCATGAGCTTCGGAGTGGACATGAGCGTACCAGCAGTCGACACGCCTCTACACCACAGCCCCAATGGCGCCTTCAAAGAGCCAAAGTGCAAACCCTTACAGACATATTCTCTCCCAGATTCCTATAACCAGAAACCGGTGACGATAAACTCGGCCGTCGCCATGACTATTACTCCCGCATCTGCCATCACATCTGGCAGCTGTACCACCTCTTCCGCCAACAGCCCCTCTCACGCCCTCTCCGCCATGTCCTCAACCAACCAATCCATTTCTACCCTGCCAGAGACCGCTGTCGACCAGAATGGCTCTTGGCATGCCACTCCTCCCCCTCTACACCTCCCACAACCCGCCGTACACGACGTCTCATCTCCCAGTCCTTCCTTCAGCAGTGCCATGGGCGAGGCCCTGGCAAAGTCAAAAGGCCCGGGCTTGATTAGAAGATTATCACGTGGTGCACACAATCGTCTTCGAAGACGGGCATCAACCACACACACTAATCGTATTCGCGATCAGAGCGCCGGTCCCGTACTCGTTCGCCGCCGTAGTGACAGCACCGCAGCATCCGACATCGCTGGCGATATGTCGGATCTCGAACTCGAGCCCCCCTCGGAAGAAGATGGCACCGAGGACAATTCATCCAGCATAATCTCCATGGATCCTGCTAATGCCTTGGGTATCAGTAGCGTCGGACGGAGAAGTACCGGGTCTGCTTTTGAAGGAGGCATTGCTCCTACCATTTCTGCCGTCCTTGAAGCGGGTACTGTCCTCATCAAGGTCACAAAGAAGAAGCGGAAGCCACGAAAATTCAGACTCGACGCCTCGGCTGCCAAAGTATGCTGGGATCCGACCAACCCAGCCAAGCAATTCTACATCGACGATGTGCGAGAGATCCGCGTGGGTGCTGACTCTAGAGGCTCCCGCCAAGATATCGCGATATCTCCGGAGACTGAGAAGTGCTGGATGACAATCGTCTACGACGTTCCAGAAAAGTCCAAAGGACGTACGATCAAGACCATGCATCTTATTGCGCCAAACGAGTACATCGTGCAATTGTGGACCGATGCTCTTAAGACCGTTGAGCGCGAGCGCATAGAGATCATGAACGCCCTGTCCTCAAACACAGAGAAGAGTGAACGTAGCATGCAGATGGCATGGAAGCAAGCCATGACTAGGAAGCGACACAATCCGGACCAGAAGATCGATTTCGATGACGCTCTCTGGATTTGCCGCAAGCTCGAAATCAATTGTTCAAGCGACACTGTTCGCAGTCACTTCAATGATGCAGACCGCGACCTTGTTGGCCAACTGAACTACAGTCAATATGAGCTTTTCGTAAGCATGTTCAAGATTCGCCACGACCTCAAAACCATCTATGAGTCCATCAAGCCGGTGGACGAGTTTGACCTGAATCTGGATAGGTTCTTGAACTTCTTGCGAGAACATCAAGGGATCGATGTCGAAAAGGACCGAAGGTACTGGGAAGCAAAGTTCGACTCGTATGCTCGCGGACACAGTCGAGGTTTCGAGACACCGCCAACCAGCGCCAGTCCCGCCGCCATGACTCTACTGGCTTTCCAGAACTTCATGACATCCGGTGTCAACGGTGTACTTGCATCAAACACCGCCGAAGGACCTCTGGATCGTCCATTGAACGAGTACTTCGTGTCCAGTTCCCACAATACCTATCTCCTCGGTCGTCAAGTAGCAGGCGCGTCCAGTGTCGAAGGCTACATCTCAGCACTCGTGAAAGGATGCAGATGCATCGAGGTCGATTGTTGGGATGGCAAGGATGGTCGACCCGTCGTCAATCATGGACGTACTTTGTCGACCGAGGTGCTGTTTGAGGATTGCATCTCGGTCATCTCAAAGTATGCCTTTGCTTCCTCTTCGTATCCGCTTATCGTGTCACTGGAAGTCCATTGCAATCCAGAACAACAGGCTGTCATGGTCGAGATCATGATGAGGTGCTTCGGCGATGCACTGCTCACTGCACCGTTGATGACCAATGCCCTCACTTTGCCTTCTCCAGAAGAGCTTCGCAACTGTATTCTCATCAAAGTCAAGTCAATGCACGCTCTGAATGATGGTCAAGGGATGGCTGAGATACTCAATGGAGGCCGCTCAAGAAGCCATAGTACACCATTCTCGCGTGGCACTCCAGCTGAGCATACAACATGGCCGCTTTCTCCGCCAATGCAGAATGGCAATGCAGAGAGCCCGTACCAAAAAACATCCAACACCTGGGCTACCAACAGGGCCTTCTCCAATGCTTCGAGCGCTACCAACATCGTCTGCATGAGCAGTTCCGGCAGCGAGAGCGAAGTCGCAACGCCATCACTTGATGGAAAGAAGAAACGCAAGACCAGCAGGATCGTCCCTCAGCTCGGGGCACTCGGTGTGTACGCCTGTGGCATCAAGTATTCCGACTTCAACGCACCCGAGGCTCGCATGTACAACCACATCTACTCCTTCGCCGAGAACACGTTCAATGTCGTCTGCAAAGATTCAGACAACACGCAACAACTTGAGAAGCACAACATGCGCTACCTGATGCGAGTCTATCCTGCTGCAAGACGCATTGATTCTTCCAACTTCAATCCGCTGCAGGTCTGGCGTCGCGGTGTCCAAATGGCAGCTCTCAACTGGCAAACGTATGACGTTCATCAACAAGTCAACGAAGCCATGTTCGCGGCAGGTTCCGACAGGACTGGCTACGTCCTAAAGCCAGACGAGCTCCGTCAGGCGAAGCACATGCCAATCAGCGACATTTTGCCGGAGAACCAATTGACCAAGGACAAGAAGGGGATGAAATTCGTCAAATTCTCGGTCGAAATGATTTCGGCCCAGCGACTCCCCAGGCCTCGCAACCGCGACCCAAATTTGGGCATGAATCCTTACATCGAATTCGAAATGTTCTCGGCGGAAGATCGCGGACGTGGTGTTGCCCGATCCGAGGGTGGCACGGATGCTTCGGCCAGCCGCGATGGGTCTTCTGGCATTGGCATCCCTGTCCGCAAACGGACCAAGATTGTCGAGGGCAATGGTTTCGACCCGTCTTGGAAGGAAAACATCTCCATGACTGTGGAGACAAAGTATCCCAGCCTCATCTTTGTCCGCTGGACCGTATGGAACTCTCCGGATGGTCGCAATCTGTCCTCCAACAGTACCATGCTGGCGACATTCACCGCAAAGCTCAGCAGCCTTCAGCAAGGTTACCGTCATCTTCCGCTTTTCAATGCCTATGGCGAGCGCTACCGAGATGCCAAGCTCTTTGTCAAGATCAGAAAAGACCTTCCCATAGCCTTGAACAGTTCGATGCACATCGACGAGGAAGCCTTTGGAAATGTCGATCCTGCCAGTAGTCCTAGGCTGGACTCGAGCAATCGCGATCGTTCCTGGTCACGCAGAATCTTCTCCAGAACTCCAAGCCAAAGGAAGAAGAGCAGAGAATCTTCCCCATTCGGATCGTTCAGCAGAACATCCAGCATAGAACGTCCGATCACGTAACGATCTATTCTCAAACATCACGACCTCGTCTTCGAAATTGTTATACCAACATTACTTTACAACCTTTGCATTTTTTCGGAGCCGGTACTGGAGTTGGGCTGATACAAGAATAGTCTGGATTCGGCAACGAGCATATCCGGCAACCGTATACCCCCTATTGTTTAGTCGACCTTTATTCGTGTTTTAGTAAGCGATGGCATTGCATATCCAATTCTCGTGTAATCAATACACCTTGAAACGAAATTCCTCGGGGCGCGAGGGGACACGAAATTCTTTCAATTCATACACAAACTTCTTCATGGACCGGCAACAGGTTGTTCGACAGTCTGCCCACTGTTCCGGTCAGGCACCACCTCTTTTAACAACACGATACTTGAACGACTCCCTCGCGCCTTGTCAACGACCCTTCAATTCTCGATTCTGTATTGTTGCACCAGATGAAAATACCCAAAAAAGACACGACCGTCGACTTATTGCACACTTGCTTTGTCAGGGACCCCAACGACCACGAGAGGCAGCTGGCCTGAACCTGTCAACGATCGGAGAACATGGCCACTGCATCAATTTTCGATATTTCCTTATGTCAACCAATCATGCATTCCCGGAATCCTTGAGGCTGTAGCATGTACACGCGGGGATTTGCTGGACTCGGAATATTTCCTATCAAGGGTTCTTGGAGAGTTTTGTTAGCTTTTTCGGGAGGCATGCCAAACAATGGCTGCCGTGATCAACAGGGCTGGATTAGGTGAGAGGTCGGCAGGCGACATCCGGGGCAAAGAGCAGGATTCGAGTAGATAGAGAATGAACGCATTCTTCTCCCTTCAATCACTCCTCTGCCTTGAAGCAATACCTGAGCCCCTGTACGACGCGTTACCCCTACTGCCGTCATGCATCCAGGCAGCCATATAAGTAGACTTCATCTGGTTAATGGTCGCGGCTCTGACATCGCATAATGTTCTGATTGGCTGCATCGGACCTGCTAGTGCTTGAGCATGCACGTACTACCAGATCTGTCACGATCTACAAGTCCACCATGGTGAAGTCCAAAGATCACAGCACGATGTCTGCTGGACATATAATACCATACAATCCCAATCTCGCCCCCCAAGCAATCCCATCCCTCGCACCAAACAAGATGCTCGCCTTCGGCCCCCTCCTCTTGTGCTTGCTAGCATCTAGCTATGCCCTACCCAAACCCATTGATCGACAACTCAAGCTGGACCACACCGGTCGCCACTCCAAGCCATCCTTGGAATGGGGCTCGTGCGAAGACATGATCAAGATCGTGGCCCCACCTAACGGGACATCACTGGCTGGACTAGAGTGCACTACCCTTGAGGTTCCCCTGGATTACACCGATCCTCGCTCTCTTCCACTGGAACTCGACACCATCAGGAGTAGAGCAGCGGGTGGCACTTCGCGGGGTAATGTCCTGACGAACCCCGGGGTTCCAGGGGCAAGTGGAGTGGAGAATGTGATCTTGCAGGGAGGCGTGTTGCAGGGCTAAGTTGCTCATATGGATATCCAATACAGAGTGGCGTAGCAATATCAGTTGCTGGTAGTATCCTGTCCGATGTACTACCATTGACCACTGTCGCGCAGCGTTACAAGTAGTCGTGGCTGACAGGTACGGGGTGCTGGAAGGGCAATTTGACTTTGTTGGTTCCCTACAGCCATGTGCTGACGAACATAGGGGTACGGGTAGGACGTTGACATTCGACTGCCAGATCCCGGACGACACTCTGCTAGAGCTGATACCACCGGCCCAGGGCAACATGACGGCAACCCTGCTTGTGAATAACAGGTTGGATCCGGTGACGCCGGTGGGGAATGCCGAGGGGGCGAAGGGGGCGTTTGGGGGGAGTGCGTTGGTCGTGGGGGATGGGTTCGGGGTATGTTGTCCCCTGTGCGATCTGCTTCTTTGATTGTCAGCGGTCTGAGTGTTCGCTTCCTACGCGTGTTCGTCAGTGCCATCGGATCAGCCGTCGATTTCGACGTCCTACCAAGAACGCGCAGATAAGGCGTACGTGCTGACTAGGTCCATAGCATTCCGTCTTCGCGGATCCGTCGAACTGCACCCTCGCTGTCATCAGGGCTTACTTCCTGGACGGTATCTTGCCAGAAGACGGCACCGTATGCGAGCCGGATTCAAGGCCTTTTGATCCCGCGAGGAACAGGCTGGCTGGAGGGCAAGCCGGGGTTACCCCCGGACTGTGAGGAAATGAGAGGATATGGATAGGCTCGTATGCCGACCCTACCTTGGCTGCCTGCTGGTGGCATCTGAAGAGTAGGTGATGGCAACCATGTACTGGTACTCTCTTTCATGTGGCATATATATATTCATCTATACAAGCCACACCGCCTCTGCGATAGGCCCCATTTGCGCAGCGACCCTAATGCACGCATGACATCCCTCGCCACATCCGATGTCTCTCTGGCCCGCACAAAACCCTCTAATTCCAACTAATCCCCAACATAATCCCCGCTCCCGCCGCCATAGCCGCAAACTGCGTCAACGTCTTCCTCACCTCCTTCCTCTTATCCCCTCCCGTCTCCAACAACTCCGGCACCACCGCCACAGTCCCCACATACAAGAACGTCCCAGCAGTAAACGGCAGCAACAAATCTCCCCACGTCAAACTCGTCCCGCCTAGCCCCTTCCCGCCTTTCACCCCTCCTGCCTCTCCTGAACCATACTCCTGCACCAAAATCCCAATCGTCGTCCCGAGGAACGCTCCAAGGGCAGTGATGAACTGCGCCCCCATGGCCTGCCATTTCGTGAAGCCAGACTGGATGAGCAGCGCAAAGTCGCCGACTTCATGCGGGATTTCGTGGAAGAATACCGCGACGGTGGTGGTTGCGCCGATGGTAGGGGAGGCGTAGAAGGACGAGCTGAGGGCCAGGCCGTCGGTGATGTTGTGGGTGAAGTCGGCGAGGAGGTTGAGGAGGCCGGAGAGTTGGGAGGAAGAGGTGATTTCGAGTTTTGGGGTGGAGGAGGGAGAGGTGGGGACCGGGGGATCGGGGGGGAGTGGCTTGCGTTGGCGGACTGCGTGGCCTTCTTTTGTGGATGCCGCGGAGGAAGTGGTGGTGCCGTTGGAGTCGAGGGAGGATTTGGGTGAGGGTGTGTGGGAGTGGTCGTGATTGTGCCCTTCTCCGCCTGTTGCTATTCGGAGTGTCTTTTCCAAAGCCATGAATGTTACGAATCCGACCATTATTGCTACTCCCAGTAGGAGATTCTTGTTTGGCTCGACCATGACGAAGCGGACGTGTTCGGGGCTGTCTTCTCCCAGGAAGATCTCAGGGAGGAGATGGAAGAGTGTGTCGCCAAGTAAGCCTCCGACGGCGAAGGCGACCATGACTTGCAGGCTGTTTGGATCGATGTTGGGTGGGCATAGTGCGAGGAGGAAGTTGGGAGGTCCAGAGATGTAGAGGGTCGCTAGGAGAGCGTTGATAGGAGGGGAGGAGGGGAAGAGCACAGCGAAGATTCTGGAGGTCAGAGATGATGACGAGCTATCAGTGCCGGATAGTTGCTCCTTGTTCAGTCGCTGCACTATAGAGCATGACTGTAATCGTCAGATACGTCCTAGGGGGATGAGATCATGGTCGCGTACCTGCAGGGAATCTTCTATCTCTTTAGTGGAGAGAGTGCCGACTGGATCTGTCGAAAGCAGATTGCCGCCCTTCGATGCCAGAACATGAGCGACCAGTGCAATCAGCACCAAACAAAGCGTGCGCCGTGATCGAGACATGTTGCTTGCCCTTTCAATTGCTGTCTGGAGGGAATGTTTGTGTCGCGTGTTCGGAGCAAAGTCAACCGTGTCGGCGAGTCATGCACCGGCATCGGCAATTGACGGGGAACATGTGAAGATGCAGTAAAGGGCCAGCCTCTTTACATTCAGATCATACATCATTAACATCATAGTCTAGAACTTCCTCTTCACTTGACCGAAGCTCTCATAGCCAAGTCCGTTATCGACTGCCCTTCCGACCGCCTCCATCAACACCCTCCGCCTGACCATGATCCCATCGTCACCCAAGTAGTCAGTGGTCTTGCCCCTCTCCTTGACCGCGGCCTCAAGCATACGCGCCGACTTTTTCTCCATCCTCGCCTTGACCAGTCGCAGCCGCCTTTCATCAGCCGGCATGTGTGGTAGATTGAGCTCCTCCACACCGTGGCTTGTCTTTACGAAAAGTGGTAGCTGCATCTCTGTTATGCCCTGAGCGCTGAGAGGCGGCGGCGTAGGAAATGCCATAGGGACATACAGTGTTTCTTGCTCGGGTGCAGGAGTGAGGTTGGCGAAGTTGTGCTTGACCACAGTGGTCGTGGGTGTGTTTGGCGCAGCTGGCGCATAGATGCGAGGGCTCAGCGTCTTGCCTCTGGTCGGAGGTCGGCTGAGCGTAGACGAAGATTCGTCAGAGGACGACTCGTGCTGCTCCCGCACGATACAGTAATTCGTCTTATAACGGATATTGTTCACCTTGATGGTGAGATTGGGTCGAGGTCGTGCCTTTTGAATGGAAGGGAGAGGCTCGCGTTCCGAAGCTGGTGAAGCGCTGCGCGATCTGGGCTCGCAGTCGCTGAAGGAAGGTCCAGAAGAGTCATCAGAGTCTTCCATGCTCTCAAGAGATTGCTTGTGAACCAAAGACTTGCTGCTATTGCTGAAATGTGATTCGAGCCGTACCGGAAACAAAGTCTCGTGCGGTACAAAAGTGAGCATCCCGTTGTCCTTGCTTCCAAGTGTTGGACTCCTCGGCGATAAGACTGGCTCATCATTCTCGTCGAAAATGAAGGGAGTGGAAAGTCTGCTTTGTTCCATCACATCTTCCAGCCAATGTCGGATGCGAGGTGTGCTGTGGTGCCTCCTCCGCGCCTGCGCGGTTATGGCTGCTTGATGCAGAAGTGCCGAGTCCGATTTATTAGGTATTATCGTGCTTGTGGCGATCGTATTGTTCATCCTGTTGACACCGCCGTTGATGATCTGCTCATAGCGATTCATTATACTGAGCCGTCAAGGTCGTCGGGTGTCGTAATGGAGATCTCGTCGTAATGCCTGTATTAGTACGTGTCGTAATTATCTCGTCAGGTATAAAGAGAGTGTTGTCAATATGCAAGATGAAAAGGGAAAACAGAGATGCGGTAAAAAGAAACAAGGAAATATCGTGAAGTGCTCTATGTTCAGGTTGCGGTAGCGTCCAGTGGGATACTTATGGCATCCTGCATCCTAAGACACTCGTCACGATCTGCAGCTCCATGTCCACTGCAAAGCGAAGGTGAGGCTCGCATAGATGAGTGCGACGTGTGGCGTCGTGATCAGAGAGAGACAGGCGCGGTAAGGTGGTGACAACCAAATGTGGTCGAAGCCGGTCTCTGACAGAGCTCGAGAGGTGGAAGGAAGAGGACCAGAGACACGGCGAAGACCGTACCTTGGTAATTAGCATCCGTGACGGACACTCCTCCCCGGGATGACATCGGCTGTCCAGGGCAGCGATTCTGATTGTGATGGCCACGTCAGGGTGTGCCACGACGGGCGTCTGATGGTGAAACCGTGATTGACGGGCGGGTTCGTGCTTGACATGCTTGAGTGTGAGACGTTTCGGGAGGAAAAGTCTGCCAAGCCTTTCAACGTCCAACATTCCTATTCCGATTGGACGGATTTTGTCCTCATTCAATTCAAGCATATCCAAATTGACTTCAGCCACTCGGAGCACTCTAACGTTCCCCTGCTGTGAAACATCCTTGCGTCTTGTATAGAGACATGGGATTTTCCGAATACTTTTCGATTCCTCGGTCGCGCATTCGTTGGGGAATGATCCTTTTCTGATCAGCGCCTTGTGACGACGCTTGAAAGCTTGATCATCACTACTCAAAACCAAGCCTCTGCCCTCGTACTTTATGCAGGGATGCTGAATTGATATGTCAGGGCAGAGATTGCCCACGACCGAATTGTGGCTAGAGAGGAAATACTGACTCGCAATATCGAAAGCATTCGTTGGAGAGGAAGCCAAATGAGTCTCATCGCGATCCCACAAGGCCGAAAACCATTGCCGGACAGCCGCTGCTGTCGTTGCCCTAGCAGTTCTTTCATGCTGAAGCAAGCCATTGAGAGACCCTTGCAGCGCCCTCTGTGCGTTCAGTGTAACCAAACGTGCCATCAATAATCATATCCGTACAATAAAACACTACACGGGCATTCAACATGCCTCGTCCACAGTTCTTGAAGTAGCAGTCTCCCCTCTCTTACAGCGCCAGCGAGCGGGGAATGTCGTTGGAACGGCCCGCCAAGCTCCGCCCGTGCCCGCTCTCTGCAAGAGCTCACAGACTGCTTTCTTTCCGCTTTTGTTTGCACTCTGTTCGACACCTGACTCGAAGAATTTATCCTCCCTCCCTCACCACGATTCATCAACCTCTGACGGTCAAAAATGGCCAACGACCCTGCCTCCTACCCTTATCCTGTACAGTCGCAGCTCGAGCAGCTAGCAGGGGCTGCACAACAAGCCTCGTCGCCGCCAGGGAATGCAGAATTTGGCACACAGCGACCACCGAATCCTCGCAAACGCCGCGCAGATGGCACGCCAGCATCGGCTCGCGGTGTTGCGAACCTCACGCCAGAGCAGCTCGCCAGGAAACGCGCAAATGACCGAGAAGCTCAGCGTGCTATCCGAGAGCGCACTCGCAATCAGATTGAGACGCTGGAAGCACGGATAAAAGAGTTGGAGTCGCAACAACCATTTCAAGAAATGCAAAGCGCGCTGCGTACAAGGGATGCCATAGTTGCAGAGAATGAGGAGCTCAAGAGGCGACTTCAGAACATCATCATCCTTGCACAGTACCAGGCCGGTGGACATGGTTTGAATGGTATGGTCGTCTCCGCGCGCATGCTTTACACAGCGCCGCATGTTTTGTTACTGACATCATGCCCAGATCTAGCCCTCGCTACAGCGCAACAAGCTCCTTTGCCGATGCCCCAAACTCCACACCAAAATGACGAACAGGAAAATGACCAGCAGCAACAATATCCTCAAAATTTTGCTCAACGCGAGGGTTCTTCACCCGCCGTGGGTCAACACCACCTGCACCCAGATCTCCGGAACCTTCAGCCTCAGCAAGTCCCCACGGCGCACATGTCGGGCCTTCCAAACGGCGCCAACACCTCGCCTCGCCAGTCCCGACGTCAGAAGCCTGTAGCCGAGCTGCCCGAATGGCAGCGCTTGCCAACCCACACCGCCCCATCAAACCCAATCGACACTGCTTTACTAGGCTTGATCTCTTCCCGTCGTAATGCCCTCCAATCCGGCGAATCTATACAGTCGGTATTGGGTCCACCTCTGCCCAACTTTGCCGCACTAGTGAGTTTGCACAGTCCGCAGAGCCAACACCCGCTGGTCTCGGGCATCTCTCTTCTCATCTCGGAACAGATGAGTACTTCAGACCTTCCTAATCGAGTGGCAATGATGTACACGACCTACTTTCTTCTTCAATGGATGATCTCTCCATCACAGGAGATGTACGAACGTTTACCGCCATGGCTAAGACCCACTGCGATGCAGCTTCAGCCTGAACACCAGCATTCCATTTGGATCGACTTGTTGCCGTGGCCGCAACTACGCGACAAAGTGCTTACCAACCCATCGAGCTATCCATTCTCCTTCTTCTACAGCTTTACATCACAGCTTGGTCTTAACTTTCCCTACGACCCGAGCTTATGCCTGCAGAAAGGTGGCGGAGCATCCACTCCTGTCTCGCCAAGTGACAGTGAAAGTGACCCCGAAACCGAGGAGATCTATCACATTAACCCGATCTTCGAAGCGCATCTGCGTGACCTCGGTAACTGGTCCATGTCTGGCACCACCGGCGAGGACGGGGATCTCGAGGGTCTTCTACAGGGCCTCGGCTCTGTCACGAGTTCCAAGCCAGACAACTAACTTGACTGGCCACACGACCAAACATACCCATGCATGAATTACTGTACATCACTCATCAACCCTGGACCCCCGAACTATTGCAGCGAGATCTGCAACGTTAGCCCGACCAGATGATCACACGATCATCTCTTCGACTACAGACATGGACCACCATCCCAGGCCACCACGATACACTAGCGGCAGCAGACCGATCAAAGCCGTGTAGCCTTACAAAACCTAAATTACTAGCGACGGCGCCTGGCGTAGAGACCCCTTCACCATTTTAGATTGTGCGAATATACCACGCCAGAAATACACTCGGCCTTGAATGCCATTCTTGCTGTCCCTTTTGCCATTCCCAAGTATGTCTATGCACGAGTATTGTACAAGTCACCCAACTATCTGCCCTCCCTGTCGTCTCCCCCTGCTGCTCCTCCCCGCATCAAATGTGTCCTCGGTCCCACTCCGTGCATCCCCCGCCCCCACCCCTGCTTGATTTTCTGCTCCATTCCCCTCCGAGGCAACGAACCCCATCAACTCCCTCCTCCCTTGCTCCCGTCTCGCCAACCTCACTCGACTGTTCAACCGCGCTATTGCCTCCCTGTCTTCCGAGTCGGGTTTGTCGGTCATATACCTCCTCACTCTGCCACCGCTGAGTGGTCGGCGCTTGCCCTGCTCAAAGTACGTGGGACGTCGATGGTCTTGAATTTGCCGTTGGGAATGGGCTGCTCTCGCCTTTTCCCTGTCCGTCGCTTCTGCCTCGTGATAGGCTTCCGGTTTCGTGGCGGGTTGCTGTGCAACTCGATCGTCCTGCCGAGTGGAGTTCCTCTTCTCAAGTATTCTTTCCCGCCACGGCGAACGGACGCGCAGGAAGGCGCGCTCGAGTGCCCACTTCGCGGGGCAAGGAGGGAGGGTGGTGAGGAGGTGCTCGATGCGGCGGAAGAGCGTGGTGGAAGCGGGTAGAGTGGTGCTTCCGAGTCGTCGGGTGAGTCCGCGGACTTCTCTTTCCTGGAAGGCCGGGAGGGTCGTCGATGGTAGCATGCGGACAGGTGTGGAGATGAGCTTTTCCCGGATGTCAAGCGTTCTGGGGGACATGGGGATTTTGTGCAGGAAAGGAGCCATGGTGGTTGCCGAGGGCGATGCGGCTGGATAGATGGGTGATTCCGCTTGATTGTGTGGAGCTGGCGTAGTCGTAATGGTTGATTCGTGCTTCTTCGATTCTGAGAGTGATGTTGGACGTGCGAATCTATAGACGACCTCTGACTTCCTGGAGATCCTGGTCCTAGTTCCGGGATGCTTCTCTTCATCAGCTTTTCGCGCGTGGGAACGTACGGTAAAGAGACGCTTACCGTTTCTTGGCCTCGTGTTCGAGGCGATGTGGCCAGCCTCAAGAGGGCTTGGTATCGACTCCATGTTCCCGCTAAGCACATTGGAACTGAGCATTACATGACGCCGCGGAGGAGTGGCACTGAGATTGACACCTTGAAGAGGCTTCTTCTTGCGCTTGGGTGCATCATCGCCCAGAGTAGCCGTCGACTCTGCCTCGCTCGCTTCTTCGAGAGCTCGTATAGTTGCGGCATCCATCCCTCCTGCACTTCCTTGTGCTGTTACGGCGTCCACGGCGCTGAACATGGCATCCTCGTCCTCCTCGTCGACTTCTTCCTCTGCTTCTGCCCTATCGGCGGCTACTTTTCGCCGCGTTCTCTGCTTCTGGCTCAGATATGGCAAATGTCTTGTGCTGAACCTCGAGTACGGTACGTCGATCTTAGTGTCTCGATCTACTGGAACCACGTGGCTTCTCTCGAAATCGAAAGTTCGGATCTTTAAGGACATGCCTTTTTCTGATAGTGCTCCGAAGTGATTGACAACAACTTTGATCTCCCGACCAGCCTCTTTCCAGGTATCGCTACCCGCGCTAAAAGGCTCGTCAACTGTACTTGGAATGACCCCAAAATCGACAGAATATTCTTCCGGCCGCGAAGCAATGATTTGCACTGGCGCCGACGGTGTATGCGGATTTAGCACTTGATCCGGAAGAAAGTGAAACTGAACAAGGTCTCCTTTCCTCGCGATTTCCTTCAAGCCAGACACCGGCGCACTATCGCCGTCTAGATCTGGGGCAAGCAGAGCCTCGGCGAAAGGGACGGCTGTTGACTCGTAGGACGTGTCCGGGTCGAAAGATAGAAGACCGGCCTTATTCCCCCAGCCGCCGCCTCCAGAAGTGACGCGAACTAGACGTACTCCTTGTGCAAAAAGTTCATCAATCCTCAGGCCCCGAAGTCCAAGAAGTGGGGAGCCAGGGTATTGCCAGTAATTATCTGCATTGGGAAGACTGTCGAACATCGAAGGCGCGGGTGTGAGCGCTGTTGCAAGTCGGCGGTGCTGCTCATGCTCGGAATTTGCGAAGTCCTTTGGCACTACAAGTGCCCAAACTGACATGGCATGTGGTGAGATACCCAAAGCCTTGAAATACTGCGCAACAGCACTTTCAAGTTGGAGAGATGCCGGCTGTGTGGTCTTCTCTGTGACGTCTCGGGGTGGTCCCATTTCTCGCACGATATTACCCATGCAGGATGTGACACTTTTGGAATTGGTCAGTTTCAGAAGGGGAAGATTGATTGCAGCCACATTGGCGCTGCCAATGCCTGGTGATGCCGTAAGAGTAACTTGTGCATGCTGCACATTCTGTTCCTGCTGTCGCACAAAGTGCTTGCCATCGTCTCCCCGTGAGTACCGCCCAAGTATGAGGGTCGATTTGAGACCGTTGGAAAAGATCGTCGCCGCTAGGGGTATCTGAATGGAGTATGCTTTGATGTCGTGAAAATCGGCCTTTCCGCCTGAATCCATCAGATCCTGAAGCACTTCCGAGTGCGCCGGGTTAATGTTGAAAGTAAGTGTGCCAGGCTTGTCGGGCTCGAGAGAGTGCGTAAATCTGGTAGAGTCGGCAGACCAATTGTCTCTGGCAGTCTCGGTGGCGAAATAGTGTGTCGAAGTTGAGACGGACACAGAAATACCATCTAAGCCCGAGTCGTCTGATAGGACTCTAGCAGTTCGCGTGCGGACACTTCGAGCGACTGACATTGGTGGCAGGGGTTCTCGTGTCGGCAACTTGTCCACGACAGCGACCAGTGCTTGGACCGCGTTGACGGATTCGTGGTCTATTGCGTCCGGAACTAAGCGTGCCAATATCGACGGGACCACGTCCTTTTTAGCAACAAGATCGGCCGCATACTTTGTAGTCACCAGTATTATATACAAAGGCTCCCCTTGTGTCTCAGGCAAGGCTAAGGGGCTCAGCTGCTCTATCAGCTCTTCCAGACGCTGGAAAAGTCAGAACCACTCTTCGCAACCAGGGTGCAGAATATGCTTACGCTTCCGTGTGAAGAGCTGTACACAGTCAATGACTTGGTGGATGTATTCGACTCATCGACCATGACATTGGGGAGGAAATTGAGGACCTGACTGACAGCCATGGCTTGATCCGGTCCTAGCCCCTGCTTGTTGCTGCCTGCAGAAAGCGACGTGCCATAGTCCAGGTCCAGTATGGCCTCGTATCTCGGTCGTGCAGGGTCTTTCGTCTTGTGTCTGCGTAGCTTGATCTTAGAGATTTGGAATATGCTCGGTGGTGCCGCTACTGAAGCCGAGTCGATATCGACAGCGAATGGTACCTCGACTCTCATCGGTCCTGCCAGTCTTCCCGGCGATGCGGTAGTCTCTGCATTGCTTGGGTTTATGGGAATATCCCCATGACGAGGTGCATGGAATACCTTGCGAAGTGCGCCTGTTTTTGGCGCCTCCGCTTGCCTGGCTACATATCGCGCTTGAGTACGGCCAGTCAGAGACCCATGATCATTCTTTAACCATAGACGCTTCGTCCGTGCGCCGCTGCCCGCTCTGAACATTTGCCGAGGTCAAACTAAATGATGGGCAATGCTGAAGATGGAAGACTGAGGTCGGCATGCTGAGCTGTATGATCTTGCCAAGACCAGCGTGAACCCTGAAGTTGCTCGCCATCTGACTTCGTGTCCAGCAAGGAGACAATTTACGATTGACTTCGAACGGCCCTGGCTGCCACTCGTCCACTTTTCTCCTGACTGCCGTGTCACAACAATCAGCATCGCACATCGCAAACACTTCGACCTAACGAAAATTACGATCGCAAGATGCGCCGTGAGCTCGAAATTCTGCGATAGGGAGCTCGAGGCTTTGGACCTACCGCGCGAGCCGGACCACCCTCACAAAAGCAAGGGAAAGGAGGTGGACATTGTTGCACCAGCCGATTGAAGAGGAGGAGACACATACTTGTTGAACTGCTCATCCACAATGGCGGTGCATCGCAAGCTCCGACGGACGAACCCGATCACAATCGTCCTGGCTTGTCTCCTTGGAGTCGGCTTCCTCATCTTCATCTTCTCTTCACAGGACGCTTCGATATCGTCATTACATGTGCCGGGCGCGCGACACATCCTCAAATCGAAAGATGCTGCGTCGAATCCACTCTCACCCCCTTCGCTACCCTTCGTCAAGCCAAACCTCAAGGCCGGCGAGGTTGCTCCTCCACCACCCGTGGTACACTACCACATGAACAATGTAACGACATCTAACGACCCGGTCAAGAACCGTGAATCAGTTCTCATTCTCACGCCTCTCGTTCGCTTCTACCAGGAATACTGGGACAACCTCCTCAAGCTCACATACCCCCATGAGCTCATCAGTCTCGGCTTCATCATCCCACGAGGAAGGGAGGGCAATGCAGCCACAGCAAAACTTCAAGAGCAAATAGCAAAGACACAAAAAGACAGCAACCGCAATCGATTCGCCTCCATCACGATCCTGCGTCAGGAGGACGAGCCACCCCTTTCCTCGCAATCAGAAAAAGACCGACATGCCATGTCCGCCCAAAAAGAGCGAAGAGCTGCCATGTCACGAGCACGCAACTCGCTCCTCTTCACGACCCTAGGACCCACCACATCCTGGGTCCTCTGGCTGGACTCGGATATTGTCGAGAGCCCTCCTACCCTCATCCAAGACCTAGCAGGGTTCGACAAAGCAATCGTCGTCCCCAACTGCTACCAACGTTACTACAACAAAGAAAAGGGCCAAAACGAAGTCCGAGCCTACGACTTCAACAGCTGGGTCGACAGTCCCACAGCACAGCAATTGGCCGCGAAGATGGGCCCCGACGACATCATCCTCGAGGGTTACGGAGAAATGGCTACCTACAGACCACTGATGGCATACATGGCCGGTACGTGCTCTCTCTCCCCCCCTGCCCTTCCCTCTCCGCTTTTCCCTCTTCCTTCCCTTTCTTTCCTCCCTGGCTACCTCCGAGACTCAGACTGACGAGCGTAGAAATCCCCAACGGCAACCCCAAAACCACCGTCCAGCTCGACGGCGTAGGTGGTACCGCATTGCTAGTCAAAGCAGAAGTCCACCGCGACGGAGCCATGTTCCCACCTTTCGCCTTCTACCACCTCATCGAGACGGAAGGATTCGCGAAGATGGCGAAGAGATTGGGGTATACAGCGTGGGGGGCGCCGAATTATTTTGTTTATCATTATAACGAGTAGACTTTGGAGATATTGGTTATACACGAGGGGGAAAGGTGAAGGAACGTAGGAAAAGGGGAAGGGGGAATGAATGACAAACAGAAGGATATAGAAGGGGAGATGGCGCAAAAGAGACGACGGAAAGAGAGAAGCAGGAGCTAGGGCTCTGACAGCAAGAGATGAGTGCATGGGGTTGAACGGTTGGCGTTTTTTGGGGCACTTGGATGCTGTATGGGATACATGGAGGATATACACATCGTGTAGCAAATTATTGGACATGTTACATGGTTGAACATAGGCATCTCGGCTTTCTTCGTACAAGCATGGTGACAGACAGGCTTCACTTCTCGATCGGTCCTGTCCAGTCTGGACGTCTCCACACGAGGGTCTCAGCGTCTGTCAGGTATGTCGACTACTTTCATACACACATGTCTTTCAAGAGCAGCTTCAGCGACAGGTGGCATGGCACCGAATCAGTGATGCACGCATTTCACTAATATGCGAGCTGATCTGGCAGATACGTGACTGTCCATTTTCGATTCATTTAGATACATGATTGACTTTCATCTCGATGATAGTCATAGCAAATTCCTTCCGGGTCGACAGCTCTGTGCACGGCGCCCTTCCGTTTTCTCTGCCCGTCTAGCGGCAAGTGTAACCACCGTCGATCAGGAGATCGGTACCAGTGGTGTAAGTGCTGGCGTCGGAGACAAAGTAGACGTAGGCGCCCTTGAGCTCCTTGGCGTCACCGTTACGGCCCATGGGGATCATGGAGAGCCAGAGGTCCTGGACCTTCTTGTCGACGAAGTCTGAGAGACCAGTGTCGATGTAGCCAGGAGAGATGGAGTTGACACGGGCAAAGTCACGCCATTCGTTGGCAAGGGACTTGGCCATGTGTATGCAGCCAGCCTTGGCGACGTTGTAAGAGGTCTGCTCCTGGGGGTAGTTGGCGATGTGGCCAGACATGGATGAGGTGATGACGAAAGAGCCAGTGCCACGCTCCTTGAAGTGGTGGCCGACAGCCTTGGCGCAGTTAAAGGTACCGTTCAAGTCGGTCTGAATGACCTCGTGCCAGGCCTCAACGGAGCCGTCGAGGATACCGGAGTCGGCGGTACGGCCAGCGTTGGCAATGAAGGCATCGACCTTGCCGAGGTCCTTGATGACATCCTTGACAAGCTTCTCGCAAGCCTCGTAGCTGCCAATGTCGAGCTTGTAGGCCTTGACCTTCACACCGTATTTCTCGGAAAGCTCTTTGGCGTTCTTCTCACCGCCCTCAGGACGAGAGGAGTAGGTGATGGCGAGGTCGGCACCCATCTCAGCACACCCACGGGCGGCTTCGATACCCATGCCACGAGGGCCGGAGGCACCAGTGACGATGACGACCTTGCCCTTGAGGGACATGAGGTCCAAGAGAGAGTCGGCCTTGGGGACTGGGATAGGCATGTTTGTGGTTTGTGAAGCTTGATTCAAAGGAGAATTGAGCTTGTGAAGTTTGCAATTGATGCGATTGAGATGATCGTGAAGATGGAGATGCTCGTTGAGATGGAGCAGAGATGATATAAGAGAAGTTTGTGGTCAGGAAGAAACGGTGAAGAGTTGAGCTCAATATAATCTCAGGTGTGTGACAAGGGTACGACATGGACGACCGACGACCCCTCCTTCCACTTTTTGGACTGGTGGGGTCACTTCGTCACAGCTCCAGCTCGCAGCCAATCACAGCTCGACTTCGAGTTCAGCATCAATACTGCAGGCCATCGATAGACAATCGTCAGAAATGCGGTCTGCTTGGTCATCGGCATTGTCATAGCAGAAGTCTTTGTTTGGACATGTCCCTTTGCTACATGCGAGTCCATTTGGCAAAAGATGTCAGTACCTTGTGCTACACTCTTGCTCCGAGGCAAGATCAGCCCCAGAGGTAGCTCAAAACCCTAACTTGCTGGGCCTCATTTCCCTGAAGATCAGATCTGATGTCAGTCCCTGCAGTTCTGCCTCCAACATCGGGCGCTTGTCAGCTCTACACACTCTTTCGTATGTGCTGAATCCTTCCTCGCTCTCTACTACCATTCCTTTCTTGACTATTCTCTTCAATCTCGAGCAACAATGTCACACACTGCGACGCGCCTAGGCGGGAGTGGTAAGTGAAGCATTGCGACTCCTCTCGTGCCCTCATAGCGGACTGACACTCAAAGCCTTCAACCACAGCCAATCGCAAGATGCTGAGCAGGAGTACGATCGTCTACGCGACCTAGCCCGCAAAGAGCACGGCAAGCAGCAACACTGCGCCGCCGAGGTCAGCACATGTCCCACCCCCCATACCTGTCCAGCACTCACCCTTCTAGTCCCAAAAAGCCTACCAACGCGGCGACGGCGCGACCGCCAAACAACTCAGCAACGAAGGCAAAGACCACGCGCAAAAAGCCGACGACTACAACCGGCAAGCCTCGGAATTCATCTTCCGCGAAAACAACGCCATGGGCAAAGTAGCAGGCGACACCATCGACCTGCATGGCCAATTCGTCGAAGAAGCCGAAACCATTGTGGAACAACGCATCAAATACGCAAAGTCTACCGGGCAAACCCACCTTCACGTTATCGTCGGCAAAGGCAACCACTCCGTCAACCATGTCCAGAAGATAAAACCCATGGTCGAGCGCGTCTGCCAGGAACTCGGGCTGCAGTACCACACCGAGGCCAACGCGGGAAGGATGTACATTGATCTCACGGGAGGCGAAGCCAGGCCGCCGACGGAGTGGCCCCAGGCGCCGGGCAATGTGTCTCAGGAGGAGTATGGGAAGCCGCATTATGAGACGGCTTATCCTATGGGTGGAGGAGCTAGCTATGGGTGGACGAAGCAGAATCAATTGGAGATGGAGCAGCAGGTGAAGAAGCATTTGCCAAAGGTGTTGAGGTTTTTGAAGAAGCAGTGTTGTACGGTTATGTGAGGGGGAGGGGGGAATGGATTTTTTGATACCCGGGTTGTTTGCGATTTATGCGGTTCTATCCTCATATTTGTAGGAAGGATGATACTGGATATGGTGGTCAGTGTGGTCAAGAAGTCACATGGTTGCATATAGATGCTCTATAAAAAATGCTACATGTCCATATCATAGCCATTTGGCAAAGGTATGTTTTAACGTACATCGTTGATATCGTGATCACATAGCCGGCCTTCACTGCCTTCTTAGTGGCCCTTGGAAACTCCTCCATATCTGTCTTCTCAACCGCAGAGCTACGAGCTGAATCTCTCTCCTTCCTCTCTTATTCTGCTCTCGCCCTCCGTAATGTCGAAGCACATTAGTCGAGACTTTATGATCGGACAAGCCCTACACGCGATGCGAAGGCGCGTGTCACCAACGGATCCTGCTGTTGCCCGTGTTTGCTCCTACCGAGACGCTTGCAGGTGACCTAAACATTCACGACATGTACCAGTATCATAAAGACGGCTACGCTCTTGTGGCGTTGGGCCCTTCATCAACTCTTTGATTTCTCTCACGTCTAGTTGGAGAGACGTTACCATAGCTCGGCATGGCACATTCGCTGTCGGGCATGATCGCTCGTATGGAAGATGAGAACGGCAGGTTCTGGTATGACTATGAGGGAACCTTCATTGAGGATATTCGCGCCGTGTATGAGCATGAGATTCGCCGACTGCAGCGAGCATCTCCAGCATCGGAAAGGACAAAGAGTGTCACTCGTGACGCCATGCTAACAATATCACCCTCCAAGGTCCTCCTGAACGGGGAATTCGACGAGGTCAACCGTACCATGGTCAGCTTGCTTGCCGCCAAATGGTTGTGGACGGAGGACTATGCCAGCTTTACTCGGAACCAGAGGGAAGCCGTCAAGTTGCCAATGAAGGCTTTCTTAGCACTTGCTCAATGGTTCAGAGCCACCCTCAAGGACCCCCAGGACCAGCTTCTGTTCGTCACGCTACTCGTTGTTCATGATCTGGGCAAGGATTCGGAGCTAGTCAAGGAACTTAACGAACTCAAGCCGAAGCCTGAAGTGAACTCGTCCAACAATCATGATCTGCTGGTGCTCAAGGCTGTCGAAAGCGGTCTGATCGATGTCGTCAAGAAACTCGATGCTGAAGTTCAAGCAGGGCTTGTGACCTGTCTACGTACAGGTCCTACGCTCAGCATTGGCCAGCTCGTCCAGGGTGAGAACGTCCCAGCTAGTTTGGCCCCCGTCCTGGAGCTGCAAGGCAAGGCATCTCGTTACTTCGACCTGAAGTACTTCGAGCAGGTGCTCGACGTGGCTGGAGTTTCTGGCCATGTCGATCATACCGGTGCCGCAGCATACACCTTACCCGTTCACAGATCCTTCAATGCTGCCTACAGGTCTTTGAGGGGCATCGCTGACGGCAAATTCACTCTTCGACAAGGCTACGATTCGATCTTGAGAGACCGTGGCGACCAGCTTCGTGCCAAAGGATTTCAGCCGCTGGATGTCGACAGGGACCTTGATCGGGCCATTCTTGGACTTCTCTGTATGGGAAAAGTGACAGAGCCGGACACAGCCGAATTGTTCTTGAAAGCGTTCAAGTCCCTGACGCCACTTGCCCGCAAGCAGTTGACAGACGGTCGGAGTGTGGATGGCATCGATGATGTAGAAGCCATTATCCCCTACCACATGCCAATCCTTTTCTTGGCCGCCTTGAAGCTCGAGAAGGGGCTGCCTGAAGAGAAGTTGAAGAAGTACGACCGTGGAGAGAAGGTGACGACCGCGCTTGCAAGTCTGATGCGCTTTCTCGCCCAGGCTTTCGAGGGCGCAGCTCCAAGACCGGGGCAGAAGGGTAGCATCAAAGAGAAGGACATGCTCTTCGCCAAGGTCATCATCGACAGCCAGGCTTTCAAGAACGATCCTGAAATACTCGATCTGTTGGGCTTTCCCGAGGTGTCTTTGGTTTAGCTGATCTGGTGGCATGAGTACGATGCAACGAGCGTTCCTATGATTGATGAGTATGAATATCACTCTGTCACATTAGTATGGATAACGAGGAAAGGATTGCATTCCCGTTCTGTCGAGATATTCTGCTCCCGTGCTCTTCAAGTCGATACTCGGCCTTGCAAGCCTCACAAAACGGGCTGCTGACATATCCTCCTGCCCACCAGCAGTGACAGCAACGTTCGGGAGGTCGCTCACATTGCGCGCTTTGATTCTGATGTACACTGTTTCTGGATTGCTTCGCCCGTGTCCCCAATCGCTATTTCTCTACCTCAACACACCAAGTCCGCCCCTCGATGGCGCAGCCGCCCGCTTGAAGTTCTGTGCCTCGTAAGTCTGGTTCATCATGCCTACATGGATCCATCACATACGCTATCGCACTCCTCCCACGCACGTCCAGCTCCAAACCCAAACCCAACGAACGCCGGCCACGCCCTCCTCTTGAACAGAAGCACCGAGAAGATCACACCAAAGGATGCGCCGAGAGTTGATCGAATGAGGAGAGTGCTAAGGCAGTGGTCCCACTACAATTCCTTGTCAGTTCCCGCTTCTTCATGTTTCGCAATGTATGGACTGGTCCTAGCCAATTCTTCATCTCCTAGGGGCGGTGAGAGCAACAGCCCGTTCGCTGCTCCAGCTGGATTGACAGCTTTTCTACGTATATCTCAAGCTTACCTTCTCATTGAGCAGGCCTTCGCTGAGTGGGCGACTGGATCTTGGGACAACAGTAGAGGTTGGAGGAGGAGTTCCTTTCGAGTCGGCCATTGTTACGGCGTGTGGGCTTTCCGGCGGGTCAATTGGCTGGAATCAGCGGCGAGTAGTGTCCAAGCAATATGATCGATCGCGACTGGGCTCTGGAAGACGTTGGAAAGAGCTGTTGACGTCGTCGCGACGGGTGAAGACGGAAACTTCGAAGCTGCGACTTGATGTCGGGATCACGGGCCGCCGCTTCCGGTGGTATCAACTTTTTTGATGGCGAAGAAATGGTTTCTTCCAATTGATCCGAATCGAGCAGCTTTGGGCCGCAGGATGCCAAATTGCTTGAGGAGATTTCCGAAACTGTATCCTGAATCATAAGTGCCTGTTTGAGGAATCGTACGGAGCAGTGCGTTGAGACATGGACGCAACACAAGGACCAGCATAACGACTATCAAAAGCATGCCGGGCTCAAGGCAGCCGAGCTTACCACGGCTCCTGGCTCTTGACAAGACTTTCGAGACACAGGACGATCGAATACAAGAAGCGACCAGGATTCTGGATCTCCAGCTTGACGATATCTCCAAAGTCAGATCGACGCCGAGTAGCAATCATGGCAGAGAGGACTGGGCTTTTCGCTGGATCTCAGGGCACCTCAAGAGTGATCAGGGGGCAAGACTCTCCGCTCGCTCGTGGCGGCTCGTACGTTGCCTCATAGCGTCGGTACCCAGAGGTTTGGCCGCAAGATGGCTAGCTACTTCCGGTCTGGCGCAAGTGATACTGCAAGCTCTACAAGACAGCAACCCTGTCGATATTATAACATCAGCGCCTCCAGAGATCACCAACGGGCTCCCATCGGAGACTCCGGATGCTTCAAGTACAAGCCTCTCAGCCTCGAAATCTTCGAAGAAGCGGAAGCGTGGTGATAGAGCTGGTATAGAAGCCCTCCCGAGTCCGACTTCGCCAAAGGAACACTTTCTCGAGATCTGTAAGCTGCTTGTTGATCTCCTCAAAGTCACAGATCAATACTCTGATCCATCGACTGCGGGGCTGGAGGCAAAGTTGTTCGGGACTATGTCCGCAGATGAAGCGGCCCAATTCTTGAAATGGTGGGCCCGAAATGCGACATCGTGTCTCGATAATGTTACATACTCGGATGAGAGACATGTTCGCAGAATCGTTGCAGAGACATTCAGCTGCCTCAGCAGAACTCTGCAACGTCGAAAACATGCGTTTGTCGCGGATCAATGGAAACTCAGTCTGGCAAGAGAGGCCTTATTACCCCTGCTGATTCTGTGTCCAAGAGTGACGGACTCAACCCCAAATGGTACACGATCAGTGGATGGCCCCGGATCGCAACCGATACGCAGCTTCCTTATTGGTGAGCTACTTCGACCAATGCGGGACGACGCAATTACGGGCAAGACGCCGCTCAAGGACCAAGGTCTCCAAGCTAGTAGACCGCCTGAGAAGTGGTTGGACCATGTGCTAGATGAGGCGACGGCGGCGCTCGTAGGGAGCACACCAGCATCTCTGGGGGATACACAACGTACGATCGCCAACGCCTTCGAATCACTTTTGGGACTAAGTATGGCTTTGGTGGATGCCAATGGGCTTGTTCAGAAACGGGAGCAATCACGTTGGGCGGAATCGATCTTTGCATATCTGTCCTCAATCAAAGTCCGAGTGGAACAAGGTGGCAGCGGCAACGCCACCGAAATCTGCAAGCCCATCATACGAGCGCTTCTCACACCATTTCAGCGTCGTCGGGACTTTGCTCGGTCTCCTGGAGTAAAATCCGTTCTCGACATCTATGGCGGTCTTCAATCACAGAATGACCAATCGTCTGACGGGGCGCCTGATTTCGACATCATTGCTGCCGTCGTGGCGGCTGATAGCCATGTCTTTGATGTGGCAAGCACTACAAATATCGCTAAACCTCTTATGCAAGCCCTTGATCGACACTACAAAGATCTCGACGAAGAACGACAGGTGAAGTATGTCAATGAAATACTGGTTCCTGTCGTCAACGCGCACAGACAGTCGCGGGCTGCGCCTCGTCTTCTAGATCTCATCATCGAGACCCTGCAGCAATCCCAAGCGGGCAAGCAGAGTCCATGGGCGAATGCTGCCTTTGAGCAAGCCTTAGGTGACCTGGTCACTTCATCAATCGATGTCACGCACGTTCGCCATCTCCTCGTCGCAGCCTCCTCGTCGCTCAAAACGTTCTCGGAAAGTGAAGGAGGTCATTACTCTACTACCAAACTATCCGCGCTTTGCACGCTCGTGCAAGTCATTCAGGGCGATGATCAGATTGATCAGCTTCGATCGGACTTTGAAACCATTGTGGCATCACTGGACGAGGTCGCTAAGTCAACCTCGTCACTCAAAAGTGTGGAGAAGGATGACGCCTTCTGGACCTTGCTTCATGATCTGAACGCTTCTCTCGCACCCAGCCTGGGTCAAGATGCTACAGGATTGCTACAGGCGCAGAACGAGTGTCGATCAATTGCGAAGGGTGTCGAGAAGAGAATGCTCAAAGGGAGGCTCTCGGACGAAACAGCTGAGGCGGCGGCCAAATATCTGTTCCAGGTATGCGAGCTTGAAACCTGCCTTCCGACGAGCAAGGGACCGGCGTCGGCCACGACGCCAGCTTTCCTGAAGGACAATGCCATTGAGAAGTACACACTTCCTATCACTAGGTCGCTAGTCGCACATCCCTCAATCTGGCTCTCCGTCGACCCTACAATGCAACGCTTGATCCTACAGAAGCTATCAAGCGGCGGGACACCAGCACACGACAAGATGTATCTGCAGCTGTACAGGACGTTATCTCAAATTGCTGATAGAGACTCGCACGATGTTCTTGTGGATCTTTTGGATGGCGATAACAGAGACTTGAAATTCAATGTTCTAGCCAATGGAGTATCGCCTGATCGTCTGGACAAGTCGACGAAGGCAAAGATACAAGTCTACTTGGAAAGTCAAGCGGCCGAGCTATGCTCAGAAAGCTCAGATCTGCATAACACAAGTCAAAGGAGAGATGCTCTCCGGATTTTGGCGCTGCTGAGGAAGTATGCACCGGCCTCAAGCATGCTTGAAAAATTACAGGCAGCCGAACCGACAGGCAGCGAGCATTCACCAGCTGTCCAAGGCGCACAAGTACTTGCGGCCTTGATCGGTGTAGGAAATGACCCTGACGAAATGCTGAGATTACTATCAGCAAAGAGTAAAATTTTCGAGCAAGGTACGAGCGCACCACACAACGATACGTTTATGGGACTGACAAATGACGACAGATGTCGACGCTGCAACGCATGAGAAGCTTCTCGAGCAACTATCTCGAGTAGTCGAAAGCTGGAGTGCTCCGGAGAAAATACAGTTTGCTCATTCTGCTCTCGATGGTGTGGACGAGGAAGTGAGAGTGAATCTACTGATAGGTGTCGATGTTGTTCTGGCAAAACTTCAAAGTCCGTGGTCACAGATCTCAAGCCGTCTTTCATGACTGACATTGCACAGAATCTGAGCTGGATGACGAGAGGCTCCTGAGCGAGGCTCGCCGACTGGTGATACGCATGACGCAAACCTCACAGACAAGTACAGACATTCGCGTCTGCCATGCTGTGCTGCGAACGATCGCGGGCTGTCTGAGGGACAAGGTATGTAAAAGACCCATGGCTTCCCTATCATAGGCTGACATGATGCTAGCGATTCTTGATGAACCAATTCAATATCGAGAACATTCTGCAAGCAGTTCACAGGCTCTGTACTTCAGCTACGGCAGTTTCTGCAACGTCAGGATCCTCTTCGCTGTATCTCGAGCTCTGTACCACCATACAGCTCGTACTTCAGCTGTATCGACCATCGCTGGGCGGACGACTCCATCTTCTATTGCCTTTGCTGACCCAGCTGCTGTCCTGTCTGTTCGGTTCTATCCACAATCGATCTAGCAGAAGTACTTTTCACCACCCCTCATGGCTTCAGTCATCCAAGCCACTGAGTCCGAAACATGGTGCTCGATTCGCCCGCCTGGTCACCCTTCTTTGCAATCCTCCGCAATCCACCATATCAGGCTACCGCTCTCGCTCACACAAGCCTGGCCTCGTCGATGAGCTCCGAGAGGCCCGCTTGCACGTCAGTGAACTTGCTGGAATGATCATGCATTCATTTTGTCGCTTCATGCTGAATGGTACTCTGAAGGATGGCGTTAAGGAGGCGTTGAATCCAGCGTTGTACGCTGTGTTCGACGTCCTTGACATGGCCGCGCCGGACGACGAGAGGGTCAAGGCGCTCGGTGCAAGCATGACCAAGGCAGAGTTGGCTCTACTACGAAGAGAACACGGAGAGTGGAAGCGATTTGGCAGGTGGCAGGGTTGAATATTCTCCGAACATGCCTTGCAGCTTTTGCAGAACGTTGTAAATCCAACCACAAGAAGCAGCCGTTGGACATTCGGAAGATGGCCATCGAACATGCTATACGAGCTTGTCGAGTCGATAGAAGCTTTCAAAATTGTTGTCTTGCGGAAAACCTCCATGGTGCCCAAAAGAGGTGAGCCAGGGAATGAAAGAAGCCGCTTCACAACATCGCCTGGTCCGTCCTCATCACGCAACCCAACAGCCTTGCATTACGTGAACTTGTACCTCAACGTCGTTTATCAATCCGTTACCGCCGTTCAAGGTCCAAAGAGCTTGTTGACAACCATAAGTTGCTGACTCGGCGGTCTAGTCCAGCACCACCATCTCGCTACCAACGTTGTCTGTGCTTAATATCTTCATGTAGCCGGGCGGCAGGATACCCTGCCAGTCGCCTTGGACTTATACCCGGCTCCATGTTTGACTGCCGCCAATGACTATAGTCGTCCCACCGATCGCCATGTAACATGCGGATCAAACCCCGACACAGTCTTGGGCAAGTATGGCTCCTCCAGGTAAGCGGCATCCTCATCGCTGAGCTCAAAGTTGGAGCTCTTGACAGCCTCATCCACTCTTTCCTTACTGCTGAGCCCAATGATGGGAATATCCCCCTTCTTGATCGACCACGCGGTGGCAATAGTTGCCATGTTCACCCCATGCTTCTTCGCGACCTCCTCCACCCTTCCCACAATCATTTTATCAACCTCATTCTCCTTCCCGCGGAATGGCGTACTTGTCCAGCGCGGAACGGACGATTCGCTCGGATTCGCCGTGCGAGTACACGTCCGCCGTGTCCCATGTGTTGATGCCCGAGTCGTAGGCGTGTTTTAGGATGGGGAGGGCGGCGGACGAGTCGAGCACCCAGGGTTGCCATTGGGGTGAGCCGAAGGACATGGCGCCGAGGATGACGCGGGAGACTTTGAGGCCTGAGGAGCCGAGGCTGGGAGGGGGAGTTAGTGGGGAGGAGGGAGGGGGGTCGGGGGTACGGACTAGACGTATTGCATTTTGGGGGCGGTCATGGTGGGCGAATGTTGGTGGTGAATTGAGAAGGTGAGGGGAGGAATGTTACACAGGTCTGATGTTGCTTCCCGCTTTAGCCGGTCGATGAGGTTGCGGACTCCACATGCTTCTCCGCATTGTATTGGGTCAAGCGTAATTACGATGTCATGTCCGATTAAGGGATCTAAGGTTCATGATTCAGCAGAGGTAATGCAGTGGTATCGGTACAGTTCGTAGATGTTCGTATGTCTCATTCGATATATGTACAGTGCCCGGAACTGCCGGACAGCAAAAGCTGTAGGATATCATCGTCATTCGAGCGAGCTACAATGAGCGACTTTTCGTCCAACTCTCAAATGATCCTTCGACAGTCTCTCATACCAATACCACATGCACAACTGCTACAGCTGCCGCTAAAATGCCTGGCAAGCTATCCCTCTGACCACCAGCAAACCCCGAAGGAGTAGGAGTGCTCGTCGCTGTGAAGACGCCTGTCGGCGTACCAGATGTGGTTGTGCTCTGTGCGCTTACTTGGGTCTGCACGTCCTCCTCTCTCGCGTACCAGACGCCTTGTCTCACTACCCCTCGGCCTGCCTCGATCGCAGCCGCATCTTCATTAGTACAAGTCGAGTCAATAGACCTGATCCAGCAGGTCGGAGAAGGCTGCGCCGCGAATTGATTGTTGGTCTTGTTGGCAATGGCAGGGCCCTGGGTTGAATAATCCGATAGGTTGACCAGATTTCCTGTAGAGATATCTGTACCGGCAATGATGCGGCTGAAGATGGTGAATGCCGTCTCTGGTTGAGAGTAGGGTGCAAAATGTGCTGCATCATAGATCCGCGAGAAAGACAGGTTCCCAAACTGTCGGACAGCCCCACCGATGTATGTGCTGTTCACAACAATGTCGGCATAGCCACTTGCGGCAAAAGCTGACGCGTAGCTACCAGTTTGGCCCGAAGGCTCCGGTCGGATGGGCGGTGTCGGCACCGAGATGGCACTTGAAGCAGTCGGATTTGTGCCAGAATTGGCGGCTTCACTGATCAAGCTGGCAAGAGCCAGCGATATGGCTTCGCCTCCAAGCCAGTTGCAGATCCAGTCGGCATCACCATACATGAGTGCTACCCTCACACCTTTGCGTAGCAACGTTACTAAATCGGCAAGCGGATCTATCCTGATGGTATCGCCGGTTGTCAAGAAGGCGCTCTGTACACGGACGTTCGACTCTGTATAGTTGATGCGTGCACCAATGGATTGCTGTACGGTGACATTGTTGAGGTATTCCTGGTAGGCAGCATCTGGTTCTGGCGAAGGATCTCTGACCCGTATATCGTACACGTTGATCCCGGATTGGAGGAATGCCGCCGAAGAAGCATTGTAGCAGGCAAATTGGGCCTGGTTGCAGGCTTGATTCACCGTCCCCACATCACCTTCGTTCTCAGGATCTTGACTGGCTGCAGCTTGCCGACATCTGCTGATGGCAGGTGCGCAGGTGTCTTGATAAGCACGGAGGCCATTGATCTGATCTAGCTGGGAAATTGCCTGCAAGCCGTAGGTATTGTTGTAAGCGAATTGGATGCTGTAGTAATTCTGGATCAAGTCCTCAATGATGCCATTCACAATTCCGAGCGTCTCGACACGGATCTCGATAGTGTTGTTAGCCGTAACATCCCCACTCTGGATGCGATCCGTCTGCTCGTCAAAGTAGTTGGCAAAGGTGGGACCGTACTTTCCGCCATAAGATTCGGCAAAGAGATGCACGCCTGCAGCCTTCTGCACTTCCGTGGCCGACGATCTGCCAGGGTTGTATTGCGGAAAAGCAGACAGCCATGCTTGAAGAAAATGCCAGGTCGCGCTCGCAGCAATCTCGGTGGTGTTCGCGGTAGCGTCAGGGTCGCCAGATCCAAAGGTGCCATTCAAGAATGTATAGGCTGGCTGTCCTACTGGCGCAGACGTTGGTGGATATGTCACCTGACCTCCATTCAAAAGATCCTTCGACCCGTTGCGTAGCGAGTCGTACGAGAAGCCTACTTGCGCTGGCTGATCGATGAAGAGCATGTTCGAGCTTCTGTCCCAGCCCCAATTCCTTGCTTGTGTACCATATGTACCGTCGGGTAATGACACTACTTCGCACGGTCCCACCTCTTCCCAGAAACCAAACATGCTACTTGATCCCGGTCCTCCATTGAGCCATATCGTGAGAGGGGCACTGTCTGAGTTCTCCCGTGCCTCGACGAACCAGAAGAAAGTGTTGATGGTGTAGTTCTGCTGGATGGGAGCAAGCGAGAAGGGAGGAAGTGTGACATAGCCAGTGTATTGTCTCTGCGTCGGGAAGACAGTGTTGCATGTCCCCGAATCGGGCGACTTGTAGGAGATGGTAATGTTAGGGTTGATAGGTGAGCTCAGGGTATTGGTGTATTGTGGTTCCCGAACGAATTGCGCAGCAGTGTTGCTGGTCAGCCAGAGGCCTATTGTTAAAGCTATGGGCATCTTCGACACGATACAGGAAAGAAGCTCAAGTCGAGGTAGAGAGGTGCGCTTAGCAGCTGAGGTGGATCTTGCTTGCGTGGTCCTCTCTGGGCGCTACTTTGCATTCGGCGATACCATTGTCGTCCTGTCAAAGTCCATGGTCGTGAAGATCTGTGTTATCATGGTCGCTGTTGCTTGCTGTAGTTGCTCCGGGGCCAACCAAGTCTGAAACTCGATCTGTGGCAGGGAGATCGTCGAATACGAAGCTGAGGTGAATTTGTTTGCTTTGCCCTGCCGACATCACCACGCAAACCCCACACTTTTCAACGCCGTTCTAACAACCGTCGGGGCACTTTTTGCCAGGAATGGGGCCATGCATCCCAAGAGGGCGGTGAGACTCGGCCAAAACTTTGCCAATCAGATTGATGAGATGTGAATTTGCTACACCTGAAAATGGACCAAGGACGATTCATCGACTTTCCACGAATCTCGATGTTGCTACACGAGATCTGGCGCCTTGACACTGCAAGTCATACTCTACTCCAACTTCCTCACTCCTAGACAGTCTCCCTCTCCACCTCCACCTCTTTCCTCGCCTTCCTCTCCTCCCTCCTCCTCTCCCTCCGCCCCCTCCTGATCGCAGCAACCAACGCACTCCCCACAATCCAAAGCAACACCACCAGCGTTGCCGCCTGTAGCCCAACCGCAGCCCACTGCAACGCCCCCAGCCTCTCCAACACCTCCCTCGTATCGCCACGCAAATACCCCCACCCCTGAATCCTCCCAAACTTATCCTCCCAAACCTCTCCGTGAACATCGCGTTTGACCTGCAGAGCCGTGGCGGTCTCGCCCCGCACCGTCCCCCTGGGCGGGGGCGCACCCCCTCCCGTACCGTCCCAGCAGTACCGTGGCGGGGTGAACAAGCAAGGGCAATCGACCTCGGGACGCCGGCTTGTGTCCTCGGGACGGCCAGACCCATCACGTGACCCAATGAGCGGGGTCGGTGTCGGCGCGGATGCTGTCCGGGCGGGCTCCTTGGGGATAGGGGGGATCTCCCTCTCCCTGAGGGCAAGTGCTGCTGGAGCCTCACGGGAAGCTGGGGAGGTGGTGTAGCATTTCTCCCAGTTCTTTCTGCAGGCGGCTGTGTTGGGGTCGATGAGGCATGGTTGGCAGGGGTCTGGTACTGGTGGTTTGGTGGTGATGTGGAGGTCGTGGTCGTTGGGGGAGGCGGTGGGGATGGGCATGGTGTTCTGTAGATCTGGATGGGGCCAGGGGGTGGAGATGATGAGCAATGAGACGTGAGGGGGGATGAGGGGGCGGGTGAGGAAAAGCAGGAGGAAGGGGGATGCGAGGGGAGGGAGGAGACTATAGAGAAAGCAGGGACATCGGGAGGTGGTGGGCAAGAGGAGTCATTGAAAGGTAATGGGGCAGAGTAGAGGTGCTGTACTGGGAGAAGTATCGGAGCTATCGAAGCTTTAGACAGGATTGACGACAGTAGTAAAGATAGGTCGAGGCGTGGAGAGGTAGGTTCAATAGACATCAAGGTGGTGCTGCGTGAGGCTGCACGAGCAGCGGCATTGGGGGGAGCTGAATTGCAAGATAGGACTCACTTCTGCTATAGCAAGGTGTAAACCAGCAGTCAAGCATGTAGCACAAAGTTCCAGCATGAAGCTTACCCAGGGAAGGCCCACGCAAGTAGTCGACGGAACAAAAGAGCATACCATCCCCACCTGCACAAAACATGCTCACATCACCACATCTGCACACTTCTGCATCACCCAACAACATGCACACGAGGTGGATCAAATATCTTCATTCATCCAACAGCACACCCGTGCTGCAGAGATCTTCAATCGTCCCTGATTTTCCTTCCCTATACCATCCCACCAACCCTGTCCCAACGACCTCCGGGCGGAGGTCGATCCCTAAAGTTCTCACAAATCGAGTATCAAGAAGAAGGAATCTCCCAGGCAAAAGCCTGGTCAGATCAAGCGCTACGCTGGCTCATATGACATGCGCTCATTCTCGCTCGTTCATTGTTCGTCAATCGCTTTGCTGGGAAGCGGACGTTCTCTGCGACGGTGGTTCGCTGGTGTAACGTGGCCGTGAAAAAATGCGGTCAAGTAAATCGTAAAGAATAAGGTCGTATATTGTAATTGGTTCGTTGTCGAAGCGAAAGATGATGCGGCTCGTTGGATGGTTGGTCATTCAGTCTTGGTCGAATAAACGTTGATGTGCGGAACGTATTGACAGTGCTGCATGAGGTCGTGAAGGAATCAAATGCTGGTCGTGGGTTTCGTTGGCTTCGATGCAGAATTGGAGGCCGTAAAATTGAGTTGAGTGTATGTTGCTTTTTGTAATCCTGTAGATGGTTGGGCAGATGGAGCGAGCTTAGTTGGCGCGGATAACGAGCTTGGAGAGGAATTTGTTGGATAAGCTGTCAAAGTCGTCGCGGGTGAACTTGGTGTCGGGGCGCTTGCGGAGGTAGTCCTCTGTACAAGGTTAGTGACATGCATGCCAAAGTGAGAGCGTTGAAACTTACCATGCTCTTCTACATGCGACCGCACCTCGGTCAAGGCGTCGCAAATAGGTTGGTCGTTATTGAGGGCTGCAGAGTGCTTTTTGCTGTCCCACTCCATGAAGCTGGGGAGCTTCTGGCTGATGGCTTGGAAGAGACCGACAATAACACCGACGGGAGTGCTCTCCATATCACTGCAGAACTTCTCGACCTTCTTCTCATCAGGCTCTCTGTAGTGGCAATCAAATTGCATCAGCTCCCAGACGGCGAGCAGGATAGACGCCACCATGAAGATGGTGGGCCAGTGACGAAGCTTGTCGCCTTGGTAGACTGACGAGTACAGACTTGAGAGCTCCTCGAGAACATCCTTTTGCAGCTCACGCCACATCTTGGCGAGAGCACACTTGACCTCAAAGTTGATCATGACTGGAGCGATAGTCTTGCCAGAGAAGCGAGAGCTGTCATCATCGATGCGGCCCATAGCTTGTTCTTCCTCGGTCATGCCGACAACCATGGTGATGTGGAGGGTAAGAGTATAGGCGAGGATGAGCTTGAGAGCCTTGCGAATGACGGGTGTCTGCGTGCGGGTGTAGTACTTGTAAGCAGTATGAAGGATTTGAGTCAGGAATGGTGTGCCTTCAAAGTACTGGTCCACAAACTGATCAAAGCCGTTGTCGAGATGCATGTCGATGTACTCGGACAGCTTGGCAGCTGAAACACCAGCAATGCCAGTCGAAAGCTTGGACGTGCTCGCCTCATATTGAGTCATGTTGGCAGTCTCAATCCAGTCGACCTCGAAGCAGTTCTCGTCGACAACGTATACCTCACGAGCAGCGATGGGCAGGTAGTAGCCAAAGCCGTGGGTAATGTATAGGGTACGCTCTGCTTGTGAGAAGCCCTTGACGTTGTTGACGGAGAAGCCAAGAGTGACGTGACGCTTGTAGTCGTACTCCCAATCATTGATGAAGAAGCCAATGTCCTTGATGTCGATACGGGTGCATGGAACCTGCCAGAGACGAGCATGAGAAGGACGGCAGCCAGCGCAAGGATCGCCCTTGTCGCAAGTCTTCTTCAAGAACTTGCAACGCAGGCAAGCACGAAGCTTGCGAATCTCGTGAGCTTGTTGCCTCTGATCAGGACGAAGAGGACCACGACGGCGGCCGACGCGCTTCTCGGAACCACCAGCAGCGGACTTGCGGACGTTTGGCTCAGCCTTCTTGATGGCAGACTTGGTCGTCTTTGCAATGGCAGATGATCCAGTCGGACTACGGCGACGCCTCATGGGTGGCGATGTGCCTGTAGGCGAGGTAGACGCAGATGACGAAGATAGTGGTCGGGAGCGGACATTGGCGACTGGCTTGACATTGACCGAAGATGGGCTGACAGCAGGCGAGGTCTCATCTGGGGATTGGACGGCAGAGCAATCGTGATCACAGTAGCCATGTTGGTGATGGTCAGTCATGAGACGAGGAATGCCATAGCCACGTATCGAGTCGAAGGTGTTGTGCTCAGAAATGGGAGAATGCATTGGGAACGGCATGTCTTCATAGCTGCCAGACAGTTGATCGGCCTGAGATCCATCTGATGACGAGTTGCTATCGGCGCGAATGTGAAGGGTCTCGCCAGGATTGAAGACAGCGTGGGTGGTAGCGGCAGCGTGATCGCCGAAATTGTGCTGTGCATAGTTGATCGCGTTCCAACCATTGTCACTACTCGATAACGAGCAGACCTCGAATGTGGAGCTAGAGGGAGATCCGCCAGGGATGATCGGGTTCGCCATACTGGTTACGGCCTGGGTCTGTGCGCTGAGCAAGCCACCCATAGTGGACATTGGGAACGACATGAGTCCCGTGCTGTAGTCGTTGAGGGGATACGCGAGGGCGCCCATCGACTCCATGGGTCCTGCCATGGTCAAGTACTGGCCCATTGGGTTGGTAGCAGTCGAGACTTGAAGAGGAAGCTGCATCGCCCTTGTCGCCAGCGGTACGCCACCGACGGGCGACGAGTTGAAAGGTCCGACAAATGAGCAATCGTCATAGCTGCTATCCGAGAAAGCATCGTGCGAGTAGTTGTTTTGTGAGTGGGGTTGATACTGAAATTGCCATAAACTCGAGGGATCGTTCATGTTCTGTGCCAAACCTAGCCCTACACCAGTCGTCTGTTGTAACGTGATGGGAGATGTGGTCGGGGTGTTGTGTCGTCGTGGGATGGCGGCGGAATATGCCTGCTGCGCGGACGTTTGATGTCCGGAAGCATCGACAGCTCTGTGCATCTCTTCCTCCTCATCGAGCACGTCGGTGGTCATGGGCCAGCCCGGTTGGAGATATGCTGGCATCGAGGACATGCCGTGAACCCTGTTGTCCATGGTGTAGTCGGCGTTCATGGAGAAGAGGCCGTCCTGGGCTGAAAAGTCAAGGTTGTCCATGGCGAATGTTTGTGACCAGTCAGAAGCGGCGTCGTCGGTGTCGGAGAGGGCCTTGTGTTGCGGAAGAGGATCTGGTGGTCGTGAGAATCGTGATAACGTTAGGATATTCGTGGAAGATGCCAACCTCTCGGGGATGGCGAAGACGAGCAAAAGGCGACTCTTCACCGCGACTTTGTGGGCCGACGGCTGCGTGAAGAGGAAGAGGATGGCGGCCAAAGAGCGCAGAGAGCGCAGAGAGCGCTCTCGACACAGAGGACGGCGCCAACGAAAGAGCGGTCAGAGAGATGCGTCGAGTGGGCGTCCATATGCACCTCATGATCCGAAAGTTGTCTAGCGTCATGCAAGCCGCAAGTCTCTGTGGATCCCCAGCCATCCAGCCAGCGAAGAAGCGAGTCAGGTGAGCGCCGTCGACCATGGGCAGATCAAGAGTATAAAGTGCGATACTTGTCATACGACGATTGATGATCTTCCGGGACTTGTTGAAGCCATTGCAGACACATGACCAGTGAGACCAGCATGTGTCGGTTTCATTCATTATTGTGAGATGTCTGGATGGCAGATCTAGGACAGCAGCGGGAACAAGCGACAAACGAGAAAGCCACGACGCTTCCGAGCTTCAAGAAGGGAAAGTGGGGTGTTTTCTCCGGCGTGCGGCAGAGCCGTGAGCGTTTCGTTTCACGAACTGTGATTTCTTGTCGCTGGCTGCACTCCGGCTCGCTCCATCGCCCCGTGCGCGGTGCACTCGACGTAACATTATCCCGGGACCCATCCCACCTTGACTACTCTACAACTTCGCTCTGGCGTCTGCATGGGCGGGTAGCTTCGATGGGACGAATCCTCCTCCCAGCATAGCTTGCGAGACACGAGAATGTCTGCTCCGAGTCTCGCCGGCCATCTGAAGCACTCGCGCATCGCTCGCATACCTCGCGATTCCCTTACCCTCGTCGCAATATGCCTGGCATGCATGATACAGTACATACATATTGCTTTTGCTCGCCCCTCGACCCCGCGCCCGCTCGTTTTCGATTCTGGCGTGTGCACCGCTCGAGCGTCCTGTCACACGAAGTCCATGCTTGTGTCATGACATGCAAGGGACGGCTTTGTCTCGCGAGGAATGTGTGTAGCATCCACGGGGTATGCACGTTGGGTGTAGGGATCGAGAGGACAGGTGCCACTTTTTGGTCTGCTGGTCTGGACACGTCTCCGCATTTTTGATCGATGCAATATATCTGTATTTCCGAACTGTGCGTGATGGCCAGAGCAGCCTCGACGTCGCAGATTTACTAGCTGTATCGCCGTCTGCACGACATGCGTTCACTGCGCTATTGCTTGCATAAGCCTTTCACTGTAATCCTTCGCGCTATCAGGGCAGAGCCAGTGGCTTAAACCAAGGGTAAGCGTAGTCGTGCTTCTTCCATCGGAGTTGTAGGACTCGCTAGACCACCCATGCTCACTGGATGTGGTATGTCCTGCACTGTCCTGATCCAGACCTGGTTCCCGGCTCTCGAACCCTCATGCAATTCTGATAGGTGCCTTCCGAAAGCGCCGTCAGAACCCAACAATGCCCGAGAATTGCTTTCTGCATCTGTCGACAACTTGAGGTGGCATGACGAAGATGGGATGGACCAAGCCGACCAGGTCCTCCTTATCGAAAGCCCACCAGCCTCTTTCCTCCTCGGTCGCTAGATGGCCTGTCCACTGAAACGGCGTCGGCAGATTCGTCATGTCTTCAGGCTCACTGACGAGGCTCTCGTGATATCTCCAGTGGTTTTGAGCAGCGCTCAGACCAGCCAGGGAGTAGTTGGTGTGATACCCATCCTGTCGCGTGCCTGGCTTGTCCCTCAGCCCGCCCTGCTTAGTCTGGCTGCAGCACAGCGTGTATCTGACAAGGGCCTCCCGATTCCACAGGGTCTTCCTGTTTTGATCGTCCCCAGGTCCATAGATGGCAGCCTCGAGCAAAGCCCAGCAACCGCCCACCCAGTGAGAATAGCAAGCATCGACAAGCTTGTTCGTTCTACCAGAGAAGCCACCTTCCGGCGCCGGTTGCCGCGATACAAGCCAGTGCACCAGTCGATCCACATTCAAGTTTTGTGGTATTGACCTGTGAGGGGCATCTATTATGCTCAGACAAGCTAGTCCGCAGAATGCATATGCTCCATGCGCTTCGTTGTCTGGAGCACCGCCAATGCCACCCTCAAAAGTCTGGCACCGTCCGACCCATTCGCCGAGGCGGTCAAGAAACGAAGTGAGGCCGGCTTTGCGAGCGGGTGCATCCGGGGGCAACTCCAGGGGCAAGTTGAGAAGCGAGACGACCACCATGCTGCAGTATGCGCCACGAACGTCGACTTCTCCATCTACGGCCATGGCGAAGCCGCCCGAAGGTTGCTTGAGGGATCCAAGCCATTGCCACCTGTCAATCGTTAGTAAAAATCGGCGAGCACACATAGAGGGTAGGTGTACATGGATCGGCGGTCAATGAGCTCTAGACCATTCACGAGGGCCAGACTGAGCGTCGCCGCATAAGTTGCTGCGCCATGAGACGTTTGGCCATGCCCGCCTCCGAATCCTCCATCCTTGTTCTGGAGCGGAGTGAAGGTCTGGATGCAGCGATCTCGATAGATCGAGACGTCTTCACCCATGTGTGCTAGACCAGCCAATGCCCAATACAGGATCCAGGGTCGGCTTGCATCCATGGCCTGGTAAGCAGGCGGGTAAGTGCCTAGACTTTTGTGCATGAATTTGATGTGCTTCTGTCGCTGCAGTCTGGGTATGCCGTGGCTGTTGAGGTCGTGTATCTCGCGCTCCTCGCCTGACATGAGCTGTCGACATAGCTCAGCGACAGCATCCTGCTTGACCGAGGTCTCGGTTTTGAGATCGTCTTTGAGAATCGGCAGGGTGGAGTAGAGTGCAGGTGTGATCTTGAGTTTCCCCATCCAGCCATGTACATCGTAGGGATTACTCTGCTCTTCCTCAACTGACTCCTCGGTCTCGTAGTCGCCTTCGTCCGCTTCTTCCCCGGCTTCCTCAGTGGTCACTTCTTGTATGCGATTCTCGCTCAGCAACAGTCGATCCAGTCTCTTGGAAGGAGGTAGGTCATCATCCTCTGGAGTAGACATGCTTTTACCGGACCTGTTGAAATTGACACGTCGACTGATGCGTCGCTTGGTTTGCGCTTTGCGCATGAAATGGGTTGCGCTGGTTGATGCCGTGCTGGTCTGGGCTTTGTCCTTGATATTGTTCTTGAGGCATGCTGCACGCGGAATTTGTCGCAGGTCGCAATGCGGTGATCTTTACCAGACACGCTCGTCCACCTCACCCATGGAATGGCGCACAATCATCAGATTTGAGGTCATAACATAGTGCGGTGTTTCGATGCAAGAAATATCAATTCGCATCAGAGTAGTTGGAAGGGGTTTCCGCTACAGAACCCCTTAATCCCGTAATCTCCGTCGTGTAACCCAGCAGCATCGTACAGCAGTATGGACAATTGAGCCTGCATTCGTCCTTGCTAGCTCTCGAACTGTCTACCTAAATCCGCCTATGATCCAACGACATTGTCCATGTAGACCATGAGAGGAGGAGTCTCAACCTTGCCCTTGAACAAGCTCTTAATGTTGTTGTGTGCCTCATCCGCCTCATCATAGTACTTCATATCCTCGAGACTGGCGAAGCTGGTGGACAAGCAGAGTGTATAGCCCTGTGCACGTGGATCCCCTGCTGTTTGACCTGCCACTGCTCTGACCAAGTATGGTTTCCCGTCCTGAACTCTTCTTAGGTCTAGCTCTTGACGGCGCGATATTCTTGCTCACCTTCTTAGCATCCTGGTTCAGCGTACTGAGCTGCTCGAGCATTGAAGGAATGCTGTCGGTGTCGGGAATCTTGTATAGAGTGACTCGGTTGACAGGCATGTTGTCGTTTGATTCGGTTTTTCTGAATGTAGATGTTCAATAGTTCATTTGTGAGACCACCCTCCACGATAGAAGCGCTCTGCTATATTTATACAAACCTCTTCATACTCACCACTGGAAAGTCCGAATTGGCTTGATTGCATTGTCCCCTCAATGTCCGAAGCCAAGTCTGTGTGCCCGGACTTTTTGACAGAATCCACATATGTGAGGGCTCGATGGTGTCTTCTCGTCGGACGACCAGCACACATGACCACCAAGTCGACGACATGCCTCTCCAAGATGGAAAAAAGGACGATCAGCACGATCGACCGCGGGGTTGGTTTATGCTCGGCTCAGTCCACGGATGAACTAAACTCTATCCAGTAAAGCCTCCCTTTACCGCCTTTTCCCTCTCCTCTTACTCCGACGACCAGCCATCTCATGCCCGCCCGCCGAAAGTGGAGGACAGATTACGAGACTGTGAGGATCTTCCGTTAGCTTTGATGTACACTCCCGCCTGCGAATCAGCGACTGCCACACCGCAGCCAAATCTCCATTGACTTTGATACTCTGGCTGGATCTTGTTGTCATCCCTGCACGCTTCCGAGAACGCTGCCTGGTGTGCTATCATCTCGCCCGACATTGGTAGCAATCTCAACCAGGATAGCAACCAACGACTTCAGGTCTGGTACCGATATCCATAGGAAACGAAAATCCTCAACAGCCGCGGCCTGTGTTGCACCTTGCCGAGTCAAGCTCCCACGCTGGCGCCGCTGTCAGTGTGCGGTTCGTGGCGTCAAGCGTGCAGAGGACCGATGTTCAGGCGTCTCTGACAACACATCAGCCCGCCGATTTGTCCAGTTCCTGGGGACCTCATCTGCACGTAAAAAAGTCAATGCTCATGAGCGAAACACACGCATCCGCGCCATGCCCTCTTCCGTGTGGTTGTACACCCGCCGGAGTCAACGCCTTCAATGCTTGCTCGAGGACTCGGTTCTTGAGATGCAACTATCCAGTTTGCCATCAGTATCAGAATGGCCTCGCCTCGCTGAACCGTATAGTATTTACCATGATAGCCGCTCCGTTCAATTTCCCCCTTGCATATGTCCAGACGACGGACAACTACTTGCGGCGGCGTTACCTAGTTCTAGAAGAGTTCGGTCCGCTGCCCTATTCGACAACATCGACCAGACTTCAACCACGGCATGGGGCCAAAGCTTCCATTCCACCTTACCCCAATGCAAACGTGCCTCCTACCGAGATGACTGCCAGAAACCGCTCAACCATCGATTGACGCCTGTGCGTTTTTTGTTACCATTTCTGTGGAGCTTTGACTAGATCAGAGCGCTTTTGCCTACTGTCTGCTGTGCGTCCTGCATCTGGGTCCAATGCACGCCAACACATCGTTCCCGACCTGCCAGAAAAGCAAATGAGTAATTCAATGTGCAGCAACTATGGATCGCACGAGCCGAACCTGAGTGGCCGCCGCTGCTGCTACCGCTGGCTAGTCCAGCGGACTACATGCTGCCATCCTCCGGTTCACAGCATATTCTCCATATACTTCTCGGCTGTTTGTCCACCACTGCGATAAGTCAATCTCATCCACTCGCCGCTACTGACTTGCCACTTTTTTTCTCTCCTCTCTTCGCTCTACAATTCAATAGTCTGCCTTCCTTGTGTTCACTTTCCGTTGGAGACAAAGAAACAAAATGACGTTTGTTTGAAGTCCCTTTTGCGTCGAGCATTCAAGCATCCAAGCATCAGATACCCCCAACCACTCCCCTTCGACGAGCAAGACCACAGAGTGTGTCTGTGGCACCCGAAGAGCGGCCTTATATCTATACCTCACGGACCTGCAATTCCAAATCATTAGAAGTCACAAGTCACCTGCACTGTCCAGGCCCAATCCATACCCAACCACCGGGTACCAATCGCTCACACCCACGCCACCATGTTCTACATAATGTATCTTACTAGTAAGCTCAACCAATCCCTCTTCCCCCCTTCTCTTCATCCCTTCTCTTCATCCCTTCTCTTCATCCCTTCTCTTCATCCCTTCTAATCACCCTTCAACCCACCGTTCCACAAGCATTTGTCACCCTCCCCCCGCCCCCAATCCTCCCTTCCTCCCTGGCCGCCCCCCCCCCCTGACCCCCCCCTTCCCAGGCCTCTGCACCCGCCGCTCCTGGCCCACACCCCAATTCAGCTCCTTCCGTACCCGCACCGGCTACGGCTGCGTCGTCCGCGTCAACAACCGCGAATACACAACCGGCGATGTCTCCTACGCCAGCGAAGAACTCGCCCGCAACGCCGCGGCCACCCAAGCGTACATGATCTGCCGCAATTTCAGCGTCAATGACGGCATGTTGCCTGGCCAGCGTCCCGGGATGGCGGCGGGCAACACCGGGGGCACGCAGGGGTTGCCGGTTGCGATTGGGACGGGGAGGCATAGGAGGGCTACAGGTGGGTCGGGGGGCAGTGCGGGGAGTGGTGGGTCCGGGAGCGCGGAGGAGGGGGGGAGTAGTGGGTCTTCTGCGGGAGGGGGGAGTCCGAGGGGGATGGAGGATGGGGGCAGAGGAATGGGGCGTAGGGGAGGGGAGAGGAGGGGCAGTGTGGTTTGTCCGTGTAGGAGGGCGCAGGTTGCGGGGTATGGGAGGTGTTTGTATTGTTTGAGGGAGGCGGGGTATGCGTAGGAAATGGAGAGGATGTCTACATTGGGTGACATACCGTGGTAAGGCAGGGAAGAGGTGGTTTGGGTTTGTTGAGGGCAGGAGGTGGATCTAATGATAACGACTCACGACCCAAAGAGCATCTGCATGATGTTACGGCCGCTTCTGACGACTTTCTCATTGAGCTGATCGACGTCGTTCGATCGAGGCATAGCACCCCAAAAACATAGACAGCATTGATGCCCTCATGTGGCTTGCTCATGATATTTCTTATCTAATTCAATCATCATCTCTGGCCTTGAAGCCATGTTCCTTCGTCGCTGTCGCCCATGACTGATTGTTTTACGTTTGAACACTGTCATGCTTGCAGTCTCAAGGCCACGTGGTCAGTCGGCAAGCGATGCATTCCTGCCCAACCCGTATTGATCGATGTACCTATCCACACCAGCCAGGAGCACACTTGTCCCACCCACAATGCAAAGTGGTATCACCATATCCCAAACCTGCACCCTAAACGCCCCGGATCCATATGCTATACCCACCTATCTCTTCCTCCCCTTCCCCTTCCTCCCCTTCTTCTCCCCCACCACAACCTCTCCCCCTTCCACCTCCCCCTTCTCCAGCCCCTCCGCCTCCTCAATCTTCCTCAACTGCTCCCTCCCCTCGACAAACATGGTCAAATCACGATTTAATTCCTTCAACTCCTCGATCTCCTCTTTCAACTTGCCTTCTCCTGCCCGCTTCTCCCCGACCTCTTTCTCCATAGCCTTGACACGCTCCAATAGCCCCTCGTTGATCGTCTTCTCTTCTCGTACTTGGGACATGCTGCTGCGGGCTAGTCCCTCGAATTTATCCGCGCGTAGCTTGAGTTTCTCAGTTTGCGATCGGAGGGAGTCGACTTCCTTGCCCAAAGTTTCGCGGTCGTGTTCGGCGGCTTGGATCTGCGCGAGGCTTTCCTCGAGGCGCTTACCGGCTTCTTCGGCGCGAGTGGCGGCCGAGCTGGCCTTGTCCACTGCTCGTTGGACTTGTTCTTCAAAGTACCTTCGCTGACTCTCAAGTTGCCCGGTGAGGAGATAGGTGTATTCGCTCGCCATGTTCTCCATTTTTTCGCGGGGGACGCTGTCTCCGCCTTCGCTTCTGAAGGCTTCGTTTGGGTGGCGTCCGCGGCGTCCGTTGCCGACGTCGATGAAGCCTCGTCCTGCGCTGGGGTCTTTGTTCTGGATCAGGCGGTGCACGTAGCCGTCGCCGGCATAGTCCCAGACGTGTTGACTGGCAATGTCCATGGCGTAGCAGTGGCTTGTTGCCTCCCAGTGGGCGAAGGCATGGGCGCTGTCGTAGCGGCCGCAGCCGACGTTGCCGCAGATGAGGCAGATCCAGAGGTTCTGGTCGGAGGAGCAGGTGGCGCAAACAGGCGCAGTATCGGGGCCGGGGGCGTCAAGTGGGCGTGGGTAGGGGAAGGTACTGCTAGGTGACTGAGAGAAGCGGCATACTGGACACCCTGAGCCGCGCCACTTTTCAAGGCAGGCACAATGAAATACGTGTTGGCAGAGGATGGTGAGGAGGCCGGTCGTCTCGTCCATGCGCTCAAGGCAGACGGGGCAGGTGGGTAATTCGGTAAGGGCGGAAGTGGGTGGTGGCAGAGGCTTGAGTGGTAGGGAAGATGTGAAGGGGTCGGTGGCAGAGTGAGGGAAAGACGAGGTAGGAGTGAGGAAGGTCACAGTCGAGATGAAGACGACATGACAATTCTCTGGCTAAGACGGGTCAGTGGTGTGTGAGTGCGGGAATGGGGTTGACATACCTCCAAGGCGCTGAAGAGTCGGCCGTTCCATGCCTTTTGCCATTCTCGCGCCTTCTTTGGGGAGCGAAACTTCATCAAAACCATGTACTTGTTCGCTCGACCTGTCCTGATGAGGCGAAAGTGGCTAACGTCTTCTCTTGTCTGGTCGCCCACGAAGCCGAGCAGATCGCTGGGCATCATCCAAGAAGGGACCGCCAGTATACATAGCGTAGAGCACTTGTCGATATCGAAACTCGCTTCCTCTTTCGTTCCCAGGCTCTTTCTGCTTGATGTGCTCAGATCCGGTACCTCCTGTGACTCCTTGTACAAGTGTACCACGCCCCATCCGACGTCCGTTGTCTTCGCATCGCTCGGCACATACACGGCTCTGGTATGCGAGGCACCAGCCGCTTTGCCGGGGTTCCCCTTCTCTTGCGCCTCCATGTCTATGCTCTCAATACTGACAGGGCCAAATCGCCAGTCCTTGCTCGCGTGCTTTGAGGACGGTTTGGGCGAAGATGGCACATGAGTCTGGCTATCTCTTAGAGCGGGATTACGCTCAGGCAGGAGGAGGGCATCTCCTGGCGTGTCCAAATGACCAGCAGAAGATGGGCGAGTTTCGGGTGTTCGAGCGCGTGTTGGCGGAGGCGAGATCAGATTATGCTTAGCTCTTGCTTGACTGAAATCTGAGGTCCAAGAAGTCGATCTGTGAGTCGGCAAAGTCGCGGTGAAGATATCAGTCTCTGCCGGTGGTACGAAGACGTGCTGCAAATGTGAATCGTTGCTTGCGGTCCTGGCTGGATTTTGAGGGTATAGCTCCAGCTTCAGGTGGTAGAGATGGACGGGCATTTCATGAAGTGATTCCGCTTCGTGATGGCCATTGCAGCAAACACTTGGACGCTTGTTTCTCGTACGTCGTTGGAAGATGGTGTTCTGGAAAGTTCTTGGTTGTGTGAAAGGGCTTGAAGTGCTGGGATGACCCCACGGTCGATGCGGGACAAGCAAGCATGACAAGATTTCACGAGACAATCTCACATGTTTAAATCACGCTGTTCGCACAGTGAAGATAGTTTGGAATTCAATCAATGTTTGATTCTCTCGGAAAGTGTAATAGAAGCTAGCTCAGCTGCGCCTTCGTAGACGCTCTCGTAACGCCGCGAAACCCTCGAAACCCGTCATAATCATCATCAACGCTTACTGTCCTCCACGGAGACGGAGCACCAAGTGCAGGGTCGACTCCTTCTGGATGTTGTAGTCGGAAAGTGTGCGGCCGTCCTCAAGCTGCTTTCCGGCGAAGATGAGGCGTTGCTGGTCTGGTGGGATACCCTCCTTGTCTTGGATCTTGCTCTTCACGTTGTCGATCGTGTCTGATGATTCGACTTCGAGTGTGATGGTCTTTCCGGTGAGAGTCTTGACGAAGATTTGCATACCACCACGAAGGCGGAGGACAAGGTGCAGGGTGGATTCCTTCTGGATGTTGTAGTCGGAGAGGGTGCGACCATCCTCGAGCTGCTTGCCAGCGAAAATCAAGCGCTGCTGGTCAGGTGGGATACCCTCCTTGTCCTGGATCTTGCTCTTGACGTTGTCGATGGTGTCTGATGACTCAACCTCAAGGGTGATGGTCTTGCCGGTAAGAGTCTTGACGAAGATCTGCATACCACCACGGAGACGGAGGACGAGATGGAGGGTAGACTCCTTCTGGATGTTGTAGTCGCTCAAGGTACGGCCGTCCTCAAGCTGCTTGCCGGCGAAGATGAGACGCTGTTGGTCAGGGGGAATGCCCTCCTTGTCCTGAATCTTGGACTTGACATTGTCGATGGTATCGGAGGACTCAACCTCAAGGGTGATGGTCTTGCCAGTGACTAGGAAATGAAGTTAGCATAATGTGAATCGGATCGATGGCGGTGAACTGCTACTTACGAGTCTTGACGAAGATCTGCATGGCTGCGGTAGGTGTGTTGTGAGTGCGAGTGTGCTGTGTTGGTACTAATGGTGGTGAATGCCTATTGCGATAGGTGGTGATGTGTTGTGGTGTGAGAGAGAAGAAAGGAAGTGGCGTGATGATGTTTAAGAAGGAACGGCTGAATGAGGATGAGTAAGTCAAGAGGCGGGCGGTGTCTGGGGAGGCGTGTTGGAAGGCGGCAATCGTCTCAAAGTGGCTTAGACCCACCTAGAAGCTTCTCGTTTGTGGCTGTCTCACTCTGGCAGAAACCGATCTCGGGCCGCGAAGGATGCAATCACGTGGGTATCGTCGCTTATCTTTTTATAAAATCGTGTTTATATTTCTCTGCGAATCGCAGCAGGTTCACAGCAGTGTCGGTATCATCAGAAGTGGCCATTTGATTGCGCAGAGGTCTCTTGCACGCTGTGTTGCGCGATCGAGATGGACAACGACGTCATCGAATCAGCTTATCGGGGGCCAGAGGCACGCGAGTCAGGGCTGGTGCATGAAGCATTCGGGCAAACAACATGTGGTGATTCACTATGTAATCTGGCATGCAGTATAGCAGGTCACTTCTTCAATCCGAACGTCTGTCACATGGCAAGTATTTGCTTGTAGCGTTCACCTGCGTGTACTTGCAGGTAGGTAGGCAGGCGCAACTCGTCAGCAACAAGCGCGGTCGAGACCATTCATCATTAGAAAGAGGTGAACAAGTCACATGGAAGACAGCATGATGCTCTTGATGATTTTTTGGTTCATTTCTTGCTAGCATCTTTGCTGCTACGTTGACCTCATTTCACCTCGTGATCGCTCTGTCGCCATGAAGGACTCCTGGTCGTCCCATCCCTGAACCTGTACCGTAAACGCCGAAAGGAAGCGCAGACTTTTCTTCGTGTCTCATAGTGCAGTGCCAGGAGGGACAGCTGTGTTGTCAGATCCAGAAGCCGAGGGTGCTGCCTGCTGGACCTGGCTCCTGCGCTCGTTGTCGAAGGGCTTGCGGCCCCAAGCGACGGGCATGGGATAGTAGCCGTGGATCTTCTTGTCCTTGATGTCGTTGGAGACATTGGCCACGAAGACGTCGACTTCCTCCTTGCGCCAACCGAGACCACGGGTAAGCAAAGCCAGACAGAAGCCCTCAAGCCCGTCGAGAATGTTGACCTGATTCCAGCGGCCGAGCTCCTTCATGTATGGGTCCTTGGGCCATGCGTTGGATGGCCACATGAAGTGACGCTCCTCGATGTCGACGAACCCAATATCCTCCAACCACTTGCGGTAGTAAGCAGAGACATCGGTACCCATAGGACGACCGAGGGCGCGAGCGGCCTCGCACAGCAGCTCGCCCCACCTTTTGAGATGAGTGTTGTCCAAAGTACCGTCAGCACACTTGAGAGGAAGACCGTAATCCTGGAATTCGATATAGCCGCCGGGAGCAAGGTGTCTGTGATGCTCGTCAGTATTCAATCACGACCATCATTTGTCAAGCGACTCACTCGAAGGCTTGGCGGATAACCTTGATGGGATCGGCAAAGCATCCAGCCATTAAACGCAGGTGAATGTAGTCGAACTTCTGATCAGGATAAACCCATTCGTCTTCGGCGTCGTCGATGATGAAGCGGAGATTTGGAGGGATGCTGTCGAATGGTTAAATGATAATCTCCACGTCAGCAAGTAGTACATACAAAGAGGGCTGGCCGGGACTGAGGTCAATGCCAACGACCTGGCACTCGGGGTATTGATCCGCGAAGTCAACTGCCCAGATGCCGGTACCGGTACCAATGTCGAGGGCGTTCTTGGGGTTCTCGAGGGGCGCGAGATGAAGAGTGTTGTAGGTCAGGTTGAACATGTGGTGCTGTAGGTCCGACGGGGCATTAAAGTCTGTTGAAAGGTCCATGTTTGTGTTTGCTTACCAAGCCTGTCTGCCTCGCGCTATACCCGTTAGCGATACCGTGTGAAGTAGAGCATCATGATGTGAACTTACGTCGTCGTTCGGGAAGACATATTGACCATCCTTGTAAGCTGTTAATTGTCAGACACTATGTGCCGTTGCACAGATTAATGTTGCTGACCGTGATAGGTGCGGCCGTGCTCCTTGCGGTAGTTGTAGATTGACTCGCTCAACGAGGTAGTGGTACTGAAACTGCGCGATATGTTAATTTCCTGCGCAGTCATTGTTAAGCAGCTACAAGCAATCGCAGTCGCAGCAGCAGCAGCACGCACGCATCGCCACCGAGAGCAGAGTCGGCATCTTCAACGTCCTGAGATGTAGTCAGTCTGTGAACTCCGATTGGTGGAGCGATGCAGGCGAATTGTGGCTGCTTTGTACCTCGGCCTCGAGATTCTGTTCGCGAGTCTGGTTGAAGATGGTGTCGTCGATTTGGTCAGTGGTGGGATCCATGTTGCCACGAAAAGGCTTGTGTTCAAAATGAGAGTGTGTCTGAAGTGAAGTGGTGGTCAAGTTGTGGAAGTTCAGAAGCAATAAGTGGCCCTGCTCTGGTTCGTGAGGGAGTGCACGCGGCACCCGGCAGACTCTGCAGGTCGATCTCGCAGTCTGCAGCTGTCAAAAATAAGCGAGTTCAGGCAAATGATCAATTTCGAGGACGAGGCCGCATATAAAATGCGACCGTGCTGAAAAAGGCGACAGGTTCTTAGTGGAACAAACAGGAGGGAAGCGTTTGGTGTCAATCCGTGCAGGGTCAGAATGTGGGATCGCACATGTGGAGCACGCCGAAAAAGGGCAAAAGTCATGGCTTTTCTCGTACAGAATGGACACTCTCGGACGGCATCGCGATGCTTCAGCGAGCCACAATCCTCGAGATCCTCTCAATCATGACTTCAAAGGCGGGTCGGGCGCTGGCGGCTCGCTCAAGCATCCCGCAATCAGAGACGAGGCGGTTGGATGAGGTGGCAGACTAAGTCATTCAGTGGTTGAAAGAAGGCTCTAACGGTCCCGACAACTGCAAGACGTGCATGGCTTCACTCGGTCCTCGACAATAGCGTGTGACGATGTTGGCGAAGGAGTCACAAGGTTTCATATTCTTGACCGGCGATCGCCATGGAAGGTCAACGGGTTCCTGTCGTTGTACAGGCCTCGTATGGGGATCATTCGGCATGCACAAGCCAAACCATATGGCATCTGTCGCGGCCACATGGCAGCCATGCGAGTGGCGCCAGGGGAGGCTCGATGGCCAGGCCTCTGACGGCAGAAGTGTGGCAGTACAAAGGCATCATGTGTGGATCGAGTGCGTGGGGGTTATGAAGACGGGACGGGAGATGCTGAACCGACATGGAGCACAACAGCAACCACATGGGGGAGACCGGCTGTGATGGCACAAGGCATGTCATTGGCTGGGCCCAGCGCGGCGTTCAAAGACCGTGCCTCTTTGCCAATCGAAGTCTACTGCGCGGTCGCTTGTGGTGCAGTTGCTTAGGCGAAGGTCGAGCAACCACCGAGAGCTCACATGGTGGCCACGGCTGTGCATGCTCGTCCCTGCTATGCCGTTGTAGTGTTCAAGGTCGGTGTCTAGTACAGCAAGACAGCAGTGGCTGAAGTCGTTCAGCGCGGACGACTGAGATGTGCTCATTCGTCCTCCATGCTCACAACCGCTTGAACGTTAAAAGACTAGCGTCAGTTCTCAATGCGGAGACCAATTTTGTTCATGCAGCTGTGGTTGGGCCACTGGGGCAGACGTGCATGGTCTGCAGGAAGGAGATGATGATCTAAAGAGGCATCTCCTACGCAAAATCTCCGCGTCTTTCGTTCATCGCTGGACGGAAGCTTGGTGGCACCAGCGATTCATTGCGTAATTTAGAGTCGCGCGAGGAGAGGGAGAACTGATGGAAAAAATAGCACAGAGTTTAGTGGACAGAGGGTGTGGGCACTGACACGTAGGTGCCACCTTAGGAAGGGAATGGCCGAGAGACGCGCGCATCCTTGCGGCCACCTCGTGGCTCTTGTGAGCTCTCGAGCTTCCACAAGCTCTTAGCGAGGGTGGGAGGGCCTCTGCTGTCGCCCGTTTTCTTGACGTTTGTGTAACCATCGGCAGCGAATGGTTCATCAAAAAGGGTGAAACTCGGTCTTTACTGCATCATTTCCATAACCGTGTACTCGCCAGGCCAGAGGAAAAGGAGCAGGCAGAGGGTCAAATCGTCCCTGTTGGCAGTCATCGAACGGGCTGGTCTAGGCAAGCAACCAGTAGTCTATCATGGTGGCTGTTAGTCTGTCCCTGTTCGGGCCATGGAGGCTCGGGAGTTTCACGCGAGAACAATCAAGAAGTTTATCCAGCTCCCCATGCACGGTTTTCTCGCCTGCTCACTATTCGTCTGTTCGCCCAGAGTCCGTCCGTATATACAGCCCTCAGGTCCCAGCAAATCTTCCATTCGAGTTCCAGCATTCTGGTTCACCCGGTCCCTGTTAGCCTAACAGACAACACACCGCTGTCGCTCCCACTCACCTCCTGACCTCTCTCCACCCTTGGCCTCTTCTTCACGGACCATGCGCTGACCCTTGTCGCTTCTGCTTCGCTGGCCCGGTCTGGTCTGCCCGTCTTCGTCATGTTACCCGCTTTGGTCCTCGCCGTCGGTGTGCTTCTGCTCTACCGAATCATCCGGACTGTCAGACAATACTTTGCGCTGAAGGATTTCGGCGGTCACTGGACTGCAGGATGGACTCGGTTATGGCTCCTTCGCGTCAACAGTTCTGGAAAGATGAACGAGTACTTTCGTGACATTAATGAGAAATATGGTAAGCATCTCTCACTTTATCCTGAAACATCCACAATCCTTGCACACACGGGAGCTTGCACGGACTGTGCCGCGTGCGGTCAACATGCATATGTCAGGCACCAGGACAGACCGTCGTCATGCAATGGCAAACGTACATGGAATAAAAGCGCCAGTATCGACCGTCCTGTTGTCATATCACAGCATCCTTATCACATACCAAAAATGCCTCGGCTGATCACGAACCACAGGAGCAACGGCACGGATAGCACCGCATATGCTAATCACGACCGACCCCGAGCTCTACAAACGCATGAACGCCGTTCGAAGTACCTTCACTAGGGCAGAATGGTACTTTGCGCTCCGACTGCATCCCACGCGAGATAACATCACCTCCGTAATCGACGAAGATGTCCACTCAAGCATCAGATCCCGCATGGCACCAGGATACTCGGGCAAAGAGAACACCTCCATCGAAAGCGACGTCGACTCCAAAGTCCACAATCTCTTCGCCCTGATAGACAAATCCTACCTATCAACCTCAACCACCTACCGCCCCGTCGACCTTTCCCGCATCATCACCTTCTTCACCCTCGACGTCATCTCCCAACTCGCCTTCGGCCACGAATTCGGCTTCATGGCCAAAGACTCGGACCCCTTCGGCTACCTCGCCAACCTGAAAGAATTCCTCCCCGCCATCCTCGTCTTCGGCGCCTACACCGAGTTGACCAAACTCCTCCGCCTCCCCTTCATGAAAGCCGTCCTGCCAAAATCCACCGACAAGCGCGGCCTGGGCAAAGTCATGGGCTTCGCGGCCGAGCGAGTGGGGGAGCGCTTCGGCGATAAACCCGTCGTGCGCAAAGACATGCTTGGCTCCTTCATCAAGCGCGGTCTCACGCAGGAAGAGCTCGAGTCCGAGACCCTGACTCAAATCACGGCTGGGTCCGATAGCACCGCCTCTGCGCTGCGCATGACGCTGCATTTCGTCTGCACCACGCCCAATGTGCAGGCGCGGCTGTTCACTGAAGTCCACGCCGCGATTGCAGCGGGCAAGGTCTCCCGCCCGATCATCAAGGACTCGGAGGCGCGGCAGCTGCCGTATCTCCAGGCTTGCATCAAGGAGGGGTTGAGGATGTATCCGCCCGTCACGGGACTGTTGGCGAAGCAGGTTCCTCCTGATGGCGCGACGATCGATGGAAAATTCGCGCCGCCGGGTACGTGGATTGGGCAGAATTCTTGGGGGATGCAGAGGCGGAAGGACATCTATGGGGTTGATGTCGATATGTTCCGGCCGGAGAGGTGGTTGCCGAAGGACAATAGTGAGGCGGAGAAGGTAAGGGTGGGTCGCATGACGGAGACGGTGGGGTTGGTGTTTGGGTACGGCAGGTTTGGGTGTCTCGGTCGGGGTGTGGCGACGATGGAGCTGAACAAAGGGTTGATCGAGGTGAGATTCCCCCATCCTTGCCTGAAAATGCCAAGGTCGATCTCTGCATGGCTGGTACTGACTTATCCTCCAGCTTCTCCTCCGGTATAACTTCCAGCCCATCTCCCTCTCGAAGCCGTTCGATGAGCTGTGCGTCGGCTTCTTCGTCCACGAGAACATGTGGTTCCGCCTGACAAGGCGCGAGGACGACTTCGACCCAGCCGCAGCGCCGGCGGAGTTGGGCGAGGCAGGAGCGTTGCCTGGTGCGCCAGAGGAATGAGGCGGCTCCTCCCGCGGCGGGAAATGGAGGTGGCTATATCTTTTTCATCTTCGCGCGTTGACGACTGGACATATAGCCCGGCAGGGCGGGAGGTTGAGATGTTATGCTCGCATATTTGCATTCGTGAGAGGGGGCTTTGTTACAGGATGATATACCCTGGCGTTGTCTTGGATGATAGGATAAAGAGAATCGCAGCGAGAGGAACTTCTGCTTGCAATGGTTACAGGATCTATGATTGCTGATATTCGTCTACTCGCACACTCAGCTCTTGCTTTCCAGCCGTTGTTCATGCTGGATACGCGTGCGTGTGGTACTCGGATACACCATCGTTGCTCTATTCCCGTCGCGGCATTCGATCATGTACTGTATGAAAGCGGGCAGAAGTTCCCCCCCCCCCCCCGAGATCATCGAGGTGTATTCCTTGCCGTTTCCGTTACCGTACATCTGCTCGTGATAGGATGAAGTGCAGTGCAGTGCTCACAAGCGAGTGGCGGCAGCCCCTGATCTACTTGGGCCAACGCACATGACTCGGTGGGTTTGCTTCGTCCAACGCATCCATTTGGTAATCAGGCGTGGTTTTCCCGACACCGCTCTTTGAGCCACATTGTTTTCTGGAGCTGGGGCCATACGACACAGAATCGCTCGTTACCAAGCCGGCAAAGCAATAATGTTGCATCTTGCAGCAGTAGTATGTGGGTCTGCAGATCCGTGCCCATTTTTCCAATGGTGGGGGAGTCGAAGTGGGAGATCGGTGTCGATGTTCCCTCACTGGTGGATGATTCAAACCCACGCTGATTCAGCATCCTTGCTTTTTGATGCAGCTAAGATGCCAAATTCGCAGTGGGAGGTCGTGGGGGTGCCTCACCTAAAAGGTTACCGTTCCGTAAAGAGATACGAATCCTTGTCTGCTTTTCGCTTTAGGACCGTGCAATACTGAAAATGTGGTGTACTGTTAGTGCGTGACTCAGATCGAATGATCACGTGCAGGGTGTAGCTTCATGTGATGATGCCGGGATCCAGGGGCCAACAACAGGTCTGCCGGCCGTACGAGAGCTTAAGAATAGTGAACTGCATGCTGGACGTGTAAGACATGGCCCAAACCTGTGCAGAATGTACTTCACTTGCCTCGACCGCAGTCAATCCGCAATCAGTGAGCTGTAGTCACTACCGATTATTGGAGCTTTGCAGTAAGTTGTACCTCGCTTCCGATACATTGAGGTTGTCGACCGCCATTCGCAAGGGCGATGATCTCGTGTTCTCAGAATATGACCTTAGATGTGCATATAGCGCCTCGTGATGGTTATTACAGTCCACTGAAGCGGGTTCATGCAAGGCATGCTCGGACAAGGATCTCAAGTCTGACCACGGAGCTCGAATCGGCCCGACCTAGTGTTCAGGTCCTGCTCTCGTTGATGCGGCCACGCCTGATTGTCTGCAGTAGTACTCACAGCCACGAGACAGGCTTCTCCGAGGGAACCGGGTTGTCCTCAGCTGTGCGTCCGATGTAACAATCGCGAGAAGATACGTATTCCAAGATGGGCAGGGACGGTCGTATACATGGTGGTCCCAAGGTGACGGCCCGATTTGGGAACTCTACCGACATGTGGGCACGGCTTGCGTGTCGACTACTCAGCGTCCATGTGGATATTCTGAACAGATCGTGAGAGACACCACAGATATCGGGTATCGAAAAGCTACCAACAATAAAAGAGATGTATGAGCTTGCAGTGGTTGCGATCGGCGCTGAATATGGTTGCCTTGCCGAAGGTATCGCAAGAGGTCACGATCGGAAAGAGACCGATCAAAATGATCAAGGATAACGAACCTGTTCCTACACGTGCTGACTTGCTTTTGGCCTGCTTTGTACGCAGCGCTGCGTCTTGCGCCTGATGCGGTCGGTGATGAATCATCGTGGGAGAAGAGCGGCACCTCCAAGTAGACAAGATGGAGCCCCTCGCGACGAGTTCTAGTGGGCATCTTGAGGTCGAAGGGTATCTCGTGGACCGTGACGAGCCATTTCAAATTTGAATTCGCGGGCATGTCGTGGGCAAGGAAGAAGCTACAGGAGTTCCTGCAGCGGATAAAAGTCATTTTGGCCTGTAAGATTAAATCATCTCTTTGCTCTCGGACCTTGCTTGGACTTTTCTCGCACTCTCAGCCTTACCGTCCAATCACGTTTGATCGCCGAGTCGCCGTCCACCTTCATATCAGCGCTTTGTTCGGAGCTTGGGCATTCATAGACTTGGACGTACTGGGCGCCGATGGCTCTCGACACATAGCGTGGGCTTGTCGAGCGTCAAGTGTGGCATCGGTTGTTGGGAGGCAGATCTGATTGCCTGATGCGATGTCGCCTGTTCATCGTGGCCGTCTGTCTGTTCTTGCATGGAGATCGACGCAGGGCCTACGCAAGCCTGCCGGCATCTCAAGGAACGCCACCAAGCTTTGGGTTGTTCGCTGCGAGACATCATACAGCCCCGAGTCGTGCGTACCGTGGGTGGCTGCATCGGTTCGACCTGAGCTCGAGGGTGTGGCGGGTCGTGGCGAGAAATCTGCCTATTAACATCTTGCCCGAGCATGAGCGAGCCGGCCGTGCATAGCCTCCTTTGCCGCCTTGGAAGCGCCTCTTGATGCTCATCAATGCATCAGGCGTACACGCAGTGCATCATCCGACCTCATCATGCACAACCAGTTGAGATCAGTTCCTTAACCGTCTTGGCGCACTAGAAACAATTCCCACAACCGATGGAGACATGGGTGCTTTGCAACATGCTTTCTGACAAGTAAGCCACGCCCCACAGTCTTGCATCCTTCCGGCTTTCTACAACCAGAGTACAATGCTCATTTGGCTCGAGTCCGCTTGGAAGATCATCCCACCTTTCAAGCCTTTTCTCTCATCTCCACGATCCGCCCAACGGGTGTGATCGACCGTCGTTACCGCTGAAACCCCCCCCCCCCCCCGGTGGAGTTCGTGGTTGGTCTTGCCCTTCATAACTTACGTCCTATGCCGTCCGTGGTTGAGATCCAACCAGGTCACCAAGGCAAGTCAAGCCTGGACATGACTAGGAGAACCATTCGGCAAATCATCGTCAACCTGGTGCCCTGTGCAACCAGCAGAACACGCGAGTGACGATTCAAGCCAGAGATCAGCTCCCTCTAAATTTCTTTGCCCGCTGTCATCTTGGAAGCCGGCGGATCCACTGCTGTCCAAGGACCTTTCTGGTATCAGACACTCCTCTTTTACTTCCAATTAATGAGCTCCCCGCTGCTCGAGCAGTACTCGAGCCGATTCCCGGGACGACAACTCAGCCTGTCACCACACCCGTCTCGCTGCGATCTGGCATATCAAGCCTAGGTTCTTATGGAGATTCTACTTTCCACCATCGTGGCTCTTTTCCACGTCTAACGACCCGATCTTGCCTGCTTCCCCACCACCACCGGAGCATGCCTCCTCAGATTCCCATCCTCGCTCAGAGCGAAAACAAATCAAAGTTTCTCGAACGCCTTGGTATCTCTGATCAGACAGAAGAAGGCAAGTGTATATATGCCATGATGAAGGTATATATGCCATCTTTCCAAATAGCAAACAACCAACCAGACACCATCGATCTCATATTGGCCCAATTATACCAGGGTCCGATACTGATCATCTATCTCGCGTTTAGGAAGAAGCGATTGCTGGCCGAGCAAGGATGTCAGCCAGTCCGACCTCTCTGCTACCTCATCTCCTTCATGACCCGACTGTGAAGCCACCTTACTCAAATACTCAGATCTCAGAGTCCGCCATGCACCAAGAAACCATCTATATCTATAGAACGGCTCGTCCAGAGACCAGAGTCTTCTATGAACGTGGTCATTACATGGAAGGGGACGCGGAGGAGAACTGGATCATCAAATGGTTGCTTTGGCACGTCTTCCGCTATCGAGACAATCGGAATCGCGGGAGAGCTATGCCGGCCTGGATAGCTCGACCTTCACAGGGTCCTGAATCGCCAGGGAGTGCCAGCGGAGGGCCCCAGACCCCTCAACCACTTTTGGGGAATACGCCACCACCTTATTCTGCTCCACAACAGCTCCCACCAATACACTACGCAGTACAAAGTCAGGCTCCAATGCGATACTCATCGGAACCGCGAGGTGAGTACACTCTGGGGCGCGCCGTCTGCTGTTCTCGATAGGTGGTGACAAATCCTGCCAGCTCATGATCAAGAAAGCGAACCACGCAGCCAGTCTCAGGGTTATTGGGATCCGGTACGGGATGCTCAACGATCTAATCGCAATTAGACAGCCAAGCTGCAATTCTGGTCGACTTGCATGAAGTCCGATACAGCGGCGCGCGAAAATGGCTCAAGACAAGTGAGCACTACGAATAACGCGTGATGCTTGGTCCGGTTAAGCAGCTACCCTGACGCGACACTGTTGATTATCTCCCAATCAGGCCATGAGCGGCCGGTCTCTGTCACTGTCCCCCGGTGTGGCGCAACTGAGTGGACAGCTGTATGCCGTGTCAGCTTCAAGTCTCAGCATGCAGACTCGCACTGAATTACATCACCTGCAACCTTGTAAGGCTACAGCTTTGCAGAATTGAAACTCTACGTGCGGTCTCGTCCCTACCGCTAACTTGACTGAGTCAAGACCCAGCCGGACAAGCATCGCCAACGGCACCCGTCACACGATATACTGCAGGCCCCATTACACCCCGTCACACGAGAGGAGTCTGCATCGCCGAATGCGGACGATGAGCGCAAAGAAGAAAGATGATCCTGGTTCCGGGCTCCAGACGCGGTCAGCTGCTGTGCCAATGAATCGCGTTGCGACCACAAACGTACCTGCCTACCATTGCCATCAGAAATGACAAGATTGCAGCGAGGGTCTTAGGAGGAGGATGGACATGTATATATCCACAGCCACCATCAAACCTCTTTCCCATGGTGGCTGATTTCGCTTGGTCCAGGCCATGCCATGTCAAGCTTTTGAGCGGATGTCCGAGAGGGTGAAGGCCAATCCCTCTCACACGATTTCACAAGTGAGGTTCGATGACGGCACGGTTGTTGGGCAACCGAGCCCATCATGTCGGTTGTAAAAAAAGACCCTCGTGGCAGCGTGTCTCCAGCCGTGTTTGCAGCAGATCAGAAGGCGGCACAATGAATGGGAAACGGCAGGGTTTGTGGTAAGCCCTCACGCCGACCACTGGGCAGAAAATCCGAAGTCAAACGTCGCCCGCACGATTCCCACACGTCTTTCATCGCTTCACCACAACTTCGACCTGTGCCATGGAACGAAAGCATGTGATCGCCCGCTAGCAATGTAGGCGCCACGCTGTCGTCTCCTTGCAGCTAGCCTGCATTCTTCTCCAATGCCGACCACTCGGCCCATCTCGAATTGCGCTTTCCTGGCACGTTTGATAATCCTACTACTAATCACGATGCCACCGGCGATCATATGAGATGAAAGTTTCACAAAGTTAAAGAAGACCGACCTTTGGTACAGGCGAATGTCGGCCGAATCTAGGGGTGTGGCTTGAACTGTAAACGCTCAGTTTGCCATCAAGACTGCTGGGCGCTTACTGTCCAGAAAGGTACGGGGATATTTGCTACATTCGATTCGAAGCTGAAGACAAGGCGGAGAAACGCTACTCTACCAGCTACAGCTCACCCTTCCACCTCGTGGCCAAGGCACGAGACTCCGTTTCTTGGTTTACACGCTTTGGGTCGGCTTCTCGTCGCTGCTCACCAGAATTGCCTGCTCACCTTTCATTGATCCATATTGCCCCTGGATGATATTCGAGTTGACGACCGATTCGCGATCATGTAAAGATCGTCTCTCACGCGCCAGATCGCCCATTGATCTGTTTGGATCTTCGATACCACAGTCTCTATGCGTCCTCACTTGGCGGATCGAAGCTCTAGCTACCAAAGTCAAACCCTGCGTGGACAATCCTTTCCTTGACCGCCACAGAATATTCTATCAGCAGAAATTCTCCAGCCTCAATGCGTCAGTAGTATTCGGCAACAGTCGCATCCAAACCCACGTGAACGACTGACGTCCAACCCGGCAAGGGTCGGCACGCCGGTGTATCTAATGCACCAATCGATGTCAAGAATTCGAGGACACACGGCTCGGGACTTGCATTGCGAAAGACTTACACGCCGTCCGTCTGGTAGTTCTACGGCATCTCTTCGGTTCCCTTGTGCCGTCTGTGGGATTCCGCGAATGCGGCATCTCCCTACATATCTAAATTCTAACTTATTACTACAACCAAAGCACAGCAGGACGCCTTGCGGAAGCGGACAATGCTCCGATCTCAGAGTTTGCTGCTACAGTATTATGGCTGTTGTGCATGGCTTCTAGTTCCAAGTCGACAGGCCGGCCATCCCAAATAGGCCTACTGCATATGCGTCCCAATCAGGATCTAGTTTCACATGGCTTTTGCTAGCCACAGATTTTGCTATTGGCAGGTCGGCATTTGAGTTAACCACCAAACCCTTTATGACAGAGCCGCGTTACGGACCCCTCGATCGAGCGTGTCTCAATCGCTCTCTGATACCACAGCCAACGGATCAAGATCGCCTCAGGATCACAGACAATTGCTGCGACATGAGCACATCATCCATGCATGTCTCAAGCATCTTCAATATGATTGACAACGGAGCATGCGAATTGTACCAAATTGGGGTCGGTGGGAGAGCCGGGGTCTGGGATCGAGATCATTCATCCTGCAAGACCGATCAGAACCCGAACCTCGCGCGAAGATTGATATGATAGGATCTCGATCTAACACATGCGGCACCGAACATTCCAAGTTCAGGAACTTGATTAATAGCATAAGCGACATTTCGCAACTTTGCAGTGTCTTACCTACCACCACAAAGACAACACCGATGTAGTCCGGCAACACCCCTTCGGAAATCCTGCCGTCGCAAATGGTGGCGCACTCAAGATACAGCGTTAAGGGTTTCAAGACACTCTTCAGCCTTACACCGACTTCGTCAGTATACCGTAATAGCGCTTCAACGATCCGGATATGGAAGTCGTGGCTTTCAGCTGACCGTCTCGCCACGTCACCTGCAACAAGGCAGTCTCTATTCGTAAATGGTCGACCTCGCTTTCCAGCCGACTTTCTCAACCTCAATCACATGCAGATCTGCGCATGCAGGACGACATTGCATTGGAAGCCACAGACGTGCAAGTCTCGTATTGGCTCTCGATGACCTTGAACAAGCGCGATTGTCACACGGTGCTGGCGATGGAGCGGGCATACGTGGCTCCATGTCCATCGCGTCCATATTCTCTTTCTGATCATACAGCAGACACGTGAGACACTGCATGGTTTCGAACGCCTGTCAGCAGACCAGCCGCTACCTAGGGTCCCAACTCGTGTATACTGAAAACAAGGTGAGCTGTCACTGACAGAGATTTGGCTCCACTAAGTAGGTACCGTAGTGTACTGCCATTCAAACGCGTCCAGATTGTAGGTTCCCCCCAAGCGCAGCTGAACCGAACCGAGGCGGAACATTGCGACATCAACGACGAGACTTGAACCCTACCTCCAGCTAAACAACAGGACAGTGGGGTTATGCGGTATGCAATCTTCCAATAGGCAAGGATATCCCACGACTCAGCAGTTATTAGTGAACCCCCGAATGCTGAATGCACACCATGTAGACGACTGCCACGGCAGCGATCGGCACCCACAGTTGAACGAAGACCAACTTTCGTCAGTCGGTTCGCGACCGACGCGAGTCTTCCCTGCCACAAGTCACAGCGCTGTCCTCAAGCGCGTCCTCTCCTTAGCAGAACGACAAGCAAGAGTCGAAAAAGGCCATGGCGTTGGCATGACAAACACCACGAGGCAGAGTCCATGCGTCAGCCGACACGCACGGCGAAGCCAGCGTTGCGGATGTGCAGGTGCTGCAGCTGCTTCGTCCGCCTCGGTCAGCAGGTATCTGGATGCAGTGTATTTTCTCAGTCGCTTCTTTCAAGGCTTGAAGTCCCCAGTGAAGATGTCGGAATGGTCCTCGGGAGATAGTCACTGGTGTAAAGGGCCAGATAAGTACGACAATCAAGCATGCAGTGGCCCTTCCGTAAGTATAATGCAGTTTCGAGCAGACAACATCGAGGGAGTGATCTTAACGCAGCGACCAAGTTTGAAAGCCGAGCAGAGACACGTCGAAAATCATCTTGTGTGCTCTATAAGATCTCATCTATCATCTGAAATGCCCCTGAGTTCTCGGCCACTCGTGCTAATCTCACCTCCTGTCCCCTCACTTTCTGGGCCCTCAACCTCTTGTTCTCACACCTTCTCCGACCCCACAACCATCTCACCCTCTCTCTCTCCCCAACCCTCTCCCCTTTTCCCGACCCCTACTCCTTGGCAAACAAATCCCTCCAAAACTCCCTAAACCCATACCTCGGCTTCCGCTCATCATACACCTTCGTCCTGCCCCCCGCAAACCGTTCCATCACACCCCCCTCCCTATGCCCAATCTCCTCCACCCTCCTCGTCGGCCGCGCCGCTCGCGCCTTGATCTCCCCCGCCACCAGCGGCGCCACGTCAGCGTAACAGGCCCGCAGCTCGCGCTCGAGGTTGAAGTAGGGCTTTTTGGCGAGGTTTGGCGCCATGAGGTTGTAGCTTCGCGTTAGGGCGTTGAGGGAGTCAATGGCGAGGCGGTGGTAGGAGAGTTCGGTGGCGAGGTAGGAGGGGTCGCGGAAGGGGGGGACGAGGGGGCGGGTGGCGGGGGGAGGTGGGGAGGGAGACGCGGATGAGGACGGAGGGGGTGCATCGAGGGAAGAGAGTTCGGGGGAGGAGGCTGGAGGGACAAGCTCCGGGGATGAGTGGGGAGAGATGGTGATAGTCTCTGGAGGGGCGGAGGAGGGCGTATTCGTCGCGTCGACTGGCTGAGCGCTGACAGTTATGGAGGATGCGAGGGAAAGGCCGGAAGGGCTTGGAGAGAGCTCGCCGGAGAGACTGATCTGTGACACTTGCCCGTCAGGGCTGACAGTGTTGATGTGCTCTTCTTTGGACTTGGGAGGGTTCTCGATGGCTTCAGCGCGAGCATACTCTTCCGCAAGAGATATTTGGTACTGGAGAACGCCGCCTTTGCTGGATATGGTCCTAGCAACATGGCGCTTCCAGTCTGATCGTAAGCGTGCACGGAAGCGATTAGCTGTGCTGACGAGTTCTTGTTGCTTCTCAATCCAGGGCGGGACGATCTCTTGTCGTTGAATGATCTTGTTCATGAAGTACTCTGTGGTGTCGAGGAAGGGCGAGCTGGCATTGTAGTCCCGTTCAATCTTCTTGCCTCGGGGGAGGTTCTTGAATTGTCCTCGAGAAATGGCATCCTCTATCCGCTCGTTGGCCAAGGACGCGAGCCCTTGTATGGTAGCAGGTACTGCTCTTGCACCGGGCGTAAATCGTTCTTTCAACTCTTTCCTCATCTGCTCTCGCTCTTCTTCGGTCATACTTGAGTCCTTCAAAGAGGAGTATATGCTCGTCTTGTCTCTTGCATTTGCGATCCGTGTACCGCTACCAGCTCCTTTGGTCCTCGATCGCCCTGTGTCTACCTTTGTCGGCATACGTATTCCAGGTGGTCGCGCAGGTCTCTTTAGCGGCTTATGGGCGTCGTTGAGCATTCGTAGAGCAGCGTCTTCGACACTCTCTGTCCCAACCCAAGGAGCTGCTCCTGCTATGTCTCTTGTCCCAGCTCCAGCACTTGGTCGCAGCTCAGCCTGAGCAAAGGCTGAGGCATTATCTGAGCGAAATCCGGCATTAGCGATTCGTTCCTCGAGCTGTTTCTTCAAGTCTTCGCTGAAACCGGCTTCATCCACTGCCTTGCGAGCACTTCTCCCACCGGTTTCCAGTGACTCAGATGTGAGTTCGGCCAACCTGCGTGACATTGCGCCTTGCTCTTTCTCGGGTTCTTCATCTTTGACGGCATGCTGGGTTTCCCGATGTGGTGGCGAGGGGCGGTATCCCCGGCTTGTAGTGATTAGAGGCGCATTTCGAGTATGAAGTCCAGCAGCTCGCAAGCAGCTCGAGCAGATGTATGGTACTAGCTCTGATCTTCCTCGCATCCAGTGATATACTCCAATAGTTGATGATGGGGCAGGAGGAGGAGTGCGAAGATCATGATCTCAGTACATCTTCTCGGGAAGTCCGAACATCTCCTTAAATCCGAGTCCATCATTTCTTGTATGTGTTTCAGCGCAGCTATCCTCTCGCCTATACATACTTACCATGGACGATGTCCAACGATGACATTTCCACCACCGCCAATGGGTCTTCACCATCCGTTCAGGTCTCTCGCAAGGCCCAAGGAAGCTGGACCGACGTGTTCGCGCTCCCGCGACCCTTGAGGGAGCTCTTCTCCAAATTTCCTCTCATCACCTACGCTGCCAACGAGCTACCGTCTCGAAGCCCTAGACATCAATACAAGCATGCGCTGTACATCTTCGCGACTCCCGAAGGCGCAAAGAACAACGAGCTCTCCTACAACCCGACATGCCTGAAATGGCAAACCTACCTAAAGCTCCGCGGCATCGACTTCGTCCCCATGGCCTCCAACAACCACGCATCCCCAAGCGGCTCTCTGCCATTCCTCCTACCAGCGCCCACCCAATCCCAAAACAGCAAGACCTCGTCCTCTCCTCCCATCCCAGCCTCCAAAATCCGGCGCTGGGCCGACGATCAGCTCCCCTCTTCCCCAGCCCAAAGCAGCATGAAAGAAGACATCTACCTCTCCCTCCTCGACCACCGCCTACGTCGCGCATGGGTAAGCCTCCTTCTCTCCTCTCCTCCTGCCTTACCTACTAACCCCACCCAGCTCCACCAACTCTACCTCACCCCCGCTAACCTCCCCCTCCTCACACACCTCTACTGCCACGCCTCCCTCTCCCCACTCATCACCCATTCCACGCTCATCTCCCTGCGCGCCGCCGCCTCGGACGAAATCAGCAAGTCGTCCCCCATCGCCTCCGTCTCGGAAAGCACCCTGCAGGAAGAAGGATGCGCCGCTCTCGATGCGCTGGATGAGTTATTGGGCAAGGACGAGTGGTTCTTTGGTGCAAAGGAGCCGGGAGTGTTTGATGCGGCTGTGTTTGCTTATACGCATTTGTTGCTTGAGGAGGAGTTGGGTGGGGGGCAAGGGGAGGGGGAGGGGCAGGGGTGGGGGTGGAATGGGTTGGGGGGACATCTGAAGGGGAAGAGGGGACTGGTGGGGCATAGGAGGAGGGTGTGGAGGAGGGCGTTTGGGGGGAGGCGACGAGGATGAGCGGAGAGGGGCATGGCAAAGAAGGTATAGGGCGGGAGAAAGAATCAGGGAGAAGAGGGGAGAAGAAGAGGAAGGTAGAAAGGTAAAAGAAAGAGGAAGCAGGAAAGCAGGACCGGTTTGGTACAGGATAAGCATTCAGACCACCAGGTTTGATCGTGTACATCGTCATCGTCAGCAAGACACTCCCAACCCCCCTCTCATCAACACCTCGCTATGCTCCCCCTCCCCTTGCCTTCCGCGCATGGACACCCTATTACTCGACAGCAAAAACATCAAACTTCCTTCCCCTCACATCCTCCTCCTCCTCCCCATCCAAAGTCTCCAGCTTCCCCTGCTTCAAATCATAAATCAACCCATGCAGCTGCAGTCCCCTCTTCCTCACCGCCTCGATGACCGTGGGGTTCATCTTCAGCACCTCCAGACTATTCAACACATTCAACTCGCTCAACTTCCTCACCTTGTCCTCCCCCGCCGCCTCGAGCTCCTTCCCGTGCTCAAACCGCAACTGCTTGATAGGCTGAAGCCACATGTCCAACACGCCCAGGCTCTTATTCGCCAGAGCGGCCTGCACGCCGCCGCAGCTCGTGTGTCCGCAGACGACGGCGTGTTCGACCTTGAGGTGCGCGACGGCGAACTCGATGACGGAGAGGGACGAGAGGTCAGAGGGGGAGAGGACGTTGGCGATGTTGCGGTGCACAAAGACGTCGCCGGGCTTCAGGTTGAGGATTTGTTCGGCGGGGATGCGCGAGTCGGAGCATCCGATCCAGAGGATCTTGGGGGATTGGCCTTTGGAGAGGTTCTCGAAGATGTGGGGGTCGTTCTTTTGTTGGATGGTTCGCCATTCGGCGTGGCCTGCTAGGGCGCGGGTGAAGGCGTCTGGGAGGAAGAGGTTAGGTGGTGGGGATTGGGAAGGTGGAAGGGAGGAAGATACCGTTATTGGAGCCTGAGGTCATTCTGGCGAGAGTGCGGCGGAACATGCGAGGTGGGTGGAACAGTGGTGTGCTGGGGTTATACTTGTACCGGGGAATTGGTGGCGGGGTGGGAGATGGGGATCCGTTGACGGTCAATTGAAAGGTAGGGAGTCGGCGAAAAGAGTGCTGTGCGACCTCGATCCCCAAGGCCGGTGCGAAGCTTGGTGGGACTGTCTGTCGAGCTCCAACCACGCTGGGCTAGCTTGGCCGGATCTTGTGTGACGAGCGTGATCAGTTGTGCTTGAATGCTTGCGAACGACCGAATGCCTACACCCGACTCAAAGACTTGTCAGGGAAGCTTGTGTTATTGAATTGTTCCTGTAGATCGTAAGCAAAGAAAAGTTGAGAGCTGTGGTGGGATCGAGAGGGGGAGCTTGGACGGTGGTTGTTGAGAAGGCTTCGGCTGGCAGGTGGCCCCCGGGAAGTTTATCGCATTGCATCAAAAGGAAGACGTTGTTGTTCGACGATACCATCTGCATACTCGGTGCTCCTATCACTCTTGAGTCGTGAGCTCTGGAAGCTGACATGATTCCTCCGCGGAGTCAATCACCCTCCACGCTCAAGGGGAGGAGAAGATACGCCCATGAAACGATGACGGCACAGGTCGGCAAAGGTCCGAGTACCGAAATCATCACTCAACCAGGGCAGGGCTGGGTTGTTTAAACAGAACCCTGGGCCCGGTTCGGCCTGTGGTTGGTCAAGCATTCCAAGTCCTTGGTCCCTGGGTCCGATTTTGACCATCTCCGCATCGGCTGTGGAGAGTCGGAAATCAAGGAATCCAACATGTCGGTCCAGCTTCAGGGCTCTGTCTTGGTTCAAAGACTTATACATTGATCGTTCTGGTTGCTAGTCTTGCTTCATCAATCGTGCGTGAGCCCATGACTTCGTGACATCGTCCCTCAGCGCGTGCTGTTGACCGCCAAAGACGTCATGTCTGACCTAACCGAAATGCAACGCCTCTCAACCTGCTGATGCTATCCATCAATCCGTCTCGGTGAAGAACTTGGTCGCTTGAATCAGATCCTCATCCCCGTTCGCAAAGTCCCATCCAACAATAACTTTGTTTTGTGAGCAGCACACTATACGACGTGTGTCAAATTGCAGCTTGAATACCCTATTGCTGCTTTCCTCCCCCCCTTGATTCATCCTTCGCATGCCGTGCTGCTGTTGTTGTAGATTTTGGTGCTGTAAGAGCTGTCGCTGCTGAGCGATTGGTTGTGGATTCAACGGCAGATTGCCTGCAGGTCCAGCCTGCCCAACATGGTGGTGGTGATGATGGACATGTTGTTGAAGTCGAGGGTGTACGTGAACTGGAGGAGGCTGGCCGCCCGCGCCCCCGGCAGCTGCTTGTCCTTGATTTTGAGCCTGCCCCTGAGCCCGAGCTTGTGCCTGAACTTGCTGGTTGGCTGCGCCAGCACCTTGTGGAGCTGCTTGTTGCGCTGGCTGCTGTTGTTGGCCTCCATGGGCGTGACCATGACCACCTCCTGGCGGCACAGGTCCTCGTTGCTGCCGGTTGTTCCTGTGACGCTGAAGCGCGAGGACTTCATCTTGGTGCAGTCGTCTGCTTGCGATCCATTTGCCGTCCGAGTCCTTCTTCCAGATAATGACTGTCTCATCGTACGAACCTGACACAATACGACTCCAGCGACTGCCACCGCCTCCGTGTGGGATTTTGGCATTCAATGACCGAAGATTGGACATGGTGTCCAGCCCATTGCGGGCCAGAGCAGTGCCCGCTCGATTGTGCATATCATCGACCTGGCGCAGCATCCTGTCCTGCGTCTGTCTGGCCAAGGCTTCCAGCTCCTCGTCCGTGACCTGCCTGTCACCGAAGCGAGCCTGCAGAGTTCTCACCAGATTAGAGTGACCATGTAGGCATGCAACCTCTCCCTTTGTTGAAGCATCAAAGATTCTGACCGTGTTGTCACTGCTTCCGCTGACGACTCTTCGACCATCAAATTGTACGCAGGCAATACCTTTGACGTGTCCGTTGATCTCGCGAATGCACTCTCCCGTCTTGATGTTCCACATACGAATGGTGCGGTCGCCAGACGCAGACACAATTGTGTCCTCGTAGATCTGGATAGCGTTGACTGCCGCACCGTGACCTCTCAACGAGCTCAGCAGACTGAAGGGTTCAATCTCCACTTTGGCATCTAGTGGGAACTGCTGATGCGCCATGTCTGGCACAATGGGATTGTCAGACCTCAATTTGCGACGATTCCAGATTTTGATCGTCTTATCCTTGGAGCAAGTGATGAGGTAGCGATCATCGAAGCGCAGATTGAGAACAGATTCGCGATGCGCCGTAGTCATTTTGTGAACCACTTCACCCGTCGAGAATTTCCAGATCACCACGTACGAGTCTGAGCCGCCAGAGACGACGATATCGTCGTTCGGATCAGGGTCAAATTGCAGACACAGCACCGATTGCTCATGCTGCTTATCCAGTGTGCGCTCGCATCGTAGAGTGTCCAGATTCCAGATCTTGATTGACTTGTCTCGACTGCCACTGACGAGATAGTTCTTGACAAATTGGATGGTGTAAACGCATTCCTCGTGCATTTCATCGGGGTATGAAGGATGAGGTAGCTGGAAGTTCTTGTATCGGCCTTCGTTCCAGTTGCTTTCGAGCTTTCTACGCTGTTTGTAGAGATAGTGCCAATTTATTGACTTATGGCCGGGTCGTCCAACAGTCACGGGCGGAGACAATGGAGGGTTCAGCTCGTAGTTATTCTGGTGTGCTTCGAGGGTATCTTCTTGCAGGGAAGGTCCATCGTAAGGCGTCCTTGATCCGCTCGATGCTGGTGACAAACTGGCGAGATCATCCATGTCTGCAAGCGTTGATCGACCGATTGTGCTGCTTTCTACTCCCTCCATCTGATTGTCGTCATCGGTCTCGGGGCGACCGTGTTGCTCGTTCCATGTCTGTGTGTCGCGGACCTCATCTGACGCTTGGCGAGACGAACTTGCATCTCTTTGTCGTTTCCTGCTCTTTCGCGCATCCGCTGAAGCATCAAGCTTTCTGCGATGACTCCGTGCGCCGTCATCCGAGACCCTATTGTCCAGCTTTAGGCGCGCCTGAATTGCATCCAGGTCAACCATCCATCCCTCGCGCAGGAAAAGAGCTTTCCAGAGCGCCGTGTCAAGAGCCATCATTCTCCATTTGCGCGAGGTCATGGAGCAGTGGACAACGTCCAGAGCTCCAAGGTTCATCATGACCAGTTCGTTGAGCTCAGCGGGTAGCTTGTCTGCGGGATTGATGTGAAGGCGGTACCGCATGGCGTCGAAGATGTGCGCGATAGCAGAGGTCGGTAGCGATTCGAGAGCATTCTTGATCATATCTATGTGTGTCAATGGAGGAAATTGTGCTGCAGTGGACTTCTTACCCGCTTTGTGCTCAGCTGCTAAGCTGTCCGTCAATTGAGAAAATACCTTGAATCGCTCATCATCCGACAGTGACTTGACCAGGCCAGCCAAATCCGAGCTACGCTGCGGCCCTGATATGGCGATAAGCTGTGTCTGCCCTTGTGATATCCCATCGTCGGTGTCCTCATCATCCAGCTGCATTTGCCCATCGCTCTCATGGGAAGGGTCAGGCCCTTCAGAATAACCTTCGTCTGGACGCGGACGCGTGTGTTGAGGTATCGACTCCATGATGTCTCACCAAGCTATGAGTGCTCGTGAGCTAGCGAAGTGATCGTCCAACGTGAATTCGGTGTCGATCTTCAGGCAGTTGTGAGGATGTAATGGTGACAGTGTAGGTAAGGCGAGACAAATGGTGGGATGAGTATAGGATGGCTGATGTTGTTGTTGATTGTAGAGCTGTATAGGTTAGGATGCGACTCAGATCCGAAGGGCAAAGTCGCACGAGTGATGCTTTGATGAAGCTGAGCTTGTGACGACGGGCGTGGATGGACAAACAATTACTGTTTTGAGTAAAAGAGGTAGCTTCTCAGCAAATGTCAGCTCTCGAGCCTCTTCTGCTGGAGGCCAGTGAGGGCCAACTGATCGAACTAGCAGCCGTTGACGGATGGCTCGTGCAGCCTCGAGAAGCTCAATGCAGGGCCCGATCGGGCACTAGCCCGAGTGTTTCCTTGATGGGGATTGGTCCAGAAGGCTTTCTCTGCTGCTTCGACTGCTTCCGTGCGTTCTCTTGCTTCTGCGCTTCTCAAGCAACCGCCCATACATTGCACATCCAACCTTGGGCGCAACACCCTGCATCAATCTTCTCTCTACGTTGCATACACACCGCTGTCCACCACCTCCCGTCATCACCGACTTCCGCAGACGACCACCACTTTCGCTTCATTTGCCTGGTGCAGTCGGGCTCTCAGATGCCCGGCTCTTGACACCCCTGTCATTTCGCTGAGCGCGACCCGCTGCGCGGAGTTGGCGTTTCCAGCCCACAATCCATCCCAGCACCCACCCCATTTCGATCCGCGCCAAGTCGTCGCAGCACTCCCTCTCGGTCGCATCTGTCCCGCTCTGTTGAGTCTCGAGAGCAGAAAGAGTAGAAGATGGATGGGGGAGGAGTACATGTTCCAGTAGCAAGAGCATTCAACACACACTCGCCAATGTCGTTTGGAAACTCAAGGCTTCACTCGGCCGGGGGGCCTTCCCTCGTCCATCAGCAGGCGCATACGAGCTCGTCTTACTCAATTCAATCGCACCAGTCTTCGAGACTATCAGATGCAACCACTTTGACACAGCAGACATCGGCTTCGACTCTATTTCATCCTCCCTCGGCGCCAACCCCGGAACCGAGCAATGTGCGACCGGGCCAGAATGTCATGAATGCGGTTGGAGAAAAGGAGCAATCACTCTTTCAAATATGTCTTATCCTTCGACAACGACTCAGCGGCGTACCTGGTTTCGACGCCATCCTGGAAGAAGAGGAGCAGAGTGCAGATGAAGACACAGATCCCGTAACTCTGCTGTGGAGGACTTTTCGGAGAGGATATCCTCTCATGGCCATCTACAATGTGTTACGACCGGACAAGCCTCTCCAACCGGATGTCACAAACATGAACGATGTGAAAAAGGCCAAAAGCATGACATTCAAGTTCATCAATGCCTGTTTGAACGAGCTTGGCTTCAAAGTGGAGAACTGCTTCATTTTGCTGGATCTGTTTGGAGACGATACCACTGGATTTGTCCGTGTTACCCGGATGGTGACTCGTCTGCTAGATATGGGAGTCGAGCGAAATGTTATCGAAGACACCCGACGGGATAGTGCTGAGCCATATGAGGGCAGCACAGCCGGAAAGCGAAGTCAAAGGCAGCATATTGTTGATGAACTTGTCAATACGGAGCGAACGTACGTTCAGCATCTCGAAATGCTCCAGGACTTTCAATCACAATGCCAGAAGACTGGAGTCATCCCTGGAGACGTCATTCACCAGATCTTCCTCAACCTCAACGCACTTCTCGATTTCCAGCGCAGATTTCTCATTCGAGTGGAACAGATAAACGCACAGCCCGAGAATGAGCAGAATTGGGGCAAGTTGTTCGTGCTCTACAACGATGCCTTTTCAATCTACGAGCCATACATCACGAATCAAAAGCAGTGCGAGGCTACCGTCATGCGCGAGTTTGACAAGCTGAAGATGGCTGGGGGTTCAGCAACTCTTCAAGGAATCGTGGCCAACCCATCGACTCTCTACAGTTTCCTCATGAAGCCATTCCAGCGACTGTCAAAATACCCGCTCCTCCTTAACGAACTCTATAAGAAAGGTGATCTGGACGAGGAGCGAAAAGCAGATCTTCTCATTGGTAAAGACTGCGCGACAGCTGTACTCTCACGCACAAACGCGGCCATGGAAAGGGAGGATAGATTTGCTATCGTCGATGAGTTGAGTGGCCGTGTGGAAGATTGGAAGGGACACAAGGTTGAGCAATTCGGCGAACTTCTGCTTTTTGGGACTTTCACAGTGATCAAGAGTGACAGTGGAGTGTCGAAGGATTCAGAACGAGAGGTTCGTTTACTAGGGAAATGCTACGATGCAATCTGCTAACCAGTGATAGTACCATGTGTACTTCTTCGAGTCGATACTTCTCTGCTGCAAAGATATTGATCCTAACAAGGCCAAAAACAAAATGAAGGGCAAGCCGCTTGTGGATAAGAAAGGAAAGCCCAAGTTACAGCTAAAGGGCCGTATCTTCATGCAGAATGTGACCGATGTCGTCAGCGCGACCAAGCAAGGTAAGCAGTCTCGGATCAGCTCTGGTAGTTCTGCAACTTACACCTTGCCAGGATCACACGCATGCCAGATCTTCTGGAAAGGGGATCCCGGCATTGAGAATTTCACCATTCGGTTCTTGACCGAAGATCTCATGCAGAAATGGTACCAGAAGCTGGTCGAGCAGAAGAAGCTTTGGCACGACTTGCACTCTAGCCAAAATAGCCACCGGCACACGACAACATCTCAAACAGAATTCATCTCGATGCAAGGTCAAGGTCAAATCGAGAACCCATACAAACAAGATGAAGACGACGAGGAGGGTGATGATCTCGATCTTAACGCCATGCTCACGAACGAATCGTACAACAAGAACCATCCGACCATGTCCGAGTTCTTCTCTGGCTCGAATCAATCTCAAACGAGTATCCGGTCAAGATCAGCTACCGGTGAGAGCCAGAATGGAGGGCATGGACGTATGCCACCACCCCGACTGCCTCCAGGATCGATCCAGAATCCAGCACTATCACTCAGAACTCAGCACATGTCCGGCACAATGTCACCATCGGAACGATTTGCAGGTGATTCATATTTCTCTCCAGTCGAGGAATCACCCATGTCATCTCGCGCTAGCAATGCCTCTGGCATGTACTTTCCTCGGCAAGGACATCAATCGGAAGGTGGATTCCATCATGCTCCATATCGGTCGTCCTCTCGTGAAGGTATGAACCAAGGCTACCACCCATCGAGTGCCCGCCAACGTCCGCAATACACCTCCGGACCCGCTCCGAGCATGCCAGGTGGATTCGCTCCGACTGCTGGTAGAAACCGGTCGATCTCGAGTCCCTCAATCAATGAGGCGCAACGACGTGCTATGGAGAACAACAGACCGCCAATGCCAGAAGGCGGAATTCCAGCACATCTTCAACAGCCACCGCAGATTCACCGTACACAATCGAACTCACCCCACATGGCTGGTGGTATTGATGATCGCATGGGTGCGCCATCACCTTCAATTCGTGGCTATTCAAACTCGCCATCGATTGGTGGGTACCCGTCACGAAATGCTACCCCAACACAGTATGGCTCGAGCACACCTTCGTTGGGACCATCGACGCCGACAATGTCTCATGACAGCACACCACCATCACAGCTCAAGGTCAAGGTACACGCGACTGCTGCCGGTCAAGTGTTGACACTGGTCGTACCAAGCAACATTGCATACCAATCACTCAAAGACCGTATTGATGCCAAGCTGCAGCGAAGCACAAACATCAGCCTCACGGATCGGGGCGCAGGCAACCACGTCAAGTTAAAGTACTTGGACGAAGACGACTACGTCAACATTGGAAGCGACGAAGACGTTCAAACCGCCTTCGAAACATGGCGAGAACAGAGAGGAGAAGGCGTGAACGGGCTCGGCGAGATCGAGCTCTTCTGCCAATGAGGCAGCGCATACATTCATACCACGGAGACCGTCGAGAACACATCTTTACTCACAATCATTCATATCCAAATGACACAATTGGAAACACTAAGCAGCACAGCCTGCTTATTGCATTGGATGGAGCTCAGGATCATCGGCGCCGAACGAGGCGTTCTATGGAGAGAACATTGGGAACTCCCTTTTGTCTGCTTTTTCACGAAGGTCATGAATCTTGGGATGGCGTTTGTGTCGGCGTTCTATATTTACAAAGAAGATGGTGGCATACTTAGACTTTCTTGCTTTGACAAGCTTTGATCGATTGGCGATGATGGGATGAGGGGTGGAGGGAATAGTAGGTGGATGTATGAAGGTAGAGCAATCTATCTTCGTATTATATGTTTGTCTGTATCTTGATTGTGTACGTTATCGTGTGACCCTAAGACCCACTGCCTCGAGACACCAGGCCTACGCTCGTGAGCATTTGGCTGGGCGCAGGCATGTGAGCACCTTTTGATCAGGTCCATGTCATGAGAAGTCATCTTCTTCGTCTGCTGTGTCGTGGTCTGCCTCAGCCGATTCCGTAGCACTGTCATCTCCAAGGTTCATAGCTGCCAGGTATCTCGTCACTACCTCGCTGGCTGCCAGCTTCTCCTTTTCCTCCTCAAAAGACGCATACGCCTTCTCTAGCAAGTTTCCCTCCAGCTCCCTCAACTTCATCGCCATGTTCCTCGCCTCCTCCGGGATGTCCGTCCCCTCACCAAATTTCATACCATTAACCTCATCCTCACAACCATACAACTCGGTCAACTGCTCCTCCACCCTCCCCTGCAGAACCGAAATGGCCCGTAGCCGCCACAGATCCCACCTCTCATCCCTCTCCAACCTCCCCTGCAACTCTTCCGCCCCCTTGATCTCCTCCCCCTTCCAGAAACCCCTCAACTCCTCCTCCCCCTCCACCGTCCTCTGAACCATAAACTCCAGCCCATCCTCCTCATTCACCACCACCAACCAAATCCACTCCCCCTCCCACCTCACCCCCTCGTCGCCCGGGCAATCCACAATTTTCACCCCCGGCGCCACCCCCGCCACCGCCCGTTTCGCCTTCCCCAACGGATCCTCCCCCGTCCCCAAATCCAAGAACAACTCCCCCGCACTCTCCCTCCCCTCCTCCAAAAACCCATACGAAAACACCATCTCGCACGCCCCCTTACCATCTCCGTACGTGATCGTCACTTCCTCCCCTCGCCCTACCTCCTGCCCCGCGCGGAGAAGCAACACCCCGTGCCCCGCCCCATCAACCTCGTAAATCGCCTTCGTGCCCTCCCCACCGCAATGGTTCGCCATATCGATTCCGGGTGCCATGCAGGGTCCGATGCCGGGGAACTCCAGCGCGCGCGAGCGGTACATCCCGTCTACTGCGACCCAGTCGGGGAAGGTGAAGAGGCCGTCTGCGTCGGAGAAGAGGTCGGAGGTCCAGGGGAGGGAGGCGGAGAGGGTTTGCAGGGTGGTGAAGTCGCGATGGAGGGAGGTGAGCTTGGCGCGGAGGGCGGGGAGGAGGGTTGTGCCGCGTAGGAGGGGGAGGAGGGAGGGGGGCCAGAGGGTGGGGAGTGGAGGGACGGGAAGGAGACGGAGGTAGGTTGTTAGGGGGGTGTGGGTGAAGCGGGGAGAGGGAGGGGAGGGGTGGAGGAGGTAGGATTGAGTGAGGAGGAATAGGGGGATGAGGGTGCGGGGGTTCTGGTGGGGGTTAGGGAGGTGGATGGTGGGGTGGGAGGGAAAAGGTGGGCTTACCTGGCCGAACTCACCGAGAGTGGAGAGGAGGTCGCGAAAGTCTTTGTCGACTTTGGCGTGTTGGTCAATACGCTCTTTGGATAAAATCAAGTCTCGTGGGACGGTCATAAGGGTGGTGTGGCTGTCGGGAGGGCATGATAGTGGTTTCTGAGCGAAGATGCCTGCACCACGCTCGTGATGGGTTGGGTCAACGCTGACTTTGATATCGTGGAGCTTGATATTGTTTAGAGCAGCCCATGGTGCTAGAGCCTCCGGGGGCAGCTGTAGCCATCCTTCTTCCTTGCCTTCACACATCATGCTCGGTGGTCAGGTGCATATTTGGTGGACTGTATCTGTGCGCAGGGTTTCAATGGTGGGGGAGAGCTCAGACAGTGCTCTCTTGGCAGTTCGGACTTTCCCGTCGCCTTTATTTTGACTGGCAGCCTGCATGCAACTTTGCTTGTTCCGATGCATGGTAACATCTGAGGACAGTCTGGACGAATGTCGTCAGTTGTACGCTGTTCCTGCATGTAATGTCGAACATAGATCTCAAGTTGAGTGACAGATCTGACAGCAGGCGACAATCTGCTTCTGCGGGGCCTTTTAACCAAATATCAAAGGCAAATCCCCGAACTGCCGGCAAAAAAGAACGAACAGGGCCTCACTGGTCCAGGTGTGCAACTCCGAACACGCCAACATTGGACAGCAGGTATAGCTTTATGTGGTATAAATAATAGTGACAATTGTCTAGCACACCGCCAGACGGGATTGACTCGTCCTCCCAAGTATCAATCTTTGTTATGATGCCAAAAGAGGCATGATGAAAAAGAACTAGTCGTCGTAGATCATTGCTGTCGTCAAGCTTCCCGTTTGTTTTCACGCTGCGCACAGACCCAAAACATGGAAACTGGTTGCTAACCTCGACGCTCGACATCGCCCATAGTGACGGCCAACCAAGTCCAGGCAATCCAAAAGCACAGGGTCCTGCTAGCACTGATCATGTTGTTTCGACCATACATCATCACTGCATCCGTCATGTCATAACGTCCGGGACTGCCTCTCTTCAAGCACTTCCCTTGCTTCTTCATTCTTCACCCTCGTATTCTTCACCGAGCAGGGCACGAGAGGGCAGCATAGACAGCAGCAACCGCGCGCCATAGTCGACAGCCATTTGATCAGCATCTTGTCGTCGGGTGGATCTTCGGACGTTCAGCGGGATCATCCAGAGCTACTCGAGATCCGACACAGCGTACCTCGCCTCCAATGCCTCACCAACCCAGGTTGTCCGTCGCGGGCATGACTACCAGCTATGGGCAGGTCATAGAGTACATCCCAGGTCAGTTGCGCTTGTCAACCATGCGACTTGCCCAGGACTAATCGCGTATAGAGCGCATCTTCCTCGCCTCATATACCCACCCGCCAAATGAGCACACTCCCTTCCCATGGCCCAAGTCGCAAAAGTCGCCATCAAAGCGCTCCAAGCACTCGAGCGCAACAGCAGTGGAGGAGGAAATGGTTGATCTCGCACCTGTATACTTCTCCATCGACAAGTACCTCGTCTACAATGCATTCCACGCCGACTTTGGTCCTCTCCACATCGGACACCTCTACAGATATGCCGTCATGCTCCACGATCTGCTGGGCTCAGCAGAAGCAGAGAAGAGACCAATCGTCTTCTGGTCAGGCGCAGATTCGAGAAGGAGAGCGAATGCGGCATGCTTACTTGCATGCTACATGATCATCATCCAAAACTGGCCACCTCACTTGGCGCTGGCGCCGATTGCACAGATGGATCCGCCTTGCATGCCGTTCCGTGATGCTGGGTACAGTCAAGCAGACTACGGACTTACCGTGCAGGACATCGTGTACGGTGTGTGGAAGGCCAAGGAGGAGAAGCTCTGCACCGTCACCGGCTTCAACCTCGAAGAGTATGTTTCCCTCCTTTTTCACGCGAGCTCGGCCTAATCATCACACAGGTATGAGACGTTTGAGCGTGTCGACATGGGTGATTTCAACTGGGTGACACCCTCGTTCGTCGCTTTCGCTTCACCACAATCAAAGGCCCGACATGTCATCACCCACGGTGACCCACTCTACAAGACACTCCCGCGTACACTTGAGGCGGTGGAGAAGTCTGACCTCTCGAATCCTTTCAAGAACGTCCTCACCCACTTCTCCGAGCGCAACGTCGGTCTCGTGGTCCGCCTCAACTCCGAACTCTACTCGCCATCATACTTCACTGCCCTTGGAATCAAGCACTTGGACATGATCTTTGATGATGGCACCTGCCCAGCCCTAAGCATTGTCCGCAAATTTATCAACCTCGCACATGAGATGATCACAGTCAAGAAGAAGGGTATCGCAGTCCACTGCAAAGCCGGCCTCGGTCGCACAGGTTGTCTCATTGGTGCCTACCTGATCTACCGTCATGGATTTACGGCAAACGAAGTTATTGGCTTCATGCGCTTCATGAGACCGGGTATGGTTGTTGGACCTCAACAACACTGGCTACACCTGAACCAGGGCACATTCCGCGAATGGTGGTTCGAGGACACTGTCAAGGAAAAGCTCATCGCCGCTATCGCACCATCGACACCCACAAAGTCTACTTCCCGCCATCGCATCTCTAGTAACGGTCAAACATTCACTCCTCCACAGCAAAACAGCGCATACCGCCGTTCTGCCCTCGGCGAGATCACTCACAACGAGCAGTCGAATGGGCATCTCTCGGCTTCATGCGGAGTGCAAGACGAGAACCTACCAGCGCCCACGCCTGGGCAGCCGCGCAAGACGAACAAGTTGTACGGTGCAGGTTCACCCATCCGACGTTCAAATGAGAGCACGTCGTTACAAAGGTCTGTACTGGTGGAGGACGAGAGCGAAGATGACGTCGCCATGCAATTACTCTCATCGACTGCCCGCCACAACTCGCGGTCCCCAGTTTCGCGATCGGGCAAGAGGCGAGCTGTAAGCTGCACCACCACGACCATGACCACAACCAAGTGGGACGTTGAAGGCAGCGACATCGAGAACCAGGACGTGCTTATGGAGCAAGAGATCGACGTCTCAGCCGGCAAGGAGAGGCGCAACAAGACTCCAACAGCCAAGCCAGGCAGCGGCATTGGTTCGCTCATGGGCAAGCGGAACTCACCGGCCCGACGAAGCACAGAAGGCAAGACCAGCGTACGAAAGACGAGTGGTCGCGTGGGCTCAGTCGGCACACGGGAAGTCAGGAGAGCAGCATAGGGCGTTGCATCTCAAGAAAAGGAGAACTTCAGCGTCAAGCGCAGGAAGAGCTGAGACTTGTACAAATGGCATGACTTTGATGTATGCTCCGGGGTGGCTTGCATGACCTAGACGACGGAAAAGTACGGTACATGGCATGACATAGCATGGCGCAGCGAGGCATGGTTGGCGTTGGGTGGGTGAGGCGTTGACTGAGTGCTTTGTATTTCTACTTGTCGTCTTCAACAAGCTAGGCGTTTGGTGGCTAGTGGAGAACGAATGAAGACGACTCACTTCAAGATACTGATTCCCTCTTATCCATTGTTAGATTGCTGTATATGATACCTGTGCGGGTTGCGATCGGACGCTCTTTGTGATAGTCCGGACATAATACGGGGATAATCCGGTATATCATTTTAAAGCAAGGAGAAGCTCCGCAACCTCACGACTTCGTCCAGCACAACACTCACTATGAATCGATAGCACTGACCCTTCCAAGTCATCACGGCATATCGGCAGTGTGTCAATCATCACAATGGCACCACATGACGCATCAGCAGGGCCAGCCAGCCCTGCGCCGGCATCGAAGAGCAAAACCCCTCCCACGGCATCACCAATCGAGATCCTCGACAATCCGCTCTCAAAAGCCTACACTCACATTCACACCCTCAGCACCCTCTCCATCTTCACCTACACCTTCCCTTCCCTAGTCGCCGATCCCATCGCAACCATGACCGGCTCTCTTCTTCCTCTCGCCCTACTCCAGGGTATTTACTGCGCCATCTGCCTACCCGGCACCACCAGCAACACGAGCACGAAAGGCAAGAAGAAAGGCACGCAAGAACTTACCATCGGCTTCCGTATCGTGGTACGCCCTCATCGACCCTATTGTCCTGCTAAGCTAATCCCTCTCAGCCTGCCCTCCTTTCCTTAGCCCTGACACTCACCCTCGGCACCCCCCTCCTCACCCTCCTCCTCCTACTCTTCGGCGCTCCTTTCACGACTCACCAGCTTCACACCCTCCTCTGCGCTGCCCATATCGCCCTGCTTGCTGCGCCTCAGCTGATCTACGTCCACGGTGTGGTGGCGGAGAAGTGGCTTGCGATTGCTAGCTTGAATGAGCCGGTGGATGAGGTGTTTGGTGCGAGCTTGGGCGCTGCGGTGGGCGCGTGGGTGGGCGCGGTGCCGATACCGCTGGATTGGGATCGGGAGTGGCAGAGGTGGCCGGTCACGATACTGGCGGGGGCGTATGCGGGGTGGGCGATTGGGAGGACGGTGGGGGGGACGGTGGGGAGCGGCTTGAGGGTGAAGTTGGAATGAGACTGGCTATCATGAATCGCTTGGGAACACGAGATGAAGGTTGAAATATGGTTGGCAATTCAGAGGGAGTAGGATCGCTACAGTGGGACACTTGGAATAATTCCCTCCTATGGCTGCCATGGCACTCAGCCTGCGGGGCAGTAATATGGTCCACGAGGAGACCTTGCTACTCCATCACAGGCGACCGAAAGATCCGGCACCATGTCAACTCGTTCAAGGCAAACTTGGTGGAGGTGACGACGCATAGCATGACCACTACCAGATGCATGCTACTGGTCTGGCACAACGAACAATCGTAGACGTCAGTACCAGATTACTGATCTCCTCGCAACTCATCGTTGATAGACAAAACACAATGACAACCAAACCATCAAGCCCTAAACCTCAAATACAAATCACCCCCCTTCAAGTCCCCACTCACACAAACCACTATGACGAGCACAAGCCTCCATTAACCTCGTCATTGAACCCTCCCCCTCAGTCAAGCCCACGAGATGCAATCGATACCACCCCCCGTGAACGTCCTTTCCATCCTCCAAACCCATGCGCAGATCCCCATCTCCCCCCCTTTGCATCTGACGTACGTGGCTCCCCCCGTTGGTATCCTATATCAAAGAGCGGTAGATAGCAGAGATAATCGATACTGCTCAGCCTCGCTCTGTCCACCACCAAGAGTGTCTGTCGCCGTTGTTGAACGGTCATGGCTCGCAAGGTGAACCCCACTCGTGGCCAGACAGCATAGGGTAGGACAGTATTTGAGGGAATAACGCTCAGTAATCCCCCCCCCTCCCTCGTGGCAGTCACGACAGCAGATCGCAAGCTGGAAAATAGCGCGCCGTGCCTGTGCCTCGCCGTGAGGCAACGGCCACCAATCTCCCAGACCGACGACGCCAGGTGAGGTCAAAACGCGCGATGGAAACGGGCGGGCCGGGTGTCTCTCCCGCTGCGGGGGTCTCGTACCTTGCTTACATGGGAGGTCCGATGCGAGGGTCGGTGATGGGTGACTGGCGCTGGTGCCGAGTGCGTCACTGACGGGCAGGGCTGATGTCGCGGGAAGGGCCGAGGGGGTTGACATGTGTCTGGCGTATTGGCTGTGGGACATGGGAATGGTTCTTGGAGCGGTGGACCTGCTGCTTTGGGACTAGGGGGTGGGTGGGTAAGGTGTGTTGGATCGGGGGGAGAGACATGGCGAGATTCGACGTGGTGATGGGATGGGAAGGAGGGACGGGTAGGAGAGACTTCGGGGATGGGTAGGTGGGGACTTGGGTATGTCGGCGGAGGGTAGATGGGTTAAGGCTGAGGTTTGTAATGCTTGGTGTGGCTTGAGAAGTATGGGGGTTGGTCGAAGATGAAGATTGTGAATTTTGAATAGCACGTGATCTACATGCTGACGGCAGAATAACCTTGGTAATGATAGTGACAGCGCTTGCTGTGCCTATACCTACTTGCTCCTGGCTCTACAAGTCTAGATGGAGATTCGTCCGATCAGAGAGTGTGTCACAAGGCTGACAAAAACACCATGACCTGTCCTCAGGGTCTGGATCTTCCAGCCAAACCAGTATTCGATCGTGTTCATCTCACGATACCATGAGATCTCTCGTTGAGCCTCTTTCAATACGAGCAGGTCAGACAATTGCTTGTCAGCCTTGCGGACGATACCCGACAAAGCAATATTGACACCGCCCGGTGCTGCCGCCCATAGCTCACGTTACACAGGTCTCGGCAAGATCTCAAACAAGATCTCCACCAAAAAGAAGATATCGAAGCCACAGCCGGGACTGGACCAGAAGTCTTGCGAGCAGGAAGAAAGACATGCAACGCCCGCTCACGTGGGAAGCGACTTCGACAGTGAGGTTAGTTCAGCGGTGGCGGGGATTGATTGGCCGCCCTGTAGTCAACGGGTGCATTGAAACAATAACGGGGATAGAAGAGCAAAAGCAGCTAGGAAAGAAAGTGTGTTTCGGGTACTGACCGCAATTGGTGATCAAGGATGTATCTTGTACTGAAGTGCAAGAGGTGAGGTTTAGCGGTCGAGGATGAGTCCTTCCTCGGCTGCAGCTTCAGATTCAGATCCAGAACTTCCCGACCATTCAGGGTCGAGCATTATCGATTATGAATTGTCCAGACGAACGCGTCTACGAGGCGGGCTGAGCAAGGGATGACAAGGACGCCAATCGTAATCAGTTACCAGTAATCAATTATCGCTGTGGAATTGAAGCAAAATAGGATCAGCATTCCTTTATCGACAAGCAAACACGGTGACGGATGGGTCGTCAATCTGCCCCTGGCCAGACGGAGCAGGCGGAGCGAGAGTTTGTCGGCCCACGCTTGAAAGAGACGAAAGATGCTGTCGAGCGTCAACGGGCGGCTGTGGGGCCTGCAGCTGTTTCTTCTGGCCTCTGACCAACAGAGACAGGAATGGAATGCCAATGCCCGGCCAGGTGTCCAGAAACGCTGTTTGTCCCTCAAGTGGCCTTGAAACAATGTCCATGTCCAAGAACGAGAGGCGGTCACCGGCGCGTGGACGAGATCTGGTGGCCACTGCAGGCGTCTGTCCTTCTGACCTCAAAAATAGTGCCTGCTTGCAGGGCGCGTCGAGTCTATTCGCAAAAGATGCATGAAACATTCTTCGCAGAAGCCATCTGACCAGGACCGGGCGCGGCGCGTGATTGGCTGCGACGAGGACATGCAGCGCTGCCCGCAAAGTAACGTGAGCCTATCACCTGCGACTCCCTCTCCTTCTCTCAATCCTGTCAACGACACCGTCCACCTTGGTCCGCATCCCTGGAGCGCGAGCATTCTAGAGGCAAGGCCCATAAAGAATGCTCGCCGATCCAGGGCAGCCATGCATACTCCAGAACAAAGCACATTAATCCCGTTTCCTTTCCCCCATATACTTCCCAACCCCCCCCCTCTCTCAGTACTCTCAATCAAATCAACCCGCCGTCTATCATTTCGCTTCTCCAACGGCCTTGTCCAATTTCGTACCGACTCAGTCCAGGTCCTCCTTCGTCACCGGCCGTTGTCACGCTCGCACCTGATTTCTCCTAACACGGCCTAACGACTGTCAACGACGACGCAACGGCCGACCACTATCCGGAATAGTTCATCTGCCCCCAACCAGGCGACACGACTCACCTGCCGCAAGCCCTGCCATTGGAACGACTGCTCTGCCGGCCAGAGAGTCACCCGTTACCATTGTCTAATACTCCATTTCACCTGCCACTCCTCGAGTCCACATATAGACAAAAGCTCGACCCCTCTGCATTCATTCTTCTTTCTTGATATCTGTCGATCCATTCTCGATCAGTATCAATACCTTTTCATCATTGTCGGGTCTATTGTATTACAGACTTGACTGAATACCTATTGTCACTGCCTGCTGTATAGCCTGCACTGACTAATCTATTGTTGCCGGGTATCAATAGAAGCCTAGCAATTTATAACCCACACCACCCCGTCGAACACCTTTACTGGACTGTTCGACTACACACACATCACCAGCAATGGCTTCATCAATTCCCACCAACGAGCAGAATGCTGCCGCCCTCAACCACTTCATCTACCTTCCGGCCTCTCAGGATATGATCTCATACCTCGCTGTCAAGGCTACCCAGGTCATCAGGTGTGAGGGCAACAAGGATCAGAGTCTCCCGCCGACGCCTCCCACCACTCCTCCCCCAGGATCTTCCTTCGAGGCTTCCCTTCCCACCGTCGAGGAGTTCATCACTTCCCTTGTTGAGCGATCTTCCGTCCAGGTCCCCACCCTCATGACTTCCCTCGTCTACCTCAGCCGTCTGCAACAAAGACTCCCACCTGTCGCCAAGGGCATGCGATGCACTGTCCACCGTATTTTCCTCGCCTCTCTCATCCTTGCAGCCAAGTCTCTTAACGACTCTTCACCAAAGAACAAGCACTGGGCACGGTACACAGTGGTCAAGGGTTACGAGGGTTTCGGCTTCAGCTTGACTGAAGTCAACCTCATGGAGAAGCAGCTCCTCAACCTCCTCCAGTGGGACTTGATCGTCCGTGAGCAGGACCTCTACACTCACCTCGAGCCTTTCCTCGCTCCTATCCGCTCATGGCAAACTCGCCAGGCCGAGAAGGCCAAGCAGGCTATGCTCCGTGAGAGACTGCTCGAGGAGCAGCGTCAGTTGTCTGAGCGTATGCGCCAGCGATCAGTCAAGGGTGATGCCGTCTACGAATCACCTCGCAGCTACCGCTCGCCGAGTGGCCAGGAGTCCCGTCAAGCATCAGTCTCCAGATCGATCGCTCGCATCCCTTCAAGAACGCCTTCCCTGTCACCACCATCCCGCAGCAACTCAGCACTCACTGTTGACTCTTGCGAAACATCTCCATCCAACTCGGTCAGCTCACCGGCACACAGCGAGGTGGCTGTCCGCATCCAGCGCATGCCTTCGATCGTCGACATTACCATGTCCAAGCTCCGCAGCCGCCAGCCCTCGATGGAGCAGCTCTCGCAGGAGCCCCAGAAGAAGCTCAAGACCGGTAACATCTTCTCGCGCCTCATTTCGGGTTCGTCGATTGCGCACTAGGATTCTTCATCACTACATCAACCACTATTCTCAACGGGGACGATCGCACTAATACGGCGCGACTAGGCGGTGCCAGTCATGTTGACCGCGGGCTTGGAGACCACTTCACATCATCATAGCATCACTTCGATTCTACCACACCACCATTTGTGCTTCAACCAAAAGCATTGCGAGCGGCGTTTCTTCAGGCAAGGGCAAAGCATTTTTCAGCGGGGCGGAGGCATCTAGGAAATAGATGCCAAGTGCATTGAGTTGCATATCAAGGCATTTTGAGCGAGGGAGCAGAGGGTAATCTAGCCAGTACAGGCAGATTGGGTGTTTGGAGTAGAACTGTTCGAGACAGAACAGCACTTCGTTTGTAGAATAGTCTTGACCTGAGCTGGGCATACTGGCCAGGTCCACAATACAATTTGCAGATCGCAGTCTATTCTGCGCTGTCTTCCACAACATTACACTTTCCACAACTTGCTCAGTGTTCATCTACTCTCATCTGACCGGATCTTCGGGACAGGCTCAGACGGCAAGTTCGCATGACAATTATCGACGCACAGATGTCATGCACAGAGGTACACAAATATCCCACCTCGCATCAGCATCAGCCACTATCAAGCCCAAGCAGATCCGCACAGTGCCCATTGCCATGCGACATGATTCCCTAGATCTCGACGGTCGCTGATCCCCCGGCCTGGACGACGCTGCACGTCCATCCACCAAATCTTGGAATGCACCGCGCCGTCCAACGGCCTTGCATGACACTCCCCACAGGGGCTGGTTACAGCGTTTGCAGATCCGCAAAGCTGGAATGCTGATCCAGAGACCTGGGCCTGCTTTGTTTGGAGGGGGCGAGATGAGCTCGCTGACCGGATCGGGAGATCAGTCATGCTCGTGAAGACCAGATATGGCAGTCCCAGGTAATGTACGATCACGTTACCCACCAAGCAAGATTTCGCTACTGCACTGATCACGCCTCCCATCCTGCAGGTACATGCATGCACCTCGGCATCCCCCTTGACCTCTCCACAATCATACCGTGGCACAGTCACGCCCTCGCTAACTTACCCTTGATTTTACTCGAGTGACACCAGAAGTCCATCATGACCGACCGCCACAGCCGATCTTCTCTGGCGAACGAGATTTTTGGCGAGAATCTTCTGATGCGAGGAGCCATTTGATAGACACCCAACGGTGAAATTGGCAGCAGACTGGACCTGGTACTGCGGGCGGCCGAGAAACAATCGGCGGGAAGGCAAGCGGCGGGTGAAACGGTCGGGGTGTGATGCAGGTACGTAAGGTTACTCGGGGAGGGTAAGAATCTGCGAGAGGAGAGGCGAAGACCTTGCGATCAATCTTCTCGATGTTGGCTGACTATGTTAGGCTGGTCAGTTGATCGCACAAAAGATCTAGGTGCAGGTGAAGAGGCGACTTGAGAGAGTCATGGAGGGTCAATCACGTGATCCCGTTGAGTCGGCGAGTCATGGCGGAGAAACACTCGAGTCAATCTCCGAAATTTTGCTTACCCCTCCATGACACAGAACACCTCCACGCCTTCAATACCACTACAATCGCCCCGTAAGATCTCAATTCCAGCTGAGCATATCCCATCACGACATGATATAAGTCTTGACAAAACAACACCACCACAACCCCAACCATGCCTCCCACCTGCGCCCTCTGTCCCTCCCGCCCCATCATCCTCCGCCCCTCCAACCACCAACGCCTCTGCGCCCCCTGCTTCCTCCGCACCTTCGAAGACCTCATCTACCACACCATCACCACCTCCCGCCTCTTCCGATCCGGGGAGCGCATCGCCATTGGCGCCTCGGGCGGCAAAGACTCGTGCGTCCTCGCCTCTGTCCTCTCGACACTCAACAAGCGACACTCCCTCAACCTCGACCTGATCCTCCTCTCCATCGACGAAGGCATCACCGGCTACCGCGACCACAGCCTCGACGCCGTTCGCCGCAACGCCGCCGCCCTCGACCTCCCCCTCCATATCCTCAGCTACGCAGAGCTCTACGGCTGGTCCATGGACCAAGTCGTCGCGCAAATCGGCAAGAAGGGGAATTGCACCTACTGCGGCGTCTTCCGCCGGCAAGCGCTCGATCGGGGCGCGAGTAGGCTGGGCGTGCGGCATGTAGTGACGGGGCACAACGCGGATGATGTCGCGGAGACGGTGGTGATGAATTTGCTGCGTGGGGATGTGGCGAGGTTGGGGAGGGGGACGAGTATACTGACGCAGACGGCGGGAGGGATGGAGAAGAGCGAGACGGGCGAGGTGGAGGTGACGGATGTGAAGAGGAGTAAGCCGTTGATGTATGCGTATGAGAAGGAGATTGTGCTGTATGCGCATCATAAGAAGCTGGATTACTTTTCGACGGAATGTATTTACTCGCCTGAAGCGTTTAGGGGGTCGGCGAGGACGTTGATTAAGAATTTGGAGAGGATTAGGCCGGAGAGTATACTGGACATTGTGAGGAGTGGGGTTGATATGGCGGCGCTGGTGCCCGATGGGGAGGGGAGGTGTGCTGGAGCTTGTGCGGACAAGGGAGGGAAGAAGGAGGTTTCCAGGATAGCGGTGGATGAGGAGGATGATGGGAATGGTGGGTGTGGGAATGGGCCTGGAGCGGGGACGGGCGGGCAGATGATAGATATGGAGAAGAGGCTTACGGAGGAGGAGAAGGCGAGGGAGCTTGGGATCGAGGTGGAGGTGTCGAGTCAACCAGCCGATGGAAGTGCTCCGGTGCTGGTCGATGGACACAAGAAGGAGAATGGTAATGCAACGATCACGACAGTCCCGATACGACCCAAGAAGAAGAAGCAGGCGGTTGACACAGCTTCGCTAGCGTCAGTGCCGGAAAGAAAACTGGGCAAATGCGAACGCTGTGGATATTTGTCCTCGCAGCGGATATGCAAAGCCTGTGTCCTCCTCGAAGGGCTCAACAAGGCGCGGCCAAAAGCCCCGATAGCTGTAGAGCTCAATGGATAAAACCATACTGTCTCCGGACGCCACGCTACAAACCCTCTCCCCCTTCGATGTCCCTCCCCTCTACCCCGCCGCCTCCTTCACCTTCCCCTGCTCCGGCGGCTCATCAATAAACTGCGGCGGCGCACCCTCGGTCAAGAAACTCGGCACCGCGCCCTCACTCTCAAACTCCCCACCCAACTCCACCTCCTCACCAAGCGCCTCCAGTTCCGCATCGAGCTCCGCCTCATCCACCTCCTCGGGCAAATCATAACTCCGACTTATACTCTCCTGAATCTCATTGCCCACCTCCATGAGATCCGCCATCTCATCCTGCAACTTATCAATCTTGTCAATATCCACTTTCCCATACTGCTTCTTCAACTCTTTCGTCGTCGTCTTCAGCGCGTCTACCGTCGCCATTGTGTTGCGCAGATTATCCTGCATCATCCCCGCTTGCTCCATGTTCCAGGACTGAGACATGAGTTGGTCTTTCTGTGCTTCGTATTGGCGGCGTCGTTCGAGCAGGCCGCGCGCGCGTTGTTTGATGGCGTTTTTGCCGGGACCGTCGCGCATGCGGGAGAGTTTTTGTTGGTAGGTGGAGAGTTCGGCGTTGAGTTTGCTGATTTGCACGTCGATGCTATCGAGCCGGGTTTGCACGTTGGTGATGGCGTCGTTGAGGGAGGGTTTGGGGGCGGTGGAGCGGGCGCCGAAGAGGCGGTTCATGGTAGGCGGTCAGGGTCAGTGGAGGGGAAAGGTGGTGGGGATGATGCGAGATATCAATCTGCTTGCGGAAGGCTCAAATGCCAGGTTGTTAAGTCTGGCCTGTATGGTTGTGCAATTTGGATGCCTGCCGAGCATCAGGAGGAGAGTTCACATGCGACTGACGACTGACGTCGGTGTGACCCTAACCCTAGTAGCCGGCATTGCCCCTCACCTCACATGGTCTTGCTACGGGTAACAACAGTACTCACAAACCAAACATGATGTAGCATATTGAGATGAAGCTGATATAAGAAGCTCATATATACGAGTCGTTCGAAGAAGTACGGGCTGGACAGCAAGGGGAACATATTTCTTCAAAGTCGCTCAATATGGCATCGACCTCTATCATTCGGCGAGCATTGCTCTATGGTCTGCAAGCGATTCCACCCATTGGCATCCTCCGCTGACATACTTGCCAGTCCCTGGTAGTTCCATGAGATTCCTCGACAAATCCCGAACCCTCAGCGTAGACAATGTCACCTACGACCTCGAAGACTCGGTCACCCCTGGCAAGAAGCCTGAAGCCCGATCCAACATCCAGAAATTCCTGTCACAAGACCGTCCCTCCTCAATCAAAGAGCTCGCCGTCCGCATAAACAGCGTCGATTCTGGCTTTGCTCTTGACGACCTGACTTCCGTGCTGAAAGCCAAGAACCTCGATGCGCTGGTTATCCCCAAGGTGAACTCGGCGTCAGATCTGCACTTCGTGACGGACGTAATACGGCATGCTTTGCCGGAACGCCATGGGCCGAGCTCGGAGAAGCCGCTGCGACTTGTCGCACTAATCGAGTCTGCGAGGTCGATCATGGATCTCAATGCCATCTGCAAAGCCTCGCCATATCTGTCTGGCTTGATCTTCGCCGCGGAGGACTTTGCTCTCGACCTCAGCATCATTCGGCAGCCAGATCTAAAAGAGTTCCTCTACGCTCGGAGTGCAATCGCCACGGCTGCACGAGCACATAACCTGCCAAGCACGATCGATCTGGTGACAACGGCGTTTCGGGGAGAACAAGGTCAACGGACGCTCGAAGCCGAGAGCTTGGATGGGAAAAGACTAGGCTTTAACGGCAAGCAGTGCATCCATCCGAGCCAGGTCGAGATTGTCCAAAAGGTTTTCGCACCCAGCGAAGAAGAAGTCGACTGGGCAGTCCGAGTCGTGATCGCCGACGAAAAGGCAGACAAACAAGGTCGAGGAGCCTGGACCTTAGATGGCAAGATGATCGACGTCCCCGTCGTAGGCAAAGCCAAAGCCCTCGTGAAGAAAGCCGAGCTCGCTGGCTTCGATGTCCCCCAGATCAAGACGAGGTGGAAAGATCAAGAACCCGAATAGATCCCCCCATTTTCACCTCGCCACTCGTGACCCAAAGTCGTACATTGCCCTCCTCACGCCGCCTCCACCCCTGTGTCCCGCCTGTACTCCACCGCCCTATGCCCCCTCTCCTGCCCCGGCCCAACCCCATGCCCATCCCTCCAACATCCAGCACAGTACAAATCCCCCTCACAACCCAGACATTTGATCGTGGCATCCTCGTTACAAATACAGCACCACGAATCAATGTCTTCGTCCGTGTACACGGGTAGATTCGACTTCTTCACCTGTCCAACCACTTTGGGCGGTTTCTTGGACGGACTAAACTTTGGTGTATCAGGCAGTCCGAGGCCGAGGTTGGCAAAGCGTGCGGAGAGGGCATCGTCCATGGCCGTGAGGTCAGCGGGAAGGGTAGGAAGGGCGGAAGGGGCGGAGGGGAGGTCAAGGGAGGGGTTACCCGGGCTGGTCGAGGAGTCGTCCGCCTCCGCCGGGGTGACAGGGTCGTCGTACTTGCTCTCGACTTCTAGCTCGGCGAGGACGCGCGCGATATAGTCCTCTGCGTCGCGCGAGTCTTCGTCGTCTTGCCGACCGTCGTCTTCTTTCTCTTCGTCTTTGAGGCGGGCGTGGAAGTCGTCGAAGATGCCGTTGCTTGGGGCGGTGAGCTGGTCTGCGCCTGTGCTTGTGCCGGTGCCTGATGCGCTCTCCGTCTCTGCATCCCCTTGCTGTGTCTGGCTTGTCCTGACCTCGACGCCCTCCTCTGCTTCTGCCTTGCCTTCTCCGTGCCGCGCTTGCCAGTCCTCTGGGAGTGCTTCCTTCGCTTCCCTCAATAGCCCTTCTACGTTCTTCGCTTCGTCCTTGCCTACGTCCCAGGTCGCTTCCTCCCCGCCAAGCTCTTGTAGCAGCTCCTCCAAGGTGCGGTCATCTTCTTCGTTATGCGGAGTGTCGTCTTGTTCTCCGTCTGGGACATTGGTATAGCGGTCGCCGGTAGCAGGGGACGAGGACGCGGAGGCAGGATTTAGTGCACGGAAGCGGGCAGCCAGATCATCTGGACTTGTGCTGTGGGTTGCACTTGGGGGGGGTTGTAGTCGAGAAGACATCTGGCTGAGCGGAATTAGGAGAGCGCGGAGCTTTGGATGTGGGTGCTGGAGGGGAGAAGGAACGGGCGGTTGACAGTTTGACGGAACTTGGTTTTAGGGCATTGAGGCGAGCGAGGAGATCATCGTCTCTCGGCATAGTGGTTTGGGTGTTATGAGGTGACCATGGCTGTGTTTGAGAGAGAGAAGAGTCGAACTTGAAGAAGGGGCATGAAGTAGGAAGCGCCGCTGCCCCACTATCACAGGCGTGTCAATAGGAACAAATTGTACATAGAGCAAGTTACGGGACAGAGTCAGGAATGTCAGTAATTGAAGGGAAAGTCATTCATTAATTGACGATCACATTAATACATCCTCCACAGCCACACGAACCATGCAAGTGCCGGACATGCAACCCAAAGCATGTCTCTCCTAAACGTGGCCAGGAAATGCATAGCAAACCCCCTCCTTCTCTTTTGTACAGGCTTCATTTCAAAGTCAAGTTCATCAATCCATGCATCCTCGTCCTTCCGCTTGCCATAGTATCCAGCTTTGCTTATGAGCGGAACGCCTTGAAGCTCTACGTTGGTGGGTAGACCATAGTGGCCAAGCGTTCCATTACCCGGACTTACGCTTCTCGCTCTCGCATTGTCTGATCGGGCCACCAGGAAACCATTGCCTTCCGAGGTGGCGGTACCATTGGCAGATCCGTTGCTGAGAGAGTCGGTCCGGGATCGAGGCTTGTCCTTCTTCTTGTAGGCTTCTTGCTCCGTGACAGGGAGGACTGAATCGATTGGTGTCCAGATGGGCTTGTTCCGTTCTCGCATCGTGATGATCGCCGAATGCACAAGAAGGGTGAGGACGGTAATGGCAAAGTAGAACCCATACTGGATGAGGATAGCCAGCTGATCTGGCATCAAACACAAATGAGTTTGCAATGTTGGCATCCTGATGGCTTGTGGCGAGCCCGGCAATGGGTCTGCGAATTGGTTGACCGGGTTCCAGAGGCTGACCATCTGGAATCCTGGACGGCGAACGCCCATGGCGAAGCTGATGCTCTTGACCGTGATCTCCTTGATACCGCTGCCTGCTGAAGGGTATCCTCGATGGACAAGTTCGCAGTAGTCGTGGTCGTCACCGGAGAAGATGTATGCGATGTTTCCCACTCGATCTGCAATTGTCTTTGATAAGCCTTTCGAGAGCACGTTCTGGTACTGATATCCAGCAGCAACTCTGATAGCATTTCTCTCGTCCACTTCTTGTCTTGGAACGCTTGGAGGAAATCTCTCGCGCATCGGTCCACAAGGAGTACCGGGCTCTCGATAGAATGGTACATGCGTGAGCAGGATCGTTGGCAGCTCTGAAGCCTTCTTGCTCTCATCGAAGTCGTCCTCAGTAGGTTTGATGAGCATCCGCTGGTCAGGCTCCCTGGCGACCTGATGGAAGAACTTCCAGCCTCGAGGATAATCCGGTGTCCGTCCAAGAAAGTGTTTGACAGCGTCCCTCTTCTTCTCCTTGACCGAATCCAAGAACTCCATGCTAGGCGTCCAAAGATCTGGATTCGAGCCATGCACATCCATTGCACTCAGGCTGACCGTATCCAAGCCCACAAATGTATGATTCCCGATTATGTCCACCCTATCTCCCTTGCCAAAGTATGCTTGAAACCTGTCCCTTACTGTGACCTGAACGCCTGTCGCAAATCCCAAATCATGATTGCCTGGGAGACTGGCGATGATGTTCTTCTCTGCCCGCTCACTTCTGCCTCCAGTGACCTGTGTGCCCTTCAAGAAAAGCTTCCCGAACCGCTCGAACTCATCACGCCAGAATTTTGGTCCATAGCTCTTCCATTGCTTCTCCGAGGCGTGAAAGCTTTCCCTGCCCGTACTCCATTCTCTTCCACCGTCAAAGAGGTCGCCGAGGAAGTATACAGTGTCCGGATCGTAGGCTCGCTGGATGTGGTAGTAAGATCTTTTCAGGTATTTGTCCGTGAAGGCGATGGTGAGCTTCGATAGCGGCCATGGTCGACCAGGGTAGGTGTGAGGATCGATCAACTGAGGGTCAGCTATGAAGGCGACTCGATGCGGTGTTGCTGTCTGGGGCTGCCATACGTTAGTCTGGAAGGACCTTGACATCCTTGCTGCTAAGGTCCATACCCATCGCTCCCACCTGTTCCAATTGCAACCTTTGGTGTCCTTTGAGTAGACCCGAACCTCGCCCCAGTATAGTATCCACACCCAAAGCAAGATCAGTATCGTCTGCGCGCGTAGGATGTATTTCTTTACGAATCCTTGCGCTGTAAGGTCCCGGGATGCGGACACGGCGCGGTACTTTAGTCTTCGAGCATTGCGTAACGCGAGCTGGACATAGGGTTGCAATTGATCCCATTGCTTACGAAGCGCAGACCTGGCCATAAGAGAATTGCCACAAAATAATCACATGGTTGTGGGATGAGAGATTGAGAGTCGTTTATTCTTAAAGAAGCAAGCCCGGAGGTGCCTGACGGTTGGTCAAGGGGTCCAAGGCGGCCCCTGCTTCTATATATGTATGCTCTGCCGCCCTATTCCCTGAATCATGCGCTACGCTATGCATGTAGAAACAAGAAATTAACCCCACCTACTTCATCCTGCTCGTGTCTATCGGAAACGGACTTTGTATTTGAAGTCAATCGCAAATGCCGGATCACTGACAACGACCTCTTCTCCATCTGCCACCAAATCATCCAGCTTGCGTTTGAGGTTTGGTCTCGTCTTCTCTTCCAGACTTGCTGGCGTAGAATAGTACAGCGTCTTCTGCTCAGTCCTGATCAAGGGCTTCTTGATTTGTCTAATACCGTCAGTAGAGATCCTTCAAATGAATCACGAATACTCACGCCTCGGGTCTGTCGGCGAGATGATCAACAAAATCTTGCAGGCTCCACTCCTTCTTGACATTAATCTCACGGGCTAGATTGCCACAGACAGGGCAGTCTGGCTTCATCTCGTGCTCGAAAGTGTAGGTGTACACTCCATCATCGCCGCTATACATCATGTAGTTGTTAGTACCTGGGTACCCAATGGCTGGGTTCGAGGAAGTGACGAGCTTGAAAGCTTCATTGCAACATGATGCTGCGATGATGGCATTTGTCGATGCGATGGCCGGGATGATGTTCTTGACGACGCCTTGGGTCATGGAATACGTGACACCTGGTATGTTGAACTCCTTAGCTCGCTCGCTGGCCTTATTAAAGAGCCACGATATGTGCTCAGGGTCGTCAGTATCGAGTGTGATATCTGCATCTAGTCAGTCGGATTCTATGAGAAGGCCGTTGAAGAGGTGTACCTTTTCGCTCTTCCTCCCAAGCAATGATGTGAGCCCATTCGATACAGTGTTGTGGTTGGCGAGGGATCGTGGCTAGCGTGCAAAGCGGCACAGTCTCTCTTGGTGCATGCATGTCAAGTTGACACTCGAGACAGCTTGTTAAGGTCGGTAGGATGACTCGTGATTGTCCTTTGAATCCTTCAAGGTATCAGCTCACATGCGAGTGTAAGCGCTGATCAAACCTTACCCTCTGTGCCCCCGTCGATCAATGGCTTCAAGCTATCCGGGTTCTCTCCATCCACCATGCCCACTAAAGTTGCATTGATCCAGCGCCTCGCTTCAATGCTGTCAAGTCCGCAGATGATCAAGTTGAATTGCAAGTAGTACTCCTCATCCTTGTCCTGGATTTTGCCACAGTATGGATTGATGGTGACGCCTTTGACTCTCTTCATGACAAAACGAGCAGCGACTTCTGCCTTAGATTTGCCAACATCTGCTTGTCGGAATAAGAATTGTCGGTTGAGGTTTGATACATCGATAGTGTCCATATCGATCACGTCTATATTCTTGAAGCCGGACAGGGCCAGATTCTTGAGAATCTCACAACCCAGTCCACCTGCGCCACTGTGACATGTTAGTTACCAGGGGAATCGAGGATATATCGGACATACATGACGAGGACTTTGACGGTATCAAAGAGGGAAATGACAGCGTCGCCTGGCACCCACTCTTCCTCTGTGAATGGTCCAGATCTACCGAGAATGTTGTCTCGATAAAGCCTATACCTCCTGATCAGCCAGCGATCACAACACACTACCTCGATGCTGTTTCGTAAGGGGCAGCACACGGAATGTCTATGGAGTGGCGAAAGTGTTTGATACTAACCATTTGGAGGCAGTTGCCCCAGCCCCATTCTGCATGGGCAGGACATCCGGAGGCTGCTTGCTTTCTGCAACAGTTGCCATTGTGATGAGATGACAACGATCTAGCGATGACGACGAGAATGGAATTTGAGTTGTTGACAAGAGATGTGTTGTGAACAAGAAGAAGTGCACGACGCTGTGCACATGAAGGTGGTGGGGTTCTGCGCCGGCACTTCCACCTCACTTCCTCCTCTTCTTTCCCTCACAAAACTCATAACATGTGTCCAAGTAGAGGATGTCCGATTTACTTAGCGCCGTATCGACAGTCGCGCTTCGACCAAGACCGGAAAAGCAGCCAGATGCAAGCTTGCCCATATCTGAGGCGCAAAATAAAGCACTCAAGAAGGAGCCTTTGGTGGAAGCTATCTCGCGCTCCCACATATCAAGCCCAGACGATGCACTTCAAATTCTGAAATCACAGCCAGATGAGACGGAGATTAACGATGTATTGCGTTACATCCTCAAGACCTCTAGTGCTGAATTTGATATACGCTTTCCTGGCCCAAAAGCCTCTGGACTCCTTCGCCATCTGATCGCCACCACGATACCGACATTTTGGCATTCATCCGAAGACACACGGAATCTTCTGACAGAATGCGTGCGATCGGTACCGGGACTGAACGGTATGCTGGCGGAGCTCCGAACTACGACAAATCTTCGAGAAGCAAGCAAGCAGCCTGAGGGGACTCAGAATGCAGAGTCAAACGCCGAACACCTTGACGTTCTCCAGAGACTGTTGAGTGAAAATGATCTTGTCTGGGCGATCTGGGTACAACTGTCGACAGTTGAAAACGAGACACAGAAGCGATTGTTGTGGCGAGATTTCATGGCACTGTTATCCTCTGGCAAGATTGTCTCTACAGTAGCTCGCTTTGAGGACGTACGGAGACGTACTACTAGGATACTGGAAAAAGAGTCGTGGTTAGCCCAAGGAAAGACTTATACTGTGCGGATCGCTGCACAGATTGCCTACTTTCTGTCGCACCTGGACTGTCAGGACTCTGCAGCATGGATAGCAGCGGCGGAGCTGTTCACCAGATGCGGAGCTATGGGCTATGTCGATGACTTCCTGCGCGAGATCACCATGAAGATCCTTCAAAGGAGTCAAGAAGGACTGGCGGTGCTTGAAGCGCTCGTAGACAAGCTTCGTGCATCTGAGCAAAAGCGCTATTTGCGCAATCTACTCGGCAGTCTCGGCAAGGTCTTTGTATCCGAAGATCAAAGCACGATCATCAAGGCCACTTCGGCGTTTTTGGGCAGCATCGTTCTGAAATCTGACAGCCTTACTCGAGCGCTTGAGGCATGGCTGTCTGATCCCAAGGCGTGTTGCGTCACCTCCCCGTCAATTCGACGTGCGGCAGTCGCTGCACTAGGAGGTAAAATGGAGCATATTCAGCAAGTGTTCGAAGAGAGTACCAAGATGTTTGGCGAGACAATGTTCGTGCAGCATGCACCAGCTGTCCAACAGGAAGCTTGTGCAGAGGTTGTTTTACTAGCTGCTGGACAGCTCAAGCGTCGTGAGCCTGCGACTTTCCGATTCCTAGCCCGGTCTAGTACGTATTCCCAGATGGTCTCAAACCGGCTGAATGCATCATCGGAAAAAGCTCGAGTACTAGGTATGTGCGTCGGCATGGCCATTTCTGCGCTTCTGGATCAACCAGACAAGCAGCTCAAGTTCAACATACCTGAGCTCAAAACGACTTGGGCGACGACACTGAGAGGACTCACGGGGGTGGAGGACCTGCAGGGAACCATGGACGACATACAAAAGGCTCTTGGTACAGAGACCGAGGCCACGCGACACACGTCCGCAAGCAAATCAAAGACCACAGAAGTGCGGTCATTGCCAAAGACGAAGATGAAGACGACAATGACAAACCAGCCACAAAAGCAGCCATCTCGGGCACAAATGATAGGTCCAAGGATTGTAGAGGTGCTTAGTGATGACGAAGAGCAGGCTGTCGAGCATGATGATTTGAAGCCATACCCAAAACCAGACTCTGACCCAGAAGATTCCGATGATGATCCTACGCTTGTCAATCGAGACAAGCCAAAAGCCCCTGTGTACATTCGAGATCTGATCGCTGGCTTGCAGGATCAAGAAAAGTACGATAGACACAAGCTAGCCTTGGAGAACGCAGCATCACTCATCCGCCGCAAGACGAAATTCGGCAAGGAAGTCAGCGACCACGCTACCGAGCTTGGTCTAATATTGGTCGGCCTCCAAGATCATTTCGAGCTTGATCAGTTCGTGGAGCTCCGTGTCCAAGCTCTCATCGCTCTTCTCATCTCCAACCCCTCTGAACTAGCACCCTGGCTCGCCCGGCAGGCTTTCGAGGGCGACTACTCTCTCAGCCAACGTGGCACCATCCTCAGCGCCATCGGACTCGCCGCCCGCGAACTAGCAGGCTACACCGACGTCGACGCCCTAAACCCCACCATCGCCAGCCCCGCCAGCTTCCCTTCTAAACGCCTCCCGGAGAAATACCACGCCATCTACGCCCCTTCCTCATCCCCCTCCACCCAACCCATCCCCTCATCCCCACTCAACACAATCACCACCTCGCTGACCACATCCATCCTCTCCCCCCTCGCCGCCAACGCCGCCGAAGCCGCCACCGGCCCCACAATCCTCAAATCCCGCACCATCTCCTCCCGCCTCTCCCCGTCTGTCCGCACAAAGAGAATCCCCAACCACCTCTCCGCCCTGCTGTACACCTCCTTCTTCACCCCCCTCTTGGGTCACTTCCACACGCACACCTCCCTCCCCTCCTTCCGCGCCCGCAACATCTACCTCCAGCCCCACTTCCTCGGTACCTACCTCAAGACGCTCGGGATACTGGTGCACGCTTCCGGGCCGGGGACGGTGAGTCTGCCTGCGTTGACGGGGGAGTTTTGGTCCTTGCTACTAGGGCTGAGGGGGAAGGCGATGGAGGATCCGGTGGTGATGGAGGCGGTGTTGTTTGGTTTTCTGGCGATACTGGAGGTGAATGAGGATACGAGGCGCGTGGCGATGGAGAATGGGAGGGAGGTGGTGGAGACGAGGGAGTGGGTTGGGATGGTGTTTGAGAGGATTAATGTCGGGGGCAGGGGAGAGGGGGAAATGCAGGGGGAGGAGGAGAGGGTCAGGGGTTTGGCGGCGGGGGTGGTGGTGAAGTGTGGACAGGTGATGGAGAGGTGGGAGAGGTTGATGGTGGGGGAGATGATGGATTATTGAAGTGGAATCGTCGTCCAGTAGACGCAGGACTGGTGGGTTTGGGAGCACAGAGAAAGGTATGGGTGGGGATTGGTAAAGGCATATTTATACCGTGTATCATATTCTATATCATGCAAGCGCGTTGTGAAGCAAGACCCAATGACGATCCGTCGCTATGCCAGCTAATCGAATGATTCACTCTTCATCGCTCTCGTCACTGCTGCTCTCAATCACCCTCCTCTTTCCTCTGGCCTTGATAGCACTAATCCCTTCATCGGCGGCAGGATCAAACATGATCATATCATCGCTCTCTTCAGCATCCACGTCAATCTCGTCCTCCTCGTCGCTATCGTAGATGACTTCTTTGCTCAGCTCTCCCCGACCACCATTTGCCTTCTCTTTCTCGAGCTCCTTCTTCTTGTCCTTCGCCTGAACAGCAGCAGCTTTCGCTTTCGCACGTCCTAGTGTCCTGCCCTTCTTGGCATGCTTTGCAGCCTTCTTCACACCCGGCGTGCTGTCTCCTCTTACGTATGGTGGTGAGCTCGACGCAAATTCAATCTCCTCGTCACTTCCCACCACGAAGCCATCAAGATCAGAGTCGTGCATCCAATCATTTGTCCCCGCGGGCGCATCATCACCTGATGTGTCTTCTTCTCCAAGCGCGATACCCTGGGACGGTAGACGCATGTCAGCGGGCGTGGGTGGCGGAGAGGATGAGGCGGCTTCCATGGCTGAAGAATTGCGCGGGAGTGCCGGTCGAGCTCTACCTTTGGCAGCAGGAGCGCGGGTTTTAGGCGCCGTGGTAGCCTTGGCTGGTGCCTTGCGCTGCGGCGCAGCTGCGGTCTTGGGCTTAGCGGGGCGTCCTCGTTTCTTGGGCGCCGGTATTGGTGCGGCAGAGAGGGTATCGGAGTCTGACACTTCGTCGGCGATATTCTCGGCAGACAAATCGGCCTCTGGCTCGGGAAAGTCGTCGACTTTGGGATCGCCATAAAGGTGCTCTGCTAGGGTAGGATCTTCGATATCAGACATATCTAGGTGCTCGTTGAAGTACTCCGTAGCACCGCCGTCAGTGTTGTGCATGGTGTCGAGCATCGAGGCCACAGACGTGGTGAGTCTACTATGTTGAACTTTGACGACCGGGCAAGGTCTCTGGAACCCTGCAAGATTCTTCTCGGGCATGGGCGCTTGCACCACAGCAGCTTCCTTTGCAGAAGCGACAGATTGATACTTGCGCTCAAGCTCACGCTCCTGCATCCTATTCAAGAGGACATCCTCCAGGAATGGCAGCGGGATAGCTTCAGGCTCTGGCGGTGGAAGTGACACATTCGATTTGCTGCGAGCCAGAGACTTCCGTTTACCAGTCTTCTTAGATCTTGCGGCTTCGGTCTCGGAACCGCTGATCTCTGCTCCGCTGCCGTCGCCCCTAACACGGGAGGCTTTGACGAATCCAGTGATGACATTGTCCGGCATGTGAAACTTCTTCGGGGCTTTCTTCGTCCTGGCCTTGCTCTTCCTCGGAATGGGCAGGTCAGCTTGGCTATTCTCTGTTGGTATCTCGACGACTCGCTTGTCTACAACAGGCTTGGTCCCCTTAGGCAGAATGCGTGGAGAGCGATCGTCATGATACTGAAAGTATTTCCCATCCTCGATCATGCCTTGCATCTTCTCGTAATTGTCTTTGGAAGAAGCAAAGTCTGCTTCTTCCTTCTCCTTCATCAACAAAAGGACAATGTTACCTTGACGCTTGCGCCCTGTTCGACCCATACGCTGTAACATACGTATAGGACTGGCACTGGCATCGTAGCAGACGATCAAGTCGACTTCTCCAATGTCTAGACCTTCCTCGCCAATTGACGTCGCCACCAGTGTGTTGAATTTGCCAGCTTTGAATTGATTGATAGCTTCAAGCTGAGCTTTCTGGTTCATGCCCACAGATCCATCCGCATGTGCTTGTCCCACAAACACCCGAGGTCTGATCATCGGCTCATTACGCCTGAGCACTCGACAAATTTCTTCTGCGCTGTCTCTGTACTGTGCGAAGACCATGACTCGTGTTGCGGATGGAGCACTGGGTAGGCCAGTCTCACCTCTGTCGAGAAAGTGATTCAGAATAACTGACCGTAGGTGTTCGAGCTTGGGATGGCCGACAAAGTCGGGATTCTTGATCCATCCGGAGATGAAGTTGCACATCTTGTCGAAGTTCGGATTCTCTCGCACCTCTTTAGCAGCCTTTGTCGACCTACCTGTGCCGTCCATCTCGTTGCGCCAGGCAATAATTTTGCGATAGAACGGGCCAATGCCATGGAATTTGATCATGGTCATTGCGTGAGCTAGACTGGCCAGTACTTGAAAACAATTTCTGATCATGCCTTTAAGGCCTTGGCTTGCATTCTTGCCGGCCTCTGATGCCATCCATTGTCGGCATGCCTGCGTCAGACCGAAAGCTGATATTTTGCGTGGATTTGTCATCCATGTTGCATTTTGGCTCTTGAGCTTATCGAGGTTGGACTGTAAAGCTTTGGAGAAGAGGTCCATGATCATCTCCTGTTCATCAGAGAAGCCGAACGAGAATGTCTCGAGGTCCCTCGAATGTACATATGACCTGATGTCCATCGATGTCTCGGAGCGAATCTCGGTCTTCGCTATGTCAAGATTGTCAATGATACCTTGTACAGTTTGGACGTCCTTTCCAGGCGTAGCGGTCAAGGCAAGCACGCGGAAGCTCTGATTGTACCGCCTCAGGATCGAGACAATCTTCACATAGGCATATTTGCCGGTGGCACGATGGGCTTCATCGATCACCAGCAGCACGATCCTTTTCGGATCACAAGCGCCGGTCGACAAGTCGATCTCGACGGTTTGAGGAGTGCAGAAGAAGACTCGTTTCTCCTTCCAAGCGTCTTCACGTGTAGTCTTGCCGACCTCGCCTGTCAGCATGGCAGTGTCAGACCGCGGTATGCCAACAGTCTGAAAGCAGGCCTCAATCTGTTGTGCTACCAGCGGCTTTGTGGGAGCAACAAAAATGATCTGGGCATCCTTTGTCCAGCGGAACCAATTGAGCATGATGGTGGCTGCGATGAACGTCTTGCCTAGACCTGTAGGAAGAGCGACTAACAGATTCTTAAACATGCCAGCCTGCACGATGTTGTATTGATAGTCTCTGACTGTACCCAGATTCACAGGATATACCCAGGTCGAGAGAGCTGCTTCATTCAATTTGTGCTGTGTTGGGGGTTCATGCTTTTCCATGATCGGTTTTGCGACTTTCTTAGCTTTGTTTTGCTGTGCATCTTTCGGCCCTGAAAGGCTGCCGTGTAAAGTCATTTGGCGATAGCCCGTACCCAACCCGTTTGGATGCGCGACACGCTCCGGAACATTGCTAGGCCTGGCGAGCACGGGCGATTCTGGCTCTGGCGATGAGCAGAAGGCATCGGACGGAAGATCAGCGAGCTCATCTGCTATGTCGAAGCAAGCCAGTTGATTCCCTGTAGACGCAGACGTGACGGTCGATCCGCTCTCTTTAGATACTGTACGGGAGGAAGTGGCTGAGATGGATGGTTGATGCCGGGTGCCGCCACCTGGCCGTCCATCGAAGCTCACATCTCCAGCGAGACTACTGCTTGGCCGAACGACACATGCGGCAGATTCAGCCAATCCGACTATCGAGGACTCGTCAACTTGTCGATGCTTCGCAGGAGTAGCAGAGGTCCAATGTCTAGTCGGTGACCCCGAATTCTCCTTCGCTGAGCCTATCGAGCCGGTCTTGCTGATTGATTCACGATTGGTTGTACCCCTTGGACCTTCTGCTGTAGATGTGAGACTGCAAGCGCGACTCATCACGATGCCGTCATTCTTCAACGCGGGCGAATCGTGACTGTCATCGCCAGGCGCTCTGGTCGCATCGCTGCTCGGAGCCAGATTCTCTCGTCGACTCAGGGCGATATTGTTGAAACTGACTGGCTTGACGGCGAGAACGGAAGCTTGGCTGACTTGTGGCTTGAGCTCACTAAAGTTAGGGATAGGTACAGGTGGCTTTGTAACGGGTCGTGGTGCAGGTACAGCTGGAAGCGGTCTCTGTATCCAGATGGGTCCACGGATGCTGTCAGGGTCCGATGAAGGCGGGATTTGAGATTCAGAGATGAAGCGATCTATCAGTAGCGTCGAGTCTGTAGGTTCATGTATGCGATGTTTCGGCTTCTTCTGCTTTGGGAGATCTTCATCATCATAATCGACAACCCTGATTGCCCGTGGCAGTGCCTTCGCTTTAGATACAGGCTCGAAAGCGTCATCACTGATATCTGAAGCAGTGCTCGTACTTGGCTGCTTAGACTTGTTCAATTTCGGAGTCCTTGCTCTGCGGTCAGAAGCGGTGCCTGCTCCACTAGAGACGCTGGCAGATCTGGCCTTCGAGGTGCGCTTCTTTGCGGGCCTGATTGGGACATCGCTGTCGCTCGCGCCATCCTGAGGAGCTACATTCGCATTCTTCTTAGGCCGGCCAGGTTTTCGCTTTGGTCCTCCAGCATCCGGGGTCGCCTTTGTGGCGGATTTCGCTATACGTCGTCGTTTTGCAGGTCTCGGTGATTCATCCATACTCCCGGTCGCGTCGGGCACGGATTCATCGAAAGTTGTCGTCCAGGAACATGTCTGTCGTCCTGTACGCTACCAAATCGCCACTGGTCAAGTGACGGCCTTGAGAAATCAATCAGAGGAAGACGCGCCTGGACGCGTTCGGCAGGCCCCACTCATTGGTCTTGGCACCCTTTTCGCAATTGACAACACTGATGGACACTTCTTCTCATCTTAGTACCTTTTGATCAAGGACCGACTCAACATGATCTTCGAAAACGCACACAAACATCTGCCTCTTCATGTTTTCCATGCAACTGGGTAGATATGCGCGCAGAACGTGTCATCTCCCATTCGCTGTGCTTCCTTTGCCCCGTCTGACTTCTCCGCACTCCAATGAGATCATGGTCTGGAACAGCTTGACGAGTTGGTAATCATTCCGCTACATTTCCACATTCCTGCGTCTTGACGTATCTCCTCACAAACGAGATCATGGCTAACCTCATTGGCGATCCGAAGCAACATGAAAATGAGAAATTCAAGGATTCGCTGAGTGGTCACTGTCTCTGTGGGTCGATTAACGTGACGATCAATGACAAGGAGCTGTTTTCTCGTCCTAGAGGTCATCTTTGCCACTGCTGGAATTGCCGAAAGGTGGTAACTCTGAGATGATGGACTCGTTGATGCTCAGGGACACTTACACTGTCAGGTTGCGGGCTCCTTCGTTTCATCCAACCTGATCATCGAGGAGGACAAGGTGGACATAGTCGACCGAGATGGCACCCTCAAGGAATTCACCGACAAGGATACTGGCAGTGGCAAACCGCTGGGTCGCTTCTTCTGCGGCACATGTGGCAAGTAAGGCTTGCCCAGCAGCCTCAGAGCCGTATCCCTCGACTGACATGGCAGTCCAATCAAGTCTGTGACACCAAATCACCCTGGAAAGGTCATCATCAAGATGGGTATGTTTCCCAAGATCCCAAAGCCAGAGGCAGAGACGTTCGGGCTCCACAAGAACGAATGGGAGGGCAAGCATGAGGGCCTGGATGTCTATAAGATCAAGATGTTTGCCGACAAAATGGACGAGTAGTGCCCTCAAATGAGCAACAGTTTCGGAAGGCAATACATCAAATGCAACATAGTCTCTCACTGCTCAATCAAGTCGAAGGACTATTCTTTTCTCTTCAAGACATGTGACGATGTCCGTCGGTGGCAGGTCTAGCTTCGCCTCAGTCTCAAGCTGTACCATGTCTCAAGGCTTGCGTTGTCTGGGAGCCGTTCCACCGGAATCGACCCAGCGCTGGGAACAGGAGTTCACCGTTGACTGTTGCAAACTTGATGACGTTATTAGCAAATAGCTATTCGAACGTGAAAAAGCTCAGGAGCTTCCACACAGGATCCAAAGCAAGAGCTGCACGACGAACGAATGGACGAACACGAACACGAGCAAGAGGAGATGAGCTTGCCAAAGTGTAGCAGTGATTGGCGGTTTGGACAGCGCTATTTGTTCGCGCCCAGACGCGGAGTCAACCCTCATTGGCCCGCAGGATCCCCGATCGAGCATGGCTTCGTACGAGACAGAGTCTGTGCGAGATGCCCTTTTCTCTTGCCGAGATGTGTCGCAGGTTGGACCTGTCTGATGGATGCTTCACTCTGCATGCTAAACAGTCGCTCAACTTCTGATCTGATCAAAGGACTGCTGTGGAAGCAGATGTCAGCAGTGACACTCTCAACGACATCCACTCTTTGTTGTTGCGGCTCGAGCGGGATGTGGGTCGTGTGCAGGAATAGCGGCATGCTGAAATCCGGGGTTGTGATGAAAATCCGTGCTAGCGTGGTGCGGAATACGCTAGAGAGATGAAGTAAATAAAATTGGTACCTCTTCCCTCTGCTGCCACACTCTGTTTTTAAAGCTCTTCGACTTCTTCTCTACATTCGTTGTATCTTCGCACTCTGATAATATCACTAATATCACAACCCTTTTACCACCAATACCCAATTTCAAACACCACCCGTCAACCACAATGAAGTTCACTCTTATGCTCGCCGGCCTTGTTGGCCTCGCTGTTGCTCAGTCTGCCTCTGGCACCGAGAACACTGCTTCCACTACTTCCTCGGTCTCCCTCACTCCTGCTCAGACCTGCTTGGCTGGATGTAAGTGCTCCCCCATCACAGAGCCTATCTCGCCCTGTCACACGCGCGTCACGCGACCGCAAGCTACACAATCAATTGAACAAGTTTGACTGACAAATTCCAGGCGGTACCGGCGATGTCAACTGCCAGGCTGCATGCCTTGGTAACCCATTCCCCAACGAGGCCCAGATCAACGCTACCACCGAATGCTCCATGAACTGCGTCCAGGGCAACGGCACCCAGGAAGAGACTGAGGCCTACGGACGCTGCCTCGAGCAGTGCAGGGCAAGCTACTTCATCAGCACCGGCACCAACTTCGTCGGTGCCAACCCTACTGGTGCTGCCGGCTCCTCTGGTTCTTCTGGCTCTTCTGGCCCTGCCTCGGGCTCTGCCTCCGCCACTGGTGCTGTCTCCCGCGCGTCTGGATCCGCTGCCTCTGCTGCTTCCGGTGCTTCTTCAACTGCTTCTGGCGCGGCTGCAAGCTCTTCCGGCGCTGCTAGCTCTGATCTCACCATGCAGCTCAGCACTCCTTTCGCGGGTCTTGTCGCTTTCATCATTGCGGCTGTTGCCTTGTAAGGAGATGGAGAGATGAGTTACGATACGCACTCTTTTGGGCTTGGTAGCTGTCGAGTAACAGCTGGCGGCTGCAGGCGGGATCTTTGGTTGTTTATACCATTATAATCGTAGTACAGTCTCTGTCAATGCGAGGTTTTGAAAAGTTTATAATTTGACCTTTGTATTATTGTCGTGTGTCAGTCCTCATATCCCTCCTCCGTGGTTACGTCAAGCTGAAGAATCGTGTTTGTGAAGTTATTGCGTGCGGATCTGAGATGTGAATAGCTGCGGGCCATTAGGCCTGATGAATAGCTTCACCGCAGCTGGGTTGGAATTATACTTGGCGCCTGCACTTCCAACTGAAGGAAGCTTCAGCACGCTGCTGCAACCGAGCATCATCCTCATCTCCTGCACTGGTATCTCAACCTCCAAGACGACACCAGCGTGAGCATAACCACAAACCGACAATCCCACCTCCACACCCCTCCAACCACCACCCCTCCCACACCCACCACCCACCAACAATGGCCGACCAATTCGACTCGGCCCTCGATCTCCTCCGCCGGCTCCCCCCCTCCCGCACCGCCGAAAACCTGCACGCCATCACCCGCCTCGTCCCCGCCCACGAAGAATCCCTGCTCGCCTCTGTCGACGTCCCCCTCACCGTCTCCCGCTGCCCAAAGACCGGCCGCGACTACCTCCTCTGCGACTACAACCGGGACGGCGACAGCTATCGCTCACCATGGAGCAACGAATTTCACCCTGCTCTCGACGACGCCGAGCTCCCCAGCGAGCGAATCAGGAAGATGGAGGTCAGGCTGAACGAGGGTGTGGATGTGTACCGCGAGCTGTACTTTGAGGGTGGGGTCGGGAGCGCGTATCTTTGGGGACTGGAGGATGGGTTTGCAGGAGTTGTGTTGTTGAAGAAGGATGGGGGAAAGGGGCAGGGGACGAAGGGGGGGTGGGATAGTATTCATGTGTTAGAGGTGGTGGAAAGGGGGAGGAGTAGTAGGTATAAGCTTACGAGTACGGTGATTCTGGGGTTGGGGATCGAGGGCGAGGCGTTGGGGAAGGTGGATTTGAGTGGGAATATGACGAGGCAGGTGGAGCAGGATATGGTGGTTGAGGGGGGCGATGAGGGGCATGTGGTTAATATTGGGAAGATGGTCGAGGATATGGAGAGTAAGATGAGGAATTTGTTGCAGGAGGTGTATTTTGGCAAGGCCAAGGATGTGGTGGGTGATTTGAGGAGTATAGCGCCACTGTCGGAGGCGGCGAGGGACAGGGCGCAGCAGAAGGAGATGATAAACAGTATGCAGAAGTGAGGAATGGTACTGCTGTTAGGCGGGATCAATGTGGGCCTCGAGGTCAGTCGGTCTTAGCGAACGTGATAGACAAAAATTACAGTGTTCATGCTCTCACCATTCTATACACATGACATCTAATGCTGCAGAGCATTCTCTGTGCGCTGACTGTCAAGGAACCGCCACTGCAACCTTGAAAGATTCCCGCAGCTGAGTCTCATTGCTTGACCCAAGGTATCCCGAGCTTGTGCATCTCCACCGCCAATTGGAAGATGTAGTCAAGACTGTCCAATATCAGCAAATCAGTGCATTTCGGACCGTAGGTATCCTTACCTCTCACACTGCGTCTTCGCCTGCGCAACATCCTTGCCCCACACGTAGCTATCCCCGTCAGCGTCCCTTCTACATGACCCTTCAGTACAACACTCACATCCCATGCCTCTTCACCAACACAGCATACGTATCAGGCCACTCCCTAATCGCCCCCTCGAGCGTATCTCTCAGATCCTCCTCTCTCGCCGTGTTCTCAATAATCGGTATCCTTAGCGTGTCATAGTACCCCAGATTACCTGCCTTCTCAGGCCCGTACCCTCGAGGAATACCCTTGATCTGCTCCAGGGTAGAGATGGAGAAGACATTGGGCTCTGATGTCCGCTCGCAGAGGAGGGTCACTAGCACGGCCCATTGGGAGTGGGTATGGATGCAGCAGCCTGCGTTCCTCATGGTGAAGGCGGCGAGGAAGAGTGGGGTGCATGCTGAGGGTTTGAGGTTCTGGTGGGGGTGAGATAGTGGTGCAGGAAAGGCGAGAGATGGTGCTGGGTATGATATAGATGGGAGGACAGACGTACCACAGGGCGACGAAGGTAGTCCTTCGATTCATAGTCCATAACGAACATGTCGGTTGGCTTCATCAGTTCTTTCTGCACGCCCGAGGGGGCGATGTACAGCTTGTCCTCATGGCGGATTGATGTACCACCGCCAGTGCCAGTAACCTGTCAGCTGTGTCAGTATCTACCGTGTCAACCTACTGTACAGATCGGCGCTGTCCTGGCGCCAATCGAAGACCTACCCAGCCAAGTGTATAGAACTTGCGGCAAAGCTCGCAGATCAAATTTGCAGGATGATTCGGATCATGAGACGTGACTAGTGCTTCTGCATCACTCGTGGCCATCCTGCCAGCTTCGACAGGATCACAAGTCTTTGTCTGCGAGGAGGAGAAAGTCGGCTTTTGGGTTTTGCCAGATTTCGGCCCGTGGTGAGCAATCTTCGGTCACGTCCCAACTTCCACTGCCACTCCCGAAACTAAGGCACAAGTCGAGCTCTGGTACCTTGGACTGAATCAGACGGCGTAGACAAAGGTACTGTCGAAATTGCAGATCCAGGCGAGCCGTGGCGGGCGAGTTCTGACATTTGCTACAAGGAGAGCAAATCTTCGTCCGTCCACCAAGACCTCAATTTGAACGGAAATCATATTATTTTGAGTTCTCTGACTAGCCACATATTGGTCGATTAGCTCAGTTGGTTAGAGCGGTGAGCAAATTCGATTTTCGAGGATGTAACAACATACTGATACCTTCTAGTGGTGCTAATAACGCCAAGGCCGCGAGTTCGACCCTCGTATTGACCATGCAGCTTCAGCTGCTTCCGTTTTGCCCATAGAACGAAAGTCTGGTCATCTAGGACGCCTAGGAGACCTGATAGACCGAAATGAAAGTGAAATTGAAGGTGGCAAAGTGAGAACGGGAAGGCTTACTAACTCACTCACACGTTGGCAGCGTCTACGAAGCAGCCAAGGGAACCCACCAGGAACGATACTTACTTAGTAGCAGCACAACTACGATGCATCCCCGAGTCAAGTCCACAGCACGTCTACCCTCAACAACCTCGGATCGTTTGTAAGATATTTCCTACCGCATAGATTACAATTTTTTGGTGCTCCCGCTTAAGTAGGCACAGCGCCTACCAATAAGGAAGCAATCCCACCACCCCTATCATATCCCATCCCTTGTCATTTCATACAACTGTTCATGCCTTTCCCAGCCGACACCCTCTTCCCACCACTTCCCATCCACCCGCATGCTTCCCAGCCCGAGCACTGCTCTTGACCGGTCATCCTCCACCCTGCAACCTTTCCACAGACACCGCCCCTAAGCCGCCACTGGCTCAGAAGCAGCTGGCGCCTCAGTCTTCTCGGCTTCTCCATCAGCCTTTGTCTCCTCGGCCGCCCCCTCTTTTGTCTCCTCGGGTTTCTCTGTCTTGGGCTCGACGACACTCGAATCCACCATGGACACATCTGCTTCGTCACCAGCGTCGTTGCCAGGGTCCGTGGCTTCGACTGGTGCCTTAGCTGGCTCCTTCACCTCAGCCTTCTCTTCGGTAGCTGGCTCCTTCTCGCCATTCTCTTTTGCAGGCCCGTCCGACTTCTTCTCGCCGTTCGTCGCAGGCTTGGTCTCGCTCTTGCTCTCCGCTGGTGCGTTGAGTGCGTCGGACCAGTGATCGAGCATCGCGGTCGAACGCTTCTTGAAATCGTACTTCTCATCCTGTGGAATGTTGTCGAGACGGAGGATGTTCTTCAAGACCTTGTGGATCTTGGTGTTGCGGATGATAGACCCTTCGAGGTTGGTATGCTTCTCCAGGTCCCTGAAGAATTCGTCCATCTGAGGCATCTCGTCGTCCTTGGGTGGCGTGTCATTGGAGAGGAAGCCCTTCTGAAGACGATGGCGGAGATAGAAGACTATCCCTGTCAGCGCTGCTTTCTCACAACGCCACCATTGTATACTTACTAGCTTTCTCACGACGCTCCAACCTCACTTCTTCGGGTAGATCTTCCTCCTCTGCCTTCTTCTTGGGCTTGCTTTTCTTCGTCGACTCGGCCTTTGGCTCTTTCGTGCTCAATTTGACCTTGGGAGTCTTCTTGGGCTGGGACAGGTCAGTACACACATCTGGACCATTCAAGATGATATCATACCTTTGGCCCTTCACCCTCGCTCTCGGCCTCCTTCTTGCGCTTCTTGGTTGGCTTGTCCGTATCGACGTCCATGGCATCGTCATCTGCTACCTTGCTCTTTCGGCGCTCCTTCTCTGCTTTGCGCGCCTCCTTCTCCTCCTTCTCGGCCTGCTTGCGCTCAAACTCCTCACGCTCGAGCTTCTCGATCTCCTTGACCTCCTCCTCGTGCTGGCGCAGAACGGTCTTGAAGTGGTCGAGGTCGTGACCCTCTGAGGCGATCCGATGGGCGTCCTTGAGCGCGGGCTGCATCTTCTTCTCGCTGTTTAGGTTGATCTCGCTAGGATCGAGCTTCGTAAGCGCCGTGTTGACCATCCAGGCACTGCACCGAATCAGTCAAAATTTGTGCGACGTGCGTTCTTGTACCCACAATTCGTTGGTCGAGAAGAACATGACTGGGTATGTCCTGTCCTTCGCGTTCTTGCCGCCCTCGAGGAAGTCCTCGCGGTAGGTACCGTCGGGTCGCTTGGTGCTGACAGGGCGGCTGCCGAGTAGGGACTCTGGCAGCATCGACTCGTCGCAGACAATTGCTGGCCATGGTGGATGACCCTTCAGCCTCGCCCAGACCAAATCGCCAGCGTCAAGATCAAGGTTCAAGTTGACCATAGACTTTTTCTTGTTGAGCTTCTTGGTCTTGTGTTCCGGAACACCGGTAGACGACTTCCTCTTTGAATTCTTTCCCGCCACTGGTGTGCTGTCGGCGGCTGCAGCTGCGGCTGCGACATCGACTTCTGCCTTACCCTCGCCCTCAGGTGGGTTGACCTCTGTGGTGGCTTGCGGGCCGGCCTTGTCCACGTCATCACTCGTCAATTTCGGCTCGCCATTGGTTTCTGCGGGTGCTGTTACGAATGTAAGTCCGGAGGCTGCTCCAACTGTCTCGTGTGGGAGCATACTAGAGGCATTGGCGCTCGGCTCAGAGGTTTCTTGCGGTTTCTCGGTTGGGTTTGCGGTGGCTGGAGGAGCCTCGGAACACTCAGTATACCACAAAGCAATTTCAAAGTGATTCATGACTCACCGTAGTCTCCTCAGCTGGCGCCGCTGGAGTGCTGGAGACGTCTGCCATCACTGAAACGTCACGTCGAGGCGATCGACACGCTTATCTGACACGCGTTGAACGTGTGAGGTGAGGGTTCGTGATGATGCGATGGGCTCGGTGATGAAAGGAAGCTCTAGTCGAGCTGGAGACGATGAAGGTACAGCGCAAGAAAGTGTAAGCGTGTCGAAGACGTGTTGGTGGTGCGCGTTGCGAAAGGTGGAGAGGATGGAGAAAGAGAAAACGAGCGAAGCCAACGAAATACCTACACTCGGAAAGCTCGCACGGACCAACTTCCAAAGTGTCCAGCACAGCACGCGACTGGTACTTTCCACGTCTCTCATAGCCTGTAAAAATGCCAGGAAAGATTCGAGCGGCCTTCAGCGAAGCGTCTCCTTACCTGATTTGTGGGTTTGAGCATTTGAATCGCTCTGTCTGGATTGTTATGGTTGATGTGGCCAAAAACGCCGAGAGAGCCCTCTCCTCACTTGCGACATCCCAAATCGGTTTTGCGCCGGGATCCGCGGCGTCTGACGTGGGGCAGCTACTGCTTCCCAACAAGTGCGTGCTCGATCGTTCGCCTGACGCTAGGCTACCTATACCGATACAGCTGATGCGATCCGGAGTATGATAGAGCTGACTTGTAGCAATTCAGTGCTTGCAACCCGACCAATACAGTGATTGTGACACAAGAGCCCAAGTGTATCGCCGATTGGGCACTGCAGGGTGCACAGGTCAATTTCTCATCCCGCGTCACATGGCTGGGCGAATCCCGAGGCTACGCGGACATCGCTCGTTGCCTGCAGGCCGTTGCTCTGTCGTCGAACGCTTTCAAAGCTCCAGAGGTATCGCAAATTTCACCGCCATGCGCTAGGCTTTTGCGGTTTCAATCGAATCCTCGAGGCAAGTTCATGATGCTTCTGACGATCCCGTTCCAAGTCGCTCGAGTGCTCTTGTGATCGTGCTTGTACCGTGTGAGCTCAATAATTGCCTGTGTGGTACCGTGGACAGGATCCAGCATCTCTAATTCCATGGTCATGCGATCTCAAACCCTCAGATTCCATAGAGTGGTCAAGATCGTGCTTGTAACCTCGAGTCGTGCCTTCGACATAGCCAAGGAGGGACAAGCACGAAAGTTGTATGAATGCCGTTCGGTATGATTTCTCGTAGGTATCTTTTCAACAAAGCTGAACAACAGGATCACTTACAACCTTTTGAGCAGTTAAAGAAGATCAGGAGATGCGTATCGAAAATAAGGAGAAAATGCGACAGACTTCTACGTCGAAGATCTGGCAGTGTGTGTCGCTTCACCTGACTCACCGTACTGTTCTGATAGTAGATGGTCACGAACAGAAGTACTTCAACAGCATAGTTAACGTATATATGTCCGTTACTCCTAACTCCCATCCTCTCAGGTCATGCTGGGGAGACGCGGTAGGAGATGCGGCTGGTGGGCGATCGGTACATGTATTCCAAGCTCTTGACGGTAATAACGGTCTGGTAGTATATCAGTGATATGGTGAGGTAGAGAAATGCGTCCCGCGCTGCAGGCGTCCCCCATATGTGTCGTCGCATCGACTCCAGGAGGATTAGGCAGGGGCCGAGCGAGGGTGTCTCGTGATGGCTATGATCGGCCAAAGGGGCCAAGGAAGTCCCCTCGTTGACAGTGCTTTCAAGTATCTGGTCTGCAACATTAGGATGTCGGATCGCACGTCGATCTTGTCGTTTGTGAAAGAGTATGCTGTCAGGTCGGTCGTATCGCACACAATCAGCGAGTGTGGTGCAGTTGGTCCGTGCGCAAAATCACGTGCCGAACCATGTTCTTCTGGCTGCACAAGATCAGGTTCAAACCGCAGTTCGAGGTGGACATTGGTGACTGAAGACATTGATACATTCCTGGTGTTAGAAGCTTGCTGGATCTTAATGATCTCTACATAATATTGTATACTGTGGACTGTCATGGCTGAATTTAGAATCCTCGTCTCTTTGGCATCACGGGCTTTCTGACAGCCCCTGTCGACGTGACTTTCTTCACCGCCGAGGACATTGGCTTCCTGGCTGCAACTTCCTTCTCCTCCTCTTGTCGTTTCCTCTGCTTCTCTCGATCACGATCTTCTGCCATCCTCGCCTCAATCTCCAATCTTTTGTTGAACTCGGTTTCTGTAGCACGTTTGTTCTTGAGCGAATACCCCTTCTCTTTGACGCTGTAGAATACTCCTCCGAGATCAGCGAGCCAGTGCGGATCAACTGCTGTGACGCACGACATGTACTCCTTCGAGGTGAGGATGAGCTCGTGGTAGACGACGTAGTCCGGAGGGTCGCCTGAGTTGAAGAGAGCACTAGTGGGGTGAAGCTGGACCGAGACGGAGGTGCGCAGGTTGACATATTCGCCCAGGCCTTTCCGCTTTGCGGCTTGATGATAGTAACCAGAGCATACGCACTGCCGGATGATTTCCGTATCGTAGCCTGCGCTGACCATTTCCATCTTGAGGGAAGCCATGATATCTTTAATCTGATTGCGAATCTCGTCTGCTCGGCGCAATGCCTTCGGGTGCAGGAAGTGCCGAACACACCAGTTGTCTTTCTTCCCATTCGCTCGCCATTGCTGGTACACATTCAGAAGCGTTAGGTGGTCGCTGGAGGGGTCAAAGAACTTCTCACGTGCAGCGTCTGCTTCTTCCATGCGCTCCTTTGGCCTGTAGAACACCGAGGGGACGCTGAGCATGGAGACGATCGTCAGCATCTCCTCGCTGCATCCATATTCGACCGACGTGAGGATGAGCTTGGCCAGAGATGGATCCATGGGGAAATTTGTCATCTTGCTTCCCACATCCGTGAGCTCCCCAAGGTTATCCAAAGCTCCAAGAGCCCAAAGATCGAACAACGAGGTCGTGATGGTGTCCTGAGGTGGTGGATCCATAAAGTCAAAATCCAGCAGGTCTTTCACCCCGAGAGATTTCAGGAGAAGCACAGTATTTGCAAGGTTGGTTCGCTGGATCTCAGGTATGGTCTGAATGTACAACTCATCTCTGAATGCTCTCTCAGTGTACAGGTGGAACGCTCTTCCCGGTCCGGTACGACCAGCTCGTCCAGCTCTTTGAGAAGCGTTGGCTTGACTGATTGGTGTGATCTGCAATGTGTCCATTCCCATCTTCGGATTGTAGACTTTGAGTTTGCTAAAACCAGAATCGACGACGTACATGATGCCGTCGACAGTCAGTGACGTCTCTGCGATGTTTGTAGCAACAATGACTTTTCTGACGCCCGGAGCTGCTCTGTCGAAAATCTTCGCCTGCAAATCGGCTGGCATTTGACTGTAGATCGGCAGAATAGACAACTTTGGAGGGTCATTCAGCAGCCTCAGCCGCTCCGCAACCAGTTCACAGGTAACCTCAATGTCCTCCTGCCCAGTCATGAAAACAAGAATATCTCCTTGGCCTTGCGAGACATGGATTGCCAGGACTTGACGGACAGCGGCGTCGACATAATCTTCAGAAGGCGTCTTCGAATATTGAATGTCGACAGGAAAAGTCCGACCTGGAATGAAGAACTCAGGAGCTCCACCATAGAACCGGGAAAATCGTTCAGCATTCATTGTAGCTGAAGTGACAATGAGCTTGAGGTCTCTTCGACGCGCGAGGACTTTCTTGATTAGACCCATGAGGACGTCCGTGTTGAGTGCTCTTTCGTGAGCTTCATCCATGATGATGCAAGAGTACTTGTCCAGGTCTGGCTCTGTAAGAGATTCACGAAGTAAGACACCATCAGTCATGTACTTGATGACAGTGTCTTTGCTCGTGCAATCTTCGAAACGGATTGAGTACCCAACCAGATCACCAAGCTTGACCTCCATCTCCTCTGCCACACGCTTTGCAACGCTCATTGCAGCCACTCGACGAGGTTGGGTGCAGCCGATCAGACCAGATTTGCCATAGCCGTCTTCGTACAAGAACTGTGTGAGCTGTGTTGTCTTTCCAGATCCTGTTTGACCAACGACAATAATCACCTGATTGTCCCGGATGACTCGAAGCAGATCCTCGCGAACAGCGAAAGCAGGGAGATACTCTCTTTGTTCTCTGAGAGACTTACTTCGGCTGAAGTCGCTCTGACCTTCATCCTTCTTCATGTGTTCCGCGAACTTACTGCCACTTTGATTCTCTTCTCCGTTCGTCGGAGCAGCACTGTCGGTGTCGTCCTCCTTCACTCCCATGAGATTGCCCAGGGCGGTTCCTGCTACATTAGTAGCCTCTTGTGCCTGCTTTTGTCTCTCCTTCTGCTGTCGGCGCTCTTTGACCACCTTGCTTCCTCTCCTGCTGAAGACTGCCATATCGCTCTGTGGATCTCTGACAGCCGGGACAGGATCCAGCTGTTTCGTGAAGATCGTCTTGCCATCGAGGAAGGGCGGGCGTAGATCGTGAACCAGCAGATGCACCCGGACTTCATCATCATCGTCGAAACCGTCGAGGTCTTCACGTCGTTGAGCCACACCAGAAGTGAGCATGCGATTCGTCTCCCACGCATCGTTCTCTCTTTGTCGTTGCATTGCTCGTGGATTCGTCCGGGCTCGCGCTGCCAACTTTCTCTCGAGCATAGCCGTCTCTTGCCTCTGGGTCTCCCATGTTGACTCCTCCGCACCGAAGGGATTGTGGTAGTCATCTCCTAGCGTGTTGCCGTTCTCATCCCCAGTGTACCAATCTCGATCTATGGCTGTCGCATCGCCTCCATCCACGCCGGCCTCAGGCCCCTCGAACCTGTCGTGTGGTGACTCGGCCCGCCCTTGTCGCCGACGCGCCGCGGAAGAGCCATTTCGATCATCATTGCGCCTGTCTCGAAATGATGGTCTCTGGAAATTGGGCCGGATCGCGTAGTCATCCCCACCGTCGTGATCGAGCTTGCGCCGCTTTGGGCTATGTTCGCGAGCCATTTTCAAATATCGATCGGGCGCTGAAGCTCATTCGAGGAGAAAGCCACCGTCGGTGGACCTGTTTGCGGAAAGCGGAGCAAATATCATTGGCAGAATAGAGTTTCTTCAAAATTTTGGATGCTCGGAGCTCATTATTGTTGCTGGTCCTCCGCCTACAGTGATATTAGCTGCATTTTCGGGATCGACACTCGATCAATCGATTCCCCAATGCAATGAGACTACAGTGATAATCAGACTGCATTCTCATCACATCTGACCTGTTCTTGACTGTTCCTTGAAGATCATCGAGGTCCTCTAAAAGATCGTGGCTAGACGTGGCTGTGGTTTCTTTTTGATGTGGCTGATGCAAACTATGACATCGCTCATTCGTCAGCCAAAACAGGGAAGTGCGGTTCCTTGGCGCAGATCAGACACCGCTCCTGCCGCTGACGACATTGTCGCCCTTGGCAGTCTCTTTGAATTTCACAAAGGGGCACACCTCGTTTTTGACCGATAGTCCTCATTCTTGACACTCGAGCAACTCGCACAATCACCTACAAGACCAAACTTGCAACCTAGATCGACACTACATCATCTCGCGACATGGGTCTCATGTGGACTAAGCACTGGGGTGGAAAGCATGGCGGCGGAGGCATCGTTGTAGACAAGGTTCGTAGATCCCGTCTCGAGCGGCTGGACGTACTGACGACTACTTAGCATGGTGCAAGACGTGCGCCCTTTCGGTTCTCCATCGGTCGCTTCAGCTGCTTCCGTTGAATACTGTTCGCAACTTCGATCAACACAGGACGACGCCGTGCACGCCTCAGTATCCGATCAGCATGCGGTGGAATTCGTCACTACAATTATCATCATTCCAACCTGATCAGCAGTTGCCCAGCTTGTCTCCTCAATTGGAGATCAGTCTCACGACGTTTATGAACAAGCGCAGTCTAGCGTAGAATATCTTAATCGCCAAATTTTGAACACCCTGCCATGTTCCTTATGCAAATAATGTGACGCGCATACCTCTCTCGGTACTATATCAGGACACATTGACCGCAACGAATGGCGTGGCGGACACTTGTGATGCCCATCTCGAAAGAGGCTGCGGCGTACTCAGGGCGGGGCGGAGTCTGGCAGCGGTGACTGCGGGGAAATTTTGGCTCAAAAATTTCCAGCTCTCAAATTCCACTGTCTCCCGCGGATCGGCCGCACAACCACTCAACTTCTTCTACAGCCCACATAAGTATGTCTATGATCACAGCAGTCTCGTGGGTACCTCGGGGCCACGCAGCCCAATTCCCGACCAAATACGTCTTTGACGAGGACGAGTACGAGCGCATATCCAAGCTCGCCAAACTCGAATTGGATGATGCGCGCGAAGATCTCGAGAACGCACAAGCAGACGAATCGGGATCCAAGCAGAATGGTCATGCGGAGAAAGACAATGGCGAGCATAAGGACAATCAAGAAGATGCAGACTCCGACGTGTCCGTCACTATAACCACACTGCCGGACTGTGACTGACCCGGGACAGAGACTTGAACGACGACGACCTGAAAGAATACGACCTTGAGCACTATGACGAGGACGTAGAGGAGGAAGATGCTGGAGAAGATAAGGGTGCGGGCACATTAGCCATGTTCTCCAACGTACGGTCGCTGGCATACCACACTTCCAACGCAGAAGATCCATACATCACTGTACAAGACGATGATAACTCGGACGACGACGATCGAGAAGAGCTTGAAATCCTAGAATCGGACAATCTCGTGCTCGCAGCAAAGGTGGAAGACGAGGTAGCACATCTGGAAGTCTATGTATACGAAGACTCGGCGGACAACCTCTATGTGCACCACGACATCATGCTTCCGGCGATACCACTCGCAGTGGAATGGATCAACATGCCGGTGAATCGCAAAGTGCCCGCGGGTATGTCGGCACCATCGAAAGCCAACTTTGTTGCGATAGGGACTTTGGATCCGGACATAGAGATCTGGGACCTCGACCTGGTGGACAGCATGTATCCCAACGCAGTGCTCGGTGCTCCCGACTCAAATGCGAACATACCTACAGCTCTTGCTGGCCCCAAGAAAAAGAAGAAGAAGTCAAAGGCGGCAAACTCAACACATCACGTCGACTCCGTCCTCTCCCTCGCATCCTCAAGACCACACCCTCACCTCCTCGCATCCGCTTCAGCAGACACGACCGTCAAGCTCTGGGATCTCCAATCACTCGCCTGCGCCCAATCATACACCCACCACAACGACAAAGTCTGCGCCCTAGCATGGCACCCCACACAATCCACCATCCTCCTCTCCGGCTCCTACGACCGCACCCTAGTAGCATCAGACATGCGCGCACCAGACTCCAAACCTCCCAGATGGGGCGTCGAATCCGACGTCGAGACCATAAGCTGGGACCCACACAACGACAACTTCTTTTACGCTTCCACCGAATCAGGAATCCTACACTGCTTCGACGCGCGGACGATTCCCTCATCGCCAGCCGAGAGTAAAGCGGTGTGGCGATTACAAGCACATGAGAAATCCCTCAGCAGCTTCAGCGTCAACCCCGTAGTGCCAGGGTACATCGCAACCGGCAGCACCGACAAGACGGTGAAGCTATGGGACACGCAGCCAGAAAACAGCGGGGCCGGCCCCACCATGGTCGTCAGCCGCGACGTGGGCGTAGGCAAGGTATTCGGCGTCAGGTTTGCACCAGATGACGCGGTCGGTTTCCGTCTCGCAGTCGCGGGCAGTAAAGGCGCGCTGCAAGTATGGGACACGAGTACCAACAAGGGCGTGAGGGAGTGCTTTGCTGCTCGCGTCAAGGGAGGGTTAGAGGAGCGGAAAGGAGGGGAGAGGATGGTGAAGGTAATTGATGAGCAGGATAGCGAGGACGAAGAGGAAGAAGGTGGTGCGGGTCAAGACGGGTGGGAGAGCATGGAGGAGTAGGCACGAGTTTGCATGAGCAGGAGGAAATGTTCTCAGGAAGCAAGATACCACCATGTTTTGTGCAATACATAATGAACAAATCCTTGCTGGCGAGCCGGGTAACGCCGCGCTGAACACATCTCCTCTAGTCCGTCTCTCCTACGCCTCCTCTTTCCCCCCAACCATCTCCACCATTCCAATCACTCTAACAGGAAGGACACCTATACCCCTCCCCCTCCCCCTCCCTCCTCTCCCTCTCACCAACATCATCCAAACAACCCCTATGAAACACATGTCTACAAGCAAACACCACGACTCCCGCCCTCTTCCTCTCCCCCTCATCCTCCTCCCCAGCCCCTTCCTCTCTCCCCTTCCCCTTTCCCTTTCCCTTGCCCCCTTCCCCCTCCTCATCACCTTCTTTCCTCCGCATCTCCTTCCTCACCCTCCTCCTCTCCTCCTCCTCCCTCCAGTACTCCCACACCCCCTCCCCGACCCCCTGCCCCCAGACCCTGCGCTTACACCCCTCACACACCTGCGCCCTGGGCCGCCAGCCTTGCTGCCTCTTCGCGTGCGCGGCGTGGACTTCTGAGAAGGCATCGGCGCCGAGCAGCTGGGACGCCAGAGCCAGGACGTCGGTCTCGTAGGCGTAGGCGGAGAAGATGTCGAGGAGGACGTGACGGAGGTCTGTCAGGGAGGGGGCCGAGAGGGCGGCGCGGGTGAGGAAGAGGCGGAAGATAGGGAGGAAGCTGGTGCCTGGTTTGAGAGGCGTAGGGCGCGAGGGGGTCGTGGTGGAAGAAGGTTTGGAGGGGGAGCTGGTGGCGGTGAGGAGGGCGGTGAAGACTTGTTGGACGAGGGAGCGGAGGCGGACGGGGGGGTTGATGGGGAGGGGAGAGGGGAGGGTGCTGCAGGATGAGGAGATGAGTTTTGAAATGTTGACAGTGAGGGAGATGAGGGCCAGCCAGAGGTATTCGTCGAGGGTCAGGGTGTTCTCGGTGATGGAGGGGGGGTCGCGGCGGGTATGGGAGGGGTTTTGGGATGCGATCTGTGATTGGCCGGTGCAGAGCCAGATGCCTATTCTGGTGTATTTATCGATGTCGGCGAGGAGGTCCTTGATGCCGACTTCAAGGCCGAAGACGTCGGGTGAAGTAGCACTTGATGAGATGAGGCTGGCAAGAGCGTTACTGAGAGACTGTAGGTGTTTTTCAAGCCGGTCCATGGCTTCCCTTGCCAGGCCATCTTTAGTGAGCAGGAGGACTGCTGCGTCTATGACACCATTCTTCTCAATGACAGGGAGGACAGCATCAAGATGTAGATCACCAGATTCCAGTGTCGTCACAAAGTCTGCAACGTGTGTGGGATCGTGGATACACATGAGCTGGATGTAGCGGTCGGAGAATTGTGCAACGAGTTCTTTGGGTGCTCGTACATCTGTTCGCGACATCTGCTTTGCATCCGATTCCAAAAGTTCTCGAAGAAACGCATGTTGCAGGCGCGACTCCTTTAAAGATTCGATAACGTCATTGACCCTCGAGCCCATGTGCTTGACCACCAATTGCGTCGTTTGAGGAAGATCGATAAATATGAGCTCCTGTGCGCGAGCACAAATGACATCCTCGATAGCTTGTCTCTGCTTTGCTCCAGTCTCGGCCCGGAAGCTCTTTTCGATATCCTGAAAGACATCAAGCCGGTCATCAGGATCTTCGAGGGAAATGGTGATCAGTTCCACGTATCTACGTTCGCTCCGATATGTGGATTTGAGCACTCGGTAGAAGCGAGCATGTTGCAAAGCTCTGATGAAATCGGCCGTAACAGGAGGGTGGTAGACGGAAAGCAAATACTCTACGCTGAGCTGGCACTCATCAGATAGGTCGTCATCATCGTTGCTGCACAGTCGGCGAAGAATTTGCTGAAGGGCTGATCCCGATAGAATAAGAAATTGAGGATACTTTGGCAAGCTCCGTGCAATAAACATGTCCAGATAAATGGTCTGGCTCGGCCCAAAATCGCTCGCGGACATGATCTCGAGAAGTATGCTGATAATTTGTTGGCGAGTCATCTTGTACATTGATCCATTGACCGGTGTCGCTGGCGTCTCGTCGTAATCTTGGTCCTGATTAGAATTAAGGTAAGGATCCTCGAATGCTTCGTTCATCATGCTCATGAAGTTCGGAGTGTCGAAATGTAGCAAAAGACGAAGGTATGGGAAGGCTGGCTCTTCCTCCGACTCCTGCACAGTTCGAATCTTCGTCTTGGAACCCGGTGGCCAAGTGATTATGTGCGCAGAGAATAACATTTTGTACATATCTTGACGAACAGCGTCAGCTTGTTCGTCGTCCATCGGATCTCCCTTGGGATATAGTCGTCCAGTCAAAGAGAAGGCGAGGTAGGGAAAGATTTTCATAGCAGCGTCTAGCTTGTCTTCATGATCATAAGCCGCTGTGCCATTGGGGAGGTCTTGTACCCGAATTAGTGCACACAACTCTGCGAGAGGCGTAATCCAGTCCTCCAGCGCTTGGTTCCAGACATAGATTAACGCATCATACAACAGATGCTGCTTGCACAACTTCGTGACCTGATCGATATCGAATGCATGTGCTTCAAGCCTACAGAGGATCTCTTCAAGTCGGGCTTCGCGGTGAATGGAGGCGTAATAGTCTACCACGTCCTTGACGACCAGTGGCGGTAACGACTTGATGTCCCCTTCCATGATATAGTGCTCCATTGTGTCAATGAATATCTCTGTCTCGCGACCTTCTTTGAAGTAGTCGTAGGCATCGTCCAGCAAGAAATCGGTTTCGTCCATGGCAAGACAAGCATTGAAGCACTCGTTGGTCAGATCGTGAACTCTGTCATCCTCGATCTCTTTGTCCGAAAATCGATATTTCAAGGACGCCTGAAGTAGTTCCAGAAGCCTTTCACGGACCATCTCGTGTCTCGAGGCATCATCGTCGGGCAACCCAACACTGACTTTCCCCGTGCTACCTTTGTAGTAGGCGATACCGAGTTGAATGGCAGCAATATCATCACCGTGCTCGACGAGTGCGCTGAGACGATCTGCCCAATTTGATAAGGTACCTACTGAGACGTCTGAGAAGCCCAGTAAGAAGACTCGACCCTTGTAGGCTCTGAAGCTCATGTAAAAGGCATCAGCTACCACGCCATGAATATCCGCATCGTTCTCGTTCTGTTCCACGACGGTGTGCAATTGCTTGCTGAAGAAGTCTCGGTGGAAGATGTGCATTCTGATCAGATCCACGGAATCCATGACATGGAGGTCTCCGTCTTCCAGAATTATGAGTCGTTGACTGATGGTCAGGGCACCTATGACCGATCGGCTTAGCCATTGTACAGCTACGATAGCTTCTTCGCATGTCCATCGTGATCTTGTCTTGAAGAACAAGCTTGGCTGCTTCTCTTTGTCATTGGGATCGAGTGGACCTATCTCGACATCCAGAACCGTCATGATATCAGACCAGCAATAAACAAGTTTCGTGTCAGAGGCGTCTTTACCATTGGATGGCGCTTTTAGCTTGACTGCAGGGAACCAGGCGAGACATGCACTCATTGCACCATGTGGCATGATATCTTTTGGTCTTGATGCTTTGTGCTGGGTCTGAGCGATTGGTGTTGTCGAAACTACCACAAGAAGGTACGGCGTCAATAGGGCCGTGAGTCCCATTGTGTCTGTTGCCTGCTCCACATTGCCCAGAGGTAAGGGGGAGAATGCCAACACAGAACTTGGCTTCCTAAGCTTGTCCTCTTCCGGTCTGAATGTTGGGTATCGACCGAGCAATCTGGTAGTCTTCACTGACCGACCCATGGCTCCGAACCCTCGATTTGCGAGATGAGAAAATGCCATTCCTCCATCGTCAGCCGAGACAAGCGCAGTGCGTCGTGTGCCTAGAAAGCCAATGTGCAAGACCGATCTATCAACTATGTGCCCTTCCGTCTCTGATTGGCGATCTGCTTGCGTCACTGCCGGAATGGTAAGGAAGGGCTTTGCTGGTCGTGCAATTTCCCACGTGAAGATGCTCCCAGAAGCATGACCCCCAGCGACGGTCGAGTAATCTGCAGAGATGGCCAGGGAAGTGATCGCGCCCGACTCCATTGCTTTGGTACCTTGACCAATGATTCCCTTCAGATTCTGATGGTAGTCGAAGACCAAGATGAGACCTTTCGAGGTTCCAACGACGATTGAGGCTGATACAGCCAGACATGTCGGTGTTCCGAGTTGACGTTTCCCAATCTCTGAGAAAGCCTGACCAGATATTTTCCGGAGCTTTGTCCATCTGACCACTTCCCATGGTGCCTGGGGTACCTCTGAGGCGTCGCCGTTCTGAGAAGGTACATATGAAGAAGTAGAAGATTGCCTCGAGTGAACGTTCAGGAAAGCGGGAGAACCTGCTCTAGAAGGCGACGGGGAGATTGAGAAGCGAGATTGAAAGCGTCGCTCGAAAGGCTTGATAGCACCCGAAGCTGTGCGGGATGCGGAGCCTCTTGGACTCGGCGTCCCTCTAAGCGGTAAAGAAACCTGCGAGCCTTTCAACGAGGGTGTATCATCGGGTATGGAGCCTGAATCTGCTGGAGTTCCAGGTATCGAAGGAGTCCTCAATACAGTATCCAATCTTTCCCCTTGAACGACAGAACCGACCTCATTCTCCACGTCCTCTGCTTCATTATGGTCCAGTGGGCCATCCTCTATTGCAGGTAAAATGTCGTCCACTTCCTCGAGATCCAATTGCTCTTCTGGTGGATGATCTATACCATTCGACCGGCTCTCTGATGTTCTTTGTGATTTATCCGCCTCGACATCCTCATCTGAACCGCCCCCGGCAGTTCCTCCGCATATGCTCATCAACTGGTCCGGTCTGCTTTCATCTCCTGCTTCTAAGCTCAAGGGCGATCGAAGTCCAGCGTAGCATGTGGCTATGAGCTCTGCCGCGTGGACCGCTCAAAAGGTGATCTGGAAATGCTTGCTGGGATTTGATCTCGATCTATGGTGAGAACCGTTTTAGATCAGCTTGAAGATTTGTCCGAGTGTATCCGAGCAATTGCAGTGTTCCTGTGATAGGAGCAATTGCGTAGCACTCCGATGAAGTGAAGCCTGGCATACATGCCAAGAGTCTGAGCTTCCTTCGACATTCAGAGCGCTCCCACTTTACATTACAACTCCAAGACAACATCACCTCTTCAGCATGTCGGCTATTGGTCCTGCACTTCCGCCACACCTGCTGGCAAAGAGAAAGCGACAACAGGAGGAGGACGATACGGATGCAGACACCGGAGCTCCCGGCGCAAAGCGACCGAAAAGTCCAGAGGAGAGGAGCTCACGACACATTGGCCCTGCTGCCCCACCTGCGCCACTCGATGAGCGACCCACAGAACCAGCAGATGTGGACAGCGAGGGCGACAGCAGTGACGATGACGATGACTTTGGACCATCATTACCCACAGGGAATGGAACGACGAGCCCGACCTCGGCCCGCCCAGCAGAAGCTCAAGCACCTCTGCGACTGGAGGGATCACGAGGACAAGCTGCAGCGAGCTCAAGAAGAGACGAGTGGATGATGGTTCCTCCAAAGCAAGACGACCTCTCAGCTAGAATGGACCCTACTAAGCTCAGAGCAAGAGGTTTCAATACGGGCAAAGGCGCTAAGGGGCCCTCTGGACCTGGAGGGGACAACGACACATGGACAGAAACTCCAGAGCAGAAAAGACAACGTCTTGAGAATCAGGTCATGGGCGTCAAGAAGTCCACAGATCCTATCAAGTCGGACAGACGAGAAGAGACTAGACGGCGAGAGGAGAGGGAGAAGGCAGCCAAGATCAAAGAAGCTCGAGGTGGTAGTCTATACGATCAACACCAGAAGAGAGCAGATGTAGAGAAGGATGATGACCCGAGCCAGCGGGCTTTTGACAGGGAGAAGGACATGTCTACAGGGATGAAGATAGGAGGCAAACAGAAGAAGGAGTTGCTGAACAAGGCCTCAAATTTCGGGTCAAAGTTCGCAAGCGGTAGCTTTTTATGAGCAGCTGTTCGGCGTACCAAATCAGACTCTGGCCATGATAAAGTATCGTTGTTGAAGCGAATCAGTCGCTATAACCACGTCTTCACTCAGTCCATTCATGGCCGGTATGAATACCATTCGAGTGGTAGCAAACACTCGTCATGATCGTTGACTGTTATGATTGACAGACATCGCTCATGCCTAGATCGTCGTCGCTTGCCATAGCATCCGAGACATTTGCTGTGGTGAAATCGATAGATACAAGACCGACAGCTGAAGCATTCTCGCTGGCGGCTCCGATTGGCTGTGCAGCGCCACACGGTTTGGCATCCGCGTGGGCTTTTCTCCACTTGGTGTCCATTCGCTGATGTCTTGTCCGCCTCATCTCCTCCCTTCAGCGGTCAATCACCGGTTGGGGGACGCATCCCTTACATCTACAGCATCCTCTATCTCCGAGTATCCTCTTGACACCTCCTCCGCGAAGTATCGCCCTGTACCTCACTGTCCCTGTCGCCGACTGGCCCCAATCGCTCTCGCATCTCACCCGATTCTTCCAAGTGCTTCCTAAGACATCCACCATGTCGCCCTTGTCGAAACGCCAATGTACTTACTTCGACGATGACGGAGACTGCTACGAATCGTGGTGGTGGTCAGACGTATGTTTCTCCCTCCTCACCACATGTACAATCACTAACAACAAACCCAGGCCGGCCTCGCAGTCCGCTACGCAGTCGTCGTCATCTTCTTTCTCCTCATCATTGGCTTCCTCACCTTCTCCTACCTCCACGCCCAACGACGTCTCAAAAAGGGTCTCCCACCTCTAGGCTACCACCGATGGCTCGTCTCCCGCCGTCACCACCCACGCTACAATTACGAGAACCAGAATGCCTACTACCAAGGCACGAACTATGGTGGTCAAGCGTACGGCATGCAGAACTACCAGCCTCCTCCGCCGGCGTATAACACGTGGCATGCACCGCCTCAGTACCAGCCGCCTGTAGGAGGAAGCAAGGCTTTGGCGAACCAGAATCTAGGACCAGAGAGAGGAGACGGGCAAGGCAGTAGTTCGGTGCCGGAAGTTGGAGTCCAGAGACCTGCTGCGGCGCATCCAGGACCACAGACGACGAGGGATGTGTAGGGAATGCCGTAGGAGACGGGAGGGAGAAAAGAGGGACGATATACATACCTGGAAACCTGCATTATGGATTGGCTCGGTGGAATTGGACTAGCGATTGACAACTATTCTCAAAGCAGAACGTAATTACAGGGAGCAGGGCGCATGGAGTAATGACACAAGCATTTGTTACAGTAGATACCACTAGGCATGAATCTCATAGTATCGTTTCTCCTAGAATTCCTAAGCTAGGATTTATATATCTACAGTTTACAACCCCCGAATATTCCTCGAACAAATGTGCATGCCCAGCGATCCTAGCACATATATATCCGCCATGAGCAGCTCGTCTGCTTGCTGCCTGCCATGTCTGCAGATGTCATGTCCATCTCGGCCACCAGCGCGTAGGTCAGGCTTGGATTTGGCAAAGTCCACCCAAGCATCATCCGAGTTCAGAATGGCGGGAGAGGAACCTGTTCTGCCGGTCTACAGCGCAGCCCTTGCATCATCTGCATTGTTGACCACATTGCCTCCAGCCGCAACCGCTGATCCCCCTCCTGGCACCCCGGACGACCGCACCTTGCACCCTTTTCCGCCACCTTCTTCTCCTTCCCTTAGTCAAAATCGAAGAGAAGCCCATCCCACCTCCTCAAACACAAGTACTCAACATCCTCCTCACCACCCCAACCAACGTCCCATTCTCCATCGCAGCCGCCACCCTCTCCTTATCCCCCAATTGCTTATTCACCGCCTCCCCCGTACTATGCGTCCCCTCCTTGATCCTCACATCCACCCTGAACCGCGGCGGCAGACTCTGCTCCAACCTCACCCTCACGCCCAGCCCAATAACAGTCGCAAGACTGCAGTGCGTGATCGTCGGGGTGATCAAGACCGTCACCGTGGAGATGCGGCTATTGGGCGACGAGGGCGGGGTGATGGTTATGTCGGAGAGGTTGACGACGGCGAGGGAGCCGAGGGATAAGGGGTGTTCTGGGTCCGAGATGGTGGAGATGAGGTCGTAAATTTCGAGGGGGTCGATGGGTTCGGCGGGAGTGAGGTCGGGGGAGGAGGCGGATGGGGAGGGAGGGGATGAGGGGGAGGAGAAGTAGCCCTCGTCCAGAGAGGGAGGGAGGAGGGAGGAGAAGAGGGAGAGGGTGCCGGGTTTGGTGGAGGAGGTGGAGGAGGGACGGCGGCGCGTGGGAAGGTCGGAGGGGTTGAGGATTTGTGGGAGGGGGTTGTCTTTTGGGTCGTCCATTTTTTGGGACTATAGATTGTTGCAAATGTTTGGTCTGAGAAAAGTGAGATCGAAGTTGGGACAGAAGTGAGGTGAATTCTTGGAGGGGCACCGCGACCGGAGCGGGGCTGACTGAGCAATGGATTTGGAGAGCGTACGATTGGACGAGTGCAGTACGGGCATTTCAGATCCTTTTTTGACATAATATTTGAGCTCAGTATGGAATGATCGTAAAGTGTATCAAATATGGATATTTTGTGACTATACGTCCTTCTCTACTTCGTGATATTACACTACACTATGCCGACTCGGTACCATTTGTGGTAGGTGGCGTGAACAACGTCCTTTGGTCAGTGACGACCAGACCAGCGATAGACGCGGAAGAGAGCGTCGAGAAGATGCCAGAGATGAGCGCAGAGATGGCAACACGAGCAACATCACCGCCACGGCTGGGGGAGATTTGAGAGAGCACACCGATCTGGGTACCGAGCGAGCCAAGGTTACCGAAACCGCAAAGAGCATAGGTGGCAATGAGACGGGAGCGGTCGGAGAGGCCAGCGTACTCGGGATCAGAGGTAAGGGCAGCGTAGGCGACGAACTCGTTCTGTGGCAAATTAGTACTTGTCCTTGAGTTTTGAGACACGTCAATGCTTACCTGGATGATCTTGTCACCAATTAGGCGAGCGACACGGATAAGATCGTCACGGCCATCAGCACCGGTGCGGCTGACACCCAAGAGCCACGCGACTGGGTAGAGAACGTAGCCGAGGATGAGCTGAAGAGTGAGGTCGTACTGGCCGTCCAGATTGAGGTAACGACCCCACCATGTGAGGAAAGAGTTGAGGAGAGCGACGAGCGCGATAATGCAGAGCAGAGTGGCGACAATCATGCCAGCAATCTTGATACCGAGCCAGGCACCGTTGGCGAAAGCGTGGATGACGTTGGAGGCCTCGTGCTCATCATCATCGGGAACGACGACACGGCCGGCAGTCAAAGTCTCCTCCTCCTCGGGATATCGCAACTTGGACATGGCGAGAGAGGCAGGGATGGACATGACACAGGAGGAAATGAGAGCTTGTGGGTTGACGCCGAGAGAGATATATGCGACCAAGACGGATCCAGCAATGGTGGCGAAACCAGAGGTCATGACCTGGTGGATCTCGGCCCGCGTAAGGTGAGGCACGAAAGGCTTGATCAACATAGCAGACTCGCCCTGTCCAATGAAGGGAGTAGCGGCAGCCACGACAGCCTCGGCACCGGAAACCTTGAGAGACCAGTAGAAGAAGACGGCAAACTTGCCAACGAACCACTGGATGAAACCCCAGTAGTAAAGAACCTGGACAACGGCGACGAAGAAGATGATGGGTGGGATGACACCAGTGAAGAACCAGGGGAGGGAGGGAACAGTGGAATCGGTCAAAAAGATGACACCAGCGTTGGCGGACTTGAGGAGATCCACAGCACGGTCGGAGATGAAGCGGAAGATGTCGAAACCAACTCCAGTCCTGAGCACGAAAAGCGCAACAATGAACTGGATGAGGTATCCGACAATAACAGTCTGCCAAACAATCTTCTTCCTGTTCCTTGAGGTGGCCCAGAAGCCAAAGATGAAGACAGCCATGCCGAAGAGAGAAATGCCGCGATTCTCACGGGTATTGTCCAGAGACTCAGGGGATGCGAAGGCGCCAATGACAATCACAGCAACGACGAGAAACGCGCCAGCTGGAACACCGAACTTTTGCGGAATAGCAGATGCGACCTTGGATCCAGTGAAACCCCAAACGGCGTAAATTGGCTTTGTGAAGAGGCCGATGGGCACCCAGAGGAAGAAGATGCGAAGCATGCAGCCGAGCCAGAAGAGGAAGGGGATGACCCAGTTCTTGTCATTCTGCGAATAGGATGAGCATTTGCTTTGTGCGGCCGCGGAAGTCAATACTTACTCGGTGCAAGACGAGCGAGGCGATCCACCAACCAGTGATGACAGCAGCAAAGAAGGCATGGAAGAACACCTTGTACTTCCTGTAGAAGAGTCCAACCTTGCCAGGCTTCTTCTTCTCCTCCTCTTCGGGGTGTGGGCTGCCCGCGCTCTTCTCATCATACCTCAGACCTCCCTTCTCGATATCGTCGACAGAGCTGTTGTCGCCAGCGACATTCCTGCGGTGAAGGCTGTTGTTGTCCTGGTGAGGAATGATGCTCGGGTCTTGAGTGGTCCCCTTGCTGTAGGTCAAGTCATGGTCCTTCGCGGCGGCACCACCGTGGTGAAGGTGCTCGTGCTGGTGCTCCCTGGAAACGTCCAACGCCGGGTCAGGGTTGGACACAACGCCCTCTTGAGCTGATGTGTTATGGGACATGGTGAATTAATTGTCCTCCCACCACCCAGTTGGGGAACTACCAGTAGAGGATATAAATGAAACGGAGGAGTAGCGTGCAGATCTGAGAACAAAGTGCGAAACCCCACCTTTTTAGTACCCAAGTGAAGTCGCGTGTGCACACACGAGAAACTTATCAGCATGGCCACACAGGAGCTTTCTTATCGCGCGAGATCGACGGCGGAAGCCATTGCCAATTGCAAGCTCAAAATTGTGCATTGATGTGCGGAGAGAGTGGAAAAGTTTTGGCCATCGATAAGCGGATCCGACGGCGAAAGGGCAAAGACGCTCTCGGGGGTCCCGTCAGCTGTCAGCTGCCTTCTTGGGTTACTCAAAACGGTGTAGCCCTCCTTGGCACGAGCCTCAGGGTCCGCCTTGACAGCCTTCGATTCGTTCCATGCAGAGACCAGAATGCAAGAGCGACTCGTGGTTGGCTGAGCGGTATCAATTTGACTTCTGCCAGCAATCAATGCTGACCGTGCTGGTGATCCCGGGAGATTGGAAGCCGTAGGCGAGCCCCGACATCATCTCTTAATCTTTCGCGTGGAAGCGGAGAATGTTTGATGCAAGTCACGATGGGAATGAGGGGATTCGTCTGTGCCATTCGCACGAACTCTAGGACGATGCCATGAACCTGTGGAGCGACCAAGAAGCTCTTGGTGTGCATGAATGCAAAGGTATGGCGTCGATTCGGGACGAAGTGCATGATCACTCATCGGACTTTGATATCTCCGGGTGAACCCGTTGTGGAAACAAATCTCAGCGCGCGAATGTCGGGACCATATCAAAGCGCGGCCACATGCGAAATTCGTCTTTATCTCGACTGTGAGACCTGAAGAGAGGTCAGGGGCAAGCCAGCCATTTGCATGGCATAATCTTGAGCTCCGACTATCAGGCCCTGACTAGCGGCGATATGCGCTGTGTGCTTTTTAGAGTGCCCTTACTCCGAGAACAGACGAGATTTCACGGCACTTGACAACTACACTGGTGGCTTCGAGATGCGAGCGAGTCCCTGTTGACTGAGGAGAGCGAAGCAAATCGACTTCCGAGTCTTCCTACATGGTCAATAGTTACCTCGTTCGCTGGGCTGGCTTTTTGTTATGAATGACTGCAGATTGTCAGCATCAAACATCACGCAGCAGTGTCTGGACTTGGATGTGATAGTAACAATGTCAGTCTCCCTGTTCTAAGCAGCGACAGTCACGGATCGTGAAAGGTATATGGCGATACCAACTGTACCTTTTCCGGCTCTTCCTAGGCTAATTGGGTAATGGAATTCATCTTGTGACTGAGTGAAGAGGATTCGAATAGGTACTAACCATGAAGATAGCGCAGTGTGCTTGTGGACTGCGATGCAAATCGATGTCGCTGGGTGCAGATGATGTTCAAGGAAGCGCCAGAAATTTTGCGCACATGTCAGATCAAAAGATTTTGAGCCGCACGGAAACAGAATCTGGGGAAAGCATCCGGCGTAACCCTGAAGCCACGTTTTGACAACGTCAGGGCAGTCTATTGATTTGTCCATGATGAAGGCAGCAGATTTCTTTGCAACAGCCTGTCCTTATATACGGCAGTAACTTTTCTACGACATACACCTTGAGGGCATTAAATCTCGCTGCACCGCCTCATCCACCACTCCAAAACAGATGAGCTTTCAATCTCCGTTTGCGACTTGACCGGTGGATTTGTCAGTTGCCAGATTCGACCACCTACGGAGTCGACATGAAGTTACCAAATGGCCTCGTGGTTCTTATACTCGCCTTGACAACAACATCCTCCGCCTCTCTCGACCAACCGCAGGCGAACCCTACCAAGTCATACGCTCGAGCCGCAGATGTTTGTGCGTACGAGCCAAAGGCAAAGGTCTCCGATGCCTGCGCCTCCTACGCTTACCTCGACGACCTGAATGATCTCGTTCATGGATACGTGTCCAAGCTAGTCACCAAGACCGACTTCTTCTCATACTACCGGCTGAACCTCTATAACAAAAAGTGTCCTTTCTGGTCAGATGAGAACGGTCTCTGTGGGAATATCGCTTGTGCTGTAACAACGCTAGAGAACGAGGAGGATGTCCCGAAGATATGGAGAGCTGCAGAACTGAGCAAACTCGAAGGACCAAAGGCACATCATCCTGGAAAGAAGGAGCAAAAGGCGCATCCACAGAAACCACTACAAGGCGAGCTAGGAGCAAATGTTGGCGAGAGCTGCGTGGTCGAATATGATGACGAATGTGACCAGAGAGACTACTGCGTGCCAGAGGATGAGCGAGCATCGGCCAAAGGCGACTACGTGAGTCTGGTGGACAATCCGGAAAGATTCACAGGTTACGCTGGGCCTGGAGCACGCCAAGTCTGGGATGCGATATATCGTGAGAATTGTTTTTCGAAGCCTTCTACTGGAGCTAAAAGTGCCAACATGGGTGGATCTTTCCCAGTATTTGGTGGTCTGTCTGGACAGCCCGCCAAGGCTGCCATGAATCTGCGCGCGGTTATGAAAGATCATGGTCGCCAGCAAGCCATGCAGACTGGTTCCATCGAAGATCAGATGGAGTTTGACGACGAGTGTATCGAGAAGCGGGTCTTCTATCGGGTCATTTCTGGTATGCACGCTTCAATATCGACTCATCTCTGTCACGACTACCTCAACCAGACCACTGGAAAGTGGGGCCCCAATCTGCAGTGTTACAAGGACAGACTGCACAAATATCCGGAACGTATCTCCAATCTCTACTTCAACTACGCGCTGTTACTTCGAGCTGTTGGCAAATTGAAGGATCACATCTCCCACTACACCTTCTGCACTGGCGATCCAGCTGAAGATCAACGGACCAAACAGATGGTCTCTGGACTTGCTAAAGCACTGCCTGGAGGACCCGAGCTGTTTGATGAAAGTATCCTCTTTCAGGAGAACCCAGCCGTTGGTGGCATCACGCTCAAGGAGGACTTTCGCAACCGATTCAGGAATATCAGCCGGATCATGGACTGCGTCGGGTGTGACAAGTGCCGATTATGGGGCAAGCTTCAAACGGCTGGCTATGGTACGGCGCTGAAAGTGCTCTTTGAGATGGGTAACAATGACTCTCATGACGGCGAACCTCTTCTAAGGCGCACCGAGCTCGTGGCTCTGATGAATACCCTGGACAAGGTCAGCCACGCATTGAAGGCTATTGAGCATTTCCGCCAAATGATGGTGGACGAACGTATGGGCAGCCCGAAGGCAGCGGCTGCAGTGTTGTCCGACGACATTCCATCGAAAGAGACACAGCCTGCTACTTCGAGATCCAAACCGAAGCCAAGGCCAAAACCGAAGCCGTTGGTGATTACCGCGGACACTCCAGTCATGGACATATTCTGGCACGAATGGTACCGAGTATGGACTGCTCTTGGAATCGTCCTCGATAGTTGGCTGAGCCTACCTGGCAAATTGTACGTCGTGGTCTATCCGAGACATCACATGTACATTGACTGACTGTGTTCCAGATGGCAGATCTCTCTCGAGGAAACAGCACGGCTATGGAATACCTTTGTCGGACTGCCGGTCGGACCACGACAATGGGAATTCTCATGGCCCAACCTAGACGAACTCTGAGAGAGACGTTGACGCAAGAGTAGGGATTAAGCATTGCGACAGTTTCATCGTTTTCCGGAGCATAGCGGCGGCGCGTGGTGAGGCTTGAGCATTCGGCAGTGAAACGGTGACGGCACACCGTTCGGGACCGAGACAAAGGGGCGAGCGACCCTTTAGTTACACAGGAATAGATGTCTGATTCACTTGTAGATATGACATATGTCAATAAGATAGCATGATTCCGAGTGATGGGCTCATACCGCATGGCAGATGTCAGACCCTAAGGGAAGTGTGATCGGATTGTCTGAACCCACGCACCACTCGAAAGGGACCAGAAGAGGGTTCATGAACATTTTCCGGCAGATCCGCATTGGAAGGGCCTTGGAATCACAAGAGACTGTTCTTTGGCTCGTCGTCATCTGTGCCCTTGTACCCTCAAATGTCTGTCTGATCATGACTGGTTGTCAATTTCGAGGACTGTTTTTGAATGCACAAAACCCCCGACGACATCCATGTCGAATTTTCTCTATCCACTTGTCAAGTCGAAACACGGCCACTAGCAAGCGCGCCAATCAGCTCTCCGAATCCAAAGCCTCCTTGTCAATCGAGTGGGCCCTAGTTCCCGACAGGCTCGAGACCTAAACGCAACAAGGTCTGCCCGCCCGGGACAGTTGAAACGACACCTGCCCGCCCGCGACGTTTCGATCTCCCTCAACTCCCTCTCTCCTTGACGCTCCTTGTCTCCGGTCAGCGCGTACATTGCGTTTCATCTTGTCACTCATTCCAGTCGTTCTCTCATCAAAAAGACGGTCATTCGTCCGTTACGTTCTCTACAACCGCCGTATTCTTCAATACAATCTCTCAAACGAGGCTACCGTGAGGACTGCGTCCCGGAGCCCATCACACGCACAGCTTTTCTCCAAACCGTCTTAACGTTGCACATCCAGCAGCTTCGATCACCGAAACACATCAAGTTTACCGTCGATACCGATCTTTGAACGCGACCCGGTTGTCTGCTTCGAAAATATTCCGATCTCTACAGATTCCGATCCGCCAACACACTTTTCACAACCAGGCTAGCTATCCAGCTGCAGTTTCACCCCAAGCACTTGACATCACCGAGCCTGACGATTTAGCCGTACTGCTGTCAAGACATCGAGGCTACTGACTCGCCTTGTGAAAAGAAGAAACAATCGATCCAAGGTCCATTTCACATAAACCACAATTTCAAAATGTCTCTCGCCCGCGCATTGACTACTAGGCGCAAGGAGGAGCCTACCTCCACTCCAGCGTATATCGGACGTGCTGCCAGCCAGCGCGCACCCAACGCGAAGCCTATCAAGAGGTCTGAAATCTCTCTGCCGGTCAACCTCATCTCGACGACGAACATGCTCTCTTACGAAGCTCCGGATATTGTCGACGCTCCTCACGTCAATCACATGGGAGGTCGCTACTTTTCGTCGAATCAGTCTGTCAGCTCCACAAGCCCATCGATCTCTGGCGAAGACAGCGACCTGTCCGGCAGTGTGCACTCGCACGACACGGATGCCACTTCCGTCGACATGAGCTCTCCCGATCTGTCCGAAGCCAACCACCTTGACCAGTATTTCAAGTCATCAAGTGCTCAACGATCTACCAGGTCGACCACATCCAGCCGCGTGTCGCGATCGACGACTCACTCGTCAAGGCCGTCCATGGATTCCAACTCACCGAGGGTCCCGTCCCGTGCGCCATCCCACAGCAAGAACGCGCACATGCTGTCACACAAGCGCTCTGTCCAGCGCATGGCCACGATCCCGTCTGAAGCACACACCCGCGACTCGGTCGACATGTTCAACTCACAGGCCATCAACACCAATGGTCCTCTAAGCCATCCCTTTGGTAATGAGCTTGCCCAGCTCAACGAGGCCGCCGAGGAGTTCGGCTATGCTGTCCGCAATGCAGAGGCCGACGCCGACTCTCAGATCATGCGCTCAAAGGGTCTTGTCAGGTATTGCGCCAACGACTACATGGACGAGATCTCAAGTCTCTACTCGAATGCATTCGAAGAGGATGCATCAGTCTATCAGCCCATGGTCTGGATCTAGATATCTGACCATGATTCTGTTACGACTTTGATGCATGACCAATTCTGGGACAGGATCCCTCTTGATGACCTCTTCTCTTCATATACTTGGCCGGACAAAGCTGTCTGCGACATTTTGGCAAAAGATGTGCATAGTTCACTTCTGTTTTACACAATCACTACGAATTTACGAACCTTCAAAAACCTGACATCAGACCGCAGGTCTGATCGATACATACTTCAACAGACTCGGATCTTGAAGGTTTTGGTACTGACTCGAGGAGAGTCGGTCCGTCCATTCATTAACGAATGTTCCCTTCATTCTTTCACGGACCAGGGCTGGCGGACAAGGGGTTTTGATCTGAGCAACGACTTGTTGTCGACTGGAGTTGTAGGACGAATGAAATCATTCAATATCATCAATTGCTGTATTTCAGTGTTTGTGCTCGTGTCATGTGCTCGTCGATTGTCACGAGTGGTCGTCAAGTTCCGTATCAGATGTTTGCGAAACGTAGGCGAGCGGCTGCCGGCACTGCTGTGTATGAGTCGTTTGGCTCTCGCTTCTTGAGGACGAAGCCGAGCTGTGTCAGATGTCAGGTGGCAGTCAAAAATTCACCCCCGCGCGCCAAGGCCCGTCAAGGTTTACCCGGATTGTTTATGCTCGACAACATTGTGAAAGACTCTCAACCGCGCGACTACAGGGTCCATCGCTTGTCGATCCGGATCATCGAAACTATATTCAAGACTTTTGATGCTTCTTTTTCCATCCCATCCAAATTGATCCTTCTTCCCGACAAGACAATACGAGCTCTCATCGCTTTCTGCCATCCTACCCACCCGACCCCTCGGTTGCTACAGGCGATCACCACCACACAGACCTCACTCAAACTATCAAAGACACCAAAGGCGGAACCACTAGCGGATCCACAATTAGGACACAGTCCGCTGCGTCTGCACCCGCAAAGCCTATACAGATAGAGACGGTCAACAAATCATCTCGGCGCGCGCGACTATTTTCCAATCGCCTGCCCGACTCTGCTTCTTTTCATTGCGATTTTACCCCTCTGCCCAGCAAAGCTTCCTAAACGACTGCATTTGAGTCGCGTGAGTTGCGCGATCACTACCGTAGCCACACACCGTACACTACAAGGAGGTTGAGCAATCAAGAGAAGCAATTCACACACAATAATGACGACTGTCGGAGACATCGACTTCACACGTCGTAACAAGAAGCCCCGCCCGCTCAGTGAGCCGGAGAAGGAGCGTCTTGAGGAGTTTATCGAGTCTATACATTATTCCTCCAGGTGAGTTTCATGCGCTGATTCATATTCCATCCAAGGGTACGACTAGGCCGTCAGAATGACATGGTCACGCAACAAGCTCTAATGGCTGCCTGCTCGAGTTTTCAGGTGAGACCAAGGAGAAGCTGACGGTGTCCACCCACCAGATACTCAGACGACCACTACGAATATCGTCATGTCCAACTGCCAAAGCAAATGCTCAAGGCGATACCAAAGGACTACTTCGATGGCGCAAGAGGAACGCTGAAGCTGTTGTGGGAGGAAGAGTGGAGGGCGCTGGGCATCACACAGGTCAGGATCAACCAGCAACGCATGTCGCGACTCGAAGCTAATCGTTGAACAGAGTCTAGGATGGGAGCACTATGAGGTCCACGAACCAGAGCCTCATATTCTCCTGTTCAAAAGACCTATCGGCTACCAACCACCCGCGCACTAGCAGGCGACCACCCGCAATCAGTTCCAGCACGTCTACCCTGGTTACTGGCTTCCCGTCACTTATTGATCGGGCGAGCTCATACCCAAGACGGTACAATAGCCAGGGCAGAAAGAGCACGATAGCACTTTGGCGCAGGTTTCCAAGGACGGACATTCACAAACAAGCATGATTACGGACGCAATCCAGCCATCATTCTTTCAAGTATCTGCATCGCACCGAGCGTTCCGGAGAGATTCGTCAAATGGACGGAGAAAATGGAGTACGAGGATCAGAAACGACTGCTCGCGGACCGGCATCAAGACCGTTGATGAATGGAGTTAGACAAAGTCGGGGGTCGTTCATGTAACTACACACTCTACGCAGCTACGAAATGCACAGAAGAATGTTATCAAGGAATGTATACACGGGTTGGTGAAGCATATTCCTTGTATGATGTGTATTAGGGGTATCATCTAAGCATGCCTCCTTTTGCCGTGTCTTTTCTTTGTCGTAAGAACGGTATGCTGGTCACTTCCTTGCCCATCTTCACCTTGACGTCCTCGAATCGAATCTTCTCCTTCTTCACCTTCTCCAGCACCTCCTTCCCCTCGACACTCAGCTCGCCCAGTTCAGCCTCTGCATCCAGGCTCCACGCTATGCTGATGTGGAATCTGCCTTGTCCATCTCCAACGTCCTTCGCTTTCTCGACTCCTCCACGCCTTCTCTCCTCTCCCGGCTCGGAATCGCGCATGTCCTCTGCCTTTCCTTCCAGGGCGAGTTCTGGAGCTCGAACCACGTAAAGCTCCGGCAATCCGAACTCCCGTGCCACTGAGTTCGCGCACGAGAGTAATTTGCTCAGCGCCTTTGCATCTTCTTGCGCCTCACCGACACGCAAGACGAGAAATGACCGCGTCCTCTCCTGGTTGGGATGCCATGACAGTGCAGAAGGAGAAAGGGTGAGGCCTCCAGATCTCGTGCCGAGATTGGAGAGAAGACGATCGAGTTCCGCAAGCAAGGTAGAGAGAAACTCGTCTTTTGTCTCTGTGCGGAGGACAAGCGGCGCAGAGAGGGAGATGTGTAGCGGTAGAGGAACAGAGGTGGGTGAGAGGAGGAGGCTGTGTACATCTTTCGAAGCAGAAGAAGTAGAAGATGAGGGAGTGGATGTCGCAGGCAAGAGTGTCAAAAGACGGGTGAGCAGAGATAGCAGAGAAGGGGACGGATGAACTGTCATTCATCAGGAGAGAAGAAGAGAGCGATACCACCGACTTACACTCCAAGTAGACATGAGCCGCCCAATTGCCATCTACATGAGGCACAATACGCTTCCGCCCGCCATGTAGACTTGGGTCATCGCTCTGGCTCACTCTCGCGGCAGCGGAATAGAGGTTGTGAAACTCAGCAGGCAGCGGAGGCAGAGCGGAGTCGTTATCGACAGTCAGTCGTGGCCGTTTCGATACCGGCTCGTCATGCTCATCAGACCCCGATTCCGAATCGGTGTAGGATACCAAGCCCATGCAGGCACGACGCACGTTTTGGTGAGATGAACGAGAGCACGTTTGCTCCGATGGTCAGCTCTGTTCCTGGCGATCGTCGTCGTGGTGCACGGGACTCTGAGCATCGGCCACCAGCCGGGCGTCGCCCAAAAAAGAGGTCCAGATTATTTTGTGTGGAGGCCCGACGTCACTTCCTTCCTTGGAACCAAGCGGATGACGAGTCGCCTTGACAGGGCCACGAAGGGTAGGAACAGGTTAGGTGCGCGTTCTTTCTGTGCGTGCGTGCGTAGGTGAACATTCTTTAGGTGGATTGCGATTGCTATCGGAAGGCTGTGCGTTGCTGCTGGGTCTTGTTCATAATCAATGGTTCTCACCTCTTTTTCCTATCATACTGACGTTTCACCCCTCAACCATTCCTGGCATCGAAACACTGACTACCGATTAAAAGATGGTCGCTGTGTCGTCGAAAGAGGTAATTCTCCCACCAACCTATCAAACAACCTTGAAGTCAAGATGGGCAAGCTTGCTGACTCTCAAAAGGCGACAGCATACTTGATCGATCCTCTCACAGCTCCAGAGCCTTCGGCGGAAACAGGACCGGGTTCGCATTTCGTGCCTCCTCCCGAGTCTGCGTCGCGACCACGCAGCAGCTCGACTACGAACAACAATCCCTACCGCCATGCTTCTAAGCACTCCACGTCTTCAGCCCACAGCCGGCACAGTTCCCGCAGGACACCGGAGAAGTTCCCCAATTACCGCGAGAATGCTCTGGGCCAGCTGAACGACACTCCACCCTCGTACGACGCAGCCAACTCCCCGACCTCTTCAGGCCCGGGCCACCGTCGTCGCGGCTCTTCGTTGAAGGAGCGCTTCCCCGGCGATGAGAGCCACAAGCCCCTCGACATCTTGCGCCGCGACTCGAAGAAAGCCCACCGCTCGCCGCACTTGACTAAGCGCCATCTGCCGGGAGCAGACAGCATTGATCGCCTCGACCCGACTGTCAGCTCGGTGCCTTATCACCACGAAGGACCATACGATGCCGCTGGACTCGGCCGCAACTATGGCGGGAAGAAAGGCATGGCCCCCATCGATGCTCTTTCGAGCAGTAACAACGAGGCGTTAAGGGCTACACCTGTTGAGAATGTGAAGAACAGCGTGGAGAGGCACGTTCCCTTGGACGGCACTGCGGTTGTGCCGCCCGGGCAGGAAGATCGCTTCGGGAGACGCTACGAGTACCAGGAAGGGGGCAACCTGATGATCGAGGGTGATCCAGAGGGCGGGGCGTACAAGCGCTGGCCTGGTGTGGTGAGCTTGACCTGAGATTATTCGTCAAATGACGGAGCTGACATGTAACAGAACTACCATCCCGACGACATCAAAGGCAAGGGCGAGCCTAGTTATTCGCATGATCTCGCCATGAGAGCCAAAGCCGGTGGTCCCGGTGAACAAGTCGGGTCAAAGAGCATCGAGATGGAGGACCAGAAGGGTTTGAGGGTTGATGAGCCTGGCAGACCCAGGGGAAGCAGCTTCACCCAGGGGCTGAAGAAGAGAATCGGAAGTTTGAAGAAGAAGAACAGAGACGAGTGAGCAGATCTTGTCCCGTGCAGCCAGAAGCAGGCCGAACAGACACAAGAGAGTGCGCGGAAGATTGGCATGGCATATAATGGGACAGCACAGATATTATAGACTGCCAAACGGCCTGATCAGCCATGCGCTGCTGTAAATCATCTCATCAATGTATACATAATTCCCTAATACCACCTCCTCATAAACTATCAATCACCCAACGTCCCCTCCTCGATCGCCCCTCCCACCAACCTATCCCCAGTAATCACCCCCGTTGTCGCCACCACCAACCTCCTATTCTCCCCTCCCCTCCCCTCGCTGATCTTCCTCCCTACCAGCCTCAACGCCGCCACCTCAGCATACGTCACACCTCCCAGGAAGAAGACAATACTCGTCACCGTCCGCCCCTCCTTCCCTCTCCCCAGCCCACCAGAACCATTCACCACCGGCGTCGCGACCGGCGTACCCCCAGCTCCCGTCCCCGACCCCGAACCCATCAGCGTCTGTCGCGCTTTACTCGCCCCTTCATCCGTCCCTTTCTGTACGACGTCCACCGTCGCGCCCTTGATTCTAGCCAGAACATCCTCGTAGCCCTTCCACCCCTGCCCAGACATGGAGACCTGGGTCGCCGGCCCGGTGTCTTCACCTCCCCTACCAAGAAGAGGTCTCCCCCGCTGTGCTGCGCCCGGTCCAGCCCCGTCCGCAGCCGGCCCCCAATTCCTCTGCAACGCGCACTGGACCAACCTCACTGACAACGGCGCATACCCCGAATACACATACGACGGATCACTCTGCGCCTCCTCATCCACGTCGTCGACGAGGAGCTTGAGACTCTTCCTCACAGCCGCATAATCGGTGACTTTCCGCACTGACGACGCAGCCATGGGGTTGAGGTACCCCGTGTTACCTCCCTGACGGGGCGTGAGGAGACCGTGTTTCTCCAGCGAAGAGAAGGTGAGGAGGTGCTGGTACCCGTACCCTTGTAGGATCAAGCGCTTGAAGGAGTCGAGGTCGCGGGAACGGAGACCCCCGGTGAGGGTGGACTCGAGGGAGAGGAGGCGCAGGATGGTCGGCAGGGGAACGGATTGCGCGATGAGCGACTCGAGTTTTTCGTGGAGGGTGGAGGAGGCGCTGTCCCCTGATGCGATGAAGGTTTGTTGGATTTCGAGCGTGGTGGAGAAGGTGGGTGTGCGGGTGGATTTTAGGATTTCTTCGGCGAGACCGGTGTGGATTTTGAGAGAGGCTTGTTCGGCTTGGTATGACGGGAGTTTGGAGACGAAGGATTTGAGGTCCGAGATGGAGGCGTCGGTGCGGTGGCGGGATTCGTAGTTGGCGGCGAGGTTGCGGGCGCGGGTGTTGAGGTGGGGGCCGAGGAGGGCGAAGTTGAGGTCGCGGAGGGAAGGGTAGAGGGGGTCGGAGGAGTCGAGCGGGACTTTGCGTTTGAGAGGGGTGTCTGAGGATGGTTGCGAGGAGTTGGCTGCTGGTCCGGCTCCGACTATCGCTGTTGATGCTTCGAGTGTGTTGTATTGTATTCGGAAGGTCTCGTCTAGAAGACCCGCATAGGTGAGCTGTGTGAGAAGTGGTGTCGGATAGTCCACTTCCCGATCTATTATGATCAAGGAGTCGATGGTGGCGGAAGGTACAGAGCCGAACGCTGAAAGAAAGCCAGGTGATGGCGTTATCGATGATGTGACATCCTCTTCTGCTCGCAGCTTGACTAGTAGATCCGCTAGTCTTTTGGCATTGTCACCTTTCCCCAGTATTCGTGGTATGAGTCCGCTTCGTTTCTGGATATTCATGATGGCTTGGGCTGATAGGTATATCGAGGTTGGATCATTCATCATGTAGATGTCTGAGGTTGCATCGTCGAGTTCTAGAGAAAGCAGGTCCGGCTCCAATGCTATGAAATACAATGGACACGACAAGATGGCTGCTTCGCCGAGCACACCATTCTCCTCCAGTATACGATCACTGAGAAGCGTCCTGCGCGGTACCCAGATGATTGAAAAGTCATGATCGGTTTGTGAGTCCTTTCGTATTTGTTTGATTGCATCTAAGGCTGTCAGCGACCACTCAATAGCACGATCCGCTGTCAAGGAAGAGCGGACAGCTTCAGAGCAGGCTTTCAATTGAGTCGATGTCGGGATCAAGACTGAACGTGCAGGGTGAGGATATGTCTGCGCACTCTACTTTAAGATCCCATGGTGTATACGTATGATAAGGGAAGAAGGTTGACCTACCTGCTACCGCCTGAACCTCCTTTGGCTTCTCGCCTCTAGCCAGGAAGACGACGTTCTTCAAGGAGGTCTCGACATTGCGATTCTCAAGGACAAATAGCTTCTCGACACCATATTCTTGAAGAGTGCTGAACTTCGTGAAGAGCCCAATTGGTCCCAGGAGGCTTTTCTGTATCACGAGACTCTTCTTGCCTCGAACCTGCTATTGTCAATTTATAATCATGGAGAACGGCTAGTAATAGACATACACTCTCTAGCAGCCGTAGTAGCTCTCGTCTCGATTTCTCCGTTATCTCTTGCGTATCAACATTGACATGAGGCGCCATTTGCAGACCGACCTCTGTATGCTCAGAGGCATTGACAAAGGTAGGCCATATCCAGCCAATGGGAGGAAGCAAAAGTGCCGGCCTTGGCGACGTCGGTCGGCGATTTTTGCATGACTCGCCGACCACGAAATGACCTACCACTTTTTATGCCCGAACTCTTGCTCATATCTTGCATGTTTCTCCTCCGATCCAGACCCAGACAGATAGTCCAACTCAACTGCTGTGCTATACGTCTCCCAGCGTCAGCAATTCCGGGTAAGGTCATCACCTATTCTGCACTCCGCAGACAGTCACGCGACGAAGACATCATGGGGAAAAAGGATGGTGGGGGAAAGACCAATTACACCCTGAAGGTGCCAAAAGGAACGAAAGACTGGGATGGCTCAGATATGGTGATCCGCGAGAAGATCTTCAGCACAATCACGAGTGTCTTCAAGCGTCACGGAGCAGTAACAATCGATACGTGAGTAGTGTGGACTCGGGATGTCCCGCTGTAGACCTAACATTTCTCAGGCCAGTCTTCGAGCTCAAAGAGATCTTATCGGGTAAATATGGCGAAGATAGCAAGCTCATATACGACCTCGCCGACCAAGGAGGTGAGCTGTGCTCTCTCCGCTACGATTTGACTGTTCCCTTTGCGCGCTGGCTTGCAATGAACTCCTCGATACAGAACATCAAGCGATATCACATTGCAAAGGTGTATAGGCGAGATCAGCCGGCGATGACCAAAGGAAGGATGCGGGAATTCTACCAGTGCGATTTCGATATTGCTGGACAGTACGACGCAATGATTCCCGATGCGGAGATCCTTAGAATTACTTGCGAGATCTTCGACGAGCTGGGATGGAATGGAAAGTACACAATCAAGGTCAACCACCGCAAGATCCTGGATGGCATATTCCAAGTCTGTGGCGTACCAGACGACAAGATCAGGACTATTTCCTCAGCGGTGGACAAGCTTGATAAGTCACCGTGGACAGAAGTACGGCGAGAGATGACAGAGGACAAGGGGCTGGATCCGGCAGTGGCAGACAAGATTGGAGAGTATGTGGTGCGGAAAGGAGGGCGAGAACTGCTCGAGTCTCTGCAAGCAGATGCGACACTTTCGGCCAACGAGTCTGCAAAGGCTGGTCTAGCAGACATGAAACTCCTATTCGATTATCTGGAGATCTTCTCCGTCTTTGATCGCATCTCATTCGACATGTCCCTCGCCCGTGGCCTCGATTACTATACCGGCGTCATCTACGAAGTCATTACCGAAGCCTCCGCTCCTCCAGCCGCACAACAACTCACATCTCCCTCGTCCGCAACATCACAAAGAGCGCCGAAAACACCCAAAGCATCGAAACAAGTCAACGGCGACGACGATCGCTCTAACGACCCCAGCATTGGCGTTGGATCAATAGCAGCAGGCGGCCGCTACGACGAGCTTGTGGGCATGTTCTCCGGACGCACAGTGCCCTGCGTTGGTATCTCGTTCGGTGTCGAACGCATCTTCAGCATCACCAAAGCCCGCATCAAGGCCGAGAATAGCGCAAAGCTCCGGACGAGCGATACAGAAGTGTACGTCATGGCGATTGGAGGAACAGGTATGCTCAAAGAGCGCATGGAAATTTCAAAACGGCTGTGGGAGGCCGGCATCAAGGCCGAGTTTCTATGGAAAGTCAAGCCGAAATTCGACAAGCAGTTCCAGGCTGCGGAGCGAGGGGGCGTGCCATGGTCTATCCTTCTAGGTGACGAGGAGATGAAAGACGGCAAGTGCAAGATTAAACAGCTAGGTCTGCCAGATGGCCACCCGGAGAAGAACGGCGTTCTGGTCGAGCTCAAAGATCTCGAATCAGAAGTGCAAAGCAGAGTCCGCGGCCAGCGGAACAGCGTGCAAGGCATCACAGAAGCCTTGGAGAGAGCAGACGTGGCTGCGGCTCCACAATCATGAGGGCGAGAGTCAAGATAGATACCCAGAATAGATCCCTCCACCCCAATTACCATGTCCTATTATCTCCCCGATTCCCTTCACCGCCCAGCAGCAACCCTCATAAACGCCCCCTTCACCCACCCCGCCCTTTCCACCGCCGCCAACCCCAAACTCCTCGCCCACACCACTGGCCCACTCTCGGCGGAGTACAACTTATGCAACTTATCCACCGCCCCAATCAATGCACTATTCCCCCCCCATTGCTGCGCATTATACCTCTCCAACGCCCACGGCCCGCCGATATCCCACCCGACTTGCACCGCATAATCAATCGCGTCCGCCAACGCCTTTGCGTCCGCGAGACCTTGATTCAGCCCCTGCCCCGCGAGAGGGTGGATCGTGTGCGCCGCGTCCCCGACCAGCGCGACGCGATCAGCGACGTAGGTGTCTGCGTGGCGCATTCTCAGGGGGAAAGAGGCGATGGAGGAGTCCTGCACCGTTTCGACCAAAGGAGGGACGAGGGTCGGGTCGAAGGACGTCGCGGGGATGCGCCATGCTACTTCGTCTGCTTGGCCGAAGTCGGGCATGGAGGTGAGCATGTACTCGATGTCTGTCGGGAGGAGGCGGAAGGCGGCGTTGACCATTGCTGTGAAGTCGAGGGGAGAGAGGCGGCGGAGTTTGGCTGCGTGGGAGGGGGTGGTGGTCCAGACTAGGCTGGCGGTGGAGGAGGGGAGGGGGAGGAGCGCGATGGGGCCCGTGGGGAGGAAGCGTTGGTAGGCTGTTGTGAGAGGGGGTTGGGAGGGGGCAAGGGAAAGGGTAGCGACGACGCCGTGCCGGTTGTAGTCCCAGCCGCGAGAGGGGATGTTGGCGAAGGTGCGGACGGGGGAATTGAAGCCGTCGGCGCCGATGAGGAGGCGGGCAGCGAGTTTGGTGGATTGGGAGGAGAGACTGATGATGGGCCAGGATTGGAGGTCGAGGGTGGGAGTTTCGGAGCCGAGATCGATGGACTCGACGCGAGTCTTGGAGAAGACGGTAGAGGAGGGAAGAGAGGATAGGCGGTCCAGGAGGGCGGAGGTGAGGTTAGCGTTCTCGGTCATGGTGGCGATGATGGGCTCTCCGAGCTGATTCCGAGGCTTGGGGAAGACGAGGTCGAGCATGTTACTCTTCCGTAGATCCATGGGATCGAAATGGATGCTGCTACCAGAGACGCCATCCCATACCTGCATGGCGTTGTATGGTTGGGTACGGGAGCTATTCACATGGCTCCACGCTCCGATGCCTGCTAGTTCTAGCGTTGCTCATATACGATCTTGGAAATCCACATACCCTCTAGGAACGAGACAGATCCCGGAGTGAGTGAACTACATCGATTCGAGTAGCCAGATGTCTGTTCGAATTGATGCTTGCTGCCGTGGAGATCCTGCCCATCTATCAAAGCAGTCTTGAGATTGGCTGTACGTTCGTTTGACTCTACAGAGATGTCAGGTTTGTATACTGAAGGTCTACGCGGATGCATACTCAATGCTGTGAGCAGTGCGAGACCTGCAGGTCCGCCACCAACACAGACGACATCGTAAATCTCAGGATCCTGACTCCGTTGGACTCGCGAGACACAGAAGGTCCGAACAGGAGCGCCAGCACTTAGCCGGTATGCTTGGTTGATGTGGCAGCGTATTTGAAGACTACGAATGAGCATGATGTCGTGCCAATGTCTACAACAAATGGTGGGAATTCATGGATGGTTTGGGCGATGGGCAAATTTCTTGGCACACGTCCATGAAGTCTTCACGTCGAATATCATGCTGGTAGGATCTTTGACGAGATATTTGGTTCGCTAGACTTTCGGATCGATAATTATCACACCTAGAAGGTCATCCTGCTGTAACTAACTGAGCAAGATCCCGTCGTGTGAACTATCAGAATCTATTGCCGACACGTGTGGCTCCGGATGATGGGGTTGTAATCATGTCTGGTAGTACAGTATGGGAGATACTACCAGTACTGGCCGAGCATCCGAACTAGACAGAACATGCCGAATATTAATGGTAGGTACTGTGCCTTGCACCGGTGACTCTTGGAAGCATCTCATGAGCTGCCCCGAACAAGCCATACTGGCTCTTCCTGTCGAGTCGTGCTCTCGGGCTGTCATTGCCCCGAAGTAGTGAAGACACATTTTCAATTCGTCATCAAAGATGGAGTAAATACCCTCAGAATACCAGGATACTGGTAGGACAAGCCAAAGAAGTGTCAACATTAGCCCGAGCAAGTAACGCGACTCCTCAGGAGCTGGTTGGGAGTTCCGCCATTGTAGGCCAGAGCGAGATCGCCATGTGGTCGGCAACCTAGCTAGCAAGCCGAATGTGTCGGCGAATGAGCGGAGAAGAACATTTACATGGTGTCTCGTGAATATCTGTCCGGAAAAGCGCGCCGGAATTGCAGTCGGTCGTCCTCAGCCTCTTCACATGCAAAGAAGCCGACGAGGCTCGACGACCTCTTTCACATGCTTTGTCTTACCGAGGCAGGGGGAACAAGATCCAACGTCGTCTGTGCAACACGCCCGGACTGATTTGATGAATGTAGCAGACGCCAATACCGCCGGACGAGTAATTGCGTGTTGTGGATTGGATGGAGCGAAAAACCTTCTCCGGATCTACTCCACGTTCGTTGTGAGCTGCCCCGTGGTTTTGTCGTACCTCGGCGTTTGGAATGGGTTGACTGGCTCGTGCCCCAGACTTTCTGAGAGGAGAGTCCTTTGGTCCATCTCTACTTTCGACTCTTGCCATCTGCTCTCCTTCCCTCCGAACATCACAAGCATCACCTTTCTTCTTCTACTCGTCTTTCCGTGCATCCTACAATAATGGCACCCAGAGTAATCGTTGTCGGCGCTGGCCGTGAGTCTTTCCGAGCTATTCCCCTCTCCAGCCGAGCTATCCCTAACGCGACTTTCAGTGTCCGGTCTGAGCGCTGCTCACACAATCTACCTCGCCGGCGGCAATGTGCTGCTCCTCGACAAGAACAGTAAGAAAGAGCTCGAGGCCCTGAATCGACACCATGCTAAGACAACCCAGACTTCATGGGAGGCAACTCCACCAAGGCCACCTCCGGTATCAATGGTATGTCCACGTGAATATCAACAACTACCGAGGCATGTGCTAATACCATCCAGGTGCCCTCACCCGCACTCAAGTCGACACCGAGATCCGCGACAGCGTCAAGCAGTTCTACGACGACACACTCAAGTCTGCCCGTGACAAGGCACGACCGGATCTCATCAAGGTCCTCACCTACAAATCCGCCGCTGCCGTCGAGTGGCTCCAAGATGTCTTCAACCTCGACTTGACCCTCGTCTCACGGCTGGGTGGGCACTCACAGCCACGTACCCACCGTGGCCACGATGCCAAATTCCCCGGTATGGCCATCACTTACGCCTTGATGCAGAGATTCGAAGAGCTTGCAGAGACCGAGCCAGAGAGGATGCAACTCATCAAGAAGGCCCAGGTCGTTCGCGTTAACAAGAATGGAAACACCATCAATGGCTGCACATACCTCTTCAATGGCGAGGAGCACACCGTCGAGGGTCCTGTCGTCCTCGCCACTGGTGGCTACGCCGCTGATTTCGGTGAGACCTCGCTTCTCAAGAAGTGGAGGCCAGACACATTCGACCTTGCCTCCACCAACGGACAGCACGCCACCGGTGACGGTCACAAGATGCTGATGAACATCGGTGCCAACGGCATTGACATGGACAAGGTCCAGGTTCATCCTACAGGTCTGATCGACCCCAAGGACCCTGGCTCAAAGTGGAAGTTCTTGGCTGCTGAGGCTCTTCGTGGTGAGGGCGGTCTCCTTCTCAACTCAAAGGGTGAGCGATTCGCTGATGAGCTCGGCCACCGTGATTACGTCTCAGGACGCATGTTCGAGGAGAAGAAGGAGGACCGATGGCCCATCCGCCTCATCCTCAACTCAAAGGCTTCCAATGTTCTTGACTTCCACACCCGCCATTACTCTGGTCGTGGTCTTATGAAGAAGATGTCCGGCAAGGAGCTCATCAAGGAGATTGGCTGCTCAGAATCGACACTCAAGAAGACCTTCGACGACTACAACGCCATTGCCGAGGGCAAGCAAAAGGATCCTTTCGGAAAGAAGTTCTTCCACAATCTGCCCTTCAGCATCGACGACACCTTCCACGTCGCTCTCATGGAGCCCGTTCTTCACTTCACCATGGGTGGTATTGAGATCAACGACAAGGCTGAGTGCTTGAACTCCGAGGGCAAGCCATTTGATGGTCTGTTCGTCTGCGGTGAGCTCGCTGGTGGTGTCCACGGTGCCAATCGTCTTGGTGGCTCATCGCTTCTCGGATGTGTCGTCTACGGACGTGTCGCTGGTGACTCTGCCTCCAAGTGGCTCTTCCAGAAGGCTCTCACAGGTGGTGTCTCGAATGCTGCTCAGCGTCTTGGCCAGATTTCTCTTCACATCGACCCATCGACGCCAGGCAAGATTTCCGTTGAGTGGGCCAACGGCGTGGGTGCGTCAAGCAGTGATGCACAGGCACAGCAATCTCAGGCCTCCGCGGCACCTGTCATGTCCGGCGACAACGCCGAGCCGGGCAAGGTCGCAAAGCCGAACCCAATTGAGACTTTCAAAGTCCCAGACAAGGAATACACCCTCGAGGAGGTCGCTAAGCACAACAAGAAGGACGATCTGTGGGTGGCCGTCAAGGGAGTAGTCATGGATGTAACTCCATGGATTAACGAGCACCCCGGTGGCCCTCAAGCACTTTACTCACATATGGGCAAGGATGCTAGCGAGGAATTCGCCATGCTTCGTAAGTTTCTCGGAAAGCTGCGACAGCGGTTGCATGCTAACAAAGTCCAGACGACGACGAGGTCATCCCCAAGTACGCTGCCGAGATCGTCATCGGCAGGGTCAAGGGCCAGTCCATCACTCTTGAGTACTAAATGCATCTCACCGCGTCGGAGGAGGTGTGCTGTAGATACCCATTGTGGAAGGACCAAGGAGATATTGGCATGTCCAAGTGACGATCTAATGGCGCTTGGAGTGCAGTGTATGTTCATAGTATGTCGTGTACTTTGCAATCAAAGATGTTCTACCTTCTTCTCCGTATCATCATGTCCCAGCTGGTGTCTTCGGTTATTCATAAGCAATCCTTCACGCTTCAGTACTCAGCCATCCAGCGAGCATATCCCTCTAATAGCAATATCGATCTCTCACCCACCATCAATCACCCTTGTCGTCACCTCTCCATCCCCTCTTCTACCTCTGTCACGTTCCAACATACTTCACCGCCCTAGCAAACATTTCCACCATCAACCTCCTCACATCCATGACCTCTTCACAAACATGTCCAGCTCGCCCATCGCCGCAGACACAGGTCCATCCGGTGAGAGGTTGGCTAAGAACAAATCAGCGACTGCACGACCCAGATCACGGACACAAAACGCAGAAACAGCACATGGAAAGCAATGCATCATTTCTGGGCTATCTGGCGACGGATGGCAGAGCTATAATCCCTCTGAGACAGGGAAGCTCCCATCCATGCCCAGCCCGCCATGTGATTGTGAAAAGCAAAAAGCCCAAGGCCATGAGACCCTATAGCAAGCTCCTCTCTCAAGCCCTGGAACCAGCAACCAGCCTGACCATCTCCGTGTGTCCTCGCCCATGCTCCACCAAGCTTCTCAAGAAGGAATGAAGAAAGGGGGATCCTCACTTCAACAACCTCGCCATACACTCCTGGAACTCCTCCCTCTCCTCATCCGTGTACCTCCTCTTCGTCCCATCCCCCTCCTTGACAGAGAAACACTTCTCACTCAGCCCAAACCTGACCAAATCCATCCCGCGGTACTTATCCCCCGCCTTGTGCCCGACAGTCTCGTAGAAGAACGAGTTCTCGGCGTGGAAGCCCTTGGCGGCTTTGCTGGGAGAAGCACCGACTCCGACGCCGGTGGAGATGTGGATGCGCTTGAGCTCTGGGCAGCGGGCGAGAGCGGACAAGGCGTTGCCCGAGTCTTTTTTGTAGGCCATGATTTCCACAAAGGATATGTGCTTGGGGGCCTCGAGGCCGATGCGGTTCATGAAGGTCGAGACGGCGCGGTTGTCATCGAATCTGATGTGGTTTCCGTAGATGAGCGGGAGGGTTTCGGCGTAGATCTGGGAGGATTAGATGCGGGACAGGGCGAGAAGGGGAGGAAGGCAGTGGGAGGTGGTACCTTCTTGTTGACCGTGAGGAGGCCAACGCGGTGCTTCATCTTCTCGGCGAAGTTGGTGGATTTGACTCCGGTGGTGGTGCTGTTGATGACGATCTTGGCTCTGGGGTTGTTCTCTGGCATCATGACCTGCTTGAAGATCTTGATACGGATTTCAGTCGGGAGCTTCATCAGAGGGAAGGCTTTGGAAGCGGAGAAGCGGATAATGATGTCGCCGGCCTCGTTGTTGGTGGAGTCCAGATATGTGAATGACCTTGGACCCTGGAGCTTGAGGAGATGCTCGAACATGCCGCTGGACTTCTCGATCTGTGTGAAAGTAAGTATGTGGTCAACATGTGAAATGTGTGTGACTTACCGGGCTCACACGGCTTTCCGACTGGGAGTGGACGGTCAAGCCGGTCAGGACATCTCCTTTGTTCGAGAAGGTATGGTAGATGATGGGCTCGGGCTTCTTGGCAGCAGTGCGAGCCCTCTTCTTGGGAGGACCTTGGGTGCTGTCACCATATCCGGAGTCGGCTGGTGAGGCCTGGCTTGGTCAGTGGCAATCATTCGGGTGTTCTGTTCACCACCTACCGGGTCAGGCTGCGCAACAATCTTTTTCTTAGTCATTGTGCAAAGTGTTCGGTGACGGAATAGACTTGAGTGAGGTCAAGTGAGGATTGTGAATTTGTGGAAACGCTATGATGTGGTGCTGTTGATTGTTACTGGGTAGCTATCCCACGTACTGTCGAATGGTTAGTATAGCGAGAGGATTGAGGATGATGGAAAGCGTCGAGGATGTATGTTGTTGGAGGATGAGAGAAGGGGTGAAAAGGAAAGAGGAAGAAGAGCAGGTTGACTGAAGTATAGCTCACTGACCTTCACATGCGAAGGTCCCAGTAGTTGCCTAAGTGAAGACCCAGGAAGAGGCATCTGTGACACGTGGACCGCGAGATTGATAGGAGACATGTGTCAGTGAAGGAGCGGGCTGAGAAGCGCTGCCAGACTTGAGATACACTCCCGTCGCTGAATCAGCCAGAGCTTGGAAGTGATATGCTTATGAAAGCGGAAGATCGCTCCTAAGTTTGCGGTCAACAAAGGGTCGAGCAAAGATAGAACGCGCGAGGAGATCAAGAGATAAGCCGTGAAGCATGAATCTACAGGAGCTGGTCAAACAGATTTGAGGACGTCTGCTGGGCTCTCAATGCGAGCCTCTGGGGCGGGGTTGAGGTGGGCAGCCAGCACGTGCATCAACTGATCGATGGGTTGATATGCGCAGCAATGATCGAGCAAGCTTTGTGCCGTCCATGACAGAATCAGTAGCTTGTGCATAAATCTGCTGAGCTTCTGTGGCGTTCTTTGTGGAAGAGTCCGGCCGGGATGCAGCTTATATGTCGCTGAGCGGTCATGATACTAACAGGGGCGGATCTTACGCTGTAGCATGCAGAGGTCCGGAACCGAACGCGCTGCTGGATGTTTTAAGCGATTGCCCGGCCATCGGCTTCATCGATTCGTTGCATCCTGGCAGAGATTTGGCTACCATGCTCATCCTGAGTATGCCTCTAGATTCTGCGTATAGCCAGTTGGGATTACTGCCGCACTTCCATTGACATTCATCGATCTTGGGCCTGTGCAGGCATTTTTACAGAAGCATATCTGCACGACATCGATTGCATTCGCGTCGCAACATATGCCCGTGTAAGTAACCGAGACATCGGGGAGACCCTCTCTGCAGCTACCAAGGATGGAGAAGGTGGCCACGTTCTTCATACTAGGTCAAGCAGCTGTCGAAGTAACCCACCTGGATAAGCAAAGCTGTTGATGGAGCCAAATTTGTCTGCACCACGTACCAACAGGAACGCCTGCCGAGGTGCCAGGAAGAGCCGGTCGTCACGAAAAAGAAACACATTGTTCGGTAGTCTTTACTCGATGGTAAGATAAGAAAGTCGAGGTGGATATTGAAGTGAAGCACGCGAAGTCACAAGCTTGATGCCAAGGCCCCACTTCACCTTGCATACATACCTTGAACTTTCGTGTTATACCCGCTAAATCGAAGCAATCGTACGAAGACAAGCATTGCATATACCACATCTGCAAACACACACCTAGCTGCAGCACAATGGCAGACGCCGCCCTGAACGGCCACCCCCAGGGCCAGGACATAGTCATGCAAGACACCCTCGTACGTCTTCCTCCACTCTCTGTCCCCTTACCTATTCCCTTTTCCCCTTGTTCCCCCTCCCACTCTCCATTACCTCTTGACTGACTCCCTCACAGCCACCAACAAACGGCACCGCCCCACCCACCCAGATCCCGTCCCCACCGACCCCCTCCCCCAACCCACCGGCTCCACCACTCCCGCGCGCACCTCCTCACAACCACCCGCATCAATACCTCTCCCCGAAAAGCCAGCCGCACACGGCGCCCCGACGCGGGTATACCTCAACCAGAACGTCACGCCGCATTTGTTGGAGGGGATGAAGTACCTCGCTGCTTATGAGCCCGAGAAGCCGTTGAAGTGGTTGAGTGAGTTTTTGGCGAAGAGGAGTGGGGAGATTGAAGGGGCGTGAGGGTAGGGAAGGGAGGGCACAGGAGGGCACGGGAGGGAAGCAGGTGAGCCTGGAGAGGGAGGGGGACGGGGAAGGGAGTAAGGTGCAGATATGGGCTGTATTCGATGGGATAGAGGCAGGGAATGCAATTACATGGTGGAGTGAGGCAAGAGAGGTGGTGGGGCCGGTGTGAGGGTAGTTATGGCGATGTTGAGCAGCAGGCAACAGGGTAGGAAAAGGTCAAAAGTCATGTTAGCAAGGCGTTGGGGCACGAAGATAGACACTCGCGAAGTGTTCCAAGACACGTTGGATATTTTGCATCAGATATCTCTGGGTATGCATTTCGAGCACTGGCTATGACAGCTCGCTTGTCCATTTCGTATGCGCGTGAGCCGATAAGCTGCTCGTCTTCGCGGCGTGCTCCTTTCCATTTCGGGATCGACCATTCCTTTGCGCCAAGTCTATGCCACCCTGACTTTTCCTTCACGTCCTCTATGCGACGAGGGTGCTGGCAGTGGCGCTCTCGTACTTCCAGTTGGGTGGAAGGGCACCGACGACCTTGTAGTAACGGGAGAGACGGTGGATACGCGACTCGATGAGAATGAGGCGGAACTTGGAGTCCTTATCCTTTCGGTTTCGCTCGAGATGCTTTCGGACGGCGACGGCCTGGCGGTGCATTAGCGCTGTTCATCTGGCCATAGCCAGTTCTTGAGGTGCAGTTTAACATACCTTCTTGATCAACATGTAGAGGTCCTCTGGAATTTCCGGAGCCAGGCCTATTGATCACTCTGTCAGCTATGAACCGAACAGAGGCGTAATATATATGCAATGATGCATTTGTATGTTTCTTGGATCCATCTCTTGTTTCTCGTCTTTCAATCGCAGGGTATCGTACCGTTTGATCGCAGGATGCGGAGGATCTTGTTACCTGGGAGCAGTCAGTACCTTATAGTTTCCATCCTTCTGCAATAGATACTCACCAGTCACAATCTTGACCTGAGCGACACCGTGGGAATCACGGAGGACAACGCCGATTTGCGAGGGAGTGGCACCCTTCTTCGCGAGCTTGCAGATCTGGTCGACAACTTGCTCGGGGGTGGTCTTGAGCCATGCTGGAGGGGCGCGAGAGTACGGGATGGCGGATGAAGAGATACCCTTTCCGTTGCTGTGAAGACGGCCCATGTTGCCGGTGTTGTGTGGTTGTTCGGTGGTTAGTTAGACGAGACGTGCTTGGGCGATGAATTTCGTGAAGTCGAGAAGCTGATCTCGAAATTCCAGTGCGTGGGTGCCAAGCTTTTCTTTCGACCAATGAAATTTTGGTGGAGAGACTTCACCTCCCACGCGTCTTTGCAGCGAAGCCTTCATGTGCTGTCAAAATATTCCACTTGCATGCTCTACACGAATGATGGGCCCCTGGGGCAGTTCATTGAGACCCTCACAGCAGTCTTCCTTCATGTCTACATGTTATAGGTACGTCACGATCTCAGCAGCAAGCATCCTGACACCCCACTCCTTTGATGAAACCAGTGCGCAAAGCACTTAAAATGGCACCTCTCACTCTATATCTCTCCTTCGGGATCGAGGTAAATGCGTTCAACGGACTTCTGACACCCTTCCTTTACTTCCAGAGCAAACATTCGATCATGAATATATCAGAGATCATCGCTGACTTGCTCGAAGGTTGACCATGCTCAGCAGTGTCACTACTGTACTTCGGAATCCATGCAGAAGCAGTGCTGAAGACGCAAGGATGGTTTTCATCCTTTTGTGCTGTCGATAACGATGTGGCCCTTCTCTTGGCCGGTCTCGACTCCTCATCATGGGGTCTACAGTAGTAAGTATTTAAAGCACAAAGCCACCAGACCCAGAAGCACGATCTTCGTACAGTCTGCGGCCCTGATTATATATTACATCTTCTGTTCGAGCATGCTGTTTGGTATGCGTACCTCCTTCCATACCCTTGCAGGTTGACCGGGCTGGCCTGTTCTATAAGTTCCGTATTCTGATGTTGTATGAACAATTCAAATCTGTCTGTATTTCCTGCACATCGCTTTGTACAATGCATCAACATGCTACCCATTCGACATACCTTACTGCGCTGCTCTCCGTCATCCAATCCCTTAAACAATGCTTTACCATCACACTACCTTCCTTCCCCCATGTCTTAGCCACTCTGCCGTCGAGTGCTTCATCATCTAGGAGCTCTTCGCCTTCTTCGCCGCCTCCCACTTCTCCCTCGGAATTGTCAAGCAATTGATCCCCAGATACCCACAAATAGCATTCACCACCAACACCGCCCACCGGAAGTAGACCACCGCGGAGAAGATGAACGTACCCCACAGATACACCCTCTCTGTCTGCGGCTCCACCGGCTCATACCCCAAGAACCTCATATTCGTCAACAACGCACCTCCCATAATCGGCGCCAACATGACCGTAAACTTCGGGAAAGGCTGCCTCGTCAAATGAGCCAGGATAATCTTCGTAGTCATACGCCCAAAAACAAAGCTCAGCGTCAAGCAGAGCAGCGTCACGTAATTGTGGCTGAGGATATGACTCTCCGGACTACCCAGCCAGAGCAGCAGGGAGGCAATGAAGATGATCATCGGCGTCCACTCCACGAATATCGGACCAAGGGAGAGGTTCTTCGCTCGACGAGCCTTGATGATGTTTCGCATACAGTCTGGCAAGTGCGCGGCGAAGAAGCTGAAGAGTAGAAGTGGGACCCAGATGTCGACCATGGAGACTTTGCCGATGTATTTCTCGAAGCCGAGGAGGGAGGAGAGGGGCGCGCGCCAGATCGACGGGCCGTAGTAGGCTGATACGAGCATTAAAATGGTGGCGAGGAGGAGGCCTTCGGTGGGGCCGTTGAAGTAGCCTAGGTAGAGGGTGTGGGTGTGGTAGGTCTCCCAGGTGGAGAAGAACATGGGTAGGGTGGGAATCAACGCAGTGAAGAGGCCGGTGTAGGTTAGGCCGAGTCCCATGGCGGATGCCTCGAGGAGTGAGGCGAGTGTGCAGTTCAGGGAGTCGATGCCATGGCTGTCGAATGATCAGAGGAGAATGCATGGTGTGACATGACTACCATACTCGAATAGCTCACCAAGACCACTTGAGGTCCCTGTCCTTCGTGCTTGCTTACCATCGACATTGTCCATAGTTGAGTAGCTACACTGGTCAGAACATCGATGATCATACAAGCTCTTTCACTCACAACCAGACGCCGGCAGCATAACTATAGTAGAGCCACCTCGGTCCCTGTTCTGATCAGGCCTTGCAACATCGAGTATGAATAACTTTCAGCTTACCTCGCCAGTCAGTTCTGGATCAAATATCTGAAGTAGTCCCACATTGGCCAAGATTGCAAAGAATCCAAGCAATGTGACCATGTTCGGGGCGAGCCATAATGGAAGCAGCTCGACAAAACCATTCCACTGCAGACTTGGTCAGTCATTGAATCTCAACCGGGCTTTCCCAAGTCCTCGATCAGATCATCTTCGACTTGTCCAATGACCACATACATAGTGCTTCAAGATGTACCTCGAGATGTACGACTTGTCCACAGAAGAATATTTGTACGATTTCAGGTGAACGAGAGCATCCTCCGAGATGCATTCGTGAGCAGCCTCCTCTGCATTGGTGTCAGTCAATATTACGCACCGTCGAACGAATGTCTAGCTCACTTTTGCTCATCTTGGTAGCCATATCGGACTCGAGCGCCACACCGAGGTGGTGGTGGGGTGGAGAGGCGGGGTCGAGAGATTGAACACCTATGCTGCAGTACTCTAACAAGCACTCTGTCAATCTGGTGAGTTCTACTTCCTAGGACCAAAACAGAAGATACAAGGGTAAGAGATCGCTCCAAGTCGGAATGAAGAATCAAGGTGTCAAAAATGCGGTGACACAAGCCGAGACGGATGTGCCTGCAGATCATCTGGCATGTGAAACTGCAGGGTCCGGCGAGTGGCCACCTACACCGCCAGCACGATGCCGAGCTATATCCACGCTTACAAGTATGACAGCTGGAGACAAGAGAGTGGCAGACTAATTGCTTGTCATGAAGGTGCAGAAAGCTTTTATACCGCCGAAATAGCATCCTAACTATCAGAACCTTGAATGCTGAATCTATCAACCATGGCATCATGCTCTGGTCCTGCTCGATCATGACCGTAATCACATCAAATTCTCCATCACCTCTCCCTCATGCATCCCCGGTACCTATCACCATTTAACGGGTGTTCATGGCCTTGGTGACCAGCCTCTTGAGGGCCATCTCCTTCTTCTTGAGGTCCTCTCCAGAGGCATCCTCAACCTCGAGCTGTGCCATGGCATCGGACAGGGCGCTCTCGATCTTGTCCTTCTGGTTACGCTTGATCTTCGAGCTCATTGTTGGATCGGAGACAATCTCCTCGACACGGGAGATGTACGACTCAAGCTGCTGGCGGGCTTCGAAACGCTTGCTGAAAGCGTCATCGCTTGACTTGAAGTTATCGGCGTCTGAAGAACGTTAGTGAACGGCAATAATCAGTAGGACTCTAAAAACACCTACCAGCAATGGCCTTCTCAATCTCGGTCGAGCTGAGCTTTCCGACAGAGTTGGAGATTGTGATGTTGGCAGAGCGACCGCTGGTCTTCTCCGTGGCAGTAACCTTGAGGATACCGTTGACATCGACCTCGAAGACGACCTCGAGGACGGCATCACCAGCCTTCATGGGAGGAATAGGCGAAAGAGTGAACTCGCCGAGGGATGTGTTGTCCTCGCAGTTCACACGCTCACCCTGGAAGACAGGGAATTGCACTGCGCAAATTGTCAGTACGGCTTCGAAAGCCTGGTAGTTTGAATGAGATCTTACCAGTTTGCTGGCCATCAGCGACAGTGGTGAAAGTCCTCTTCTTGATGGTTGGGACAGTCTGTCCACGTGGTACGACAGGGGCGAAGATGTTGCCCTCCCTGATTTCGTTAGCAATATTTCGGGACGTGCTGGACAGTTCTACTTACATGGCCACACCCAGGGAAAGAGGAACGACATCCAGAAGCAAGAGATCAGCAGTGTCAGCCGAGGTGGCCTTGCCGGAGAGGATACCAGCCTGAACGGCAGCACCATAAGCAACAGCCTCATCGGGGTTGATGCTCTTCTCGAGCTTCTTGCCGTTGAAGAAATCGCTCAGTAGCTTCTGTATCCGAGGAATACGTGTGCTACCACCGACAAGCACGATCTCGTCAACCTTGCTCTTCTCAATCGCCGCATCCTTGAGTACCTGCTCAACAGGCTGGATTGTACCGTTGAAGGCCTTGGCGTTGATGTCCTCGAAACGAGCACGGGTGATGTTGGCGGCAAAGTCCTCACCGTCGAAGAGGGAGTCGATTTCGACAGTGGTCTGGGTAGCGTTGGAAAGAGTCCTCTTTGCACGTTCACAGGCAGTTCGCAGTCTTCGCAGAGCACGGGCGTCGCCAGAGATATCCTTCTTGGTCTTCTTCTTGAACTCGTTCTTGAAGTGATCGAGGAGGTTCGTGTCAAAATCTTGACCCCCAAGATGGGTATCTCCTGCAGTGGCCTTGACAGTGAAAACACCGCCCTGGATGTGGAGGAGGGAAACATCGAAGGTACCACCACCGAGATCGTAGATGAGCACGTTCCTCTCCTTCTCGGACTTTCCGGCGCCGAGACCGTAAGCAATGGCAGCGGCGGTAGGCTCGTTGATGATACGGAGAACGTTAAGACCAGCAATGGCACCAGCGTCCTTGGTAGCTTGACGCTGGTTGTCGTTGAAGTAAGCTGGGACAGTGATGACGGCCTTCTCGACCTTCTTGCCGAGCTTGACCTCTGCGACTTCCTTCATCTGAATTGTGGGTTAGAGAAGCTCAAGGACATTGACTGATCTTGTCGTACCTTGCCGAGAACCATGGAGGAGATCTCCTGGGGAGAGAAGGTCTTGGTCTCGTTGAGGTACTGGACCTCGACCATAGGGCTACCACCCTGGTCGGTAACCTTGAATGGCCAGGTCTCGATATCCTTCTTGACGGTCTCGTCATCGAAGCGGCGACCAATCAGACGCCTGCACTTTGTCAGAATAGTTCAGACTCTTTCTGCGACTGATACGCACTTGACATCGAAGATTGTGTTCGCGGGGTTCATAGCAGCCTGGTTCTTGGCCGCCTCACCGATCAGACGCTCCTCTGCGGTGAAAGAGACGAAAGATGGGGTGGTGAAGTTTCCCTGCTCGTTGGCGACTGAGGACTTGGATCAGTGACATGCTCGGAGCTTTTCTGTCTGTGTAACGCACTGATTTCGACATTTGTGCCCTCATAGTTGGCGACGCAGGAGTAGGTGGTTCCTATCATTAATGTCAGCCGAGTACTTGCGAAAATTGAAGTTTTCGAGTCGGCATACCGAGATCGATGCCAATGGCACCGTCGTAAACTTCGTCAGCCATGTTGTGTTGTGATTGAGTTGTGAATTGGGTAGAGGTAGAAGAGGTGGGTAGGTTCGAAGATGCTCGCCGCACGCAAAAAGTTCTATCGCACGCCGCAATTTTTCAAAAATATTAAGCTTTCGGCTAAGGGTTCCTAGCGCCATGAGAGCATGACCCGAGATCTTTCAACAGCCTTGTCGACATCTCCACCTTCTTTCACTATTACACACATCAATATAGTGACACTGCGATCATGTCTTCGAATCGCAAATCTTGTGCTGGACAACCAGGCGAGCTATACGCTTTCACGAATGCATCGAACAGAAAAGGACGAATGCATTGCCCCTCAGTCTCTATCTGAACGTCTATCACTTCGCTCAACAACGCCCTCGAGAATCAAATGTTCAAGACATTCGTCCTCACCCAACTCTTATCACTTCGGAACCTTACCCGGGGCTGCAGGAGCGGCAGGCTTGGTCCCTGTAGTTGCGGTAGTCTGCCCAGGAGTGTTGGGCTTACCCGTCTGCGGTGCGGCTTGTGGCGAGGTTTTGGGTCCATTTGGAGATGCGTTTGGAGATGAAGCTGAACTAGCTGGAGTTGTTGAGGCTGCAGGCGTGTTCTGCTGGCTGCTCCCTGGAGGACTCTGTTGACCAGATAGTGGCATGCCAGTTTGCCCATTAGTCGGAGCATCCTTGACCGGACCACCGCTCGCTGGGGCGCCATTGGCTGGAGCGCCAGTACCTGCGGCAGTGTTTGCTGAAGTAACGGTGGTTGGTCCTCCAGCGGTAGGGCTGCTGCTCGCAGTTTGCTTTCCTGCATCTGTCGGAATCATACCCTTCGACTTCAGTTGCTGGAGACTTTTGGGATACTTGTTTGGGTCGAAGATCACCCAGGCATCGGTATAACCGTCAAAAGCGATTCCGATGCGATCCAAGCCGCCACTCTGCAGCTTGCCCAGCCCTTCCGATTCGGCCAACTTCAACAATGCGTCACTCTTCTGTTGGTCGCTGATCTTTGGGCACGAGCTGGACGTGTCACGAGCAGCGAGAGTCAAGCCCCTCTTGGCCGGTGCTGCTTGCGGATTGGCAATGCCCTGGCAGAAGTCGCTTAGCGCCTGTCCAGATGTACCGATGTTACATCGCCCTGCTGCCAAGATATCCTTCATTAGATTGATCATCTGAGCATTCTGGGCTTGGAGGGCTTGTTGGCCCTGAGCGACCTTCTGAGATGCCTGGATTTGGCGCTCGATTGTGATGGCTGCAATAGTACCCGCGATGAGACCTGCGCTGAAGAATGGTCAGCTGTGTGAACATCGGGTGCAGAATTTGCAAGCGACAAGAGACACATAGCAGAGAGGGGACAAGGAGTTAAAGTAAGTACTCACGTGATCGTGCGACCCCAATCATTACGTAGCTTGTTGATTGCCGCCGGGTCACTCAGATTACCAGCGCCAGTGACCTTGTTGAAGACCCAATTGGCACCGGCACATATACCGTACAAGCACGTTCTGGCGACACCTTTCGATTGGCCAGAACTTGGCTGGAGGCCCGTACCGCCCTGCTGTGTCTGCTGGCTACTGGTACCTTGCTGCTGCTGTTCGACATTCTGATTCGTGAATGGCAGAGTTCCACCTTGTGACGATGGTGCAGTACCGGGAGCAGGTTGGCCAGACGTGGACGATGATTGTTGAGGTGCATTCGAGTTCGGAGGTGGGACCATCTCAATCTCATTCTCTTGTGTTTGCGTTTGCGAGCCACGATTATTCGGAATCGAGCCCTGGACCGGCGGCTGGATGGCCGTGGATGTTCCAGTCGTCGGAGTTGGCTCCGCTCTGCGGAATAGGCTGATGCTACGAATCGAAGAACGCTTCTTTGGGGCGTTTGGTGCTGCGATTGGCGCTGTACCTCCTGTACCTCCACCTCCAGTCAGTGCTTGAATGGCATTGCCATCGAATGGTTGAAGCGAGCACTGTCCTGCAGCTGCTGCTAGTGTGGCGAGCGTCAGAGCCACCAGGGCGAAAGCTGACTTCATCTTTGAGGTAGGTATGGCCAACCACCAGGGTCGGCAACGTCTTCGAAGGGGTCCTCAGGAGTCAGGTTCGTTGGTGTCTGACAACTCGAATGTACCATGGTCCTGTCGCACCAGGACTATATACATGGCACATTCAGTTCACCATCTGCGAGAGAAGACATACGACACGTTTACGAGACAAAAGACTGGAAGGAATATCGCGACAGCCATATCAACAGAGAACGATGCTTCAGCCGTGACAACAACATCGTCCAAACGAGCAGACGCCGCGACAAGGCCACCAAACCCTTGCCATGAAAGAGCCAAGGTCACTCAAGATCGCCTCCTGGACAAGGACACTGTTGAGCAGGAAGAGACCTGTAACAAAGAAGGACAGCATACCAGAGCCATATGCACGAATACACAAGAAAAGAACAGCATCCCGCCGCGAATAGCGAATAAGACCTCCCCTGCCCGCCACGCATTCACAATTCTGGTAAAAGATAGACCACGACATCTATCAGGCACAACATGAAGCCAAGAGCTCAGTGTGGGATGCTAAAATGGTAGAAGATCTGTCCCGGCAATGTCGATTGACTTGTAAGCATGTAGTCCACAGGATGTTGCACGTGGTCCCGTGAAGTGCTGTTAGGCCACCCAGCCTTGAGATCGTGCGTTCGGTCTGGGGAGGCCTGATCGAGAAGAGGAGGGAGCCGCACACGCAGTTCTGAGGTCATGTTGAATATTGCAATAGAGCATGGTGATATGTTTGTATTGATACAGTTCTGTCGCGTGATCGCCAATGGTCCGAAAGTGGATGCCCAGCGGAGTCCTTGACGGACATCCCAGCCCGTGAGAGATTGAAGGTGTACGAGATCTCAAGAGATGCATCAACGACAATGACAATCCTTTCGACCTGAGCGCTGGCTCTACTGCTGAGGCGATTGCTACCGCCGAAAGTCTTCTCCTGAAATAAGACATGCTTTCCCAAGCGCTGACACCCGAGAAACAGTGTTGTGGACCAGGACATAGAGTCCATAATGTCTACATTAACAATGACTCTGACGGTGTATACCAACTGTACCTCCCGTGAACTGCGGGGTGAAGTTTTAAGGCAGTCTTACAGCTACAGAGATGAAGTCGGTGCTGTATCAACGAACATCATGAGCTATGATACATACCCGTCGTGTGCGGCTCGTTGTTGGCGGGTCATGATTACCATTTCTAATATTTCCCGAGCGTGCTTGTAAGATGGACTGTGTTTCTAGCGGTGCGGCTCAAGTCAGATCACCCTAGACCGTGTCTGGAATAGCGGTAGATCATGATCTTCAGGGTCTAGCACTTTTATTCTTGAGCCTCGACCTGGAGAGCGCCACGAAGGGGATCGGGGGATCTTTTCCACCACTTTCCCTTCAGCGCAATTCTACGATCATCGAGCACTACACAGCGACCATGGGTGGTATCAATCTCGCCGAATGGCAGCGATTGCCCATGAGCCTCTCCGAGCTCTGCATTAACACTACGCTTCGCTGTGGGCAGTCATTCCGGTAAGCCTTTGCGCTTCCCTGCTGCTCTCTGCATGCTAACGTGTCCAGCTGGCGCAAATCCGACTTGGGCGTGTGGTCTATGGCACTTCATGGCCGTATCATCTCGCTCCATCAAGATCCCACCCACCTGTACTACCGCTCGCACTACTCCTCCGCCTCGACTGCCCCTCTCACGCCTCCCTCTTCGGTTGCTTCTGAATCAATCGAGAATGTCAAGGACGACACTCTTCCTCTACTACAACACTATCTCAATCTTACGCCGAATCTCACTTCCCTGTATGCCGAATGGTCCTCAGCAGATGCCAACTTCGCAGCACGCGCCCCCAAGTTCACTGGCATAAGAATACTTCGACAAGATGCGTGGGAGGCCCTCGTGGGATTCATATGCAGCTCCAACAACAATATTGCAAGAATAAGTCAAATGGTAGACAAGCTGTGTCGATATTACGGACCACACGTGGGTACCGTGGAAGGAGAAGAGTACTTTGACTTTCCAGCGGCTGAGGCATTGTCAGGAGACGGCGTAGAGGCGCGACTTCGGGAGCTTGGATTTGGATATCGAGCGAGATATCTGGCTGAGACAGCCAGAATGATACTGGAGAAGGACGATGGCTGGCTGGACGGATTGAGGAATCCGGAGGCGCCAGTATTGGGAACGAAGGTGCGAGATGCCGGAGAATGGAAGGCGGAAGGAAGAGATGGATACAGGACTGCGCATGAAGGTCTGCTCGAGTTGCAGGGTGTTGGACCAAAGGTGGCTGATTGTGTGTGCCTGATGGGTCTGGGTTGGGGAGAGGCTGTGCCTGTGGACACCCACGTGTGGCAGATCGCGCAGAGAGACTATAAATTCGGAAAGGGTAAGCACAGTAGCTTGACCAAAGCTACCTACGATGCGGTTGGCAACAAGTTCAGGAGTCTCTGGGGCAAGGAGGCTGGGTGGGCTCATTCTGTCCTGTTCACCGCAGATCTCAGAGCATTTGCGGAGCGATTGGTCGTCAAAGCAGAGGTAACAGAGGAGCAAGTAACACCAATCAAGAAAGAAGAAGGTCAAGAGGAGGAAATCGAGATCAAAACGGAGGAGACAAAGGTTTTGGTTAAGAAGGTGAAACGCGAGCACGAAGCCGGCGAAGCGACAGTCACTGAGATCCATAATACCATACGACGGAGCAAACGAGCAAAGCGGTGATTCTGCCGCCCTGCTATTTGGTTCAAGCTTCCATTAATGATACCCCAAATCTAGAAGTTAGTCCTGAGATGCAAACATCCATTTAGAATCTTCACGTGCTCTGATTGTTTGGTGTGACGTCAACCTGCACCACCGACCTAGAAATTCAGCGGATGCATTTCTGCCTGACCATCACCACCTTTTGTTGCGGTTCATTTACCGATCAATATTTTGCAAACTTGTCTCAAATTGTGGCTGAATCCTTCTAGACTCCTCACCTATGCTAGTCTGATCTAGTCGACGTCTAGTCCACTTTTTATCTCTCACCGCCCCCTCTTCATGCCCAGACATGCCGCCGAGATACTTTAAGAATGATGCGCCAATTGCAAGCAGAGGTGCGTGATCTATCAAAAAGCGAAAAGTTCACTGATTGACTTCTTCAGACCCAAACAAACAACTCGTTGCCTCGCTAACCCGCCTCGTCACCCAACACCCACCCGCGGAAGTCACAGCAGGTGGCGGCCTCTACAATGGGCCCATCAGCATCGCCTACCTCTTCCTCATCCTGCAACAGCTCTACTCAGACCTCGTGATCGAAGACATTCTCCTCGGGACCTGGTCAGCCGCCTACCTCAAACAAGCACAAGACCACATCAAATCATTTCCCGGACCACGAGTAGGCAAATGCGGAATCGCAGACGACATTCTCGCGCTACTGGCGATCGGTGCAGCGAGTTCGAAAGATATAGACATGGCTGAGCAGCTATGTGATTATGTCGACGAAGCACTGGACCCTGAGACGGAGAATGAATGGCTGTATGGTCGGGCGGGGTTTCTCTACTACCTGCGCCTTGTCAAGGCCAGTTTTGTGGACGATGAAAGGACGACGAAGTTGCTGAACGATACGGCGTCGGATGTGGTCGAGGAGATATTGGAGACGCCGCGGCCGTGGAAGTGGCATGGCAAGGCGTATGTCGGGGCGGTGCATGGTGCATTTGGTATCATCACGCAGGTCGTGTTGACAGATCCGCACAAGTACGCGCCAAAGGTAGAGGCGGAGTTGGCGGTGTTGCTGTCGTATCAGTTCGAGAGTGGGAATTGGCCGAGCAGTCTGCCCCCAGGGCGGGATAAGCTGATCCAGGTTTGTCATGGTGCGCCGGGGGTGGTGAATTGCTTGATGTCGATCAAGCACTACTTTCCGAATCTGCGGGACAAGATCGAGACGGCGATCAAGAAGGGGAGAGAAGCTATATGGGAACGAGGCCTACTTACCAAAGAGCCATGTCTCTGCCATGGTGGATCTCATGAACCTCCTTACAATGAGTCGTTGCTAATCACCAATAGGTATCTCTGGCAATGCTCTTGCCTTGGACGACAAGGACTGCGAGCACTTCTTAAGCTACACCACGGGAAACGAGATGAAGTCAATGGAGAAAGACGGTATGCTCGACAAATCAGACGATCCGGAAGGTCTCTGGGGAGGTGAGGCGGGTAGAGCTTGGGCATGGGCGGTGATAGATAAGGGTTTGCCGAAGCGACTGCTTGGGTTTAATGATCTTTGAGAGAGACAGCAAATCACGACGAGATGAGCATGTTTGACGACGGTTCATGAACAATACCCAGAAATGAGATGTGTGAGATTAGTTGATCAATGACAGCATAGCGTTGCAATACATCTTGGATCTTATCGATTGTGAGTGTTTGTGTGGACTGTGGAGTCTATCCATGACTGTGCCCTCAACACGAGACGTCGGGACTGGTTCATCGGTTGACGGTACGATGGGCTAATCACGATGCTGGCTCAGAATGATGCTTGTTTCCTAGGGTTGATCAACACGACACGTCTGCCCGCGAAATGGCGATCAAAAGCAAAAAAGGTCGGTTGCTGGCTGCAAAGTGCATGCATCATGCACAAGATACAAGACCATGACCGCCACGCCGTGAATTATCGAAAGCATGCATTGCTTTTGAGACTTGTGTCGCACAAAGATCAAAAGATCATCATCGCAAAGACAAAAAGAACAGACCCGCGTTGCCGTAATTACACGAGTGGAGGTTCATCTATGTCCCGTGGCGTCTGATTGGTCCCAATCCTTCGCAGCCACTTTCTCCAATTCTGCCCTAGCGGCGAAGGAACGAGCCAGATCCTCCCTCCTCCCATTCCAACACACTCCGTCGTCGAGGCAAGACAAGAGGAATTCTCCTGCAACTGCGTTCGCCGAGGAACCAACTCGCGCAGGGCACCGTCAACTCACCCCCAGTCACTCTTTTCCCTGGCCAGTAGCGAATTCGTCTTCACTAATACAGCGTCAACAACAACGAAAATACTTCCCGATCGACTCTCGCGCTGCGGATCTCTTCAGCGCCGATCGCGTCTGCCACAAAAACCAGGATCCATACCGAGTCCTCACGTCACCGGCGACACAAGACGGGCGCACAATCTATATAGAACCCGAGTTGTAAAAATCTTACAAGTAAGGAGGCAGTCGGACAATCCACACATGCGATGAGAATATTCGGCCGGCTGACGGGCCTGGGCACGCTCGCGGCACTCTTCAGCGCCCTTGCAGGCACGACACAAGGGCTCAATTTCACACGCGCGCCGGCGCCGAACCTCGATCTTTCGCAATTGGGACGGGTGGCTGTGGTGGGTGATTTCGACTCGATATCGATTTATGAATACGAAGGGCAGAACCAGGAGGGTTATAGCACGAATGGAAGTCAGGCGCTGCTGGGGAGATATCCCAGTGGGGAGTTTGGGATTGCAGCTGCGAGCGATGGTAATATTGAGAGCATGTGTCCGTTTGTGATGCGGGATGGGAGTTTGGCGGGTATTGTGGTTGGTGGTAATTTTACGAGCTTGGGAGGTGTTGAGACTCAGGGTGTGGCTCTTTTCAACCCGAATACTTCGGAGATTACGCCTCTGCCTGGAATAACTGGACGAGTGTCGAGTATCTACTGCGATGCGCAATCTGCGACGGTGTATGTTGGAGGAGCCTTCACTGGAGCGAACTCAACGAATGCGATTGCTTGGGTGACTGGCTGGACGAATTTACCCTTCGCTGGGTTTAATGGACCCGTACGATCGATCACAAAGGCGCCGAATGGCAACATCATCTTTGGAGGTGATTTTGACGGTCTCGGAAACGCGACGACACCGCAAGAGAGGAATAATCAAGCTATCAATATTGGGTCTGCAGATGTTCGAGCAGGCAGTACATCAACCACTCCAGGCTTCACAGATCCTCGGAATATTGTCTGCAAAGATTATACACAACAAGGATCCGGCCAGACGTGGTTGCTCGCTGATAATAGCCCTGGCTACTGGAATGCTAAATTTGGGTTTGGCTTCAACCCGACTCTGCTGCGACTGTGGAATACCAACTTCGAGGGGCGCGGAACAAGGACTTTCAGGATGACCGCTTTGCCGAATGGTGGTATCATGAATCTGACATTCGTCGACGAATCTGGTTCGCGAAGATACTGCGACGCGACTTGTCCTCTCCCGCAAGGCAACACAACTGCTCAAGACTATCAGCTGGTCAATTCGATAGGCATGAATGAGGTCAGGATCGATATTTCCGAGTGGTATGGAAATGGTGGCGGTCTCAATGGCATCCAATTGCTACAAGACGATTTGTACACATTTGCTGTCTCGGGTTTCAACGAGCCACAGTGCGGATCAAGCACTTCGGGCGCAGCCAATGCAACCAGCACTGGCCCATGGCAGCAGACTCCTTCTGGTCAGAGTGCGTCCGACTACCTCACCGCCTACATCAACTCTGGCACTGTCGACACGAACACGGCTCAGGTGGTCTTCCAACCCAACATCAAGCAGTCTGGCAACTACTCAATCACCATGTACACCCCTGGCTGCATCCAAGACAACTCCTGCACGACTCGCGGCACTGCTAATGTCACTGGCCGTGTCTCCTCGGATGGTCCTCAGATTTCGACCACTGTCACACAGACAAACGATTTTGACAAGTACAACCAGATTTACTATGGCTATGTCGATGTCAGTGAAGGCGGCTTCCGTCCTCAAGTCACCATCGCGCCTCAAGCCGGACAGAATATTCCGTTAACCCTCGTTGCGCAAAGAATTCGCTTCGAGCTTGTCAACTCAACTGGCGGTCTCAATGGTCTCTTCGAGTACAATCCAAATCAGGCTACTGTCAATACCGACTTCTCCGCATCAGCTATCAACAGGGCCGGCATGGCTGTAGGCATGGGTGCTGTCATCAACGGACTTGCTGTTGTCGATCAGAATCTTTACGTTGGCGGAAACTTTACTTCCAACGGTGGCAAATCTTCCGGCATCAACAACATCTTTAGCGTTAGCGGTAACAATGCCACATCACTGCCAGGGTCGGGTCTCAACAATGCTATTGAGACGATCTACCAGAACGGATCAACGCTGTACATTGGCGGTAACTTCACCAACACAGCTGACAACAATGTCGAAGGTCTCGTTGGCGTCGCTGCCTTCTCTGTCTCTGACAATCAGTGGAGGCCTCTTGGTGCTGGTGTCAATGGTACCGTGTCAAGCATCGTCTCTCTCCAGGTCAATGTCACTTCCGGCAATCTCCAGGATGCCATTGCTGTCTCGGGTCAATTCAGCACAGTCAACGGCTTTGGACAGAATGCCTCCTTTGCCGCTGATGGCATCGCAATCTGGCTGCCATCACGAGGGAACTGGTTGAGCAACATTGATGGATCGGCCATTTCCTTCAGCGGACACCTGGTTGCTCAGACGAACGTGCCGAATGGTGCACCACTGTACGCCGGATCCGTCACGTCAAGCTTGCTGGGTCTCTCAGGAGCAGTTGCTCTCACTGGCAATGGCCAACCTCGGCTTGTTTCAATTGGCTCCACGATTGATACTAACGGCACCGTCAGTGCCGGCAACGCTACAGGTCTCTCACCTAGCTACACTGGTGTCATGACAGGTCTGTTCTTGCAACGCAACAACGTTAACATTACCGCTCTTGGTGGTCGCTTCACGGCTCGTGGTTCAGACGGCCCGATCAACAACCTTGCCATTATCAATGGCGGCGCCAATAGTCGTGTCTCGGGTCTTCCATCTGGCATTGATGCAAACTCCACAATCATGTCGATGGATACGAGGGATACCACTCTCTTTGTCGGTGGACAAGTCTCAGGTCGTTTCGGTGAGAACAATGTCCGTGGCTTCCTGATCTACGATCTCGCCAACAACGCACTGGCGCCTAGCCAACCACCCGCCCTCAATGGCGATGAAGTTGTCGTCAACGCTGTCGTTGTGCAGCCCAACTCTGCAAACGTCTACGTTGGTGGCAACTTCAGTCAAGCCGGATCGCTCAGCTGCCCGTCGCTTTGCATGTATGACTCGGCAGGGTCTCAGTGGATGACACCTGGTACAGACCTTTCCGGCGTCGTGACTGCAATGACCTGGGCTTCAGATACTCGTCTTGTCCTGGCTGGCAATCTCACCGCCGGAGGCAATCGCACAACCGTGGTCAACTACGACTCTCGTGCGCAGACCTTCTCTTCGTTCCCTGGTGCCAACTCTCTTCCAGGACCAGTCACTGCTCTCACTCCAGCAACGGGCGACTACAACCAATTCTGGGTCGCCGGCACTGCTACAAGCAACAACTCCGTCTTCCTCCAAAAGTATGACGGCCAAAATTGGATGCCAGTCGGCGGTCTTGGTGACAACAGCCAAGTTCGCAGTCTCCAAGTGATCTCCACCACTCAAGATCACGCCGCCTCTACCCTTGTAGACAGGAACGAAGTCCTCCTCCTGACTGGCAGCATCAACATCCCCACATTCGGCAACGCAAGTGCCGTGCTCTTCAACGGCACCAACTTTACTCCTTTCCTTCTCACCACCACGGCGGACAACGAGCAAGGCACGGTAGGCCGCATCTTCGTGCAAAACCCAGGGAATTTTCTTTCCACATCACGTACGTCCTCTTTTCCTCCCTCTACTCTATGAGTAATTAACATGTTTCACAGGAAGAGGTCTCGCAGTCGGCTTTGTCGTCCTCATCGCCCTCGCCATTGCTCTGGCACTCATCTTCCTCCTCGTCGTAGCGGGCATCCTGATGGAACGCTACCGTCGCAGAAGAGAGGGTTATGCACCCATCAAGCAGCTCTCGCCTGATCAGCAGGCGAATTTAAGTCGGGTGCCGCCGGAGCGTCTGTTTGGGACATTGGGTGAGAAGGGGGCTGCGCCGAAGATATGAGCCCACTTGTAAGACTGGTGGGGACTGGGAAAGGGAGGACATGCTGCTGGACAGGTGGGATGAGATCATGACATGACAAAACTTTGCTTTGCGCTAGAGAGATGGAAAGGGCTTGATGCCATAGTGGAAAGAGGGGAGCTGATACCCACTGACTCTTTTTTTATGTATATCGCGACCGCTAGCGAGGCGGGCATCAGCGTGGCGTTCTGGGTGTTTCTGGTGGATACACCTCAATTTGATTAGTTCGATTTATACGATATGGACAGGGACATGGGCGAGAGGGGATGGGATGTATATATTTTTGACTGAGCAGGGGTTGCCGAGTGGGAGTGGGAGGTGCATACTAGTCGTAGAGGAGAGGAGGGTAAGGAGAGGTGGTGCCAAGGGGAGTAATGTCTATCGAGAGCAGAATGCGTTGGCACTTCATGATATTGGAATGTCTCATGCGACGTGAGCGGCGCGATATGCGTGCCTTTCCTGGACGGAGCAGCAGGATGACTAAGCTTGACGACTGGTGCCTGGCCTACGTCTACAGTAGCCCACGCTAGTTCACGCTAGCCCATGCTTGCCCACGCGATGAGCACGATGCTGCCTACAGATAATCTGTGATTTTCCGATCTCCTGACAGGCTTTGACTTCCCATAATATATGCTCCTGTCATCCTCAGGCATCTCGGGCTTGCCACAAACAGGATGGATGATAGTAAGTGATTCCCGTGTTTGAGTTGACCATGATCCTGACCACGACGAGCAGAGTGTATGTTCTTGCGTGGATTGCTAAAAATCACCCGCTACCATTCGATTTGAATAGAAATTATGCATAACATCGCGCTCGAAGATACCATCCAACAGTCTCTTCGTGTCACAGCTTTTGCTAAACGTTCGGTTTCCTTGCCCTGAGGGTATTTAGTGTTTTGGTGAACCTCGGTATCTTCTTCTGGGCTGGATGTGAGGACGTAAAGTATCGAAATCATACAATCGGTGGTCTGAATCTCAGCGTCGATGATCAAGCACGTGTCCCCGGATCTGTTCTAGTCCTTTTAGTACTTGGTACAACGGTTTTGGCTCAGGATACTGTCGGCATGGACAGCGACTTGGACAATACTATGACTAGTAGTGATCGTGACGAGACTAGCCAGGATGACGAGAGTCAGGAAGGCGATGAGACTCAAGAAGACACTGAGGGTCAGGAAGAAGACGAGAGTCTGGACGACTATGAGAAGAGCGAGGACGACGACGAGAGTGAACAATCGGACGGGACCCAAGACGGTCTCATGTTCGGTGAGGCCGTCTTTATAAATGTGCTGTCGCCAAGGGACTTGGAGGAGCTTGCTCGCGATCCCCAGCTATATGAAGCGCTTGATTCGAAGCTTGCCCAAGGCGCAGCCAGCTTCGGGGAGATTAAACACCACTTTGGAGCTCAACGCATTGGTGAGAGTAGCACGGCTTCCGGAAATGACAAGACATTTGACTGGATTCTAGCGATGCCGGACGACTTCCCCGACGTACAGGTTGACACAATTGGTCCAGATTTGGTGATACTAAACGATCCTCACCCAGATACGGGATCGGAGCAGATCCGCACGTTTGCAAAATCAGCGAAAATCATGCTGACAGAGAGTCTGTAAGCCCCAATCATCTGGGAAGCAGAACAGAAAGCTACATTTTTGGCAACGATTCGCACAGCCAGCTACAATGAGATTCTCGAGCATTGGCAAAGCTCTCCAACACCCGGTAGAGAGTTCTCAGACGATTTTGGACGCGGCGCGCTACATCTTGCAGTCTTAAATGGGTCTGTCGAGATCTTGGAATTCTTCATCAATCGAAGGTGGGTTCCAGACGCATACAGCCAGCTATATGGTACTCCCGTTTCACTTGCCGCAGCCCTTGACCGCCCTCAATTGGTGAGACGCCTACTTGACTTCCACGGCTGTTCACTGATGGAACTGGATACTTATGATTCGCCTTTGCACGTGGCTTGCGTAATAGGACTCTGAATTGGTCGCCGAATGTCTCCAGCGAGGGTTCCAGCCGGATGTCACCGCCACGTTCTCATTGGCAGATTGGCGAAAGTTGGTGGCAGCAGAACGAGACTTACTTGATGGAGCTGCTTCATGGATCGACATTGACCTGGAGCATGCAAGAAGCAAATTATGGTCCGTAAGAGACGAGATCCTTTCTATCGCGGGACCACCAATAGTCTTAGCAGCCTATATCGGTCATCGGGACATTGTTCAGATGCTTCTGCAGTACGGTCCGTCGTTGAATTGCATGGCTCGGGTACACCTTGCGGCATTCCGGCCGCTGGAGATGACGTGGGTTGATGTACCGCTCATTGGACTCGTGGCGCGTTCTCATTGTAGTAATATGGTGCCCTTTCTACTAGCTACAGGAGCAGATCCATCAAAGAAGTCCTCTGAAGGTATGCAAGCGGTACATCTGGCGACCGTTGCAGACATTCTACCAAATCTCATATGCATCATCGAGCATTCGGAAGACAAATCTCTGGAGAAAGAGGCCGCATCTTCTTTACTGCACCGTGCAGTCAGACACATGTCACCGACATGTGCCACGTATTTATTGAGTCGAGATGTGAGTCTCGAATGGAAGGACAACGAGCCGGAGAGAGCGGCGCTCTTTTGTGCTTGTGCGTATGGTGATGTGGCAATGGTCAAGCTACTCATCGAGCACGGAGCCGAAATCGACACAAAGGATAATAAAGGAGCTACACCACTTATGCTGTGCACTATTCCCAGCGATGTATTATGTTTCAGGGTACTGTTGGAGGCTCATGCCGATGTCAACAAAGTACGACATAGCAACAATTGGACAGCACTTCACTGGGCGGTCAACGAAAAGCGTGTCGAACATGTTTCACTCCTGCTCGAGCACGGAGCCGAGACGAAGCATCTCTCGGATGACCATGAGACTGCATTGTGCAAGGCTTGTACCGAAGGAAACATGGAGTGTGTTGTACGGCTCGTTGAACACGGTGCCAACGTGAACCCTGAGAGGCAAAACAGGCTTGCGAAGATTCCCCTCAGAGAAGCCGTCTACCAGGAAGCGACCGATATCGTTCAATATCTCGTCGATCGCGGAGCTGATCTCGCTGCCAGGGACCAGGAAGGACGTACTGCCCTCCAGGTCGCCTGCATAGAGGGTTACACATGGGGGGTCTCCTTCTTGCTCAGCAAAGGGGCTCATGCGCGCGAAGTAATAGCCGAGACCGACCCGCGTGCGCTTTTCGAGGTCATCGACAACGGTTATATCGACTGTCTCGCGGCACTACTCGAAGCTGGCCCTCCTCCCGCAAGAGATGACATGGTTCTGGGTAAGGCAGTCTTGCGTGCGGCGGAGAAAGGCAGTGTGGCCTGTCTACTACGTACGCTGTTGCGATACAACCTGGACCCGAGCGTGCGGGACCTCTATGGTCGGACGCCGTTGGTGCTAGCTGTTGCCAACGATAACATTGAGTGCATGAACGTGGTCCTGGAAGCCCGCGACGTTGGTCGATGTGGAAGTTAGTATGGGCCGGACAGTAACGGACTGGGCGAGATCGAAGCCTGCTTCCGTGATGGTGCTACTTTGCAAATGGCGCGACATCCAGAATGGCGAGATGGAGAAAAAGGCGGCGATAATATCGTGATTGTGGTGTTTCGCCACAACATCTTTGGGCGTCGTCATGGAGCCGTATCTTTCGGAGGTAAGCATGATTGGTGTCAATAGCAAGTCGTCGATCATTTGAACACCCGTACATCACGTTCTTGGAAGTGTCATGATACCCTTCCTGGACGTAAAGGCAGCGCTGAACTCTTGCCATGAGTTTATGTACTCGCCGCGGCCAGTTCTTGACAGAGCCTTCAGTCGACTGGGAGGTGACGCTGGAATTGCACCCAGCTTTGTTGGTCTACGACTTGTCATCACAAGCAATGGGCCATTACGCCTCCAGGGCGCAAGAGGGCAGGGAATGATCCTCGCTCGGAAGGATGCCGCATGTTGGTCAAGATGAACGATACAAGAAATCTACAGTCATTATCTACAAGTCGTCCGCCGCGTCGCTGCTCCAACCTGCCAGCTTTCTGTCCCACAAGGGGCAGCAGTACGTGCAAACTCCAGTACACGGGCCTGTAGCCAGTCCGACCGTGTTCCATTTCTCTGCGTGCCCAGCCGGGGATCAACTCGTGTCTTGCACTTCTTGGTCGCCTCCGTGAAAGAGTACTGCTTGCAGTCTGGCTGTGCTTCGCATTTGGCTCGGCAGTCGTCCCTGTTGGTGGCGTCGTGCTCGTCGTTGTCGCTGAGGTTGTCCCAGTCTGATTTGCCGGTCATCATTTGGGGGAGGACGAAGTCTTTGAAGATGTCGCCATGGGTCAGTGCGTCTGTACGCTGTCGAAGGGTCAGCTTCGTCCTGCCATGGGGCTAGATCAGTGATGGCGCTTACATTCGGATTGGCTGATATCCAGTGCTGCTCAAAGATCCACAAGTCTCGGATCATTTCCGGAGACATATGGTGATATGAAATGGTGGGATAGCACCACTCGCGTAGAGATACGGCAGGGGCGTAGCGGCCATCTGGACCGGCATAGGCTACCAGGCCAGGGTAATCGCCTTGGAAGTGCGGCCACGCATCTGTGGTAGGTACGCCGGCATCATTGAAAGCTTTCCCGAGAATGAAGTCGCCTGCCCACTCTCGGTCGGTGAGCGCTTCGATTTCGCTCTTATTCGCAGCGTAGTGCTGGGTGACTGACTGCATCGCTGGCTGTGATGCGACGAAGCCAGAACCTCCGTGAGCGAAGAGATGATTTCCAAGACAGGCACCTGCGCCGACGTAGTGTGCTTTCGTGTGGTCCAACAAGCTCAGATACTGGAGTAACATTGGCCATAGAAGGAATGTATCGGCTTCGACGAAGACGTACCACTTCATGTTCGGATATTTGTGGAAGGTTGTGTTGACCATGGGCATAAACTTCCACTTATCGAGCTTCCAGCCGGGATTCTGTACATGCCCACTCATGTGGTCGAGGACAGCAGGTGATCCGCTCATTTCCGAGGCATTCAGTGCAGCTCTACCATGGCTCTTGAGTCGTCTGTAGAGATCAAAGTCCTTGTGGTTCTCCCGGATGTTGATATCCACGGATTCGAGAGCGTCCAAGATGTGTACGCCATGATAATGCTCGTCCAGATCCGAGAAGACTAGATGATGTTTGTAGCACCGCAACGTAGTCGATCGATGCACAGGGAATCGATGATCGAGTTCGGTAGATCCAGTCCTCAGGATGACTAGTATATCATTTGTGCAAGGCAGATTCCAGCATGGGGGAGATACGGAGCCTTGATTTGCTTCAACAAGGATGTGTATCTTTGCAGAGTCGAACAGGGTTTCCGAATACCACAGCCAGCAGAGCAAGAGGATGAGGAGGACCGAGATTGAATAGCTGCCTCTTCTTGTCCCTTTCGCACGGAGCATCTCGGTCGTGTTGGGTCCAACCTGCTGTCATCGATAATGAGGCCGACAGTGCATTCTAGCCGCACAATCGCTTGTGTGGAGTCCGAGCAGATTTTTGATCGTGAGGGATGTAATGTCTTACAAAAGGAAGTGCGGACAGAAGCAATGAGATGACTGATGGGTACGAACCTACTGAGCGGCGCTGCAGACCATGCCACCGGGCCATGTCCTTGCTCATGGTGGGGTGAAGTGATCGTCCAATCACCCTAGCTGAGCGAGGCGCCACGACTGGAGGAGACTAGGACTTAGTATAGTGACCTTCACCGCGCCGCTTTCTGTGCTGCCCGAGTTGAACAAAACAAGTGTCAATGGTGTTCCCCGATAGGCGCCAAGGGGGAGTGCGCTAGCCGCCGAGTCCGAGGCACTGGTGTCCAATCATTTAGCGCCGCCCTGTGACGCGACTTCTCTCTCCACTTTCACACCTCCCATTCTCCGTCAATCTTCCCTGTACCACGCCGCTCTAATTTCCCGAATACCCTTTCGGCCACCAGCATTCTTCACAGACCGGTTTGGCTTGCATGAATGACTCCTGAAGCGAGCTTTGAGAGTCCGAATCCAGATGATTCCCAACCCGCCCTCTGCGAATGCACTCCAACACCTTGAATGACAGCAAGCGCTTTGAGGGGATGATGATACCCGTCAATCACGAATGTAAAGCTTCAAGGATATGTGCTGTTCACTTTCGGCAAGGTAGTCTTGCAAACGCTTCGGCTTGTGCAGAAATAGGTACGAGGTAACGAGAAGATAGCTCTACCAAGCTGCAGTCGACACGGTTGGTGCCACGCAGAAAGCTATCTCCGTCCCGGCGTCAATGTTTGTATGCACAGGATCTGGCACGCAGTGTAAGCGATTTTCAGGTTGCAGGCTCGGCCAAGGTTGTCGTAGCCCGCAATCGGGGCCATCAGAGTCGCGAATTGTGGCACAGTCGTTGTGAATATGGCAGCGGTATGTCTTCTCGCCATCGCCATGTCCTCCCTATCTCATCATCTCTGTTGCGTTGCTCTGCTCCATTCTCTCTTGACTTCTAGACTCAACAAAACACAGCTGCTCGTCAGCACTACATCCAGTCATGAAGCTCTATGTACTCTGCTATGCGGCATGTACAAGCTTGCTCGTGGCGCGGTGCCACAGCCAGATCTACAGGCCTTACGAGAATCTACCTCTTGCATCTTTTGCATCAAGCGGCGGGAACTTTTCCTTTCCCGCCGGCAGCACGCAAATCTTTGACCAAGGAACTCCCATGACGATACGATGGACCACAAGCTTCTCCGCAGTAAACCTCTACGTTGTCTACAATGCTTCCAGCAATCCGCCACAGTTGGGCATTCAACGGCAATTGGCAAGTAAGTAATTCTCTGTTATGGCTGTTTGCACATCTACTGATAATGAACAGCTGGGTATTCGTCCGAGATCTTGGACTGGACAGTCTCCTGCGAGCCGTATTGCGATGCTCCGTTCGCGTTGAAGGCCGTAGATGCATTTGGAGATTCTAAAGCGCTGGCAAATGGAGGCTTCTTCAGCCGCCAGTTCTGGGTTCGACCAAACGTAACCAAGCTCAACACTCAGACCTCGTCCTCTGGGGCCTCCACATCGACCATCAGCTCGCCCACGTCCTCGAGTATGCCAGTCACAACGTCAGCGACCACAGTCGTAGCGACACAAGCCCCAATTCCAGCAACGAATACGAGCTCCACTCCAACATCGACACCCGATCCGAGTCCGAGCACAAATGTGACCACCATAGGAGCGGCAATTGGTGCTGGCGTTGGGGTAGCACTGCTCTCCGCGATTGCATTCTTCGTTTGGAGGCGCCGCAACGCAAAAGCAAGATACAGTCATGGGCCGGTCATGTCTTCAGACAGGTTCTATTCACCTCTGTCCCATGATACATACAAGTTCGACACATATCCTCCGTCGACGTCCGAGTTAGCTGGATCCCAAGCAGAACCCCAAGAATTGCCGAGCAGACGGGATTGAGGTTGTAATCGTCCTGCATCCTACTATACATGTACCTATATTGTTGATATCTTCCCTTCTGTCGCTCATCGCACCTGGGATTTACGGCCCAGTCTCAGTCGTTCTCTGTCCCGTCAATCTTCCGAGCGCAATTTGTGCCAGCCGGATAGATATCACCGCAAAGGCACGACCCAGCCATCCGGCTATCATGGTGAAGAAGGCGAAGCCACTGACCAGCCTCAAGGCATGATAGAACCAGTCGTCTTCCGGGACGCGATCAGGAGGCGGTCGTGGTTGAAACCACGTTCGCCGAAGTTCTCTTCTCAACGTCGGGCCATGTACCAGCGTGAATGCTGCTGCTCCCCAGAATGCATGATCCCATCGAAAGTCCTTGGAATTCCTCGCGCCGTATGGGAAAGCGTCTGTCAGACCGATTGCGATGATTACCAGGACGTTGATGATGATTGTATCCCTGAGCTCAGCCAACCTTGAAGGCATCGTACTCAGGTGGAATTGTGAAAGGATATTCTGTCTTGAGATATGCAAGACCTACCAAGTTCTGATGCACACACTGATCTACTCGGATGCTTGCAATTAGTTGAACTTGACGGACTATTGATATTGGCAAACTTCGCTACCAGAAAATTGGTCGAACAGCACGCCGCGTGACGAAGTCACGAAGGGTGCCAAGGTGAAAATTGCTACCGTAATGCGGCTCATGGCGATGACTAAGCCGCGAGCTCTATAACCAGGAGAGACATTGTGCCTTGACCTGAAATCTATTTGTCTGCAGTGATACCTGAGCATGTCTGGCGCCACTCTTTGCAGATCTCCCCACGCCACGAGGCTGCTTCAAATAAGCAGGTCCCTGGCGTGAGATTGTGGTACATCATTATCTCTTTCTCTTGCATGTGCTGGTTTCTCACCCGATAGTCAACCCATAATGGTCGAACATTCAAGTTGCAAAGGCTAATTTGGAGATGCCAGGTACACACGGAGGTTCTCAAGGCTGCATCCATTGTCGCCGAAGGAAGATCAAATGCGGTATGGTCAAAATCAAGCCGGATGAGCAGCATCATACTGATCTTCGCCAGATCGCCTGCAGCCGATTTGTAGTCGATGTCGAGTGGCCAATCTGTCCTGCGGCGGCTACAGAGATCCATTCCGCAACGTGCATGCCACACCACGGCCGAGGGATCGACAGCACCAGATCGAGTTATCACCCCCTACAGAATGGCAGATATCACCACGCCCAGGTTTTGATAACGACCAGGTAGAGGTCGTACTGGCGTCTGGTATCCCACCATATCTCAGCCCGGAGGGCATCCAAGATGGCATATGTGTCTCTTATACAGTGCAGAACATGTTCCGTGGCAATACAAAGATCCTCAACGTGGTCAAGATCCCTTATTCAAGGATCTTGTCCGAAGAAGATCCTACCAGGGACGCTCTACTTGCAATAGCTATGTCATATCATGGAAGACGACATCTCTGTGATTCGCAGCAGGCATCTGCTGTCCAACTTTACGGACAATGTCTACAGCGCTTGCAGCGAGTGATAGACAGCGACGAGGCCAAGCTAGATAGTCTTCCTGAGCTTGTTACTCTCTTTGTCATCTTTGAGGTATGTCGAGCTGACGTTAGCCGAGCGTCAAACTTAGTGATAGCTGTTCACAGGTATCAACAATCACTCATGGGTACGACACAGCTTGGGTCTGGAGAGGATTTATGCTCTTTTAGGGGCCGAGAAGGTCAAGTCGAGCGACACACTCTGTGCCTTGTTCACAGCCACGAGACCTTTGATGATCGGGGCGAATATCTATGAAAGACTCCCCTCAAACTTCTGCTCCTCCGAATGGACCGTCGCTGACTGGCCTGTTGGCCGGATGCAAAGCACTCAAGCACTTCTTGATATTTGGACACACATACCAGGATTATCTGCAGGCACTTATGAAGCAATGGAACGCCGAGACGGCAAGGCGCTGGCCCAAATCCATACCACAGCAGTGTCGATTCAGGCTCAGCTTGATAAGTGGTTGATCGGGTACCAGGAGACTCGCGGCCCTCGCCTACTAGCGCCCTCTTGGTTACCAACGCATTGGCAGGGTGATCTTGGCTGGCAGACTGTTCTAGTATTCCAAGAAACAGAAGATGCTGGCGACTATCTGAGTTACTGCACCGCTTCAAATCTCGTGCTAAGGGCGGCTTTGGCGGTGGTGCAGGCCCTTGGGCCGAAGCTGAAGCTCGATGATGGGTGGAACGCAGAGGATCTCAGAAACCGTATCCACCGCAATGCTATCGACGTCTGTCGTTGCATTGAGTACATGGTCGCGGATGAAAGGCGGGGTGCTGGTATCTTCCACCTGATGATGCCGACGACTGGAGCATGGCAGGTCCTGAGGAAGGATACTCCGGAGGGTATATGGCTGAGAGAAGCCATGAGGGATATTCACGGGGATGTCATGGATGGTTGGAGATCGATGCAGGGCATTCTCGGCAATCTCTACAAGAGCGATACATGGTTATGAAATGACCATGCGACGTCAATCCGTCATGGTTATACACCGTAACGGTCATGCATAACAGCAGTCGGCAATGAATCTTGCGCCACACGAAACCGTCAACCTGCCTGACGAACTCTACCGGTATGCTTCGAACCCCATGGAATCACGACCAAAGCCATGATAATGGACAACGGTTGATAAGGTCACCGAAACCAGAATATGGCACGCCGATCCCTGCCTTTTAGATGCCACAATTGGCGCCTACTGGACCTCGGACTACGGCTGAACGATCCGAAGTGTAATTATACGTCGGTGCCTCATTTTCCTGCAGCAATTAGCAAACGTAGCGACGGACAGAGGGACTTCAGCTTGCCGTGATGCCCCTCGCAACCAACGCCGAATCGAAGTAGGTGATGACCTCTTCGATCTTCCCCTGCTTATTCCACCTCGTCACCCAAGCAAATCGGTTATCATAGGGCAATCCTATCGGTCATCAGCCTACGCCGCTGTCATTACCTTAAGCCGGAGCATACTCACCATTCTTGAACGTGCCCAGGCCATGAAGCTGCTGCACGCTCCACTCCTCTTGGCCACCACCAATGATCGGGTCCAGCAGATCCAGTCTGCCTTCCTTACTGTGGTCGAGCGTCTGGTATCTTCAAGCAATCTACGTCAATAAAAGAGAGTCATTTGTAGAGTCTGTCACTTACAGACGCAGAACGGTGTCGTTGAGGAACACGAATGCATTGTGGTAAACGCCCGCAAGGGGATGAGTGCCCATCAATGTCCATGTCACATTGGGCTCCACCACGGTGGTGATGAACTTTGCATAACCGGCATTGGTACCCAGGTCGCTGAAGATGGTTGCTATCTGGGTCTTGTTGGGATACGGTGTGCAGTCGCCCTTCGCCAGCAGGGAAACGAGAACGAAAGTGATGAGACGAGTGACTGAACGCATCGTGTTTGGGAACTCGAGATAGAACCAAACGTGAGCAGATGGCGAAAAGGCAGCCGCTACTTGCTTCCTTATTTTTGTTGACGACATGGTGGACAAACCCGGCAAAGGCATATGCAAACAAGCTTCTGACAAGCATCTGACAAGCATCTGACAAGCATCTGACAAGCATCTAACAAGCATCTGACAAGCAATCTCGGCGATGTGCAGGCATTGGAGGCACACAGCCCCGCTAGCCACTTTGGGGTCAGAATGCGAACCGGCAGATCAGCCTGAACGACGCAGGAGCCGTGCACGCTACCCTGCGTCCCTCTCATTGGCCAGACCGCTTAGGCAGGGACTAACCCGCTCCCGATATACCAACGTGTAAGGCCTCCTCACTCTACATTAGTCCGCTCAGCGCTTTGGCGGGATACGTGTCGGCCCACCGTCCCCTCAGATGACGATGCTTCTGGCAGCAAGCAGAGTGCCATAACGGTATGGCTATGCGAGATGGCGTCTCATGTACCAGATCTGATTCGGTACCACTGCTCAAGCATCTGACTCGGATCCCAAATCCTTATTAAGAGTATAGTATCTCATGGATCTTCCTCCAATCCTTGTGGCTCCACCAGGAGTAAGCACCAGCCCCAAGTTCCGGTAAGTTATGCAAGATACATGCATCTCAACGCAGCCGTTGCCCCTCTTGTAAGATATCAAGACCAGCCAGACCTCCCTCCCTTTCACATCTACAGCATCTCTATCCTCCTCTCATTTTCCCAACATGCACCCCCGCGAGATCCTCTGCATCGTCGAACTCATCTACTTCACCCCCATCCTCTTCCTAGCAGCCTACATCTGCAGCCAGCATGGCTTCCGCCGAACCGACGGCTGGCTCTACCTCATCCTCCTCTCCCTCATCCGCCTCATCGGCAACTCCACCGGCATAGCCTACGTCTCTCACCCCACCAACCTCAACCTCCTAGCCTGCGAACTTGTTTGCCAAACGATCGGCATCTCCCCTCTCCTCCTCGTCCTCCTTGGCTTGACCAACCAGACGTACGACCCCCTTGTGCCACCCATCCTCGTTCGCTCCCGTTCTCCAGCCAACACCCCCAAGCAAAGCCTCCCACCCCGCCACTCACCCCGCCACTCACCCCGCCACTCACCCCTCCTCACCCGCGCCGCCTACCTCCTCGTCCTCCTCGCCCTGATCCTCAGCGTCACAGCAGGCACGTACAGCTTCTCCACCGTCCCCTCCAAAGTCACCCTCTCGCACGCCCTCGCCCGCGTCGGCGCCACACTCTACCTCGTCGCTTTTCTCGTCACCGCGACCATCGCTTTCATCAGCTGGCGTCGACGCCACACCCAGCCTAGAGCCAATAGGCTACTGCAGGCGCTCGTGGCATCGTTGCCGTTCGTGGACGTGAGGGTGGTGTATGGTGCTGTTGCTGCTTATGATTATCAGGATAGGGGGACGTTTGGGGCGGCGAGTGAGACGGTCAAGGCGGTGGTGCTGAGGGGGGTATTGGGGTTTGCGATGGAGGCTGTGGTGGTAGGACTTTGTGTTGGGGCTGGGATGGGGATGAAGAAGGTTGTGAAGGGTGAGGGGGAGGGGGAGGTGGTGGAGGTTGAGACTGTCAGGACCAAGGGGGCGGAGAGGTTTTGAGACGGAAGGGGGGGGGGGGGTAAAACTTGGCGATGTAGGGCGCGATGCGTGCTTTTGGAGTGTCGCTGTGCTTACTGCCGGGCACTGTTGAGTGCAATAGAACGGTTTTAGATAGATTGCAAGAAGTGTATGTTGAAGCTTCGAGCCATCTTGCCAGGTCGCAGGGTCGGCATTGATCCACCCGGGACTCTTTCACTTGATCGTGGTCAGGTCCACAGATCGATCAAAGGTTGGTCAACAAGGCTCGCATGCACTTCTGATGAGATGGTGATTATAGGTCAGCAGAATTCGGGTAATCTTGACAGTCGTTCCACAGCGTGCAGAGTTCAAGGTGTCGGCGTATCTTGGTTGAAATTATTAATGAAAAAATTCCGTTAAACTCACCACGGAGGTTCCCCCCAGACAGGCCCGGCTCCGGGGACTTCCTTCGGCTTCTGGCGGCACAATTCCCCCTTTCAATTCTCGAGATTTGCGCGCTGATCACAATGGCCTCTAGAAGTTTTGCCTGGTCGAAAGAGCTTTCCCCCACTAGACAGACCACCCGGTGGACAAAAATGCAAAACATACAGCACCTGGGATTCACACGTGGTCACCCACCGCATTACTAATCAGGCGATCAGTTGCTTAAATATGGCAGATCTGACGGGATGCCTTGCTTTCAACTGTCTGTGGCCGTATGTGCTGTGTAGGATCATTTTAAAATATATGAAGCCTTGCATCGTGTCTTCGTCAGCTCCGATTCAAGTCATGAGCTCCATCTCGCTTCAATTCACACCCTCTCCACCACCGCCCTCCTCACCCCTTTCCACCCCTCCTTCACCAGCCCCACCACGTCCCACCCCAATTTCCTCCTCCCTGCCTCCCTACTTGCCCAGACCGCTGCCGCGACAACGACAGCCCCCCATATCGCCCTTCTAACATACAACCACCCAAAACCAACCACATACCTCCTCTCCCCGACCTTCCTCACCCCCTTCCCCTCTTGCCCCTCCGCTTCCGCCAACGTATACCTAAAATCCCCCGGCCGCAAGAACAAGCTCCGCAACCAATAATGCCACTGATAATTATGATACATACTAATATTCGTGCCCGTCTCGGGATCCAACGCCCAACTCGTGCACCCACTCGACCAGACAAAGTCCTTGAGCAAGGTATGCGTATTCGTGATGTCCCTCGTCGCTGCCTCGGGGGTGACGGCAACAGTGACGGGCTTGGCTTTGTTGCCGGAGAGAGACGGGAGGAAAGACGGGAGCAGGCTGCGTCGGTGCGCGGATAGGATGGGTTTGAGTAAGGCCAGGGTGAGTAGGATTTGGCATTCGACGGTGTAGATGACGCTGAGGTGGCCCGTGACGGTGTTGGGGCCCATGAGGATGAAGAAGTTGGGGAAGTGGGCGGTGAGGGTGCCCATGTAGGCTGCGGGGGAGCCGGAGGTGGTGGAGTTCCACTTGGGGGCGTCAGTCAGGGGGTTGACCTAGGGGGAAGGGGCAAGGTGGGAGGGGTCAGGGGGGGCTTACGTGGTCTTCGAGGCCGATGCCGTTCTCGCCGATGATTTTCATGGGGAAGAGCATCTTGTTCGTTTGGAAGCCGATGGCGAGGGCGATAGCGTCGGCGTGGACGTGGCGGCCGCTTTTGGTCACGACGCCGTCTTCGACGATGTGGTCGATGGGATCGTTGGGCACGAGCTCCATGTTGTCTCGCCAGAGGCAGGCGAGGTAGTCGGTGTCGAGGACTTTGCGCTTGCAGCCGATTTCGTGGCGGGGAATGAGTGCGTCCCAGTATTTGCTGGGTGCCATTTTCTTGACATAGGTTTCGTTTTCTTTGGCGAGGTCGTCACGGATGCGTTTACCGCTTTGGGTGTAGAAGCCGGCAAAGTCCTTCTCCATGTCGTAGTAGTGCTTGAAGCGGACTATTCGCATGGCTAATGGTACATAAGCCATCATGTTCTTCCATGTCTTGGTGTAGTAAGGATTCTCCCTTTCAGCCAGATAATGTGCTTGTCGGGAAAATTGCGTGACCTTCTTCGCCGGCCCGGTCTTTGGAGACTTGGATGGTCCAGTGGTCGAAATGATGGGTACGAATTGGGTGGCTGAGCAGCCATTACCGATCACGACCACGTCCTTATTCGTCCAGTCAAATGAGTTGTCCCATTGTGCAGAATGAAAGAGTCGGCCCTTGAACGTCTCGTGACCAGGAATGTCGCACTGCCTTGGGACAGATAGAGCACCGACTCCAGAGACTATGGCTCGGGCACGGAGTGTGTAGGTGGACTTTGTGCGGTGATTCGTGATTGTGACTAACCAAGTCTGAGACTCGGCGTGCCAGACCGCTTGGTCGACAGTGGATTGGAAGCGGACCTTGGGTAGCAAGTTGTACTGCAGTGCCAGATTACGGAAGTAAGTTTGTATCTCTGGTTGCATGGAGTACTTTCGGTTCCAGTTGGGATTGAGAGCGAAGCTGTAAGAGTAGAAGTGAGAGGCGACCTGCATCACAGTCAGGTGATGTTCGCACGACCTTCGCGCCCCTCATACGGCCTTGGAGGTTCCATGCCATTGTGCAGCGCCCAAGTACTTACATCGCAACCACATCCCGGGTAGGTATTCGCCAGCCATGTTCCCCCCACATCTGTACTCTTTTCGATGATAATGTAGTCATCATGGCCAAGCTTGCGTTGGAGCTGTATGGCAGTCGCCAGGCCGGAGCTCCCGCCTCCAATGATGAGAACGCCAGTATCGACACTTGCCATGGTTGGTAGGAGATGGAAAATGCTTGAGAGAGCGGCGATGCAACTTTTAGAGAGTCACGACGAAGAAGAGGAAATTCAATACTGGGCATGGGCAAGAAATTGTTTGCTTCGTGTGTCGCTTTACTTACTTACTATACCACCCTGACCCTCGTCACGAAGTCAAAGTCATCGGAGGACAGTAAGCCGAACGAGGAGTCCCCGCATCGCCGAGGATTTCCCATAGGGTGATTCCGTTGAAGGAGGTCTGGCATTTCTCGACAAGGATTGATTTTATGAGCGTTTGTCAAGAGTACCTTTTCATCAAGCCTTAGGTACTTTCCTGCTCGATGACGCGGAGGAGGGAGAGAACTCCGAGCCGTGGAAAATGCAGCTTGGCTCGCTAGCGTCTGTGTCACCGCACCTCATGCGACCCCCACTTTGAGGACGCACGCATGCACGGCATGGCAATAGCTGCTATTGACCGGTCGAGACCTGCGCACTCGGCTTGTCACAGAGACCGTGCCACCCTGGTCACAGGAACCTGGGAAGGAATCTGGCTTGATCTGTGCGAATGGCATTCTGCAGGCCAGGACCGTAGGCGCAGGTACTGCGGGATCGACTCGGTGCTTGCTGACGAAATCTTGATCGGAGCGGATCATTCGCTGGCCTCGCCATCGTCTCGGTATAAACATTGCACCGGAGAAAAGCGTGGTCGTGTCCAATTCGAGCTTAGTCCGCAATGTTGTGGCGTGCTATCAACTGACGGAAGTCGTCCCAGAGTGTGCCTCAGCTCGTTTGTGCCTCGCCGTTCTACAAGTACCAAAATGCATGCTAAGGCAGCCAATAGATTGACGTCACGCTAGTCTGGTAGGTACGCAGTTATGCAAGTGACAGCATGACTCGATCTCTGTCAAGCATATCGCGCCAAGCACAACCTCGCTAATGCTTGACATGATAGTGCAATGAAGGACGACCACGAAAGGAAGGCTGGAGTGTGGTTGCACAGACGATCTCGACTTCATGGTTGGCTGCGAGTAATTGCATTGGGTGAAAGTATACTGTCCTGTAGCGAACTATTCTCGTGTGTCTCTACCATGCACGTTCTTTTTGGTCGAAGATTAGCTTTGCCCGTGCCCCATTGTTACCTTGCCTTGACATCTCAAAAGAGAGAACTGCCACGCTGATGATAATTCAATACATGTGTTCAATGTTTTCGATGAGATCCATTGGCGATAGCTGGAGTCTTGCCTCTGGAAACATCAGATCCATGGTGGGAAGTGCCAGTCGTGGTAGATCCAATTGCCGACATTGGGGAGGTTACCGCCGTGTTCGCGTTGGACGATGCATCGGACAATTGCATAGAAGCCATGCTCGCAGTGACGCTATTGGCGTCGCTGATGTGGCTGGAAGGAGGATCAGATGGTGTGCCTTCCTTAGCAAGGCGGGCATTGATCGTCCTGGTGCCCAACTTCGCTCCGTTCAGCTTTCTAATGGCAGCAGACGCGGCACTGTAATCGCTGTACTGGGCGAAAGCTGTTCTTCGATCTCTGGCATATCTCCACGATGTGCAACCTGTCTTTCGCAATTTGGCGTCCAGATCCTTTGTCGAGGTCTTGTCGCTTAATGAGGTAATGACGACGTCCCGGCGTTCGACTTGGTATCTACCAAGGTGTGCATGTGAGGACGGATATGTCGACGGCTGTCCAGACAAGAATTGGGTTGGGTATGGCTGGGTCGCCGCGTACATCGGGACTGACAGGACTAAGCCAGTCTGGCGAGGATCCTGACTGGCCGCAGCCATGTTGTGCGACGGCTGGGCATAGTGATTGGGCGCCATTGCTGGTAGCAATCGATCAGACATAGCTGGCGGTATGATCTGAGGTACAGTCCAAGGGTAGCCGTTGGTCATCGGAGACACTGGTGGACTCGCGCTGTTCACACTGACAACGCTCCCTGGGCTACCGAGGCTTCGACGGTATACTTGCCACATGCCGCTAATCTGTGCTGGACTCGTGAACCTCATCGTGGTACTCATCAACGAAACACCATCCTTGCGGATACGCCAGAGGCAAAGTTCCAATTGGACCCCATCCATGGGATGCGTGCGGAAGTGGTCTGCCGTGGTCAGCATTGGCGATTGCGAGGATATATCGACTTACGAAGCAGCCTTGAAGCATCTCTGTATGACACAACACCAATCCAGGCGGTCTTTTGTGCATACCCGGTCATGGGGTTGTACCAGTCTTGAAGGTTGATTTGCGACTCGATTTTAGCGCCAACCTCGTGGCACTGATCTTTGAGTATTCTCCAATCGCGACCTCGCGGTAGCTATAGATTTCAGTCACGCCGTTCCGCGTTCATCAATACTGTAGACTAACGTTCAAGATGGTGAGGATCCATGTCTCCAGCGCGACTGGATGACTAGTGCGGCTCCCACGTTTGGTCATAGCTGCCAGTGGAGGCAAGACAAGAATCTGCGAAGCGATACTCCAACCAAGATGCGGTTCAATCGACTCTGGCAGATTCGGACGAGTGCGGTCAAGCTGAAGACAAGTGTGGTAATGATACGAGGCTCCGTATTAGAGTCAGGCATGAACAGAGAGTGCACTGGACTCCAGAGATATGTCTCGAGGGGCGGAAGGGCCTTATAGGTCGATAGCTTATGTGACGATAGTCGCCATCGACGACACCTGGTTGAGGCCGCAGCATCACTCCCTCTACTGCGGCGCAGCTGCACTGCTGTATGAGATCCAGGCAATCAGGGTGCTTTGTCGTCCATTCTGTCGCCCAAGCTCATGCATGCAGTCTGGAGCTTTAGCTTGAAAGTAATCAGAGGAGTGCCCGGATCAATGGTAGGTGGCTGCGAAAGCTCTGCCGCCCGTCCAACCACGGCGCATCGATCATTGAACCCCGTGACACGTGCCGCGTGACAAGGTGTAGGTCAGTGCAGGCGCGCGTGTAGGATGAGCTGAAGCCTTCACCCGGCGGCGTAAAGCTATGTCCGAACAGGTCGCGATAGTGATGACCTACCAAAACTCAGGTCAGTGAGTTCCTCTAGACGGCAGACCGGCTTCTGAGCTAGAAGGTCGACCGGTGTTGTTACTCATCATTGAGTCGTTGTAGACGTACCTTGATGCACATTTCACCTGCATGAGATTGCAAAAAGGGCCAAGCAGACGGTGCGACGGGGAAAGGCGGGATGATACCGATGGCATTGCCGCCTTAGGGCCGTTCGTTGATGTGCTTGTGTAACGCACCATGTTCTTGACCATACAAATTGGTGCAGCTGCTCAAGCGAGACCAGGAAACCCGCCAGGCTGGTCGTTAGCTTCATCAAGCGTGAGTAGTGTCGTTAGTTCCACACCGTTGCGATGCATGGCGCGTCAAATGTGGTGTGGAAAGTATGAGGTCAAATTGGAAGTGGAGAAACGAAACAGACCCCTATCCGACCTCATGCAGCATCATCGCAGTCGATTCTGCAGCGATTCCATCGAAATTCGCCAGCGTTACAGATTGCCATACGCTATTTCTATCCGGGACGTCGGGGAAGTGGAAGTGGCGCTGAACATGTCATTTTGCGTTAGCCCGTAGCAACCACTTGCACCATGCCAGCAGACGACTCACCAGCTATGTTGGTTGCTCGCTTCCTACGAGCTAGCAACTATACCGAAGTACTTTGTGACATTGCTGCTTGTCCGTAGCCACTGACAGCTGTCCCTAGACCCTCGATGCGTTCATATCCGAGGCAGGTCTGCCAGCAGATGCCGGCACGACATCGAGAAATAGCTTCACACTGGAGAAATTGCTCGAGGAGAAGCGGACATTTGACCTCAGCACGCAATTTGAAAAGCTAGGTACTGACGAGAATGACCTCGAGACAGGCTGGAGAGCAAATGGTATTGCATCCCCTCCCATACCATGGAACCTGCTTTGATGATACTGCAGCTCCTTCTCTGCCTACCGTCGTCTCAACACTGCCGTCCACGTCCAACATACTGCATACATCCTTCGAGATCCTGACAAACGCGGCAAGGTAATGCCGCACTTGCATGCATAGCACATTTAATTCCCGCAAGTCAGCTAACAACTTCCAGCCATGCCGCGGTCCCGGTCCTGCTCGCTACCACTGCTGATCGGCGTCTCAACGTCGTCGACCTCCCGTCCCTGACGCTAGACACATCGTCAACCACGATACAGGACTCTCCCATACTCTCATGTGCTAGTATCGATACACGCCACCTGCTTGCAGCTTCCATGTCCGGTCAATTGACCCTTGCCAAAGATACAACCCACGTCCTCGATCGACGGCGCGACCACGCCAAGTACATCGTCAGAATTGCAACATACCAGCCCAAAGATCCTCCATGCACAACATGGCTCGCAACAGCAGGTTGGGACGCCAAGGTCCATCTCTATAGGCTCGACGTCGGCGCTACAACCGATCTCAAACTGCCCGATCCCGTCTCCACCATCACCCTTCCCTCGAACCCGGAAGCCCTCCAGTTCATCACCCACCCCGAGTCAAAGGAACCCATCCTAATCGTCACCCGCCGCGACTCATCCTTCCTGCACTACTACCTCGTGTCGCCCGAAGGCACCACGCGCCTTCTCGGCCGACAAAACCTCGCGCCCCACTCCAATGCCTGGGTAGCCTTCACCCCATCCGCCATCGCCCTCTCCCCCACCGACCCATCCCTCCTGGCCATCGCCACATCCGCCGTGCCCCACATGAAGCTCATCATCACCCGGCTTCTCATTCCCCCGACCACCGCGGGGCTGTCGGACCAGTCTTTCGACACGGCCGCCTCGCAAGCGCGCGCCGACCTCGCGCTCCAAGACCGCGAACTCGCCGCCATCCAGATCCACTGCTCCACTCTCGCGCCGCAGACGCCTTACTCGACGCCGGCGCTGGCGTGGCGTCCTGACGGATCAGGGGTGTGGGTCAATTCGGACGATGGGGTGGTGAGGGGTTTCGAAGCGAGTACGGGGAAGCATGTGGCGACGCTCAAGGGACATGAGGCGGGGAGCAAGATCCGGTGTTTGGCGGCGGGATTTGTGGAGATCGAGGAGGGGACGAGGGAGGAGTGGTTGGCAACGGGGGGGTTTGATCAGAAGCTGATAGTTTGGAAGCCAGACAGGCAGGGAGGGCAGGGGACGTAGTGTGTGTTTAGGATATATGCACAGGTTTGGAATGGTAGGTATTACACAGTCGACGTCAAGGCTCGTTCGGCTTGCTCGTCGCTCTGGGCTATCGCTTCCATGATCTTCCTCGTGTGCTCACGAACAGTGGCATTGTCTTCCCTCGTCTTGCTCAGTGTCCACCTCAGAACACCAATCTGGTCTTTGAGATCCTGGATTTCCTTCTTCAACTTGCCCACGTCAGGCCCCGTGGTCCATAATTTCTGCACGAGCGCCGCAGGCCTCTTATCCACCTCTTCATCCTCAAGAACTGTTGGCCCTTGCTCACTCGCACCCCCACCACCGTCCTTGAGCCTCTCCACCTCCCTCTTCAACTCCTCCATCACCATCTCCAATCCTCGCTTCTCAACCCCCCACCCCTTCTTCTCTTCCATGTACCGCTCCATCAATCGCGTCTGGTTCTCCACCATGCCGCGCCATTGCTTCTTCTCTCTGCCCAGATCCCCTCGCATGTCGGCGACTTTCTTCTCCCCTTCCTCGACGCTGGACTCGAGGGACTTGATGTGCTCCTGCAGATCTTCATTGGTGGTGGTAAGCGAGTTGATCTCGCGCTCGGCTACGCTGGCTTTCTTCTCTATGGCGGTGATGTGGGTGCGTTCGCGGGTCAACTTGGATAGGAGGGCAGCGTGTTCGCTTTGTAAGGCGTGGAGGGCGGCGGTGCGTTGGTTGAGCTGGCGATGGAGGTCGGAGGCTGCTTCGGGACCGGGAGGGCGGGGGGTGATGGGTATCATGGCTGGGGGAGCGGCGTTAGGTGATGGGAGAGGCGGTTGCGGTGCGCGGGCAGGGCTCTTGTCGACGGTACCAGTTCGGGATTCATACAGCCGTTGATAGGGGTGCAGGGTTGGTGATGGGTTGGAGAGGGTCGCTGATAGTGTCCGTTGCATGGCTGGTGGTGGTGAAAGTGAACGCCTTCGCTTTCTGGGTAATTCAGAGTCTGAGTCCTGTCCAGCATTGTGCCTTAGTGGGCCAGCTATTGGCGTTCTCTGTGACATGTCCGCACTGAGAGGTGGCTGTGACCGTGATCTGAACCGTTGTATGTCGATCTTGAGACTTGTGATCAGTCTTAGGGACTCATCCATGCTTGCAGCCGCTTGATCTGGTGGCTGTGGTATCTTAGGCGGCTAGGAGCTGCTGTCAGTGTCAGGCAATGATATGTCTCGTGAGGTACTTACCCTGTGGAGCGGGATGAATCGTGTGGCCACCGAGCCCATATCCTTTGCGAGCTCCAAGCTCAATTCGCTTAGCACATGGGACAAGTCTTTGGCCATGACCGAAAAGTTCTTGCAAGTCTTGCATCCTGTGTCAGGGAGAGCAGGTGCTTTGGTGCTGTCCTCCAGACCAGAAAGAGGAGGCAGCGTGATCCCAAGTGCTCGTCCTTGGGCAAGGGTCGCACGAGGCTGGACAGTGCTAAGTCGATCGAAATCGAGAGCTGCTGAATCTGCAGCTTTGCTAGGTAAGGAGTCTCTCCTGGTGTCGAAGACCGGCCTGGTAAGAGGAATGGAGGGGACATCTGGCTTTGATGTGGCAGATGTCCATGATGTCGACGAGGCTGTACGACTGAGTGGTGGTCCAAATACATTGATTGGCCTGAACCTCGCTTGTGAATCCTCGGGCGACTTGCGTTCGCGAGGTATGTTATAAGGGTGCATGCTCGTTATTCGAGCGACCTGAGTGGTGGACATTGGCGTGGACTCTTCTGCTGCACGCGTGTCGAAGTTGTCTCCCATACCCTTAGCAGGGTACTGATTGTTGAGATGCAAGGGATTCACGATTGATCAATGACTCGGGAGATCCGGAGCATCCGCCGTTCAGTCCACCTTGGATGAGCAATCAAGTCTCATGTCAACAGAGCCTTATGGAGTTTTCCCGGTATATGGTCAGAGCTGAATTAACCAGGGATGTAGCATGACCCGCAAGAGATGCACTGGGGTCGAGAGAGGTGCAACCTGTAGGGAATAAGATCTGGTGGAGAGTCGATTTCCTGTCAGAGGGAATTCTTCGTGCAGATCTCGGAAGGAGATCTCATCGAAACGGTTGGGGTATCGCTTTGATTTTGTAAGGTCTCGCGACCACGGAAATCCGCAAAAGTGCGTGGTGGAGCAACATGTACTGTAGCCAAAATAAGAGCAAGAAAAAGGTCCGTCCTTTGGTCTCGCGACGTTAGCCCAAGGCAGGCTTGAATCATGGGCACTCAACTCGGTTATTCTCGCCGACGGGCCATTATTTTAAGATGCCAATCAGCGCCGACGTTTGTCGATGTTATTCAGCCGTTTACTACTATGGCTCAGGATTGCGGCAAAAGCCTATACAGCCCTAACATTCGCAATTCATGTAAATTGGACCCCATCCCTTACCTGTCTTCTAGGGCTTCTTTTTAGGGTGTGCCAGAGGAGAGAGAGCACACTTGGTACTGTACCACGGTCGACTTTACAATTGAGTGCAGCCATACCGCGCAGACCATACAATCTCACAAGAGAGTTCGGCATCGACCACATATAAATATCCCCCGAGTATACAGGTGACGCTCCGGGTATACAACCCTGCTCAGGGCTTCTCATCACAATCCTTGATCTGTGAATGTTTTCCGGAATGACCGATTTGCTGGTCAAGCCCCAAGTTCACTAACGATGGCCTGCCCACCACTGATGCTTGTGATCTGCATGTTTGAGATTGACTAAATGTGCTTGCCGAGGCAAACAAGCGGGCTTCTCATAGGGCACATTCGTCCGCTTACTCATTCTCAAGTCATGTGGTTGCGGCCCTGAACGCCCGAGACTGGTAGAGGTTGCAGACACATTCGTATCCCCTACTTAGTGCATGCCAATGATAAGAGACCGAAGAAGGTCTTGTTTGACGACGACGGCCACGGGCAGAAGATCGGAATTTGAGTCATTGTTCTCATGAGACCACTTGGCCTCGGTCTTATGTCACTCCTTCAAGCCCTCGTGGCATGCTTGTTACAGGGGTTGTGCCCATGGGAGTAAAGAAGTCTATCCAGTCCCACGACCACGGGAAGAAATACATGACAAGCTATACGTCAGGTGCCAAATACTCTTGTAGCTTGGTACTATCGGATTCGATATTTCGGCTGCTATGTGACGTGGTGGTGCAGCGTGGGATGGATGTGAACAGGCTCCGTGCATGAACGGTTCTTGAAGGGCCGACACATCTCCCCACAAGTCTGCATCCGTCAATTCGTTTTCATCATTGAATCTATCATTATAACTTCGCCTCCAGAAACAAAAACTCTGTTCAAACTCTCTCTCACAGACTACTCCTTCTGGGAAACGATACACCCTCCACAGCTGCGTTGTCGGTGAACCATGAGACCCTCTCACCAGCTCCCTCGTTCACGAGACCACATGGCAGGGCCCGACCCTCCTCTGTCTCCAGTATCTGTTTCAAAACTTCCTTCTTCCCGCTCCCTGTTGCGACGAATGCGATCTTCGCTCCGTGTAGCACTACTGGCAAACTCAGAGTAATCCGTTTCGGTGGGGGCTTTGGAGAGTCCGAAATGCTCAGAACCCAAGCATCCTGTTCCCTGAGTAGAGGATGCCCTGGGAAGAGAGAACAAGTATGTCCATCGGGGCCCATTCCGAGCAGGATCAGGTCGAATAGCGGTAGCTTGACCGAGTCTCTTGCAGCAAAGACCGAGACCAGCGTTTTCTCATATTGATCCGCCATCTCTTGCACATCGTCGAGGTATTTCTCATCGATTGGGAACACTTTCGGCTTGCCTAGCTCTTCCGGAATCTTGTCCAGCAATTCATCTTTCAACAGCTTGTAGTTGCTATCCTCGTGGTCCAGTGGCACACACCGCTCATCTGCGAAGAAGACTTCCCATTTGTTGAAGTCGACCTTGTCAGAACCACTCTGAGTGAGCAAGCCTTGTGCGAGGGTCTTTGGAAGTGATCCTCCAGACACTGCGACTCGGAACACGCCGTGTCTCTCGAGCGCTGCGTTCTGTTGGTTGATCACATATGTCCGCAGAGCCGCGGCGACTTCGCCCGTCGTCGGGAATGAGTAGAGACTTGGTGGTTTGCCCATTGTGCTTGATGTTGGTCGGTTCGGTAAGGACTGGACGTGAGAAGTGTTCCGCTTGCGCCGGAAGAAGTGAAATCCTGCAAGCTGACTGATCAATTCTTCTTATCAGCAATTCTTACGCTGCCCGTGCAAGGAAATTTTCCCTTCTGAGGTTGGCCGTCCCAATGCCGATCCGGCGAGTAATTCTTGCGTCACAGAAGCTTGGACCATGACTTGTTTCGAGAAGCATCCCTAGCGGGGGATGCTTCAAAGGTTGTGTATTTGTTTATATCGTTCTCTTTTTCGTTCTTCACTATTCTCCAAATAGCTACAATACAAGCTCGATCTTCTTTATCGATATTACACATGATGCATTCGGTTCGTCCGAACAGCAGCGCCGTTGGGTCAATGCAAGCACTATAATTGTCACAGTGCTTGCTACGCGCGGCAATACAAGGTAATAGTCAGAAGTCCTCGACGCACGCGGAAGTTATAGCAGAGCTATAGATGGTCGAAGGCTGCCTGAGTTCCCTCTCCGGTTGCTGTCGTCCTTGCTCGAGGAGTGTTTTGCAATCGAGGGTTGTCGAACCACCTACCTTCCGTCATTTTCCACTATACAAGAATCGTTGACCTGAGAACACACATAGCAGTCATGAGACTTTGCAGAATCAATTACAGATTACGTACCTGACGTGAGTCTGCTGCGCTCGTCACGTCCGAGACCGGCGCCTGGAGCCGGACCGATACTTGGGCAGCCATGACCAATACCGATACACCGTAAGGATGTTGTACGATCTCGCCATGGTTCGACTATTACGTGCAAGACGATTCAGAATCCGGGCATGGTCAATCCTTGCTATCACCGAGAGTGGTCCAAACTTTGACGCCATGAATCCTTGCATGAACGGCTCCTCCAATTCGCCAATGAGGCATCTGCAAGATCGTCGATCATTCTCAAGTTGTTACGCCAAAGAGATGTAAGGTGCGGTTGTAATGAGGCAGCTTTGATGGAGACAGAAGTTCCAGAGAGACCGTTCTAGGCCTGGGGAAACGCCAGTTCCTCCGCAAGGCTGGCACTAGCATCTGATTTGTGCAGCAGGACCAGACACGTCGTCCCAAAGTCGTCCGCAACGCTCTGACTTGCAAGACGAGCACCTCTAGATTCGCTGCCACAAAGTGTCACAGGAATGTTCCAGGTCTGCTGTCCTTAGATGCGACTGGCCCCGGCATCTCTGACCAGTGTGACCGGTGGTATCGTAGTCGTTCAGACCCTGAACGGCTTGGCTGGACTTTTGCATGGGAGCTTGAAGCGCCAAAGCTTGAGTGCCACTATCTTCTTCGTTCGTAAGTCGATACAATCGGAGTAGCCTAAGCTGGATGCAGTGTGAATACAGACGAAGTACGATGGGAGGATAAGATGAAGGAAATGATTGCGAACTACTTGTAGGCTAGACCATGTTCTCTAGCCGCAGATTCGCAAAGAGATTTACCGCACGTTTCCAGTCGACGAACTTCTGCGCAAAAGCCGGGCCACCTACAACTGAGAAGCTTCACACTACAGATACTCGAGGGGAAGAATCCCAGTACCTATGGGGTGCACGAAACTCTGCTTCTCCACACTGAATGACCCTTGATGAGACATGAAAGCCGGAACGAACAGGTTGTGCGAGAAAACTGACGGGTCAACGTCTCATCCATTGCTCGTTGTGGTTGGAAAGCGGCGGATCCGGATCTTCACAGTTCCAGCGTCGCTACAACTTGCAGCCTGGACGCATAGAATTCATCAAAAGACTGGATAATGGCTGAACGTTTGAGAGTCCAGCTTGGTTTTTGAGACGATAAACATCCTCATGTGTACTGTTGTTCCCAAGCGCATAATCCAGTCAGCCACCATCCTTCGTAAAGGCATGAAAGACTCATCGTCGATTGACCTGCAGGGATGTCAGCTATCGTCAAGGAAACCGCATTCTTTGAGCGATCATGCGTGAACGTTCGGTGAAGCAAAGACAAACCGTCATGCATGAGCAGCGATGCAGACTTCAAGGTCTGCGGCGGTTAGAGATGACTGAGCGTTTCTCGCGGCTACCGAAGTAGAGTTGATTGGACCGACGTCAGGGCCAGGCTCGGATGTGGCGCTACTTGGACGGATGAACCGTGCGCCGGATCGAGATGCACTTTGTCGCTACCACGCAGTTGATCTTCGATGTGCCTTTGAAACGCGAGAATAGCGTATATGTTGCCGCGTCCCCCTGCTGCAGAAATGGAAAGACACTCACATATTGGCTCGTCGATCCTTCAATATGTTCTCAGCCAGAGATATAATCCCTCCTTCCCGCCAACCTTGCTACTTTTCCATCACACCCGGACGAACATCGATATCTTCCAGCGTCGAGACACCTTTGTACTCGCCGGAATACCAGAACCTCGACACACCCATCGCCGAACCGGGCAATCCACTGCTGGCTATTAGGCCCGCTGCTGCGACTGCCTCACCCTATCGACCTACAAACAAGATGGACGCTTCCAAGTTACTCCAACTACAGACCCAGGCCTCACTTCAGCCTGCGAGGGCTAGGCCTCAACCTCATCCCGTCCAGGACGTACACATCGTCAGCGACTCTTCTGCCAACTCCCGAACCAGCAATGATTCCGGAGCGAGTTCATCCTCGTCGGGCAAATCAATCTTCACTTCTTCCATGGCCACTGCACGCTGCTCGCGCTGCCATCGCACACCAAGTCTCGATGTGACCACGGGCAAGAGCAACATGATCGAGTATGGCCTCAATCTCTTCTATTGCACAAGGTGTGCCAACATTGTCGGATTCCGCAGCCGATAAACAGCTGTTCTCCAAGCATTCCGACAACAGTGTCACCTTGCCTTCCGCAGTCGGCCAATAGCGACCTGTCGTTGACAACGTCCGAGCTTCATGCATACCACCTCACGACATTTCATGGTTCATCAACTGGAATGCCGACTGCACAACGGTTGTCACGACATACATCTTCACTCACCACGGCTTTTATTGGCATACAGAACGACATGACTGCATTGGGTTCAGGAGCGCATCGATTTGGAGTTCATTCCAGAATCCAGACCACATTCCAACAGACAGATGGGGCATGATGAGCAGCAATGCTTTACGACTTGTACGAGTTTCCTTTTTTACGGATGAGGCTTTTCATCGGGAAAGACAAAGATACCCCCTCAGCAAAGTGCTTCGAGCACACTAGACAGCATTTCCAATCATCTGGCAGAGCCAAATCTGCCCAAACTCTTACTCTTATCGGTTCCTACCTCGTGATACCCATTCTTCATTTTTCCATCCAGGCCGGTGACAAAGCCAACGTTTGCATGCAGCGAAAAAGTCAAGTCGAGCTCCCCTGAGCGGTTTTGTGAAGCTTGAGTGAAGATCGACGATCCATTCTTTTTTTTGAACCAATCAGAATTCGGATTTCGAATGATTCATCCACGTTTTTGGGCTCTAGGCCTGCCCAATCTCTCCACCAAGCCATCTCTGAGGCAGCTGACCCGCCTCGTGAGTCCAAGGAGTCCGAAAAGCCTATGTACGGGAATCCGGCATTTCCTTGAGCAAGAGACAGGAAGATATGACACAATCCGCAAGCATGTCGAGCCGCTCCAGCATCGCCGTTTGCGACATTGTTGTTGTTGTACAGTACCTGACGCGGACATGGAGCCGTCAATGAATGCACTAGCATGTTGTCGTGGGAAGACGGCAGGGTGACCGTTTGACGAAGATCAAGATGCATCGCCGGCATAAAGGACGAGCAGGAAACGACATCGCTGATGTGGCGTCCTGCGTGACCGCGACAAGTCATCGATTATCCCCGCCGAATCACCGTCGCATTCAGTGGTCAGTGGCGAAAATAAGCTTGAAGGCCCCTGTGGCTCAGGAAGAGAGGCTGTTTCGGGTCGTTCCATCTTCGATGGCAATTGCAATGCAGGGCTGTCATCGAGATGACTATTTTCATCGAGATGGCCGCTGATTTCCCGGGAGCCACTTGGTGGAACAGCCAGGAGCAGCCAATTCCGAAGGCGCAAAAGTGAGACCCTGGCCGGATCAAGGCAAACCCATCGGTCGATCAGTTCGAACGCGTTCGGTAAAGGAGAACCTTGTGGCTTGTGACAGATTCTGAATAAGCGCCGCAAGCGCGTGCGGCTCTCATCCTCGAGCGACACCGGAGAAGCCGTCCCCGACGGATTTGCAGCACGCCAGAGAAAAAACCACCCAACAGTTGGCACAGGTGCACAGGCGTTGGTCGCGAGTATTAAGCTTGCAGCGTACAGAGTCGCTGCCACGCCAGCCACTCCACCTGTCACGCAGACGCCTTCCTCGGTGTTAGCGACATGGTTTTCTGACCAACGTTGCAAACAATTCCATCTTCTCTTGCAGTCGTTCGTCCGCGGACACAACCAGGAGTGCGGCTCCAAGCCACGCAATACTTGACCAACGGTTCGCTAAAGACCCTGTCAACATGTACGAACATGTATGGACTTGCCATGGCTTCTACCGAGATGAGCTCGCCAACAACGTCTTAGATCACCGACCCTGAGCTGAAGCGGCTACTGCTGCGGCATCATGAACTACACCAATGGCTGGACCGTTTGCCATATAGTCCTCAGCTGTACGTTGAGATTTCGGATATATACGCCAAACTCGGCTATCCCGATCTTGCGGTTGGAGCTGCCTACAAAGCTCTTCTCCTGACGGATGCCATCGAGGACGACACAGACGAGTATCACGAGGAGACCCTGACAGATACCGTGGCCTCAACCGCCCAGATACCGGCTGAAGTTATCCCGTCTTTACAGCCACCGAGCGTTGCATCCTTTGCAGCACTGTCCCTGCACGACCATGTCTCCGCGGACGAACCAGCGGAGGGCCTGTCGGACGAACATGCCGACATCCTCGTATGGGCCGGAGAAGTATTGAGACCCTTACTGTTAGTCCACGATAACTGCAGAAGACGTTGCCACTGTATCTGACTTACGACAGCCACCGAATCTTGGCTCGGAATCTCCTGCATTGTGGATGCTACCGCAGTGCTCATCAGCAATGCAAGCAGGGCCTGCAGCGTCTCCCAGGTGATGAGGAGCTATCGGATATTCGAAAGTCCATACTGCATTCCGTAGAGGACCACTATGGCCGATCAGGAGATGCGCCACCGGAACGACTTGAAGATGAACAGGAGGACTGGCCCGACTCGGGGCTCATTCGGCGTGAATGCTATCCCTGGAACGACCTTGAACCGGACAGATTCTCAATGGAGAGTCTTGAATTTGTCAATGCCGAAATGGAAAAGTGCGCTCCCAAGCTAGAGGTCAAGGCCGTAGAGCTGCCTGCCCTGACTGCGGACTCCACAGAGAGCATATCCAAACAGCTAGGCGTCTTTGCACGCGAAGACCTTTTCCCGGGCGAGGTCATTCTCGACGAAACATCGCTTCTCACTGCGAATAACAGACTCCAGGACACACTTTGCGACGCATGCGGTGTCGACATTGAGTCTTCAGGTAAGTCCCAAAGCACAAGCTGCGAAGAATGCTACACCCTCTTCTGCAGTCCCACCTGCCACTTCTCGGCGCAATCCCTCTATCACCCCTCCGTCTGTGACAAAGACACCGACTCCATCGCCCGCGATGTCCCTCCCGCCCAAGCAGCAGACAGCCTCTACCTACTCCTCCTCCTCCGCAGCCTCGCCATGTCAGACACGCAATCCCTCCACCCCCTCAGCCTCAAAGAAACCAAATTCATCTGGGGCGACTACCACTCCACCCCACTCATCAACTGGTCCCCACCCACACCCGCCTCCCCCTTCGCCTCCCTCCCCCGCACCCTCCCCTTCAACTTGTCCCTCTCCGTGATCCTCCCCTTCCACCTCCTCACCAAAATGGACATCAACATCTTCACCTCCTTCCGCACCTACGACGTCTGGATCTTTAACACCCTCTACGCCAAATTCCGCGGGACGGCATCCGCGCGCTTCACCCCGCGCACTTCGCAGGGTGGCGGACTGAAACTCGGCCGTGCGATGCAGGGTCCTGAGGTGTCCGCTGTGCACCCGAATTGGTGTCTGGCGAACCATAGTTGTGATCCGAACGTGGAGTGGGAGTGGGGTGGACGGGTGCAGTTTAGGGTCAGGGGGGAGAGGAGGGAGTGGATTAGGGGAGAGGAGAGGAGGGGAAGGAAGGAGGCGGGGATTAGGAAAGGGGAGGAGGTGTTGAGTCATTACTGTGATGTGGGGCTGGGGGTGAGGCAGAGGAGGGAGTGGGCTGTGGGTGCGCTTGGGGGGGAGTGTAGGTGTGAGAGGTGTGTTTGGGAGGCTGGGGAGGGAGAGGAGTGATGTGGATAGAAAGGCAGATGTTGAGACGACCAGCGTGGGTGAGCAGGGATTCAAAGTCAAGAGTGTACGGGAAGGTTGGGCTGGGACTCCTGGGAGGGAAGAGAGTGGCGAGTCTTCACATGTCGAACAAACGGGACAGGGTGTGCATACGTGCGCATGCTCGCATGAGCAGACCTTTGAGAAGATGTCTGAAAGCGGACGTGGTAGGATTGAGATACAGCGAATCGAGTACTGTACTGAGCAGAACTGGCATGTTGAAGACTGTGTTCCTGTGTTTACACCACACCAACTCAAGGTCAAGGAGGTCTGGTCGTCAGCGCAAACAAGCATGTGTGTAAATTGTCAAGACGGATGTGGCGGGAGGACAGAATCAGCTTGCGGCGAATGGACGTTCACTCACATGTCGGAGGCGTGTGTGTTGACAGCTGAAGGCGACGTACACCCTGCATCTTACCGTAGACTTGGTTGGTGGTGTGGCAACCTTGAACACTCGGAAGGAATATTGCTTCACATCCAGGGCAGTGCGCACCTGTTCGGACGGCTGGGACGGGTGAGGCATGGTTCAGCACAGGTCGACGTTGGAGCATTGGCAGCGCATGCGAGGTTTGTTGCGTTTAAGCATGCGGATGGGGGATACATGCACGAGGTACCGCGTCAAAGCATGTCCGGGGAGGCAGTGTGGACGGTTGACTGTAAGAAGCCCGGCGTTCCCGTGTGTTGATCGCCATGGGCCGGCAGCAGTTGTCGTTCATCCGGCGAACCCGTTCTGTGGTTGGTAGATTTCGTGGTGGTGTGGAGGACGGTAAATTGCTCGACGCTTGTAGTGGATTATGCTGAGAGCAATTGAGTTGGGATGCACGTTGGAGGGACTTGCTCGGACATGGTTGCCATCCCTCTAGGCATCCCTGGATATCAAGGTGAACATGAAAAGCTTCACCAAAGGAACAAGAGGCAAAGTACCGTGAACAATCTCATGGATCTACGACAGAGTTGGACCCCTGCGTTCCTGTCGAAAATGCCGTGAGATTGCCCCTCGGTTGATCTACATGCCAATCAATTTTTGATTCGTCCAAGATGACATCTTTCGACCTTCCTGACTCGAGTCAAGGTTTCTCATGGCTTCTTTTTGTCCCAGACCCCTGAGAGCCGCAGACCGCAGACCGCTCTGTTCTGTCAACTTCACTTGCTGTTCAATCCATCATCACGTGCTTCCAGTGACACTGCAGCCTTTCAAAGCAGACTCGAGCAGAGCTAGGTCGTGCAAAGGAGTCATTGTGTAACCAGACTCGACATCATCAAGATGGAACATTGACAATCAACGCACGAGACAGCTCCAGCAGTGTCTCGTGCAGAGCAGGACCCGACCAAGGTCACCGAAGTGACCATGAACGACGCCACCAGCGAGCCCCTCGATAAGCACGACTCACCCATGGACGTCGACTTTCCCAAACCCACCCCAGGACCAGAAGGCATCCTTCCCCCACCCTCCATCCGACCTTTACCCCGCTAACCCACCCCCAGACATCTATCGCTCCGACCTCCTCGCCGTCCGCCCCACCCCTCACGCCGGCCTCGGCCTCTTCGCCCTCGCCCCCATCCCCTCCGGCACACGCCTCATCAGCGAATCCCCCCTCATCACCCTGCCCGACATGGCCGACCTCCCCGACCTCTACACCCTCATCACCGCCCTCACCCCCACCCAACAATCCGCCTTCTGGTCCCTCTCCGCCTACAACCGCCCCCACCACGAAGTAGACTACATCCCCGCCCTGCGCGCCACCTACACCGGCCCCTCCTCCACCTTCGACACGCACTGCTCCACCGTCCTCTCCGCCTGGCTCATCTACGAGACCAACCGCTTCACCGTCCGCTCCCCCTCCGGCGCAAAAGACCACATGGGCCTCTTCCCGCTCTCCGCGCGCCTCAACCACTCGTGCCGCCCCAACGTCTTCCACCGCCACAACCACCTCATCAACCGCCTCACCATCCACGCGTTACGCGACATCGCCCCGGGAGAAGAGGTGTGTACTTCTTACATCGACATTGTGCACCCGACGCAGGAACGCAGACGCATCCTCCGGCATTGGAGGTTCAAGTGCGCGTGTACCCTTTGTGTCAGGCCGGGGAGCCAGTCTGAGCAGCGGAGGAAGAAGCTGGAGGAGATGACGCGGAGGATGCGCAAGGAGGAAGGGAGGAGGGGGATGATGGAGTGGGGACAGTGGGAGTTTGCCAAGGCGTTGGGGGTGTTGGAGGAGATGGTCGGGTTGATGGAGGAGGAGGGACTGGGGGAGAGTGATACGTTGGGGGAGGTGTTGGGGTTGGGGGCCGAGTATGCGATGGGGTTAGGGTGGTGGGGGATGGCAAGGGAGTGGGCGACGAGGGCGTTGGAGGTGGAGGAGAGGGGGTTGGGGAGGGATGGGAGTGAGTGGTTGGAGGCGAAGGAGAGGTTGGAAGAGGCGGAGAAGGGGGAGAGGGAGGCCAAAGAGGGAAAAGGGGAATAGATTGATGGAAGGACAACAGTAGACGCATCATAGATATGGGCAAAAGTTGTTGGTCTGATTCATTCATGATTATGCATGCACATTAACATTACCCTTTATCCGAGCCAGCCGTGTTCCCTCAGCAATACATCTTCCTCACCTGAAACCCCAGCTCACCTCGCTTCCACTACCCGGTCTATCCCTCTCTTCTTCCGAGTCCAAGAAACTCATTACCTGGCCGCTCCTTTTGCCTCTATCCTTCTCCCTCGCTTCAACCCTCCTGACAGTGTCAGGACTCATAGTCTCATACCGCTGGCCCACGCCAACTGGTGTACCTCCTATAGTCATGCGCGTCGTGTTTGCCTCTTTCCTTCTGCCTAGTTGGGAACCTAGATCCCTTCTACCCAGTGCCCGTGGGTCAGACACGGCAGGTGGGTCTCGGAAGCGGCGACGCCCTTCGCCCTCCCTTGTCTCGGCATCGACGAGGACGACCATCCAAACCCCGATTTCTCCTCTGTGATTGAGTAGGGGTGTGGCATGGATCCACCGACTGCGGCCTTCACCATCGCCGTTCTCATCAATCTTTGTGAGCCAGCGAATCTTGGCTGTCACGCCACGACCTTCGGAGAAAGCTTGAGATAGCTCGCTGCGTACCCTCGATGATCCACCTATCCGTGACAGAAAGGGAGATTGAAGCATGCCTGGTATGCGTAGACTAGGAGACGTAAAGAGTATTCGGAGTGACGGATAGGGTCGCAGAAGGAGATAGTGCTGATAAGGTCCTTGAAGTCGGCCACTGGCTCGGATCTGTTCCTTTTCTTGACGCGGTAGTGAAGCGTTCTTAGCGTCTAGTACATCGCTCGTGGTGTCGGTAATGACAAGTCTTGCTTGGTTGCTTGTGATGCTCGATCGGTCTGTCTCATCGAGTTCTCGGTGCATGCGTCCGCCATTCCGTCGAACTACCTGTAATTCATGGGTGTTGAACATCTCACTGAGGGCGTGAAAATGATCTTTCTTGTTCATTTCATCAGCTTCAGCAGCAAAATCTGGGTCTTGCTCGCGGACAATCAGTCGACGGAGACCATTAAGGTCTGTCGCATCCTTTGCCAGATTTGAAACGTCAACTTGAGCTCCAATGAAGTACCGAATCTTGCCTTGAGCATCATGAAGAGGTGCGATCATGAGTAGATTCATAAAGGGCGATCCATCTCGACGGTAGTTGAGGAAGACTTCGCTGTGCTCTTGACCAGCGCGAACAGCTGCAGCCAGACGACGAACAGAGTGCGGATTGGTGCGAGGACCTTGGAGGAAGCGACAGTTGCGTCCAACGCAGTAGTTCATACCATACTGAGTGGTCCGTTGAAACTCCTCACTGGCGAAGACAATGGGGTTGTCGGGTCGAGAAGGATCTGAAAGGCAGAATACCTCAGCCAATCCTTCAGACGCTTCCCGTAGATGAGGTGCAAGAGTGCCAGTAACGCGGCGTTGGACGCTTTCGTGGACGACTTGAATCCACGTATATGTGATATATGCTGGAAGTTCGTCTCTGGCCAGGGCCTCAAAGGCCTCGTCTGCACGCTTCTCCAGAGCACGATTGACCGTGGCTGGTGGTGCCAAATTACTGAAGTCGTGGCCGTGCAATCTGTCGAGAGCTTCTGTAATACCGTTGGCATATTTGATGGCATGAATAGCCTTGAGTGCATCGAGGTAGTACATCAATAGCCTTACACTTTTCGGGCGATGAGAGTTCAGGAAGCTGCTGAAGTGTAGCAACAGCTTGGGATCTGCAAAGATCTGCTGTAGATGTTCCTGCGAAAATAGTTGATCAGCGCGGACTTCTAGCTGATACTCCCCGGTATTCTCTTCGGGTGGAGAGACAATGAGATCAAAGTTCTTCGGATCGTCGGCAAAAAACGTCTCCATCTGATCATGTCCATCACGTAGACCCAGACTTTGCAGAGGTACTAGGGAGGGCTCCCGCTTGGCTGATTGGAATTGACCAGGATCGGTCGGTGCTGTTGATGCTTGAGAGAAGGACTCTCTGGAGCTCTCATGTCGCGCTTCTGGGGTTGATGTGATGGAAGATCCTGGTCCATCGGGATCGGACTTGGCTCGTCGATGTTCTCGTTCGAAGGAAGGACTGATAGTATTAGTCGCTATACTGACCTTGAGATGATGCAATCTTACTGATTCCTGACGGACTTGAGAATACGCGGCTTCATCAGATCTGGTGGAGCAGGCGCTGCCGAACTGACGCCGCCAAAAAAAGGTACCGAAGGCAAGTTGTCGTCAAGCCCTGGCAGTGAGTTCTCTCGAACGTTTCCAGGTCGGGAAGGCGATGATAGCAGTCGAGCGTGGAAGTCGTCTACCAATGGCTCGGCTGCGGCGGAAGACGAAGTCGCTGGACGTTGTGTAGCTATACGGATCGAGGTGTCTTGTGAGAGGACCTTTGGCCTGCGAGAATCCAGAGACATCCGTTCTTGGGGGTTTGGCGAGGTGGGAGTGGAGGAGCAATTGGGATACTATCATGGTGATCAGCACGAGACTGTTCGGAGTTTGTTCCGAGCATTGAGGAAAGACTCTTCATCTCGAGGTAGCACGATCGGTATGCATTCTCCATGCTCACATAAGAAATCGTCCACAATCCAGGAGTTCATTCTGTTATGGATCCTCACTTACCAGCGAATAGCTCGCCTTCCTCACACCGTCGGCCTCAATTGGCTTTTGTCGCACATGATGTTCAGTGACAGAGTCCGTCCTGCGTTTCCCTTCCGAAGTGGGCATGACGACCTCTTTCACCAGCGGCGAGGTCCACGAACACCCACCCTTGACCGCCGCAAGTCGCGTGGGAAACGTCGATCATGCAAAGTCTAGCATGCAGACACTGTCGTAAAAGGCTCAAGAAGCTCTGGTGATTGGCGTGCCACGAGGCTGCGATTCGTGACGGTTCATCAACTCGAAACCGATGGCGGGCGTGAGGGGTATTTGAGCAGAAATTTGACAAAGACACGGCATTGCACGATGGCGACCTGTCGTGATCTTCAATGACAGCCACGTCGTACCCGCGGGCAGGGAATGATGGAATATTACATGCATCTTCGCTGGACAGATCGTTGACAGGCGGGAAAGAGCAGAGATGGTGGCATGTCAAGGACCAGAAGGTGCACCTGCTTCCATCTGGGATGCCCCGGAATCCCCCTTCAAGCCCCAATCGGACAAGCAGCCGCCCAACCCGTTGGGATGGGCTCCTGCGGGCTTCATGCGGGCATGCCATTGACTTTTTGCTTCTTTCTCGAGATAGGATCAAGAGTCAGTCGTGTGGGGACACGTGAGAGGAAATGCCATGTCAAAATCCCCTTGATCCAGGATCCCAGCCGCCATTTCTCCAGGCCGCCGCGGATCGACAACAAAAAGGTTCCTGGAGATCGACGCTACACATGTGGAGCCTGCCACACTCGAGGGAAACAAGCAACTAAACACGAATCGGGTACATGGCTACAATAGCCGGTATTGAGTTGCTATTATCTCTTCCTCGGATCTACCCTTCTATCCCAGTAACGGTCTCGTCTCTTCTCTGTCGTCCTTGTAGAGCACGTAATGTTGTGTGATGAATATCAGATCGAAAAATATGCTGATATTGCCCAGTCCGAACTTGGCAGGATTGCCAGTGACACCGCTCCAGTCGGACTCCAACGAGCTGTCTATCAACAGTTGCGAGATGCTCAAAATACCTCCCAGCAGGTCTAGCAGAATCTGCCCGATTGCCCACCCGTTTGTTGACTTGGCCTTGAAGTTGCTGAATGCCTGAGGGACGTACTTGACGCATGTAACAATTAGCTTTACATAGGATGCCGCATAGATCTGTCGCGGCGGTCAGCGGGAGATAGAACGGATTGACACTAGACTCACAACATCGATGGCTGCCCATGCCTGCGGATCTCTGGCGTCCTGGTTGAGTACGACTACCACCAACCCAACCAGCAACAGACCAGTGATGCAGCCGCAAAATACGCCTTGGGTAATGCGACTTGCTCGCTTCCCAGGTGTCCGCTCAAATCCCCATAACCAGCTCCAAAATTGAGTGTACGTGATGGCGCAGAGGAACAGAGCATGCACGGCAAACGCGACATCGTTGGCTCGTACTGTTGGAACAGGCGCTCCAGGATTGCGAATGGCATACTGATGTCGAACCTCGTCATTGAAGTAGAAAGCAGTAGTCGAAAGGGTATAGCAGACGAAGCCGAGAACGTTGAGCAGAGGAAAGTCTACAGTGAGGCCTACTGTACTCTTCCGCCGCCAATTCAATAGTGGCTGCGGATAGAACGAGAGAGACCAAGAGAGAAAACTGCCCTTGGTCAGGATATTTACTGACCGTGTTCCCATAGATACTCACTACACCCATCCGAAGACGCTGAGACGTGTTAGCTGTTGTATAGGTGATGGACCATAATTCTATACGCACTCCGATGCTGCTCGCGCAAGACCTACCCATCCCTGTTCGGCCATCTTGCAAGACGAGGAGGAGTTTTATCAACACATCAAGTACTACACTGGGATGCTCATAACGAGAAAGATTTTGGTAGATTGCTTCTGTGGTCTTTACGATGCATGTTGCGTGCCAATCATGTGCTATTGGGTCAGCTGTCAAGACTGCACTGGCACATGGCAGATACCACAGATCGATAAGGACGATCACGCCTTTAATCTGATTGACCGTCGGTTTCGCCTCATGTGTTCACCCCACCTCGACGCACGTGCTTGCTTATTAAGCTCGGCGCTAAAAGCCGGGCCGCGATCTTGCCAAGCATCCCTAGTGCGTACCTTCCACCTCAAGTGTACAACGCGGTCCAACTTCACGGCACACTGACCGGACAGACAGCTCACACCGTCTCACGCGACACTTCGACACCCGAACAGATAATAAGAAGTTGCGCGCTTACATCGGCGACCAAATTACGCCTCGAATGGTTCGATCTGTCACGGTCAGCTACGGCTGAATACACAACACATCACCTTACGCCCTGGTATTTGACACGCTCATCAGGCGCGTCTGCGCCTTGTCGCAGCCTCTGCTGGACATGAGGGGTGGAGAAGAAGTCGAGCCGCCTAAAAAGCGTGGCCCGGGAAGGCCTAGGAAGCATCCGCTCCCAGAAGGCCAGGAACCTCCGCCCAAGAAGCGCAAGTACATTGGGAAGACACCAGATCGGGGTCGAAGGAGGGCCGACGATGATGGCGGCCTCAAAACTCCCGTCATACCTAGCGAAGTAGACTCTGCCGACGAGCTAGCGACCACGACAAGATCCCGCCTGGGTCGTTCAACTCCCGCCAGGCCCGAGGAGAATCCAGTATCACCAAAGACCCTACGGGATAGGACAGCCTCCAGATCTCGACGCACATACGCCAGAGCAAGGTCGAGAGGTCGCGCAAATGCTGCCCCGCGTCCACGCTACAGTAGTGCCGCGGCAGCTGCAGCTGCAAGCCAAGCAAGTGATGGATACAAGCCGAGGGAGGAGCGCAGTTGGGAAGAGTTTCACCCAGACCTCGATATTGAAGCCGAGCTGATGATATATACCGCCGATGAGGTCGATGGTCGGGTCAAAGCAGAGCAAAGGCCATCGGGTCTGCGCATGGACACAACGAATGTCGAAAGTGAAGGCGCTGGTCTTATGAATGCCGATGAAGAAGCGGTCTTGGATACAGAGGATACACCCGGGCCTGCAAAGAGAAAACCAGGCAGGCCACCAAGGCGTCCGGAATCGATGTTGACTGGGCTTGGCTCACCACCTGCGCCGCGCATCCTCCCTTTGCCAACGCACAATCCAAAGGAACGCTTGAATCTGCCAAAGCCATCCTATCGTCATGTCCAGACTTTCAAGATGTATGAAGAGGACAAGAAGGTCCGTCTGGATGACTATGTGGACAAAGCCATGGCCAATGTTGGGTACCAGGAAAGCGAATTATTCGAGATTCCTTCAGATATTCTCATTCGCCATGCGGAAGCCGTCTATGATGACGAGCTCGGAGCTGGATTGACCCTGGAGTCAGATGAGAAGAGCAAAGACCAGCCCACCCCTCAGCTGGGTGATGTGGAATACGACATGGATGAGCAGGATGAACGCTGGCTGGAAATGTACAACGCCAAACGGAAAGAACAACAGGTGGGCGATGCCATCAAACCTTCCATCTTTGAGATCACCATGACACAAATTGAGCGAGAACACTACGCCCTGGAGAAGCGCATCCCGAAGCCGAATCCACGTCATGCGAATCAGGTTCGTCCACGCTCGAGCTCTGCAGCCGCTGTGAATGGCGAGCCATGGGGCGCTGGAGATGAGCCGGATAGTAAATGCGCCATCTGCGATGATGGTGACTGCGAGAACGCCAATGCAATCATCTTTTGTGACGGCTGTGATCTGGCTGTACATCAGGAATGCTACGGCGTACCATTCATCCCTGAAGGCCAGTGGTTCTGCAGAAAATGTAAGGAGATTGGCAGAGGTACGCCGACTTGCATCTTCTGCCCGAACATCGAAGGCGCATTCAAGCAGACAAACACCTTGCGTTGGTCACATCTGCTCTGCGCTATCTGGATACCGGAGGTCACAATAGCAAACCCGACTTACATGGAGCCTATCCAGGACGTCGAAAAGGTGCCTCGGAATCGCTGGAGTCTCGTCTGCTACATTTGCGACCAACGTATGGGTGCTTGTATACAATGTAGCAACAAGGTCTGTTATCAGGCTTTCCACGTCACATGCGCACGCCGAGCCCGTCTCTTCCTGAAGATGAAGGCCACGCCAACAAGCGGTATCGACACATCAATCTTGAAAGCCTTCTGTGACAAGCATGTTCCTTCGGAATGGCGCCGCGACCACGACACGGATCAAGCAATAGTCGATGCAAAGAGATACTACAGAAAGACAATGCGTAATCGCAAATGGGCTGATAGTCAGACTGCTGCTCTCACTGTAGCTACGAACGAGCAGCTCAACGCAGAGCCCACCACAGAAGTTGATCCCCCAGATGACAAATCGACCATTGTTGTTGGCGGTACGAAACGCA